>JAJTUV010000448.1:245000-967500 GCA_021653895.1 Mastomys natalensis
ACCGTGGTAAATAAATGCCTAACAGTTCCCAAGCTCACAATGTGTTGCTTTTTAAGCATACTATTATGTAACAAAATAAGGAATCAGAGTGCATTGAAGCAGCCTTCTAGCTTCCAATAAATAATGTGCTTGCTGGGAAGCCCAGGCTGGACGTTTTGTATTTGATTCAGAATTTGAAAAAAATTACAGTTGAAGTTCCCCAATGCTGAATTCACCTTGGTGGGTGTATGTTTTTCTTTGTTTAATTCAACCCCACTATTTGCTTGCTAGTTGAGTTATGCTACTATGCCCATTTGGTGTTGATAGCAGCCTATTTCAATAGCATTTCCTCTAAATGGAATAGCCAATTAAATCTTCATTCCAAATGTATTTGCATAGATGGAATCATGGGCCATTCATTATGTTGCTAAAATTTATTGATTTATAGCTTCAGTGACAGTACTTGAGACAATTGCTTGTTTTTCCACCATTATTCACATAATAGAAAGTCTATATTCTCACTATTCTGTGCACAAAGACACCTACTCTTTCAGAGTTCCATATTTGTTATCTACTGATGCTCTCTTTTGAGATGAAGGAGCTATAATCAACTTTTCTCTTCTTGGGAATTACTTAACCAGCTTATTCTACCTCCTTTCTTTTTTCTAGATTAGTTAAAATTTTACTTGAAGTGCAAATTACTTTGGAGTCAAAAATATACATTTCATCGAAGTAGAAAGATGTTACCTTCTATAATATAGTCCATAATCTGTGGGTATAACCCAAACACAATAGCATGAAGATTTTTTTTTTCCCATTGGAAATTTTTTATTGGAAAATTTTTTACATTTCAGATGTTCTCTCCTTACCCCATTTCCCCCCCTCCCTCCTAGGAACTCACTATCCCTTCCCCCCTCCTCCTGTCTCCACGTTGGTGTTACCCCCACCCCACCCTCCACTGTACCTCACCTCCCCACCCTCGAGTATCCCCCCTCCACGACGTCCAGCCTTCATGGGACCAAGGATCTCTTCTCCCACTTATATATAGCTCCCTTGCATATATAGCTGGAGCCATGGGTCCCTCCCCAAGCGCTCCCAGGCTTGTGGTTTAGACCCTGGGGGCTCTGGTTGGTTGGGATTTTTGCTTTCCTCATGGTGTCGCGAATCCTCTCAACTCCTTCATCCTTCACTCTATCTTCTCCATTGGGAACCCCATGATCAGTTTAATGGTTAGCTGTGGGATTCTGCCTCTGAGTATGTCGGACTCTTGCAGACTTCTAAGGAGACAGCTATATCAGGCTCCTGTCAGCATGTACATCCTGACATCCACATCAACCTCTACCTTTGGTGACTGCACATAGGATGGATATTCAGGTGGAATGGTCTGTCTCTTCTTCAGTTTCTGTCCTGCACTGTGTCTCCATATTTGCACCCTTGAGTATTTTGTTACTCCTTCTAAGAAGGACTGAAGCCCCCCCTACTTGGTCATCATTATTCATGAGCTTTTTGTGGTCTGTGAGTTGAATCTTGGGTATTTCAGGCTTCTGGGCTAAAATCCAATAATCAGTGAGTGAATACCATGTATGTTCTTTTGTGATTGGGTTACTTCACTCAGGATGATATTTTCTAGTTCCATCCATTTATATATGAATTTATCAAATTCATTGTTTTTAATAACTGAGTAATATTCCATTGTATAAATGTACCACATTTTTTGAATCCATTCCTCTGTTGAAGGGCATCTGGGTTCTTTCCAGTTTCTGGCTATTATAAATAATGCTGCTATGAACATAGTGGAGCATATGTCCTTGTTATGTGTTAGAGCATCTTCTGGATATATACCCAGGAGTGGTATAGCTGGGTCCTCAGGTAGTGATATGTCCAATTTTCTGAGGAACCGCCAGACTGATTTCCATAGTGGTTGCACCATCTTGCAATCCCACCAACAATGGAGGAGTGTTCCTCTTTCTCCACATCCTCGCCAGCATCTGCTATCACCTGAGTTTTTTATTTTAGCCATTCTGACTGGTGTGAAGTGGAATCTCAGGGTTGTTTTGATTTGCATTTCCCTGATGACCAAGGATGCTGAACATTTCTTTAGGTGCTTCTCGGCCATTCGCATTTCCTCAGTTGAGAATTCTTTGTTTAGCTCCTTACTCCATTTTTTAATAGGGTTATTTGTTTGCCTAGAGTCTAATTTCTTGAGTTCTTTGTATATATTGGATATTAGTCCTCTATCGGATGTGGGATTGGTAAAGATCTTTTCCCAATCTGTTGGTTGCCGTTTTGTCCTATTGACAGGGTCCTTTGCCTTACAGAAACTTTGCAATTTTTATGAGGTCCCATTTGTCAATTCTTGATCTTAGAGCATAGGCCATTGGTGTTCTGTTCAGGAACTTTCCCCCTGTGCCTAGGTATTTGAGGTAGTAGTGCTAATGTTATACAAAGTATTCATGTTTTCACAAGAAATTTCTATGAAAAAATACTTAGAAAATTCAAAAGTAGGTTGTTTCAAATTTCTAGCATAATCTCAAATAACCTCAAATATTTTAGGAAAATGAATATTGCTTACAGAAAAAAAGAATGTTTTGTCTTGAGGTTGGTTTGCTCATTTTTACATAATTTTTATAAAAGTATATAGGATCAGTACATTTCCTATTACATCAAATCTATTGGTAAATTTTTGTAAGGCAAGTCAATTCCTGAGTTCTTTCTTTTGTAGTAGATAAATACATGGTAACCTCACATTTGTCCCCTGTCAGTATAGAAATCAGCACCCGGAATAGCATCAGTGATACCAACATACTCATGATTAAAGGAATCAAATATGATAAAAAAAAATCTTTAAAAATAGTCCATATCTATTAAATTTTACTTTAAAACAAAGTTATTTAATTAGATTGATTAAATGTGCATCTACTGTTGACATATCAGCAATGCACATGATGTGTGAGTGGAAAGGTTTTTACCTGTCAGAAGCCATATAAAGGGAGCAAAGCACATCCTGTAGCATCCGCCAGTGCCTTTCAATTACACATATGCTGATCTCTCTACTTTTCACATTGTCTTTGTATCTTTGTATTGTTCTCCTGAGTCAGTCACTTCTACAAGACATTTAGGCATAAAGGATACTATTTGACATATAACTTTGGTTCAATTTCTTGGGCGCTATCTTGGGTCGCCTTCTTTGCCCATGTAGGATCTAGCATGTACCTCTTCTGTGGAGAGCCCACCTTAGCCTGTTAAATCTCTGTGGCCCTACACAGTAGGGTTAGAACTGGCTTTTACAGAAAGATGGGTGTTGAGTTTCCAAAATAAATGATCTCCCATGGGCCTAGGCATTTGAACACTTGACTCCCAATTGATGGCATTGTTTGGGAAGGTTGTGGGGCCTTTGAGGGGTGGATGCTGGAGGAGGTGGGCACTGTATAAATTCCATGAGGTTTTACAGATTGTCTCCACTTTCTGTGCACTCCTCATCCTGACTATGGATGAATTATGACATGCATCCAGCTACTCCTCTGTGTTTTCCTACCATGATAGATTTTATGTTATTCTTCTTCAAACCGTAAGTCAAATAAGCCTTCACTCACCTAAGTTGCTTCTTCCCACATATTTTGCCACAGCAGTAAGGCAATAACTAATACCACAGGGATCCCTGACTCTTCATTCTTACTTAAAAGTGGCATTACCTTGTGAATTTTACTTCACCTGTTTCCCAGTGTCCTTTTTCTTATGTGGAAATACTAAATGGGCCCATGTCTCAGAGTTCATAGGAAGATTAGATGAGTTCCTAGGTAGCAGGCCCTTAGCAGAATGAGTAAATACCTCAGTGACAGTGTTTTATAGCCTCATAATATTCTTATTTAAGATTTAGTGATGTGTCCAAATACAATTTAAGCCATTTGGCAGAATTAGTATCTGACATTAGTCCGTAAGCAGTAAATGCTGTAACACTTAGGAAGAACATGTAAAAACAGAACAAAACAAAACAAAACAAAACAAAACAAAACAAAACAAAACAAAAAACAAAAAAACTCCAAAAAACAAAAACAAAAAACAAAACAAAACAAGACAAAAACCAGTTCGTTGTGTTACATTTCTATCTCATAGTAATAGTGTTAATGTGACCATCACTGATGTAAACTGACTTGAATAAGACTTTTATTTTTATTTTGTAACAGCAAATGTTTTGTTCTCCTGCTGTGATCTTTTCTATCAGCATGTACCCAGTCATTGATCAGTGAAACTGAACGATTCCTGAGGGTAGATGAAATGGAGTTGTCAAACTTCTCATTCTATTGACTCTTTCCACCATTTATCTTTATTAAATGCAAATCTTATCAGGAATTTTTGGAGGAAAAATTCCTTTATTCTAGGCAGTTACACTCTATTTGAAATAAAATTAACAAACATAGCCGGTTCACGTGTCCTACATCATCATTAATCTGTAATTGCAGTATGTCACATTAATGTTTATGTTAACTAGATTGCCATTGCTATGACAAAACACCTGAATCAACTAAAAATGCAAGAGTTTTTTCCACTCTTGGTTTCATGGACTCAGTTCACAGTGTATTGGCTCTGCTGTTTTGGGTCCTCTGGATTGGCGTTTACTTCATAGTGAACAGAAAGCCAAATGAATAGGAAAGAAAAGGGCCAGGGGCCCTAAGGTCATTTTTTTTTCTTGTCTATTTTCTTTTCTTTTATTGAAAATATACTTTTTCCACACAATATATTCTGATTATGGTTTCCTTACCCCTACTCCTCCTAGTTCTCCCACCTTCTTCTGTCCCATGTTTTTCATGCCTACAGAAGGATATTCAGATTGTAGCATGCCTACAGAAGACTTGATAGCTAGCATCCATATATAAGAAAAAACATAAAATTTGTGTGAGATTTGGATTATCTCACCCAGAATGAGTTTTGTAGATCAATTCATTTATCTAAAAAAATTCTTTTCACATCTGAACAATATCCATTGTGTAAATGTACCACATTTTCATTATTCATTCACCAGATGATGGACAACTAGTCTATTTCCAGGTTTTGTTTGTTTGTTTGTTTGCTACTATGAATAAAACAGCAATGAATGTGAATGAGAGTCTTAATGTGGATGAGCATCTTGAAGTATATTTATTCACAGCTTCCTGAGGAACCACCACACTGATTCCCATAGTTCCCGTGCAAGATTGCATTCCTACCATATCCTCACCAGCCTGACTTTACTCAATCATAAGACTTCCTTGATTGGGCCATGTCTCCTAAAGATTCCATTAGTACCCAATAGCTGAGACCAAGTCTTTTAATAAGTTGGCCTTTGGTGAACATATGAAATCCAAAATATAACAACTTTAATGTGTTATCTCTGGTGATAACCAGAATTGATTGACTACAGGGAGTTACTCAGTCTCAGTATCTTTGGAGGTTTCTCTGTTGTAGATTCTTTTGTATAAGAGACTTGTGCCTCTGGTATGTCCTTAGATCATGGAAGGAGGCTCAGAGATGCTTCTTTATTTCCACCATTTTGTTTAACATGACATTTCTCAAGAATATCTCTTTGTAGTCCAAAGGTAAAGATTTCTAGAAAAGCCAAGAATGTTCTAGTCTCTCCAGGGCTCACAAAACTGGTACATGGTTGTGTTTAATGGGGGAACTTCATTTTCTCTATGTATAGTCATATCCTGTTACTTGATACCTAGGCTGACAAGTTTTCCAATTTATCATAATAATAATAGCTCTTTATAGAGAAGTACTATACTACAGAATGGGTAATATTTCTATAGTATGAAAGTTTGGGGAACATACTTGGTAACAATCTCCATTGTCTAGTACTAGCCATTACCTAAGCAAGAAAGCAATGTCCTATGGACAGCAGCCAGGACTGGTCCCTATCTTCTTTTAAGACATATGAAATTCTTGTTGATTATTTCCACCCCTTCTGTGTGTTCTTTCAACACATGCCATTGGCTTTTCATGTGTTTGTCTCTCATCCTAAATAATAACAATTGTGTATAGTTGATCTCACTGTATATTAGATGCTATTCCAAGTAACTTATAAGTGTGCATTTGCCTAATTGTTCCCAAAAACCATGTACATGTTGATATTTTTCTAATTTAAAATTTTTAAGTATTTATTTATTTAGTATTTAAGTATTTACTTATTTATTTTAATATTCCATGTGTTTGCCTGTATATCATGCATATGTCTGATGTCTTTGGAGGCTGACAGTATCAGATATTCTGGAACTGGAGTTGTGAACAGTTGTGAGTTGAGATGTGAAATCCTTGAATCAAATCTGGATACTTTGGAGGAGCAGTCAGCAGTCTTGACCACCGAAATATCTATTTAAACTCCCTTCTTTCCAAATTTTAGTAAACAGTGTCACATGCTGAAGATATTTGCCAAAAAGTCAGGTGTCTGATCTCAGGTGTCTTGAGATGCTACTGTGCTTTACACTCTTACCACACACAAAGTAAATACATCCTTTCACGGATCTTCAGAGGTTTGCACCATCGGTTCATTCCTCACACACAAGAATGTTTTTGTTAATTTACTAGTCTGTCAAAATAGGAAAACTAGACAAGCCTTGCATAAGCTTTCAAAGGTGACTTCCAAGTGTTGAGAACTCAGCCAAGATCAGCAGACTAATTCTAGACATGACTGAAATATACAAAAAGCATTACTACATAAAATAATTTAATTTGGGGCCAGAAAATATCTTATTTCTGGCATGAATTTAAGATGGAGGTTGTTGTTTACACATAAGGATTTGGTCTAGAATACAGTCCTCTGCACTCCAGCATGATCACAGGATGAGACTGGGTTGAGAACGGTTATGCTCCATTGGCCAATACTATGATGTAGAATAACAGTACCAGTTAACTGGACTGTCTGTGGGTGATGGTGTAGGCGACCAGAGAGGAAAAATGAATATCATAAAGATTTATGATTCTGCCTTTTACCTAAAAAGAAATAAGAAGGTTTGACTTTTTCTGTGAAGAGCTATTCTTTTGAGAGTTAAACTTTTCCTTCAAAGGCACATGATTAAGGACTTCTTAACAGGTCCTACTTAGTGGATCTCCTGGGGTAATTTTCATGTCTTAATTCTGAACTTTTTCAAAGAACCAAGTATGTTTATTTATCCAGAAATGCTGAACATCTGGTGTGGCAGTTGTAATCATTCCTTTATATTCATTATGATTTTAATTTTGGTTCCCTGATATATTTCAAATATGGTATTTGCTCTAACTTACCTAGTCAAAATGTTATAGGTATCTTAAACAGAACAATGGGTTCGTTTTAAAGTGAAAAACTTCATATTTTTACTGTTGAAATAATAGTTAAAATAATGCACTCTTTAGGGACCTGTAATTTAGCTATCATGATTTTTCATAACTGATTTTTTCCTTATGATTAAGAAGAAGATTTCTGTGGTAATTTGGGATTCTGAAAGTGCTCCTCTTTGCTGTAAATGGATAGTAAATAGTTTGAATAGAAAATAACTTGCTTGTTACCCAAGATTATACCTTAGTGTTGGAAAGAGAGACACACTATTTATTTTAAAATGGACTAGTTTCAGCACACCACAGTGCATTCAGAGTCTGTAAAAATCACAACCTCTTGATTGCTAGTGTTAACAAAAGCTTGTTCTTTAATTACCTATATTGCAGCCAGCTTCTGTTTCCTTCCAAAACCCAATTATGGCTAATAGTGGCAGTAAGATGTACTTGTTTCTAGCAGCATACTGTGTATTTCTCTATTTGATCATCATTTCTCTTCATGACTTAAAGAATAAGGTTCAAATTGTTATTGGGCAACCAGAGTTTGGCAGTTTTCACCTTGCATGTGTGTATAAGTGAATTTCTAATGTGACTTGGATGTCTTTTTTATTTTTCCTTAGAGGTAGTCTATAAATGATTGAAATTGTGCTATTTCTGTAAGTTTTAACTGATTCTCAATTCAGTAGTTTCAGCACCTCACACCAAAGGGATATTTGAAATCTACAGCAAAGGGATGGGAGATTTTATTTATCCCTGCCTCCTACAAATCCATTTTCTCCCAGTGTGATGTTCATTGCCTAATCATTTCTGCAGCTCAGATTCATAGATTCTCCAGCAGAGACAACAGCCTGCCTCCTAGAGTTGAATCCAGAATAATTCAGCACTCTAATTTCTGATTTAATTTTGCTGCTCTCCAACTGTGGTATAAACCCAGCTCTGAGAATTGGATGCAATTTGTGGCACTTTGCCTGAGTTGAAAATACTTATGTCTCTATTCTCATTCTCACTAGAGTCATTGTTTCCTTGATAACTAATGGGATCCAAGTGGAGAAGAGATGAAAAGGCACATGCTAGATAAACAGGAAAAAGCAGACGTTCAAGCAAGTAGTGGGCATTCCCGTTGCTTTATTGAAACTTAACTTCAGTGTACTATTCTTAGGGGTGAGCTGTTGTGCAGTGAGAAAGAAATGGATGGTTTTTATTAGCACCCATTCCTCTAACACTTCTTCCCTCCCTCCCATGTCTTTAGACAGCCATAGAAACACCTGCACAGTGAGACAGTGGGCAGGATATTGTCCTTCACATTGAGCCTTCATTAGTCTCACCGAGGAAGGTCATTGTTCTGCTTTTGGCCTCTGAAGAAGGTCTTTTCTTTCACTGACCATGTAATCTATAAGAACCTTCCCACATGTTCTCAGCATGTGCTCTTATTAGAACCCTGATTCCACTTGAGCTCATGCTAGAAGAACTGAATCCCAGGCCATCATCAGAGTTGACAAATCATGAATTTTACCTAGCATGGATATAAATTGTTAACATTAGTAAGGTAATACTTCATCAATTATCTGATAGCTGCTACATGTTCAAATATTTAAGGATGCTGAAGAAATGGTGGGTAAATAGATTGCTGCACAGTTTGAGGATGTGAGGTTACATACCAAGCACCCATATAAAGCTGGATGGGTATTTGCATCCCCAGTGCTGGGAAGTAGAGAAGCAGATCTAGGAGGCTTGATGCTGGACAGCTAGTCTAACAGAAACTTTCTGCTCTCCAGGTTCAGTGAGAGAGCCACTCTCAAATATAAGATGATGACAACCAACCAGAGAGTGGGAGATCTCAGAACATCCAGCCCTAAAAGGGTATCTATCCCCATCATATCTGAATCTCCCCTTTAGAGCTCAGGAAACATTCAGAAGAGAAACCAGAAAGGGTGGAAGAGCCAGAAGGGATGGTATTCCTGTGGAGTTGCTACCCCCTTCAGGGCTCTCAATTGTTCCCCAGCTCTTCTATAAAAGTCCCCAGGCTCCATCCACTGCATGATTGTGGGTGTCCATATCTGTCTAAATCAGCTGCTAGTGGAGACTCTCAGAGGACAACATAATAGAGTATCATTAATAATGTTAGGGATTAGTGCTTACCCATGGGATGGGTCTGGTGTTGGGTCAGTTATTGGTTGGCCGTTTCCTCAATCTCTGCTCCATCCTCCGTCCCTGCATTTCTTGTAGACAGAATAAATGGAGAAAACCAAGAAAACAGGTCTTCTAAACACATCATGATCAACGCACATATGAAACCACAGATACTGAGGCAGCATGCAGAGGGCCTTCATGGGTCTTTACTAGATGTAGTCTTAGAGCTAAAAAGAAAACTGGACACAAGCCTCCATACCCAGAGTACTCCATGAATGAAATAGTTCTCCAAGAGGCTCTCTCTGGGGAAGCAAACTACCCTGAAGGATAAGCTGCATGTGTAGCAGCAGAAAATGAACTCAAGAACATCACTGAAGGGTTCTAGCTTCATAATGTCACAGCAGGGCTTTTGATTTTTCCCTTTTTATTTTAGCTTTTATCCTTTTATTTTTATTTTCCTTTTACCATACAGTCACATTGTGCAAATATTATGGCTCTGGTTTTGTGTTTTTTTGGGGATTCCTGAGTATGCAAATGAGTGGGTCCCTGCATCTATAATCTGTTTAGCATACCTTTTATTTGGGCTTCTTTTCTTCAGTTTGTTTTTGTCCTAGCCAGATGTAGGGTTGTTGTTATTGTTTTATTCATTGTATTTTATTATTATTCCTTAGATCCCTATATTTTTTCTAATGACAGAAATAAGAGGTGTAGATCTGGGTAAGAAAAGAGATACGGAGGAACTGGGAGGAGTAGGGGAAGAGGAACAGGAGTAAAGATATATTGTATGAAAAAAAAATTTCCTTAAAAGAAACAAGATAAATACAGTTCTTGAAGTCAACTACTGATCTACACACACATACTTGCACACAGTCTATTATAAGTATAATTTACGTAAAGAGCTGATGATTCGTATGTAACACATAAAGCCCATTACATTACTTGATGTTATAGAGTAGGACAATTCTTTCTCTTCTTTTAATACATTTTAAAAAGAAGATTGTAAAGGCTTAGCAGTTTGCTTCTCAATAGCTCCAGGATTTTTGTACAGTCTTTCTGGCTTAGATCTGGTCTGCTTCAAGTAGTTCTGAGGGAAATCACACATATCATTTTACAACCATCATGCTACGAACCATCATGGTCAATTATATTTGGGGCATACAGTTCCTCCTAAATCACTTCAACTTTTAAGTCCCTATCCCTTCTTTGACAGTAAAATAAGGAACTAATTGGAAAGAGCATGACAATATAGTCATTGAGCCTAATCCAAGACGTGATAAAGCTTGTTTTTCTTCAGTGGATCTTTCTTGTTTCAGAAATGATACACAATACCACATATATCTTTAGCATGCATATTTGTCAGTTACCTGTCATTTTTATGATTTCTTGTTGCTACTAATTAGAAACTTATCGTGCTAGCATCTTTCTTCCATTTTTTTCCCCATTACTTTCACCTCTGCAAATAAATCAAAGATAATATATTATGCTTCTTTTCTTTGGCATTTTCTAATACAGATTGATATAAACAAAGGTTCATAAGCATAGTGGATATTATTTTATTCTTATATTTGAGAATGTTACTCTACTCTCCCAACCACTCCCAGATCCCACACCATAGCTTCCAAACTTCCTGTCCTCTTTTTTGTCTTATCCTCTACTAAGTACAACTATACATCATCAAGAATAGATGTGCATTAATATCAAAATGGAATTTTACAATATGATCTAGAAATTCCATTTCTGAATATATATTCAAAGAAACTGAAATCCAAGTCTTAGAGATATGAAACAACTTCATGTTCAAATAGCTAAAACAAATCTAGTTATACACACACCACACTTATCCCATATGACATGTGCTATCACATAGGGAAGGTTGAAGAAAGGATGCTAAATGAAAGAAGTCAGGTACAGAAGACTAATTCTGTATCCACACTTTTCTGAGCACACAGAGCAGACACAATCTTGTACGTAAAATGTAGATGGTAGTTCCCAGAGTTGCTTCAAGACAAAAAAATGAATCATTGCCTAAAATGGTGGAAAGATAAAATGTGTATCATTTATATTTTAGAATAAAAATTAGGAGAGTGATTGTAAACACATTGTTTTGTCGGTTTTCTCTCATGATTATCTTTTTCAGTTGACCTCACAGTCAATATATATACTGAGTTCCCACTAAGTGCCAAATGTGGAATGACAGAGCATTCCATGTCTGACATACCCAGGCAGATGTGATACGAACCTCCCCACAGAGCTTCCTTCCTTTCCATCCTGTGTGCCTTATTTCACTCAATGCAGAGACATCGGTTATCTTATACTCATCTGAATGTGTGATCATAACAGAACTTTCAGAACAGGGGTTTAATGCTGCTTTAGGTAGTTAGAATCTTTCCATTTCACTGCAGTCACAGCTGCTCTATGGACCATCTGGGAACAGTTTGAAGGAAGTAGACAGGGGCTCATACTCCTATTGCACTATTCTAGTTGTGCCCAAAGTAGAATACCAACAGAAACCTCCATGTACTGCATGCTTGTTTCTTACATCAGCTGTTGACTAGACTGGATGACTGCCTAGGGCACCTGAAAATGAACTGTTTAATCTACGGTGAAGCATAATCCTCAAGCCTAGTATTTCTCAGAGTATACGGACAACTAGTTTCTATAGGTTGTATTTATATTTCTGCAACCTATAAATTAATTATTTAATGTCTTTACATATTGTTACTAAAATATTACTCTGACTCAGCTTTTAAAATATTGAAGAGACTCAATTAATTTGTCTGTTAACGAGTGTTACATAAAATAGTTTGAGTTTATTATAAATTTTATATATTATATAATATACAATATAAATGTATGAATAAGTTATATATAATATGCAATATTATATATAAAGAAGAGTATAAGATGAATGAACCACCATATAATATAATATACATAAATTTATGAGTGAATTTATATTATATATAATATAAATATAAATTAAATATATATTATATGTATTTATATGTGATGTATATATTTATATGTTAAATACATTAAATATACAAAATATATTTTTTATTTATGAGTATATTATGAGTATATGAGTATACATTATATATTATATAATCACACATATACTACATATAACTGTTTAACTTCATAATGTTATATATAATATATGTAATTATATAATTATATAATATATATTATAATACAATATAAATATTATTACATAATTAATATTAAGAGAAAATTAGCTCCTCACATGTTTTTCTACCTTCCAAACAAGTCAAATTTATCACACTGCAGGATTATCAACTTTAACAGACTTGGCACTTAAAGCAAAATCTCCAAGAGTGTGGGAGGTCAGACTCAACATTTTATGCCTTAGTTTTCTCTTGTCTCCTGATTTTTTTCTATATGAGTCAAGTGTGTCTGTCTGTGTGTCTTATACTTGTCAGTCTTAGTCATGTAAGTACATCAATCTATCTATTGCTTTCAATTTAGGAGATTTTTTTATTTTTTGCGCTTGGATATATTCTGCTTACATAGTTATTATTATTTAGTAAACCTTGTCTGAACTGCATTAGAGAAGTTCCTTTCATAGTCTTTGGTGGTTTTATTTAATGTAATAGAATCATATTTTTGAGATGAATGAGATATTTGGGGTTTTTATTGGTTATTTTATTTATTTACATTTCAATTGTTATTTCCCTTCCTGGTTTCTCCTCTATCCCATCATCCCCCTTACCCTGCTTCTATGAGGGTGCGCCCTCACCCATCCACCCACTCCTGCCTCACCACCCTAGCTTCCCTCTATTCTGGGACATTAAGCCTTCACAGGACCAAGGGCCTCCCCTCCCTTCGATGCAAGATAAGGCCATCCTTATGCAGCTGGAGCCATGGGTCTCTCCATGTGTACTCTTTGGTTGGTGGTTTAGTCCCTGAGAGCTCTGATTAGTCTGTATTGTTCTTCCTATGGGATTGCAATCCCCTTCAGCTCCTTCAGTCCTTCCCCTAAATTCTCCATTGGGGTCCCCGTGCTCAGTCCAATGGTTGGCTGTGAGCATCCGCATCTGTATTGGTCAGGCTCTGGCATAGCCTCTCAGAAGACAGCTATATCAGGCTCCTGTCAGCAAGCATTTCGTGGCATCAGCAATAGTATCTGGGTTTAGTGTCTGCCAATTGAATGGATCCCTAGGTGGGGCAGTCTCTGGATGGCCTTTCCTTCAGTCACTGCTCCACCCATTGTCCTTGCATTTCCTTTAAACAGGAGCAATACTGAGTTAATAATTTTTGAGATGGGTGGGTGGCCCCATCCCTTAATCGAGTCATGCCTAACCTCTGAATATGTATCTTTACAGGTTCTCCCTATTGCTGAGTATTTCAGCTAATATCATCCCCACTGGGTCCTGGGAGCCTCATGCTTTCCTGGCATCTGGGACTTTCTGTTGCCACCCCCAGTTCCCTGTGCCCACTGATACACACCTCCATTCCATTTCCTGATCCTCTGTACTTCTTCCCTGTCTCCTCCCACACCTGATTCTGCCTCCTTTTTCCCTTCTCCTCCTCTCTCCCTCCCAGGTCACTCCCTCCCTCTACCTCCCGTGATTATTTTGTTCCTCCTCAAAAACTGCATCCTACAGACGGGAAAAGATCTTTACCAACCATACATCCAATAGAGGGTTAATATCCAATATATGCAAAGAACTCAAGAAGTTAGACTCCAGAGAATCAAATAACCCTATTAAAAATGGGATTCAGAGCTAAACGAAGAATTTTCAACTGAGGAATCTCAAATAGCTGAGAAGTACCTAAAGATTTTTTTAAAGATTTATTTATAAGTATGGGTGCTCTATTTGCATGTGCAAATGCAAACGACATGTGGTTGTTGGGAGCTGAACTCAGGATCTCTGGGAGATCAGTCAGTAGTCTCAAGAGTGAGCCATCTCACCAGCCACAAGTGAGACACTTTGAGAAGGCTGGGTTGAATATTAGACAGTGGTCTCGAATTTCATGTGTGTGGGTTAAAGGTGGAAACGTTTACTTTGGTAAAGGCTATTTGAAATTTCTTGGTTGCTTTAGATGCATGACTGCTTTTGTGTTAATTATGTGAACCCTTACCTCTGCTCTGGTACTTGCACTCTTCTTTAAAATTGCCCATGTAGATGTTTATGCAGTGGTACTTAATTTATCCTTTAAAAACAAACTCTAAGAGGGACTGTAGCCCCCCACCCCCCACTTGGTCTTCATTCTTCATGAGCTTTATGTGGTATGTGAGTTGAATCTTGGGTGTTTCAAGCTTCTGGGCTAAAGTCCAATAATCAGTGAGTGAATACCATGTATGTTCTTTTGTGTTTGGGTTACCTCACTCAGGATGATATTTTCTAGTTCCATCCATTTATATAAGAATTTATAGAATTCATTGTTTTTAATAGCTGAGTAATATTCCATTGTATAAATGTACCACATTTTTTGTATCTATTCCTCTGTTGAAGGGCATCCGGGTTCTTTCTAGTTTCTGGCTATTATAAATAAAGCTGCTATGAACATAGTGGAGCATATGTCCTTGTTATGTGTTAGAGCATCTTCTGGGTATATGCCCAGGAGTGGTATAGCTGGGTCCTCAGGTAGTGATATGTCCAATTTTCTGAGGAACCACCAGTCCCTCTTAGAAGAAGTAACAAAATACTCAAGGGAACAAATATGGATGCAAAGTGCAGGACAGAAACTGAAGGAGGGGCCGTCTGCAGACCATTCCACCTGGGTATCCATCCCATGTGCAGTCACCAAAGGTAGATGCTGACGTGGGTGTCAGGAGGTGCATGCTGACAGGAGCCTAACATAACTGTCTCCTTAGAAGTCTGCAGAGTCTGACATATTCAGAGGCGGATGCTCACAGCTAACCATTAAACTGATCATGGGTTCCCAACAGAGAAGATAGAGTGAAGGCTGAAGGAGTAGAAAGGGTACTGGACCCCATGAGGAGAGCAACAATACCAACCAACCAGAGCCCCCAGGGTCTAAACCACCAGCCTGGGAGCGCTTAGGGAGGGACTCATGGCTCCAGCTATATATGCGGGGCAATAAAGTGGGAGAAGAGATTCTTGGTCCCATGAAGGCTGGACTTCATGGGGGGGTGGTATTCGAGGGTGGGGAGGTGAGGTTCTGGGGAGGGTGGGTGTGGGTACACCATCATAGAGGCAGGAGGAGGGGGGAGGGGATAGGGAGTTCCTGGGAGGGAAGGGGGGAAAGGGGGTAAGGGGAAAACACCTGAAATGTAAATAAAAGTTCCATAAAAAAAAAAAAACAAAAAACAAACTCACTAGGCTTATATGGGAGGGTGTAGTAAATTAACTAGGGAACATGAATCCCTCTTTTAAACTTTTACATTTTAAAAATCCCCTTTTAGATCTTGCTTACTGATTACCACATTTCCAAAAGAAGTATGGTTGCTTAAAACCTGTTAACATCGGAAAAATTAAAAATTTGCACTAAGTTCTATTGCTAGAAAAAGAGACATCATAGTGCCTATTTATATGCCCATTTATATAATTACCTGTATACTATTTTGATGCTCAAATTTTGATCTCTTTTTTCTAACATAACTCGTTAGAGTTTTATTGTAGTTAATACAATATTAACATTTTCTTTTCTAGTTTCTTTTAAATCGCAGCTAAACTGTAGATCTGTGTGGATGGAGTATAGGGAATGTTCCTTTCTTTTTTTGGGACCCAGTCCACCTATGTATAGCGGTGAGCCAACAAATGAATTGACAAGATTCAGGGTCAGTGTTTGGTTAACAATGATGGTTCTACAGTCATTTAAAAAAAAGAACACTTTTACCCAAGTTTCTATTTTTTTTTTTTTTTTGGCCACTGTAAATGTTGAATGAGTGTGACCCAAGTCATTGTTGGTGGATTGTTGTTGTTTGATTGTTGTTGCTGTTTTCCAGTGAACTAAAGAGAAAAAAAATGAAACTTGACAAATCTATGTTGAGGATCAAAGATTTGCTTAGAGTGTAAAGCATTGAGTAGATCTAGTCCCTCTAAGAAACAAATAAAACCTTTAAATACAGTAGCAAGTAAGGCATAAAGATCTTGAATTCCCTCAGTGCCCATTGTTATATCTCCCATCTATTACTAATTTGCAAATTTGTGAGGGAGTTGGATAATACTCGGGAGGGCTTTCCTTCTCAAAAGAGAGGGAAAGTAGAATGGGGGTTGTTCTTGAGTGAGGGGGTATGGGAGGAGAGGAAGGGGCTTAAAGGTAATATATCAATACATTTAAAAAGATACAGCAGCAATATGAAAGACTTGAGATCAGTGAGATGTCCAAGGGACAATGCCTAGAACACCATTAGCTCATTCAAAGGGGAAAGCGCTGTGGTCAGAGGGACCGAGCAGCTCTGTAGATTTTTGACCCAGGGCTGGGGACATGCTGCTTGTTGGGCCTAGTAGTGCAATTGGATTTTAGGCTGGAAGGAGTCATGACTACTCCTTGACCTTAACAGCAGCTCCATTTCATCAGGAAAAACGAGGTAAAGGTATTCTGCCACTTTTCTGGGGGACACTGACCAAATTGACTCTGGGGTCCTTCCTAAGTGGGGCTCCAGCTGCGACGGCTGAAATATTTCTGAACAAAGACTGTAGTGTGTAAGGTGGTGGTGGAGGGGGTTTCTGGCATCTTCTTAATTATCCTTTTCTTCAAAGACTAGCTCCTGCTTCTGAGCTGATCTTAACTGTGGGAGATGGAGGGAAAGAGGGTAATTTTTCCTTTCTTCTATGGGACTCTCCAGGCTCCTGTATAATACAGGGTTTCTGCTCATTCTTTGATAGATCCTGAGGGCACTGGTTCGCTATGTTTCTGTTGGTGGTGGTGATGGTAGGAGTCTGAGTATGAACGTTTATGCTAGGAGCTTTCACTTCTAGACACATGAATTTCCTGAATTTTCAATCAACAACTCTGCTAGAATCTTAATGTTAGTAGTTAAACTGGTATCTTGGAATAAATCTCACTACTCATCATATATTATCCCTTTGGATGCTGTTGCTGGGTTCAGTTTGATAAGCTTATATGAATTTTTGATAGCTATATTCATGAGAAGAAATATTCCTATGGTTATCTTTTAATTCCTTTGCCTTGTTTTTATAGTGGAAAAATTCTCTGCCATGTAGCAAACTGGGAACTGTTTTTATTCCAAGGAAATATCTCACAGTATTTAATGGAATCACATCACATCTCTCTAAGTGTTCGAAGGAATTCTTCATTTTTGTGGACTCGTGTTTATATACAAATTAAATGTTAAAATCTGAGGATGTAGTGACATCTGCTTCTCATGCCTGATGGTTTGAAGTTTTTTACCATTTCTAAGAATCAACTCTTTTTTTAAAGAAGATTTTCTTTTTAAGTTTACATTTATGTTTTGTTTGTTTTAAGACAGAGTTTCTCCATGTAGTTCTGGCTGTCCTGCAACTTGATCTGTAGACCAGGTTAGCTTCACACTCAAAGATCTATCTGCCTTTGTCTCCTGAATGCTGGAGATTCTAGGTGTGTGTCACTACCACTGGGTGGGCTGTTTGTTTGTTTGTTTTTTGTTTTTTTTGAAATGATAATTTTCTTATCTGTACATTTTAGGCTTTCTTTTCTTTTTCTACAGTCCTAAGACAAAAAGGCTCTTTGATTTGAAAAGCATTTTTATTCTGGCATTATATATTTAAAATTAGTGTGTTATATATTCATGTTTTTATTTTCATAGTATTTCAAAAGTACTTTATACTTTTCCTTTTGAGCCTGGTGTTCCTTAGCAATGCTGATGCTTTGTTCAGGAATGAAAGAATATTCTAGGGATGTTGTTGGATTGTTCATTTCTATCATGTGTTCATAATTTATTGTCCACTAAAATCATAATTGAAATCTTAACATATTTTAAGCAAAAGATATCATTGGTTGTGAATTGTGAACCCAGCTTTTTATTGCTTTTGTTCATTTTGCTTTTTGACATTTTTCTGTCTTACTGGTCTTTGTTGTTTGTTTTATTTTCATTTCTGTTTTTCTGATTTTTGTTTTTTTTTTTTTTTTAATAGAAGTTTGGTCTGATTCTTCCTCCCAGCCCTTGCTCTCAGAAATGAGACTCAGACTCAAAACATATTTACAAATACCTTGGCCATATAACTAGGTTCTTCTCTGACTAGATAAATTAACCATTTGTTCTGATCTATATTCTCCCTCATTGTTACCTGTGTTCTGGTACCATGCAACCATCGGGTCACATTTTCTAGGCCAAACATCCCATGCCCAGCCCAATTCCAGATTTCTTTCTGCCTCCAGATGTCCCAACTTCTATTCTACCCTTTCCTGTAGGCCATAGATTTTTTTTAATTGACAGGTGATGCATCCATACAATACACAAGATATTCTCTGTACATTTTTGTTGTTGTATATGAGAGTCCTTTTCCTTTTAAACATTTAAAAATAAAGTATGTTATTTTCTCCTTCCACTGAACCCCTTCCATGTCCTCTCCCAATATGCTTTAGTTTGTGACATTGATCCAGTACTATGGCAAACATATAGTGAATGGTTTTGTTTTACCAGATGCTTACAGTTTCTTTTTTCTTTTGTTTGTTTTGGTTTTGGTTTAGTTTGCTTTAAAGAAGAGAGAGAAACACAACACAAAGTTTGAGTAGGGAGATTGGGAGGATCTGGGAGGAAATGGGGAGGGGAAAATCGTAATTAAAATATATTACATGAAAATTTCTTCAATAAAAATGTGTCATTTATACAAGTTTCTATTTTTATTCAAAACTTTAAGTATTCATGTTTGAGTCAGCCAGCCTTTGAATGGAACATATGATATCATGAATTCAGTTTATTCTGTTAGCCAGTTAGCTTGAAACAAAATCCATTTTGTTTCCTTGTAGAAGAATAAATTCCTTTTGAAGGATGTGTGTGTGTGTGTGTGTGTGTGTGTGTGTGTGTGTGTATGAATGTGTGGTTGTGTGTATTGTATATTAAAGTCTTTTTTCCTTTTCAAAATCTTAAAATTAGAATATAGTTATATCATTTGCTTCCTTCCTTCCCTCCAAGCCCTCGAAATTTTTTAGTTTGTTGTATTGATCTCATGCTTATGGATAAAGATATAGTGAATGATTTTGTTTTACCAAATACAGGACAGCATAGATGGCCAGGCAGTTGAGTATCCCCCTGGGGAAGCTGGCAAAATATTCCTTTATATTTCCAACTATGTGTAAATAAAACATAATGATACAGCTGAAACATAAACTTTCTTTTAAAAATTCTTGTAGAAGATTCAAGATTTTTAGCAAATCTTCAGAGAACAAACCAACATTAAGCATATTGTGAATGAATATGTTAATAACCTGAATAACAATAAGGACAAACATTTGGTACATTCAGGAAGGGTTTCTGTTAACTCTAGGCACACGTGTATTTAGCAGAACTGTTAAGCTCTTGCTAATATCAGAAAATGCAAACTGTATGTTTTATAATATCTTTTTTATTATATGGGCATCATATTTTCATCACAGGGATAGTTTGTTATGTTAACTTTAGTCTTCATTTATACATTGTATACCTGGTCTATTAAATGTGCATGTGTAAGTTAAGGTAAAGAATATGACACTTTGTATTAGGAAAACCATTTCTAATTTTATGGTGGCTAACGTCAATTGTCAACATGATGAAGTACTGCTGAGAAGAAATGTCTTGATTAGATTGCTGAACTAAGAAGACCCCCACTTTGGGTTGCACCATTCCCAAATGGAACCTGAACTCTAATGAAAAGGAGAACATGAACTGAGTGACCACAAACACTCATCACTCTCTGCCTTCTGACTATAGGTGGGTGGGTGCAGTGTGACCAACCACTTCAAGCTCATTGAAACCTTGATTTCCCTGCATCATGGACTGTCCTTGTGCCTTCAAGCTGTCAACCAAATTAAAGCCACTTTTCTTTAAATTGCTTTTGTTATGATTTTTTTAAAAAAAAATAACAGCAATGGATAACGCAAGTATGACACAAATATTAATCCATACACCTAGATATATAGAGTACTCTTTCATGAGTCTTGTAGAACCCAGATGTAGCTCATTAGAGCTACCTTGATGACAAGCAGGCACATTCTTTTCACCCATTTATATTTGGTTGATGTTAATTTTATTAAAGCAGGTAATGTAATCTAGACTATCCTTGATTCTGTATCGACCTTCTTGCTTTGACCTCTCAAGTGCTGGGATTGTAGGCATGAGGATGTCCAAATAGTTAATATTACTCTTTGAACCAAGGAGACTTCTGCATTGAAGTGTGGAAAATAATTGACCATAAAGGCCCAACTGCTGCTGCTGCTGCTGCTGCTGGCTGCTGCTGCTGCTGCTGCTGCTCAGAGGAAGCTATCCATACAGCATCCCTGTCATGGTTCAAGGTTAAAAGAAACAGTGTTACTAGCAAATCACAGTTCATTAAAGATAATCTCAGTTGTTAGGGCCTAAATCTGACGTCCTCTCATAGGCTTATGTGTTTGAGTTGATGTTTGTTTGGAGAAGTCGTAGAGTATGGAGTCTTGTGCCTAACTGGAAGACATAGGCCACTGCCGCTGAAAACACTGAAGGGTGTTTCCATCTCCTGTCTCAGTCTGGTCTTCTTTATCCACTTTTCCAAGGTGTGAAGACGTGACACCATTGCTGCCCCTTCATCCTCCTTCACCTTCCCTCACCCTTCCCATATATACTAAGCCTTTCCTGTTCTTGTCCCTTCCTACCTTGCTTCTTGGGACATGTTCTCAGATATTGTGGGTCAATAAATATTTCCTTCTTAAGTTGTTTCTGTCAGACACTCTGTAACCATGATGCAGATGTGATGCTTATAAAAGGTACTTCTAACTCAAAAAGGAGCTGTCGTTGTGGGGCGTTATCCATTTAATTATATTAATTTTGACGTTCTGGGGCTGGGTCACAGGACCTCAGATACATCTACCACATGCTTCTCTACCAAGGTACACCCACAACCTCAAATCATTTGTTTTAATTTAGATGAAACTGTCCATCTTTTTTTCTTTATTTTGTACTTTCTGAAGATTTTCTCAATGCATTTCCTGAACAACACTATGTGAACTTTCCCCCTATTTCCTCAAGATAATGCAATATGTTGAGCTCATATTTGTTATCAATTTAACTAATACTCCTGTCAATTTGCCTTGGACCACTAAAAACAATCTGTTTTTTACTTCTGCCAATTCATTTTATCATAGTGCCTGATAATCTGTTTTCTCTTTAGTTTCCACATAACATTTTTGAAGATCTTTAAAGCCTCATTAAAAAGGAGAGATAACGGGTCTCTAATTTTCCTTATCCTTTAAGCTTGTTATCCTCTGGAAGAAATTAAATACAGCACAGTGTCCCACATAGACAGTTATAAATTACTTAAACCTATCTTTACTCATGCAATTAATCTTGTTCTTATGGAGGATACCCACTGGGAAATTCTTGGGTTGCCTTAATATTTCTAAGAAATAATATTCAGAAACAAAACTCTGAGATTTACAGCAAATGGAAAGAAATTTTGAACACACTACTTTTCTCCCAATCTTAAATTGTAAGATAACCTGTCTAGTAAATGTTAATTTAGATTTAGCAACTGAAAGGGATGGGTTTATTTTCTGTTGTAGAAAAGGTATATTTTTAATATTTATAAAAATCATTTCAAGGGAATTAAAAAAAATTTTTTTTTCTGTTCCACTGCTTTTTGTTTGTCTGGACAATGAAGGAAGATAATATAAACATAGTCATGTAGACTTTACCATTTTCTGTTAACCAAGCTTCTCCATTCTTGCTGGAGGGAGCGTCATGTCTGGCAAAGCTGTGGCCTGTTGAGAAATTAGCATTATTGGGAATTATCATCATTTTCTAGTGTTTAAGTTATATTTTTAGAAGTTTAAATATTTAAATTTTCCTAGTTTGATAAATTCTTTACTTTCTATTTTTTATGCTTTCTCTTTTCATTTGTCCCCAGCATCCCCCAATTGATTACATGGTTTATGATTTTAAGAAACATTTTCATGTATCCTAAACTTGTGCTTTTTCTATAAGCTCTGCAGCTGTTTGACCCTGTGGTTTTAGTGATTAACAATTTCTTTGTGTTATATCATTATTTTTATTTTTGTTTAACTTTGTTTGCTATATTATGGCAAAATGTATTTTGATCTGTTGTACTATATTTCTAGAGGAGATTTTGAGGGTATGATTTCTTCCAAATGGTGGGTTTCTTTTTTTTTTGTCATATAAATTTTTGTTTACCATATTTTCTCAGAATTTTATAATTTTCATCTTTCATAAGATGCTATTCTAGAGAACCTAGAGGTGGCTATTCTCACCTGTTAGAACTATGATTTAGGTGCTGGTGAGATTGCTCAGCGGCACAAAATCTGTGCAGGATTGCATTATTTGTAATCCTACCTGTTCACAGTGAGGTGGAAACAAATCAGGAGAATACCTGGAAGCTGAAGCTGGCTTGTATACAGAGTTATGAGCAATAAGAAGTATTGTCTTAAACCAGGACCAGTATCCAATGATGTCTTCGACTTCCACAGAATAATATGGCATCCAGGCCCATATTCAATAACAAACAGGCACACACAAACGTATCTTCTACATACATAGCAGTGTTTTTTATATAGTATTTTTGTCCTTTTAATACTTGTAAAATATAAAGAGATGATGCCGTTTTAATTTCTGATATCAGTAACCTGTGACCTTCCACATATTTTCTTTTATTGAAAATATTTTTTCTCATAAAATATATCCTGATATGTTTCCCTTCCCTCTGCCCTTCTCAGTTTCTTTCTGCTTCCCATCTCATTCAGACTCCCCTCCCCAATACTGCCTCTCATTAAAAAAAACAACAAAGCTTCTAAAGATAATAATAAACTAAAACAAAATAGTAACAAAACTAACATCAGAATAGGGAGAAACCCCATATGAATAAAGAAAAAGAGCCCAAGAAAAGGCATAAGAAACAAATATAGATGCAGAGACAAGCTTGTTCACACATTCAGGAATCCCATAAAAATATTAAAATGGAATATTGACTTTCATCTTAATACCACACACACACACACACACAAACTTGTGGGTAAAAGAGAAAAATATAAATAAAATATAAAATAAGATTAAAATATAACCTTGACAGAGTCTTATGAGACAATGGTCCTCTAAAAATGACACCAAGTTCCTTCTCTGTTGGCCATCTGCTGCTGGGCGTGTAATCTATCATTAAGAGTAATTTGTTTTTCCAGTTAGACTCCATTAGAGAAAAGTAATTATCACCTACAAGTGATTATCAGTTGGATATTGTTTTTGTGTTAGGAATGGGGGCATAGGTCCACTTTTTTCAGCTCTAGAACCCTATTGAGTACAGACCTGTTCAGGCCCTGTGTATCTGCCCCGTCTCTGTGAGTTCGTATGTGTGTTAATCATACTGACTTACAGGGCCTTTTTTCTCGTTCCCTCTACATCCTCTGGCTCTGACAGTCTCCTCTCTTCATGATAGGCTCCCTGAGCCCTGAGTGGAGAGATGAAGACAGTCTGATAGGGTTGACTGTTCTAAATCTCTCATTCTGTAAATTGTCTAGCTGTGGGTATCTGTATTTGTCCCATCACTACAGGAAAAGATTCTCTGATGATGGATGAGCAAGGCACTTCATCTGTGAGTATAGCAAAATAACCTTAGGAGTCATTTTAGTGCTATGTTCTTTTAGTAGAACAGTAGTATTTGGTTTTACCCTTTTTGGCTATCTCAGGTTCTTGGCCACTGAAACAGTTACATATAGGTTCCACCTTGTGGAGTGGGTCTTAAGTCAAATCACATATTGGTTGATCACTCCCACAAGCTGTGCACCATATCGCACTAGCATATCTTTCAGGCACAACACCATTGCAGATCAAAGGTGTTGTGGATAACTTGGTCTTTAAATATCGGTTTCAGAAGCAAAGACTCTATATAGGCACCGGCTTTATTTTTCCATTTTCAATGAGTTATATAGGTGTTGCTTTCAGCCATGAGACCCTGCTGTCAGTTTCTGGAGAGCAACCTGTACTCTTGGCAATAACTGGGCTGTTTGGAGGTTCCCATGGGAGCCCTTTAGCCAAAACTCAATTAGATATAATCCACTCTTGGTACTAGAAGTATCATTTGGTGACAGTTAAAATCTGTCTCCCCCATTACTTGATTATTTTATCTAGGTTGCCTTCATATATACATATACAATAGGAAGCTTCTAATGTACTTGGTTTCTGTACTACCTCTCAAATGGCCTTTATTTTAGCTGTCTTTTCTATGTTCCCTCCTTTATCACCCTCTCCTTTCTCTCTCCTACTGTTCTCTATCCTCCTATTCCCTTCCCATTCATAACTATCTATTCTATTTTTTTCTTAATGAGATCTATCTGTCCCCCTAATTCCTTATTCTATACCCACCCTCTGTGGTTCTACATATTGTAATGTGGTTATTATTGACTGATTTGCTAATATTCACATATAAGTATATACATGCCATATATGTCTTTCTGGGTCTCACTCAGGATAATTCTTTTCTAGTTCCATTTACCTTTTCATTTCATTATTTCATTTTTTAAAAAAATGGCTGAGTAGTATTTCACCTTGTCAGTGCAGTGCATTTTCTTTATCAAACTATTGACAGACATATAGATTGTTTCCATTCTAGCTATTATGAATAGAGCAGAAATGAACATGATTGAGCAAGTGAATCTGTTGTAGGATAAAGCATCCTTTGTGTATATGAATGACCAAGAGTGATATAGCTGGATCTTGAAGTTGATTGATTCCCATTTTTCTGCACAACCACTTACACTGATTTTCATAGTGGCTCTACTAGTTTTCAGACCCATCATAAATGGCCAAATATTTCTCTTACTCCACATTCTCATGAGCATGACCTGTCATTTGTTTTATCATTATTTACCGTTAATCAGAATACCATCAGGTATTAGATAAAAATCTCACAGTAGATTTGTTTGTTTGTTTTATTGGTTACTTTATTTATTTACATTTCTGTGGTCCCCCTTCCTGGTTTCCCCTCTGCAAAAGCCCCATTACATAGCCCCTCCCCTGCCTATATGAGGGTGCTCCTACACCCACCCACCCATTCCCATCTCACCAACCTAGCATCCCTCTATATTGGAGCACCAAACTGCCACAAGAGCAAGGGTCTCCCCTCCCATTGATGTCCAAAAGGCTACATATGCAGTTGAAGCCATGGGTCCCTCCATGTGTACTTTTTGGTTGGTGGTTTAGTCACTGGGAGCTCTGGCAGGTCTGGTTGATTGATATTGTTGTTCTTCCTATAGGGTTGCAATCTCCTTCAGCTCTTTCAGTCCTTTCCCTAACTCTTCCATTGGGGTACCCATGCTCAGTCTAATGGTTGGCTGCAAGCATTCAAATCTGTATTGGTCAGACTTTGGTAGAGCCTCTCCAGGAGACAGCTATACCAGGCTCCTGTCAGCAAGCACTTCTTGGCAGTAGCAATAATGGCTTGCTTTGGTATCTGCAGATGGGATAGATTCCCAGATGGAGCAGTCTCTAGATGGCCTTTCATTCAATCTCTGCTCTACTTTTTGTCCCTGCATTTCCTTTAGACAGGAACAAATCTAGGTTAAAAATTTTGAGATGGGTAGGTGGCCCCATTCCTCAACTGGAGGCCTTGCCTATCCATTGGATATGGTCTCTATAGGTTCTCTCTCCCCTTTGTTGGGTATTTTGGCTAATGTCATCCCCATTAGGTCCTAGGAACTTCTTGCTTTCCTGGCACCTGGGGCTTTCTAGTGGCTATCCCCAGTTCCCTACGCCCCACTATGATACACCTCTGTTCAATTTCCTGAACCTCTGTACTCCTCCCTGTCTCCTCCCCATACTTGATCCTACCTGTCTTGTCCCTCTCTCACTTCTCCTCCTCCTAGGTCCCTCCTTCTCTCTACTTTCTGTAATTATTTTGTTTTCCCTTCTAAGTAAGGATGGAATCATCCATACTTTGGTCTGCTTCTTGAACTTTATATGATCTGTGAGTTATTTTATGAGTATTCTGAGCTTTTGGGGCTAATATCCACATATCAGTGAGTACATACCATGTGTATTCTTTTATGATTGAACTATCTCACTCAGAATGATATTTTCTAGTTCCCTCCATTTGCCTAAGAGTTTTATGAAGTCATTTTTTTTTAAATAGCTGAGTACACTTGTGTAATGTGTAAATGTAACACATTTTCTGTATCCATTCCTCTGTTGAGGGACATCAGGGTTGTTTCCAGCTTCTGGCTATTATAAATAAGGCTGCTATAATCATAGTGGAGTACGTGTCCTTGTTATATGTTGGAGCATTTTTTGAGTATATGCCTAGGAGTGATATAGCTGTGTCCTCAGGTAGAACTATTTCCAATTTTCTGCAAAACTGCCAGCCTGTTTTCCAGAGCAGTTGTACCAGTTTTCAATCCCACCAACAATGAGGAGTGTCCTCTTTCTCCACATCCTCACCAGTATCTGCTGCCACCCGAATTTTTGATCATAGCCATTCTGACTTTTGTAAGATGGAATCTCAGGGTTGCTTTGATTTGTTTTTTTCTGATGACTAAGGATGTTGAACATTTCTTTAGATTTTTCTCGGCCATTCAAGATTCGTCAGTTGAGAATTCTTTAACTCTGTACCCCATTTTTTATTGGATATTTTATTTACATTTCAGATGTTATTCCCTTACCCCATTACCTCCCCACCCAGGAACTCCCTATTTTATTCCCTCTCCTCCTGCTTCTATGAGGATGTGCCCCCACCTAACCCCCCATTCCCACCTCCCCACTCATGAATTCCCCTCCACTGGGTGTCCAGCCTTCATGGACCAAGAATCTCCTTTCCCACCTATGCCAACAAGGCCATCCTCTACTACATATACAGCTAGAGTCATGGGTCCCTCCCTATGTGCTTCCAGGCTGGTAGTTTAGACCCCGGGAGCTCAAGTTGGTTGGTATTGTTGCTCTCCTCATGGGGCTGCAAACCCTTTCAGCTCCTTCAATCTTCTCTCTAACTCCTCCATTGGGAACCCCTTGATCTGTTCAATGGTTAGCTATGGGCACAGGGGAAAAGTTCCTGAACAGAACACCAATGGCTTATTCTCTACGATCAAGAATTGACAAATGGGACTCATAAAATTGCAAAATTTCTGTAAGGCAAAGGACACTGTCAATAAGACAAAGTGACAACCAACAGATTGTGAAAAGATCTTTACCAATCCCACATCCGATAGAGGGCTAATATCCAATATATACAAAGAATTCAAGAAATTAGACTCCAGACAACCAAATAACCCTATTAAAAATGGGGTTCAGAGCTAAACAAAGAATTCTCAACTGAGGAAACTCGAATGGCCAAGAAGTATCTAATGAAATTTTCAACATCCTTAGTCATTAGGGAAATACAAATTCAAAACAACCCTGAGATTCCACCCTGGTTAGTCAGAATGGCTAAGATCGAAAACTCAGGTGATAGTATGTGGGACTGCTTAAGGATATCTTGGTTCTTGGCTGGGCATGGGCCTGAAACCCCGAGACTCCAAGGGAGAAATGATAGGTATTCGGCCACATCCCCAGAACCCAGGGTCCTAACACGCAGTCTAGTCTCAATGAACCTACATTGGTCAGTCATTAGGCCATTACAGCCCCTTCCAAAGTGCCCAGGTAGAGGGCATGACTACAGGCCTCAGGCCCTAGAGAGATTTACATACTAATGAAGGCCAGAGGGTGGAGTCAATTAAGCATTCTTTCCAAGAGCCTTCCCACTTCTCCCTCCAGATTTAACTCAGGTCTGCCCTGATTTTCACGGGGGTACATCCAGATCCATCTCCATTCGCCATGAAAATACACCCTTTTTGGAACCAACAACTTCCTCATGTCATTGGGGCCTGCCGTAGCCAAAGATTCCAGCCTTTGAAACTCCAGACCTTTCTCTTGTTTGTGGGACCCACTGCTGTGGAAAGCCTCTGGGGCACCACTGCGCCTTTTTTTTTCCCACAGTATTAGATACTGACGAGGATGTGGAGAAAGAGGAACACTCCTCCATTGTTGGTGGGATTGCAAGATGGTGCAACCACTCTGGAAATCAGTCTGGTGGTTCCTCAGAAAATTGGACATAGCATTACCTGAAGACCCAGCTATATCACTCTTGGTCATATACCCAGAAGATGCTCCAAAATATAATAAGGACATATGCTCCACTGTGTTCATACCAGCCTTATTTATAATAGCCAGAAGCTGGAAAGAACCCAGATATACTTCAACAGAGGAATGGATACAGAAAATGTGGTACATTTATACAATGAAGTATTACTCAGCTATCAAAGACAATGAATTTGAGAAATTCAAGAAATTAAAATTAACACCATTTTAATATTTGGGTTATCGGAGTCTCTTGAGTCTACCTTCTTGAGTTCTTTGTATATATTGGATATTAGGCTTCTATGGAATGTGAGGTTGGTATGACTAAGGATGTTGAACATTTCTTTTTATTTATTCTTTTATAAATTGTGACAATTTGGACTGTAGTCATACATAATCTCATAGCAGCTTTAAGTTTATATTTTCCCCAATGTCAGGTGATTTTGAACATTTCTTTGTTTCTCAGCCATTTGAATTTCATTTTTAAAAATTCTCTGTTCACATCTGTACTCCATTTTTGAGCAGGTTATTATTTTTTTATATTTAGCTTTTATATTTCTTATATATTTTGCATACCAACTGTCTGTTTGATGTGTAGTTGGTAAAAATCTTTTCCCATTCTCCAAGTTGCTACTTTGAATGACAGTGTCCTTTGTTGTGTTTTAAGTTTTAAGTTTCATAAGGTCTCATTTATTAGTTGTTCATCTTAGTGCTCTTCAGAAAGTCCATCCTCTGCCAATGAGTTCAAGAATACTCCTCATGTTCTCTTTTGTCAGATTCAGTGTATCTTGTTTTATGTTGAGGTCTTTTAGTGCATTTGGAATTAAGTTTTATGCAGGGTGAAGTATAGACCCATTTGGATTCTTTTACATGTAGCCATCCTGTGTTTTCTTTCCAGTGTATATTTCTGGCTTGCTTATAAAAATATTAGTTATCTAGTAGTATAAAGGGTGTTGTTTCCCTGATTTCTCTCTCAATGCATTTGCTATTTGAGGGCTAATGTTTATCATGATGCCTGTGGATTTACAACTACATCTTCATTTTGATTCCATTGATCAAGGTTTCTGGTTTTGTGCCAATACTAAGATACATTTATTATTATATATTTGTAACAACTTGAAATCGGGGATAATGATACCTTCTATGGTTCTTTTATTTTTTTCAGGAATATTTTTTCAGGAATATTGATCTTTTTGGTTTTTTGTTCATTTGTTTTTGTTTTATGTGTATTTGTGTTCCCATATTACACTAAAAAATATCCTTTGAAGATCTATGAAGAATTGCATTGGAATTTTGATGGTTTTTGCCTTGAACCTGTAGATTTATTTTGGTAGAATGGCCATTTTTACTATATAAATTCTACTGATCCATGAACATAGGAGATCTTTCCATATTATGATATTTTCTTCAGTTTCTGCCCTAACGTTTTTATCATATAAACCTTTCACTTTGTTGGTTAGAGTTACCCAAAGATATTTTATATTATCTGAAGGTAGTGTAAAGGGTGTTGTTTCCCTGAGTCCTCTGTGAATCCATTTGCCATTTGAAGTCTACTAGTTATAATGAGTTAATTTTGTGTCTTACTACTTTCCTGAAAGTATCATCTGTAGGAGTTCTCCATTGGAAATTTTAGGATCACTTATGTGTAATTTCGGATCATTGACAAATAAAGATGCTTTGATGTCTTCCTTTTCAATTTGTATTCTATTGATTATCTTCATCTTATTGCTGTAGTTAAGACTTCAAATACTATATTAAGTAGATATGGAAAAAATGGATAGCCTTGTCTTCCTGATTTTAGTGGAATTGCCTTACATTTCTCTGCATTTAAGGTCATGTTAGCTATAGGCTTGCTATATAAACTGCTTTTATTATGTTGAGGAATGTCCATTGTGCCCCTATTACCTACAGGACCTTTATCATGAATGTGGTGTTAGATTAGTTAAATGTATTTTCTGCATCTAGTTTGATGATCATGAGGTTTTTGTCTTTGAGTTTTTAATATGATGGACTACATTAATCTATTTAAGTGGAACTATCCCTCTACCTCTAGGATCAAACCTACTCCATCATGGTAGCTGACCTTTCTTATATATTCTTAGATTCAGTTTGCAAGTATTTTACTGAGTATTTTTTTTACACCATAAGAGAAATTGCTCTGTAATTCTCTTTATTTTCTAGGCCTTCATGTGGTTTGGGTATCAGGGTAACTAAGGCTTCTTGAAATGAATTGGTCAATGTTCTTTCTGTTTCTATTTTGTGGAATAATTTGAGGAATATTGGAGTTAACTCTGCTTTGAAACTCTGGTGGAATCTGACCTAAAACATTATGGCTCTGAAATTTTTGTTTGGGAGACTTAATTACTGAATCTATTTCACTGAGGTTTATTGTTTTTGTTTTTTGTTTAAATCTGATATTCACTTAACTTTGGCAAGTGGCAATTATTGAAATATTTATCCATTTCTTTTAGATTTTTCCAATGTAGTTCAGTACAGATTTTTAAAGTATGTCCTCACCATTCTGGATTTCTCTAGTGTTTGTTGTTATAGCTACCTTTCATCTCTTATTTTGTTAATTTGTATCTTCTTTCTCTGCCTTTTAGTTAATTTTGACAAGTGTGAATCCTAATTTAACTTCCTCAAAGAACCAACTCTTTGTTTCATTAATTCTTTGTAATTTTTGTTTTTATTTTATTAATGATTTGATGATTTCTTGACATCAGCTCATTTTGAGTGATTTCTTTTTGTTCTTAAGTGTTCAAGTGTACAGTTATTAGTATATGATATCTCTAATTTTCTCATGTAGGCACTTGGTGCTAAAAACTTGCTTCTTAGAATTGCTGTCAATGTGTCCCAAAACTTTGGATATGCTGTACATTTGTTTTCATTGAATTCTAGAAATTGTTTTTAAATTTCTATCTTGACACATTTTTCATTTTAGCAATGATTTTTTTTTTTTTGGTTTCCACAAGTTTGTCACCTTTCTGCTCTTTCTATTGTTGTTAATATCCAGCTTTAATCCATAATAGAAAGTATACAGAGTGCTATTTTAATTTTCATACATCTGTTGAGACTTGTTTTATATCTTAATATGTATTCAATGTCAGAGTAAGTTCCATGAGGTGGTGAGAAGGAGGTATGCTGTTTTGGGCTTTGGTAAATTGTTTTGTAAATATGTTTGGTCCATTTGGTTTATAAAGTCTGTTAGCTCCAGAAATTCTCTGTTTACTTTTTGTCTGGATGACTTGTCTATTGGTGAGAGTGGTGTATTGAAGACTTCCAGTCTCAGTGTAAGATGGTCAGTGCATGATTTAAATTGTAGTACTGTTTCTTTTATGAAGTTGAGATGCCTTTTTGCTTGGTATATAAATGTGAATAATCACAATGTCCTCTTGGTATATTTTTTGATACATATGTATTGTCCTTTCCTATCTCTTTTTATTAGTTTTGGTTTGAAGTCTATTTTGTCAGATATTAAAATGACTACACTTGTTTGTGTTAGTTTGTCCATTTACTTTAGTATTTCTTTTCACTCTTTTACCTGAGATGATGTCTATCCTTTGTGTTAAGGTGTGGTTCTTGGATGTAGAAAGATGAATCCCAAAAGATGAATCCCGTTTTCATATCCATTGTTTATGAGTCTGTGTCTTTTTTTTTTTTTTTAGAGAATTCAAAATATTGATGTTGAGAGTTATCAATGAGCAGTGTTTGTTAGTTTTTGTTATTTATGTTGTTGTTGTGTGGTGGTGATAGTAGCTGAAGTGGTTGTGGTGGTGGTGTGTGTCTGTTTTACCTCTTTTGCTGGTTTAGAATTTTTTATTGGGTCTGCCAACTTGTTTTAGGTTGAAATTTTCCTTCCTATGCCTTCTGTACAGCTGGATTTGTAGATAGATATGATGTTGCTTTTTTTTTTTTTTTCCAAATCACAGAGTGCCTTATTTTCATCTATTTGATTGAAATTTTCCTGGGTATGGTAGTCTAGGCTAGCATCTTTGTGTCCCTTAGAATCTATAGAACATCTCTCCAGGTTCTTCTGATTTGGGGCATCTCCATACAGAAGCCAGATGTATAATTTTAATAGGTCTACCAATTACTAGTAACATTACTAGGTATTTTCCTCTAGTAGTTTTTAATATTCTTTCTTTTTTATGTATGTTTAGCATTTTGATTACTATATGCTGAGGGAAATTTCTTTTCTAGTCTTGTCTATTTTGTGTTCTGTATGCTTCTGCACCTTGATAGGAATCTCCTTCTTTAGTTTAAAAAAGCTTTCTTCAATGATTTTGTTGAAAATATTTTCTGTGCCTTTGGCCTATGTTTCTTTTCCTTTTTCTGTTCTCATTAGTTTTTGATTTGTTTTCTCAGAGTGTCCCAGATTTCTTAGATTATTCTTCAATGTTCAGTAGAGCATGAGACTTTTAATCTCGGAGTCATGGGTTCAGGCCCCATATTGGCCACCCCCTGTTGTGTGTAATTATTAAAAATTAATCTACACTATCACCAGCTTGGCACTGATCAGTGGTCTTGGTCTGGTCCCAGCCAAGCACATAGACTGAGACTTTCCCCTTTCCAAGGACTATCCCACCAATGCTGCCTCTGCCTCTCCAAATCTCCAAGATAGCTCACTTGGTCCCCACAGGCAGTTGTGGGTGTGCTCTTGCCAGCCCACACTCTGCTCCCTACCTTTCCCCTGGAGCTCAGTCCTTGCCCAATCTTCCCATCCTAAAGCCTGGCCGAATTCTGCCTCGGCTATTGTTCTTTCCCTCTGGCCCACCTGAGTTACAGAATGAAGAACAGCAGACAGTCTTAGTTTAGAACCAACAGATAACTCAGTCGTTGGGTGCAAAATCTCTCATCCTAAATTCATCAATTATTCTATGAGATGGCTCGGCAGTTAAGTACTCTGACTGTTCTTCTAGAGGTCCTGAGTTCAATTCCCAGCAACCACATGGTAGCTCACAACAATCTGTAATGTAATCTCATGCCCTCTTCTGGTGTGTCTGAAGAGAGCAACTGTGTACTTACATACATAAAATAAATAAATCTTGAAACTCAGTCTGTTGGCATGACTTACTTCTAATGTTCCTGTTTGAGTTCCTAAAGTTTTCTTTTCAAATTTCTCTCAGTTTTGTTTTTATTCATTGATTCTGTTTCCACTTTTAGGTTTTAAACTGTTTAATTTATTTTCTTCCACAGTGTTTTAATAGATTTCTTTATAGATTTATTAGTTTCCTCTTTAAGGACCTTTGACATATTTATTTATAAAGGCTATTTTAAAGTCTTTTTACTGTGCTTCAGCTATGTTGGAATACTGACTCTGTGGCAGGGTTCCTGGGCTCTAGTAGAAACATATTGTCCTATTACTGATTGTGGTTTTATTGGTTTATGATGACATCTAGGCACATTGATTTGGCTTTATCTTTTTGGGGTGAGTGTTTTGTTCTTTAGTTTCTGTTTCCCACTCTAGTTCTTAGAAGAGTATAGTAACTGTGTGTGTCCTGTTAGGAAATTCTTTCAGGATCCTACTATGTGTGGGTTATGGGGTTTCTAGGTTAAATGTATTCCTATGTATTGAGAACTCACATTTAGGTGTTGGGCTGTGGTCAGGATTGGGCGGGTCCACAGGAAGTAGGAAAACAGGTTTTCAATTAGGATCTGTCTAGTCACATGGGAATGGGGACAGAGTGTGTGTGTGTGTGTGTGTGTGTGTGTGTGTGTGTGTAGGCCACAACAGGTAGTTTGCTACAGACCTGTGGATAAGACTAGGGGGGTTGGATATGGAGGAGAGGAGGGACAATGAAGATCTGAAGCTCTTCTACCTGCTTTGCTAGATTAACTGCTTCTCTGGCAGATTTGCCTGGAGGGCACAGGGGATTCTCCCTGTTTGAGGGACTAGGATAACACTCTGAGTAGGGAGGAAAGGTAGAGAGAGAGATTTGCATGATCAGCTGGAGGTGGTTTGCTACAGAATTATGAGTGCAGCTGGCGCTTAGACTTAGAAGAGAAGGGGAAAGAAGAAGTAATACTTGGTACTTATTCTATCTGCTTCTCTGGCTGAGGGTCCTTTCTTTGTGTTCATTGGGAGTTGGATAAAGCTGGTGGAGTTAGGGGCTAGATAAAGATATTAGTGGGGCAAGGGAGGTTGAAGGGGAACATTTGTATAATCCACTTGAAACAGGAAAGGGATGTGGGGAAGGCTATAGCAAGTAGTCTGAGGGTAAGACATGATTTAGAGGAGAAGGGGTCAATATGATTTAGAGGAGAAGGGGTCAATATGATTTGTAGTTAGTCTACCTGCTGTTTTGGTCAGTTTTTTTTTTTAAAGTTATTTGGGTTTTCTAATAATGCTTTCTTTATCCTTCAGTTCACCACCCTTTATCCTTATGTTCATGATATTTTTTTTATATGAACTTGACTAGACCCATTCACTTCTCACCCAAACAGTAGCATGTGTTACTTGAAAATATTTTCTAGATATCATTGAAGATGACACTTGATTTTAAGCAAAGAAGATTATCAAGGGAATGCAGGTTCATGATTAGAGTACTCAGGATCAAAACAAACAAATTCAAAGGCAAGCAAGCAAACAAAAATTGTCCTAGTTGAAAGTCTTTAAAAGCATTCTGGGACTGGTCTAGATGAAATTACCTGTATGGTTGGGACTTCAGCTTCTGTGCTAGTGTTCTGACCATTCTTTCTTGATGGTGTATTTTATGGAATCAAGGGTTCCCCAGTCAACCAACTAGCACAACTTTGGGCATTACCAATGGCTTCAGTAAGGTAACTTACTATTATCTATCTATCCATCCATCTATCTGTCTGTCTTTTTTACTCTGCCTATATCAGTAGGACAGTAGCAATATAGATTATCTAAAAATGTTTAATTTGTTAAGTGGGTAGAGGTGAGAAGACCTAGTAGACTGATAGACAAAAAGCCTTCATTGCCTGAGATGGTTAGTACACTAATGAAGATTATTGATTCTGCTAATAAGAAATCAGAGAAAGTAAGGGATGCAGATAAATTGTAAAGAGTCTGTTGGGAGAAGCAGGGAAGTTAAAGGTACTGCTACTGTAAGGCCAAAGAATGACATCCAGGACTCAAATAGTATGTAAACACAGGGCATTTTATTCTGCAAAAGTCCAGCATGCATGGGTCCCCCATTTCCAAGATAGAGACAGCCAAGTGAGCTTGCAGGTCTGATTTAAAGCACATTAGGGAATTCTGGGGTAGGTGACATCTATGCTAATCTGTTGAGTCCATTCTATGAACATTCCATTACTGGGGCATAGGGGCTGGAAAGTTGCTAGGGATATCTGGAAACTGTTGCTGAGGAAATAGCTAAGGAAGTCTGGAAACTACTGCTGTCCTTGCCTCAGGCCAGGTGGCTGGGCAGCTTCTAAGGCCTATGCTTGCCTGGAATTGCCTAGTTCTTGGAAATAGAGATTTAGGCCTAGTCTCCTTAACTTCTGATTTGAAGCCTGTCATGGAATCAGCCTAGCCTGCCAGAGCCAGTGGGGAACAAGCTACTAAAGCTAGAGTAGGGTTTTTCCTGTGTAGAAGAAGATAATTATTTGAACACTCAGCTGAGGAGACCCCTAAGCAAAGACTTTTAGTTTTAGAAAACGTCTGTGAATTCAAGCTGGCTTATCATTTACCATGTAGCCCAGGCTGAAATCAATCTATGATCATTTAATCCCAGCCTCCTGATTTCTGCAAAGCAAAGTTTGGAGGTACAACATGCTTTCCTTTTCTTGCTTACAAAAGAACAAGAACTATGTTTGAGAAAGCTGTTAACTGTAGAGCCAGGACAAATGACTTGTGAAATGTTCACCCTATCTAGACTGTGACAAATTTAAAGGAGATTCACTTTTGGGGAGAATGTTCCAGAGGGAAACTCCAAGAGTGGCTGGGTGATCTTTTGAAAATAACCTGGGAAAAAATATTTTTTAAATGGGAAAATGCTGTCAAAAAGGCTCAATGAAGGAATAAATGTGTGACTTACAGGTCTTTTTCCTCATCTGAGCAGAAGCAAGATAAGGAAAAGGATTATCCAGGAGACATTGTGGAGTGAACTCTAAAGTAATGGAGTGAGTTCCCATGGTGCTTAATAAAAAATAAAAAAATGAGAATTTCATACAAAACCACTGCCAGCCTGAACCCAAATGCTCACAGAGTCTATGAAATAAAACGTAACTACTGGATATCTGGAGTATACAGAAAGAAGCAGACTTGCCCTAATCCCTAGCAACTGCAAACTCTGAACACTTCTTAGGTCATGGGACACTAATTCCCCCTTTCTTCCCATGTTCTCCCCGGTTGAGTCAGAATATTTGTCATTCTGTCTTTCCCCTGTCACACTATTGTATATTAGGAATGGGTAACTTATTCTTGAATTGCATAGGCCCTAAGTAAAGCAAGCTTGTGCTTCAAGATGGAGAGTGTATCAAGGGCTTCTTTCTTAGCAAATTTAGATATCAATTCTCACTCTTCTTTCATTTAGGCCTGAATTGTTTCTCTAAATTATTCTTCAAAATTATTGGATGAGGTATAGATTATCATAAAGATTATTATATAACATTTTGACAGACAGATTAGCTTGTACAGAGAAAAAATGCTTTTATTTATGCTGTCTTCAACTAAAGATATTACCTATAATTTCTACTAATGAATCAGAGCCATAGTATTCACATTTGTGGAAATTTTGTTGTGTTGTTGCCATTGCTGTTGTTTGAATTTTTTAAGACAGAGTCTTTATAAACCAAGCTGACCTTGAACTTACTAGGTGCTCCAGAAACTGGCCTTGAACTCATAGTGGTCATCTTGCCTCAGCCCCTTGAGTACTGACTGGTTTTGCAGGCAGGTCCCTCCTGATCACTAGTTAAGTAAGTTCTTTAACAAACTGTGAAATGTACTCAACAGAGTTTAGAAGAAATTCAGCATTATCTTTTCTATAATCATTAAGCAGATTCAAGTTACAGACGTTCAGTTCAGATATGTCCAGAATATAAAATAGAAAACCAGAGGATGTCTCATTTCTAAAGACTATACTATGGTATAGTACTGAAAAATAAAATAAAATAATTGATTTTGTATTCAGTTGGAAAAAGTTACTATCTTAGATTTTTAAATTAGAATTAATAGAAATATTATTTTTCCTTTATGAATCTAGAAAGAACGAAAAGCAAGTGGAAGATACATATATACACACATATACTACACACACACTATGCACACTCACCCCCCACACACACATTCACACAAAAACACTCAAACACACCAACAAACACCATATAAAAACACAGCACAACTACACCACATAGACACACACACATACACACTCCCCAACACACACAGCACACACATAGACATACCACACATATACAAAAAACACACCATGCATATACCCACACACTACACACACACACACACACACACACACACACACACACACACACACTTTTTACCTAACAGGCTGATGTAATTTTTTAAGAATAGCTATATCTTTGTTTCGTTCTGATAGTAAAATAGCATAGGAAACTAATATTGAAAATATTGAACTATGTGCAACTTCAGCTTTTCTTTAAAATATGTCTTTTAAAATTGATGATAGTAGTGATGACTAAAGGGTGGTTGAAATTTTCCTTGTCATTTATGGTATGTATACATATGAAAAGCAATCCAAAGGGTGTGGATTTTGTGATAAGAAAAGCAAGTGAATAACCTAATTCAAATTTAATTTATCAATGAGAATGTTTATGACTGAATTGGAAGTAAATTTATTACATACTCTTCCAAGTAAAATAAATTGAAATTTCATGCTAATCATGTATAATGAGCCCAGAGAAAGCTGCTATGAGGTCCTTAGTTATTTTTGCTACTGTATTGCTTTTATGAGCAAAGGTAGGAGGGAGATCAAGTCATGGAATGACTTCAGTCTGACCACCTGAGACACTGCATTAAAATATCTCATACTGTTAAAGTGAAACATTTAAAATTAGTACTAGCATCATGTATCTCAATCATGTTGGCATAGCACACATACATATGTGCTCGCACCACGCACGTGAACACACACATTAGCTTTTAGAAGTAACAAGTTGTTGTCCTAAGTAATCCTTAAAATCATAAGAACATTATTAAGCAAAATTATTTTGATATATGTTACATTTAAATGATTACTGATTATATATATATATATATATATATATATATATATAATATATATATATCTGATATATTGGGTGTTTTTGTGTGAATGTGTGGGGTTGAGTGTGCATAGTGTGTGTGTGGTATATGTATTATTTGTGATGACTGAATAAAAAGAGGAAAAGACTTTTAACTTTCTATATCTAGTTAATATATTTAACTTTTGTTGAGTAAAAAATAAAAATTCCACAAAAATTAGAGTAAGTTCTGATATTTCCTCTTAAATTCTATATTTTATTTCATTAAAGAAGTGTGACTTTTGCCTAAATGCAATTTTTTTCAATCAAATAGCTCCAAATTCCCTCTTTTCTATGTTGTAGTGGAATTTGGATCAACCTATAAAGGTATATAGTAGGAACATTTGCACAGATCGATGGCTCCCAGCTCCTGATAAGGACTGAAGCTCAAGTTTCTGCATCGTTATTAGGGGCATCAGACAGCTGCCCATAACTACAGTTCTTGAGGAAGGGATATCTTTTTCTGGCTTCTGTGGACACATGAACTCAAGTGCATACACTTGTGCACACACACAGCAGACACACACACACCCACGCATGCACCCAAGCACGCACACACGCACAGACAGCTTAAAGTAGTAATATGTGCTATATTTCAACCTTTTACTTAATTATCATTCTTTATTTTTAAGAAATGGGCATTTTACTTTTATTTAATAAATTGTCAGCATCCATTTTTAACACGATCAGAGTCCTTTTCTTTTTAGATTCAAGGCTATTCTGTTTAATATTTCCTTCCCTTGGTGGTCATTAGGACCTTACATTTCAGATTAAAAACTCGAGTTTTAGAACATTTAATTCCTTCGGACATAGGGCTGCTTTTCTTTCACTTTACCTTGTCTAAGGCTTGTGTCTTCTTTTCACATGATAAACTGAAGTCATCTTCCTCTTCAAATTTACTGATGATCACTAAAATATATTAGATGAATGTGGCATGGCAAACAGTTATGACATTAACTTATTTCACATGAGAGTAAGCAAGTGCAGCATCAAGTGTTCTGACCTCACAGTACCGTGGAAGGAAGTGTATGGTGTATGGAAGAGGTCATGGGGTCACGGGCTATGAGTCCCACAGTTCACATCACACCACAGTATCAAGTAAAAACCCTCTGGGACCAACCACGGCCATTCGTGTGGATTAGCAACTTAATGTGTACATGATATTACCAAATAGAAGAAATCTTCATACCCTATTGCCATTGTCCTTAAGCTGTGATCTTAGGGTCTTAATTCGGTATATATTTATTGTACTGTAAATTTCCACACAGAAAGTGGTAGTCTAATGTTCACCATTGCTTAGATTTTAGTGGAGGCTTTTTGTTTGCTTAAAACTGAGGCATTACCTTTATGAAAAGGAAATGCTTTAAGTATAATAAGAATAATCTTATCAAGGTTGCTATATTTTACTATTTTATGGTAGTATTTATTGGGCCGGGTTCTCTATGTTTCCAGGCTGATTTTGAACCCATTCTGTAGCTGAGGTTGACTGACTTCAAGCCTCTGCTAATGCCCCTGCCTCTGCACAAGTCCTGGGATTATAAAAGAGAGCTGCCACACCCAGATTTGGACACAGCTTCAAATTGAAGGACTTAGAATGAAGTAAGTGTAGGAGAGCTAAAAGACTCCTGTGCAATTTGGTCCCTTTCTATTAGGCAGCAGATTCTTCCGATTCATTCCTACTTTCTTTTTCTCTTTATGGTTTCAAGAGCAGCTACAGTTCATTCTGCTGCCGTCTCTGAGCATCATAGAGCACTTCAGTGACTTAGCCAGTTTTCTGTGCTGTAACTTGCCACGCTTAGCCTCCGTCGTACTTGGAAATGCATCATTGCACAAGAGCTACTTGCTCAACTTCTTGTAGAAGCCTGGCCCTAACATGGCTGAAGTAAACAGGGTTTCCCCCTCTGCTTTCTAGGGGTTCACTTTTTTTCTCTCTTGTTTGCCTTCTGTTGGAAGATGAAAAAGAGAAATAGAGAATCATTTGGCTATTGTGTATGAATAATATCTGCACACGTAGGAGATATTTTAAGTTTTAAATTTGGTTGTGTTAGGAGGGAATAGTTCTTAACTCTATATTTTGAAAAAAGAAGTATAACTGTTGCAGTAGTTTGATCACACTAAGATGAAATGGCATTCTAAATGTCGGTGGCCTGGTGCCCACTGGTGACCCAATACTGTGGAGCTGGAGACAACCAGATCCCTGGGGCCTCTGGACACTTGATGATCTTCAGGCCAGTAAGCGACATTGTCACACAAAACAGGTGAACAGCTCTCAATTAACAACTGCCAAGATTGACTCACATTGCACATTAACATGCAAACTTTTATACACACAAATATACATACACACACAAGAAGCCAAAAATAATTATAAAAATATACAGTAACATTTAAATGCTAACTCAGTTTTCGTTATTATTATTGGAAAGACACTAAATGAAATCTATGAATGTATACATTTAGTACTTAGCAGATAGATATGATGCTATGACTGTTATATAATTTAATCCAGTATTTTTAAGAGGATAATGTCCTCACCTGGGCATAAACCGTTTACTATTTTAAAGACTATTTGAGTTAAGATTTAGTCAGGAGACAAAAATTACCCAGGAATTTGTGTTTAAAAAAAAAGGAACCAACAAGATGAATTATTAATTCTTGGTAGGAACTGGATTAACCATGGAGTATGTATCATCTGGTAGGGACTAATAACTCTAAAGAGTTGAGTAGAGCAGATAAGGGGAGAGAGGCAGGATGTCAAGCAAGCAACAAACATTAGAGAACATTGCTCAACCTAGACTGACAAGTCCTTAGAGATCATTGAGTTCAGGGAAAGATGGACACTACTGAGGTGCCGAGCTTGTGCATCTCATGTGAAGCCACTTTCTAGGGTTCTAGAAGAACCTGTCTGCAGGGAGATATCACAGTGTGAATCCTCAGGGCAAGGTGTGTTAGAGGAGGAAACTAAGGAAACTGTCCTGCTTGCTTGATGTCATTGTACTCAGGCACTAGAGCTCTTCATTCTTGAGATTCCTCCATTGACCTCTGAGATGAATGATAAAAATCAGGCCCTGTGTTGGTCCTAGTCTTGAAGGAAGACAAGGCTGGTGCTGGATCTCTGAGGTGGTAGACTGAGACCTGGCTCTCTGCCTAGCAACAAATCCATATTCTTAATTATGTGGAACTACGTTGTGCTTATTTGCCGCCTCCCCACAAAGAGATTTTTAACAAAATAAAGAAAAATAAGAGGAAAGGAAAGAATCAAACATAAGAAGGCATTCCATGAAGGTTTTCATCAATATTTTTATTAATAAAAACTTAATTAGTGCTTTGCCAGAATAAATATTCACTACCTTCAACATTAAAAAGATCTAATTATATCATTTCCCCCCTCCTCTTTCCTAACCCTGATTTATCCTGCCCCAACTTCAAAGCCTCCTCTTCTTTAACCGTTGTTGCATGTATATATATGAGTGAATTGACACATCAATACAATTTGCTGAGTCTCATCGATGTTGCCTTGTAGCTGCCTGTGCCACAGACAAACTGGGTTCACCTGAAAGGGAGGCTGAAAATGAAAAAGGGGACGGAGAGGTGAGAGAAGCATGAAGCCAAGACAAAGTTTTCTGATCAAGGCTCAAATTTTAATTTTCAGCTCTTCTATTTAAAGGGAAAGCCCCACCAAACCCACCCTTTGTTTCAGCTGGATTATGTCTTAAGGCAAGATTAGCAGGCAGTCTTTTTTTCTAAGTTCCTATAGGAAGTTGTACATGCAGCCAAGGTGGGTAACTCCACCTAGATCCTATTATTAGGTCTATTTTGGTAAACAAGGTCTTTCTGGCATGCTCAAGGCTGGGGTAAGGGCACAATTCCCACTTACTAGTTTTTAAAGATGAGCAATGCCAGCAGCTAGACGGGGGCACAAGATTTATTTGTTTTCCATCATCCCATCTAGGGTAAAGAGAAACTGGGCGACCATGCCTGCCTTAGGTCAGTGTTTATATTGCTCCTTATTACGCATCATGGAGAACATACACAGCATTAGTGATGTATGCCTCTGTTTTAGGTCTATAGGAGCTCAAGAACACTCGTATCCGCCTTTGACTACCGGCCATCTATGGCACACTCTTTCCCATACAGACCAAAGCCACATTCAGACCAAAGGACCTGTGAGCATGCACTCAATGCAATTCTTCACAGCGATGGATAACTGCCATGGTGAATGGCTGAGCTTGCTGAGAGCAATCTTGTGTGAAGGCAACCAATTTGTTAGAGACAAGGTTCAAAGGTTAAAAGAAACAAGATTATAATTAATGGTCCAAGCAGTGTAGAAAATAAAACTGTAAGTGGGAATGTTCCAGGTATCTAATCCTACTGCTAATTGGCAGGGATCAGACACAAAGTCTGGCCACCAGGTATATAGTGGGTGGCTTTAAGTACTGATAAAAAGCACTTACTCTCCAGTAAGAGTGGAGACTATATGCTAGGTTAACTCAACTGGCTGATAGGAATTTTGAGCCGTCTTCATCATTAGTATCATAATTATTAGGCTCAAGATCTGTGTCCACTTGATGGACCAATCTTTCAGGCAGCCATTGGGCTCCATTTTCTTTATGTGATAAAACACAGACTGAACCACAACCCCAAATTAAGGGATCGGGACCATTCCATGTATTAGTTAGGGAGTCTCTCTATTTGACCCTGGCAAACGAGCTGGAAGTGACTGGATGCCAGTGGTGATCGGCTGCAGACTGACCTTTAGCATCAGTTTGCAAAAAATTTAAAACAAATAAGACAAAAGTAAGTTGTGCTTTTGGTGACCTTGGAGGGTATAATTCCCCCTCTTTAGTTTTTAAAGGTCAATTTTTTAGAATTCCTTGTAAAACCAGGGCAGAAGTGCCAGTAGCTGTTCCTCCCACACTCAGAGAGTTATGAAGATATTATTTTAAAGTTCCATAATATCTGTCTCACAACTCCTTGTCCTTGACGATAATAAGGAATCTCAGTAATATGAGTAATATTAAATTGTCAACAAGACATTTCAAATGTCTGACTGCAGTAGCCAGTTTCATTATCTATCTTAATCTGATATGGAACACCAAGCATAGAAAAATAATGTAGGTCAATAACTAATTGCATTTTTACTTGCTTCTCCTGTTAAAACAGTTGCAACTGGAAAGCCTAAAAGGTGTCAAGTCACATGTACATATTTTAATTTTCTAAATAAAAAAATGAGTAACATCCATTTGCCATAATTGATTATGTATAAGTCCTCAAGGATTAACACCATATGAAGAAATTGAGGACACTGAGAACAAGTTTTTGCAATTTGACTTGCATACTCTCTAGAAATACTAAATTATTGTCTCAAGCTATTACTATTTTGATGATGTAAAGAATATGATTGTATGGCCAATTGTTCTTGTAAGGCCTATAATTTGTCTGGTATACAAATCTGCTGTAGCATTGCCCTGGGGTCCAGGCAATCCAGTATGAGCTCTTAATGTCTTATAAAGTTAAGGAACAGTTCATGTTTCTTAAATTAAGCTGTATTTGTATAAATAACTGTAAAATTTGAGAATTAGCAATATCTAAAAAAGGAACAATGTTAAGCAATTATAAACCATGAGCTATATACTGGCTGTGAGTATACAAATTGAAAGCTTGATTTTTCAGCATTTCAAATAGTGGCTACAGCACATAATTCAATTATTTGTGCTGAAGCAGGGGGAATCTCAAGAAAATAACATGTGATCTAATTATATATACTGCATTCTCATTAGGTGAGCTGTCTGTAAACACAGTAAATACCTTTTCTATGGGCTGCATGCATAAATTTATAGGGAATACAAAAGCATACATAGAGGAAAACTGTACCAACTTGTCTTTTGGATAATGATTATCAAATTTGTCTAAAAAGTTTGCCATGTAATAGGCCAAATATCAGTATTTTTCAATAACCAACTTAATTGCTATTTGGAATAAGGAATATTTCATTAATATTTCATGGGCTCTCAAAAGTTACAAGCAAATTCACTGAATGCAAACCTCCCACCTTCAGAAGGATGTAAAGGAATGGTATAAAAACAATCTTCTAAATATATAATAATTCTATGTGTATTTCCTGGAATGGCAGCTGGTGTAGGCAAGACAGGCTGTAATACCCCACAAGTTTCATAAATCTTAAGTTTGAACTTTGTTTTGGATTAATGAAATAACCAATCCCTTGTAGCTGAGTGAGAGTATCAGATGAAGGCCAAGTTGAAGGCCAATCTTGTCCTCTCTTACCTTTTGAGCAATTCTTTTATTAGCAGGCATAGCTATAATACCATGGAGGGAAGCAAACATAATTTTAATTTCTCCAGCATAATCATTATCTATAACTCCTGGCCCATAAGCTGTCTTTTGTGAATGTCTTTGGGTCTGAGGCTGACCTTTCCTCCCCAAGGAACAAGCAAAGGTATTAAACAAGTTCCAGAAAATGCCTTTTTAGGGGCTGGTTAGGATGACCATAACAAAAGAAATGTCACACAAGTTTCTGCTGAGCCCACTCTGTACATTGTCTTAACTCAAATGTAAATGTTCTTAATCTCCTATTTCCTGAGGTCTGGCCCAAAGATTATCATTCCTGCAGGCCTGTACTGTGCCACAACTGTTTTGTTTTTTTCAACACTTTTATTACTCTTGCAGTCATCTTCACCTGCTTGATCCTCTTCCTCTTCTCAACCATAAACATGGGTAGGTCAAAAATCTCAAGCTCACAATTGAACTGCCAACTGCAGCCAATGGAATAATGCCAGTTTAACTATATTTTTAAGTTTCTTTTGCAATACTAGAGTATAACCATAATTTTGGGAAACAAATCCATTTTTAACAATGTAAACAATCCATTTTCTCTAAAATCAACATCAAGTGCATTACTTTCATGTTACAAAGTTTGGCTGCCAGTTCTTATATATGAATGTATGATAGTGCAGCTTTTAATATCTCATTAAAGAGACATTGTTTTAAATTCTATTTTTATACATCTGGTTTCTGAATAACTACAACCCTGAGTTACCAGTTTTAAGTCAATTACTGTTACCAAAGTTGCAAATTTTTAATCATACCCAATAGCTAATATGCCAATTATCTATAACCAAGACATGCAGAACATATTTATACCTTTAAAACCAGTCAGAAACAAAAATGAAGTAGATGCACATCTTATATATTTAGACTAAACAATATTCTCTTGCTTTTTCTAGCTGTATAGTTGTCTAGGGTTACAGTACCAAGCACAGTTTCCTTCCTCTCAGATGGGTCTTGAGCTCATTAGAGAGTTGTTAGCTACTACCTACATAAGTTCCACTATTGAACATTTAGGAATATCTGATGACTCTTGTGGTTCATAAGCATCAGAGATAAGTAGAACTATTGATTCCTCTCCTAGCAGCTTAAAGGGTATCTTTTGGTACTGGAAAGCTAGTTCTTTGGGAAAAGGTTTTGAGGTTAGTTATAGCTCAAACTCTCTGAATCCTATATCCAAATGTGTGGTGTCTTCAGTAATAGGAACTTCCATTCAAGTTCTGGAAGCAACCGATGGCAATAGCAATTAGACAGTATTGATTTGGGAGTTTCTTGGAGTTCTCGGACCAATAGCTTGGGGTGATATATTTTTAGCCTATGGCACTATGCTTTTGTCGCATAATCTATGGCTTTTGCGGGCAAGTATTTTCACCCCAGGTGCTTTAAATTCTTTTTTAGCTATATATACACTCATATTCTTATATATATTATATGTCATTTTTAGACAAATAGGAAATAAAGATTTCCTATATTTTTTCAATCATCTTTCTAAGAAACCCCTTCTCCCCTTCTTTCTCTTTCCTCTTCTTCATCACCCTTCCCAAATTAAAGCCCCATTACCCTTTTAGTTTCTCAAAAGTCATTGACTTTTGGAACACTGACTTGTTAATCAAAACCTGAAATTATAAATGGGAAGGAAAACCCAAGGCCATAAATAGAGACTGTTTTTCTGTGCAATGCACATATTTTTTTTATTTGCATTTCCTGATGTACTTCTGGATGCAGGTCATGTTTATTTGACAAGGGCTCCTTCACCATATATATGATATTTGTACTGATTGAGATATGTACTCATTCAGTAATTTCTTAGAGCTTGTTTCTTCATGTATATGGAAATAGGGCCTCCCTTGGAGATGAGCTATAAAAATGTAATGTGATACTACCTTAATGATCTTGGACAATTCTTTGTCTACTTCAAGTGTTTGAAGAAAAAGAATCTTGGAATATTTATCTGTTATTTTTTTTTTGTGTTTGCTCTTAAAAAGGTTAGGCTAGGGAAGCTAATTTTCTTTATAACCAGTTTGTAAAACTTTATGTAGATTCAATGTTTTGCCAGAATAATCTGATTTTACTGCTTAATGGCAATTAAAAAATCTCCATTTATGTTATAAAATTTATTGTAATGCTGTTCATTGTGTATTTTAATTTTTCTATAGCTTTGACAATCACTACTCTAACATGATAGGATCTGAGCACAATATTGGCAAATATCTATTCATTTTTGTCAGGACTATGTGAAGAATATGATTTTTGTAAAAGTAATTCGGATGCAGGTCAATCCATGCTTTGATTATAATGTTTAACACTAAAATTGTTAAGTAATTTTTAGTTTTTATCTTTTACAATAAATATATAAGACATATAAAATGTGTAAAAATTTAAAAAACAATATCCCCCCCTCTCTCTTACAGATGGTCGAGGACAATATTCTGAAGTAATCAAAAGGTCCAATGCTATTGAGCTATTATTTACACTCTATCCTCCTCAAGGTGCTGGAGTGAATGTTAGCACAAGACTGCGGTCCACATGGCTGAGACCCTTGGTGGATGGGGAAGAAGGCTATAAATACATAGGTAAGACACTTGCTTTATTTCTAATGCAAAGGAGGAAATGCTGTCTTGTGTTCTTTAGCTATTACCACCACCTAGATGATGGAGGGTTACACGTGTACACTGTGCCATGTCCTCTTTACTTGCTAGGCTTTGTGTCTACAGTTTTAAAAAGGGGTATTTTGTGTCCTAGTATAGTAGAATCCCACTATGCTAAACTATCTCTGGATGGTGAACATTTGGGCTGTTTTGACTTTGAATGAGTCATGTAAATTCTCTGTACAAATTCATATGCAATGTTATGCATAGACATAGACATACTTTTCTCTTGGTCATAGAGTTCCAGTGAGGATCTTGCCATTGCGTGTCTCCCACCAGTAGAGATGAAAATTGCTGGTTCCCACAGCTATTTTACTAATTACTGTGATTAGTGTTTCTAGGTTTAGCAAGTCCAACAAATATTTACTAGTATCCTGTTATACTTCTAATTCACATTTTCAAAGTAACTAATCATATTTGGAGTCTTTGAATTTGCAATTTTAATTTTTCTGTGGTGATGTCTGTTCCAGTATCTTGGCCATTTTTGTATTGTTTGGAATATTGTCAAGCTGTTAGCTCTGTAGATATTTTTAGACACAAATCCTGCATTGCATACATGTTTTAAATTCATGTTTCATCTCTTAAATAGCATCTTTTGAAAAGATGAGGTCCAATGGACCATTGCATTTCTTTATGAGTTATGCTTTTTCTGTTATTTTTAGGAAATACTGCTTGGATTTGTGGTCATTAAGGTGTTCTTTATACATATTTCACCTTAAGAGTTTATGTATTAGTACATAATTGGTTTTGAGTAAATTTTTGTATGTAGCTCAAACTTTAAATTAAAATTTTAACCTGCATTTTATCTCTAAATTTTCCAACAGTATTTACTTACAAGATTGTTTAATGAATTAACTTTGCATTTTGATCCAAGCCAAATATACAAAGTGTATAGTTGGCAACCATGAAATGAAGTATATTTGGTACCATTTGTTACAAAGGGTATCAGCATTAGAACTGTAGTGAAACAATACTATTTATCTCCTGAGAAGGATAAAACCTACTTTGATACTAAACCTACTGGAGTGGTATGTGGCAAAGATATGGAGTGTACACTGCTGGTGAAAATTCAAAAAGATTGAAATATCTTGGTGATATTTTCAAGCTTTGCTATAATGTTATTAACTATGTCCAGTGACTAAATTGAGGCAATTTCTCTAGGTGATTTCTGAAGATAATAGAAATAAATTTTTACATGTAACTTAAAAGTAAAATGAAATTAAGAAGTAGTTCTTAGTGTTTTGATACTACAATTACATCATTTAACCTTCTTTTTCCTCTCTCCAAATCCTCCCTTGCTCTCTTTTAAATTAATGGCTTTTAAAAAAAATTGTTTTTACATAAATATGTGAAATAAGTTTATATAAAACCTTATATGTATGGATGTATATACCAGCATCATTCATAATTTGTAAAATCTAGAAACAACACAAATGACCTTTGATTGGTGAATGGGCAAGCAACGTTACATGCAGTTTAAATGATACTCAGAAATAAATAGGAATAAACTGCTCTTAAGTGGAATGATGTGAAGGAATCTCCAATATGTCCTGATAAACAAGGAAGCCAGATTCAGGGGCAAGGTGTTGTATGGCACCCTTGAAGTGACAGTTGGGAAAAGGAGAAACGATGCAACCAAAAGCAGGTCTGTGACTTGTGGAGCTGAATATTTGTGACTGAATTCAAGGGTGGGGAAGCTGCACAAGGGACTTCTCAGAATCATGGGCCAGTTCTGCATTTTGATCAGCATATTTGTTAAGCATGTGTATGGAGTCATACAACTACACATGAGTCAAATCCCAAAAAACTATACACTAAACCTGGAATATTGTGCTAATGACACATTAAAAAATCGAGTCTGTAGAGAGGTTTTTGAATATCCCACAGTTCTGTTAAAGGCATACTTCAATCTTTGTCATTAGGTAATTTTACACAGTCTACAATGGAAAATTAATGCTGAGACATAAATCACTATTATTACAAGTCAGGTCATCCCAAGTGTTAGAAGGATGTTCAACCACTGGAAACCCTGCATTCTCCTCATGCAAAAGTGAATTTCCATGCAGTCTTCACAAAAAAACTGGCACTCTCTAAAAATGTTAACCCTACACTATACTCTTCAGCACAAAGAAACACTGCTATTGATCTAACAGAAGAGACTCAAATATCCAACTACAGGTGGATAGAAGAAATATGTTTGATATATAGATGTAGAATGCTTAGAAATATAGAAAACCCAAAACTCTTTTTTTTTTTTGTTTTGGACTTTTAAATTCTTTTTTAAAAATTTATTTAATTATTTAAATCAAATCATAATTTACTTATTCACACAGGAGTTATAAACACAAAAAGGCAGGATGTGGGGAAGGGAATGGCACCAGAGCATAGGTGTTCAGGGGAGTACAGATACCTTTCAGAACAGGGTATCAGCTGGGTGAAGGTTCAGGGGACAGGTCACTATGACTCTGCCTATGATTCACTTGTCCTTATCTAAGTTGGTACTATCTGCTGAGGCTACCTATTTACAGGATCTATGACTACTCAGGCTGGTAAATTTCCACAGAAGCTGCCTGTTTACAATAGCTTATAGCCATCTGTTTCAATGTTTTTCCACAGAGACCCAAGACTTTGTGTTAGCATGTATGTATGTCAGGTCTATTGCTGATTTTAGGCCTATGGCTGATTTTAGGTCTTCAGTGTATAAGCAGGGCTGCCCCTGACATCTCCTCCCTTCTCTAAGTATAGAAGGGCCATGGCAATTTTAATCTTGTGAAGGCAGGGATAGAGGCCTGACCTCCAATAATTGAAGGGGACCTTGTAATGGCTCCGGTCCTCCTGTCGTTGTCCAGTGAGGCATGAGGTCCATATCCAGCCCGATGTCTTTTCCCTGGAGAGGGGATACTTTTGACATCAACCCCTATGCAATCAGGCTTGTCCCTCAGGGAACCCAGAGAGATATTTTGAACTTTTATTTATATTCCCTTGCAGTGCTTAGCCTTGCAGCCTAAGCAAGAATTCAGATCATCAGTCAGAGGGGTTCAGGTGGCCCCTCTCTGCTTGGTTTAGGGGCGAAGTCCCTTCCTTTAGGTTGGGTGGAGATGGGTTTTGAGAACACCCTGGATAGAGTAACAACCTCAACTTGAGTCTTGTGGTCCTCCATAGCTAACTTATGATAATGTATCGGAATAGGTTTTGCTACCAAATTATCTATCTGTTGTATCACAAAGTTAGTCAGCCTATTTAAGGCCCAGAGACCTGGAAAGGAAACAGAAGGTTATTCTCAGGGAGATTTCTCTTCCCTGGAGATCAATTGTTATTCATCTTATTTATAGTTGGGCCTGGCTTTGTGGGGTATCTATTTATTTCATTAACCTTTTTGCCAGACATTTAGCTGTGCCTTTCTGTGGTGTCAAACAGGCATATCAATCCTCAGCCCCATATGAGAACTGGGTCCGGACCATTCCATTTAAGGGTAAGAAGGTCCTTCCACATAGCTAAGACCCTCTTAGTTTTAATTGGTTAGTTTAATGGCATAGTTTAATTGGTCTCAGCGATGCCAGAGGCAGTCAGCAGCAGATTTGCCATGAGCTTTCAGTTTTAGAGAGTTAAAAGTAAACAAGGCATGATGGAGACTGTTTTCAGGAGACTCCTTCTGGGAGGAAACAGTTCCCCCTCTTTTATTTTTTATTTTAAAACAAATTTTTCAGAGTTCTTGTAAAATCTGGGCAGAAGCGCCAGCAGCCACTTTTTTCACACTCATAGAGTCATAAAGACACTATTTAAAGAAATATAAATCTACATTAATAATCTCTTTTATCAAAGGACTGTTATAGAACACCAACAACTAATCTATATATTAACAATTAATGATATATTATATATAATATATCAATTAATAATAGCTTCTTCTACTATTTGTAAAATTACTCCTCTTTTGTCAATTAATTGTTGAGGGAAATTAGGATTTACATCTTTCTTGAGAATATTAAACAGAGACTTAAATTCTTTTGTGGAGAGCTTAAAATAAGATCTTAGCCAATTAGCATCTCCTAGAAACTTGTGAAAATAATTTTAAATAAGTAAGCTATCTTTTTTTTTTGTCAGACCCATTATGTTATTTTTCTTAATTGGATATTTTGCATATTTACCTTTCAATGTTATCTCCTCTCCCGTTCTCCCCCTAAACCCTTATCCCATACCCCCTCCTCCTATTCTTATGAGGGTGTGCTCCAACATCCTCCCAAACACATCTCCTGCTCTCGGATTCCCCAACACTAGGGAATCCAGACTTTTGGGGACCATGGTCCTCCAATTCCACTGATGCCTGGCAAGGCCACCCTCAATTACCAGTTCTCAGGCTGGAGGTTTAGACCCTGGGAGCTCTGGTTGAATCTTTTGATACTCATTCTAAAAAGGACAAAGCACCCACACTTTGGTCTTCCTTCTTCTTCTTGGGTTTTATGGGTTTATGCATTGCTTCTTAGGTATTATGCGCTTTTGGGCTAATATCCACTTATCAGTGATTGCATACCATGTGTGTTCTTTTGTGATTGGGTCACCTCACTCAGGATGATATTTTCTAGCTCTACCCATTTGCCTAAGAATTTATGAACTCATGTTTTTAATAGCTGAGTAGTACTCCATTGTGTAAATGTACCACATTTTCTGTATCCATTCTTCTGTTGAAGGACATCTGGGTTCTTTCCAGTTCTGGCTATTATAAATAAGGCCCTATGAACATAGTAGAGCATGTGGCCCTGTTGTATGTTGAAACATCTTCTGGGTATATGCCCAGGAGTGGTATAGCTGGGTCCTCAGGTAACACTATGTTCAATTTTCTGAGGTACAGCCAGACTGATTTCCAGAGTGGTTGTACCAGCTTACAATCCCACCAACAATGGAGGAGTGTTCCTCTTTCTTCCACATCCTTGCCAACATCTGCTGTTACCTGTGTTTTGGATCCTAACCATTCTGACTGGTTGAGGTGGAATCTCAGTGTTCTTTCATTTGCATTTCCATGATGACTAGGGATGCTGAACACTTCTTTAGGTGCTTCTCAACCATTAGAGTTTCCTTAGTTGAGAATTCTTTGTTTAGCTCTGTACCCATTTTTAATAGGTTATTTGATTGTCTGGAATCTAATTTCTTCAGTTCTTTGTATGCCTTGGATATTAGCCCTCTATCAGATGTAGGGTTGGTGAGATCTTTTCCCAATCTGTTGGTTCCGCTTTGTCCTATTGACCATGTCCTTTGCTTTACAGAAGCTTTGCAGTTTTATGAGATCCCATTTGTCAATTCTTGATCTTAGAGCATAAGCCATTGGTGTTCTGTTCAGGAACTTTTCCCTGTGCCCATGTGTTCAAGGCTTTTCCTCCATTTTCTCTTCTATTAGTTTCAGTGTAGCTGGTTTTATGTGGAGGTCCTTGATCCCTTGGAATTGAGCTTTGTACAAGGAGATAAGGATGGATCAATTTGCATTCTTCTACATGTTGACCTCCAGTTGGACCAGCACCGTTTGTTGAAAATGCTGTCTTTTTTCACTGGATGGTTTTAGCTCCTTTGTCAATGATCAAGAGACCATAAGTATGGGGGTTCATTTCTGGGTCTTCTATTATTCCATTGATCCTCCTGCCTGTCTCTGTTCCAATACCATGCAGTTTTTATCACTATTGATTTGTAGTATAGCTTGAAATCAGGAATGGTGATGTCCCCAGAAGATCTTTTATTGTTGATAGTAGTTTTGCTATCCTGGGTTTTTTGTTATTCCAAATGAATTTTAAGATTACTCTTTCTATCTCTGTAAAGAATTGAGTGGGAATTTTGATGAGGATTGCATTGAATCTGTAGATTGCTTTTGGCAAGATAGCCATTTTTACTATATTAATCCTTCCAATCCATGAGCATGGGAGATCTTTCCATCTTCTGAGATCTCCTTGATTTCTTTCTTCAGGGGCTTGAAGTTCTTGTCATACAGGTCTTTTACTTGCTTAGTTAGATTCACACCAAGGTATTTTATATTATTTGTGACTACTGTGAATGGTGTCGTTTCCATAATTTCTTTCTTGGCCAGTTTATCCTTTGTGTAGAGGAAGGCTACTGATTTGTTTCAGTTAATTTTATACCCAGCCACTTTGCTAAAGTTGTTTATCAGGTTTTGGAGTTCTCTGGTGGAAGTTTTGTGGTCACTTAAGTATACTATCATATCATCTGCAAATAGTGAAACGTTGACTTCTTCCTTTCCAAGTTGTATCCCTTTGATTCCTTCTGTTGCCTAATTGCTCTGGCTAGGACTTCCAGTACTATATTGAATAGGTAGGGGGAGATTAGCCTCGTCTAATCCCTGATTTTAATGGGATTGCTTCAAAAAACCCAAAATGCTTAAAGATAGTGTGATACATGAGATATGGATAAATGACATAATTCTGACTGAGTGAAAAAAGCCAGATAAAGGGGGCTAGATGGTAGTGTCAATCTGATGGGACTCAATTGAGAAAATGTATAGTTAGGCTCTGAAGGAGACTGAGACTTCTTAGGAGAGCAGGTTAGTTGCAGGAGCTAAAGATGAATCAGGTAAGGGCGGTAGGAGTGCTTGGAATTTTGAATGTGTAATTTTTCATGGGTAAATTTTCAAAAATCCATCCCATTTACACTCTGGCAACATGTAATTATTGTTTAATTTCTATACCTCAGTAAAATTATAAACAGAAATATGAAGATATTTTAAAGAATCAAATATTAAACTTTTATTTTGGAATATTTTTAAGATTTAAGTGTCAAGGCTTGCATATTAAACATTGTGTACTAAGTTGAGTGTTGGTCTGCAGGATGTGGCTCAGTAGTTGACACTCACTGTGTATGAGCCAGTATTTCAGTCTCCAGCACGAATAAATAAGTAAGTCACATCTCATTGGAATTTCATCAGACTGGTATATAGGAAAGCATATTAATGTGCTCAGTTCAGTGATATTCTAGAGGAAAAGAAATGTTTTTAAAAAGATGAGACACATTTAGTTTGAAAGAATGCAGTTCTGTAAATGAATCAATAGTCTGGTTCCTATTTATTTTATCTTTGTAATCTTCCACCTAAGAACACTAGAACTTGATCTGTTTTAGGCTAAACATTCGATTTGACTGTGTTAAAGCCAGCTTAACTGATTGTTTGTCAAGTAAACAAAAAGGAAACCGGCAGTGGCTTTTGCCCTAGGTTGAGGACTCTTTCATTAAGTTTTAGGCTGATTTTTCCCTTCACCATTTTGGGGGAATGAGCTGAGCCTAGCATCATTTTGAATTATAGTTGTTATTAAATCGACCAACAAGAGAACTGAAGCATTTCCTTTAAAAGAGATCATTTTATTTCAGAAATACTTCTTGAATCTGAGTAACTCCTTAACTATAAATACTTGAGTGGAGATAGAATTGGGAATTTATGTTGTGCTCCCATATTAATACGCCACAGTATAAGCACTCGTGTTTGTTGATCTCACTCTGTAGATTCACTGATGTGCATTAACAGGACCAAGGAAAAGAGATCTGAGAGCATCTTAAAGCCTTGGGTATCTAACAGATTAGTTGGGCCTAGGCCTTCCCTGACCCCTCTGCTGTATATTTAACACCATAATTCATAATGCAAGAGTGGTTAAATGTAATGACTGCTGAATATATTTGTCATAATTTGTTAACAAAATAATTTCTTTTAATGATAATTTTATAATCTTAGACTATGTAGAAAAGAGTCTTCAATTTTTAAAGGATATATATCTTACTAAACATATTTTGAAGCACTATTTGGGGAAGCTATTTTTTTAATATCATCTGGTTATTTTTCCTTATAACGTCTGTTCCTCAGCTACCTGACCCTCTGGCCGGGCTTGCCCTCACACTGGCTCCAGCACCTGCTCTCTCACACACCCACGCAGGCAGGCAAAACTTCTTGTCCTAAATTATGTTTGTTTTGTGTGTCCTTGGTTAGCTTTCAGTTTGGGAGGTATAGATTATATTAAAGGATATCTTAGCCCTAAAATTCATAACGTTTTAATGAGAGTTGCCTTAAAGTGTCTCAAAGCCATGGCCATTAAAATGAATCACATTATTGTACGATTATAAGGTTTCTTTCTAATTAGTTCAGACCATAGGAAGTGAACATAGATATTAAGGACTAGTTCTTGCAAGTATATAATTTACAATATTTCACATAATGAATTCTACATACCGTTATACTATACAGGACTACTTAAATTATATGGTCAGCAATAAAACCTTATTTCTTAAGCTAATCAATCTTTTGTGACCCACTTTAAAAGTATGTATTGGGGAAAAGTGAGAGGGTAGGAAGGGGAAATGCAGTATGGGCATGGATCAAATTATGTTGCATACATGGATGAAATCCTCTAAGAAATAATAAAATAGTACCCAAACACAATTTACAAAGTATCCTTTTATAGTGTTCACCTTGTTTCAGTGACTTTGGCTAAAATTTGTCATTTATTAACCAGATAGGAGTTTATTCCATTTTTAAAATTAGTCATCCACTGAGAGTCAAGTTTGATATTTGGTTCTTTTCTTTTCCTCAGAGTTTTCTATTTGACTACTCCATAAGTACCTAAACTTTCTTTTTCTTATACTCTTTATTGAAGACATGGCTTTTTAAAGTATCCGTAAAGTAGAGTTTTGTATAGGTCATTATGACTCTTATAAGAAGAACCCATGAGAAAGTTCCAATTATTCATAATTTTGTGAGATCCTCTCATATTATGTGGAGAATGAGTTGTGTTGGTAAACAGTCTACAGTAGAAACTACAGTCTATCACTCCTGAAGCTAAAACCTAAACCATGTTCTGGCTTCTGCTTTGCTATCTCTTGGATAAATTACTCTGAGTAAAATATAGTTGCCCATTTGTGAGGCCACTCCAGCATCCCTGTTGAAGAAGGACTGAGCTCTTCCTACAGGCTATTAGACAATGCAGTCTGTAGTCAGTTCCTAGTCTATATGTCCCCCAGTCCTTTGCAACTGGAAGCTCCAATCCAAGCATGGTTGTAGCCTCCTGAGACCCTACACTGCAATTGAGAGTCACATTAGGTCTCCTCTCCCTAGGAACAATGATAGGTCTATGTATATTTAAGATTCTACGGTAGGGCACTTTGCTGGGAGGCAGCTGATAGTGGTATGGTGAAAGTCTATGAACTGATCATTGGTAAATGGTTAGATGAATTTTAAACTGGTTCTGGTATTGTTTGACCATAGCAATCAAAATTGTTTAAAGGGATTTAAAAATAGCTCTGGTATTACCAGAAGCTTGTGACCAGAGTTATAGGAAGTTATATTTATGTGGGAATTTGTTTTATGAAAAATTTTTTGTTTGTTTCTACTCCTGCATGACTTTTCTAGCACAGGAGAACAGGAGATGGGTTTTTTTTTTTTGACAGAAGTTTTAATGTAACCTGATAAATTGGTGACATAGTTTATGGTGGTAGGGATATTTTTTAGAATGTACATACCTTTAGTCTATTCAATCACTTAAAATATAATTTCTGGGTATATTTATAGTCATAAAATATGTGGATATAGAAATACATGTATAAGAGATGTTTAGGTATAATCAAAGTCACTCCTATGTGAAAGGGTATTTTATGTAATAAATGTGGATTTTAAGACTCCAATAAAAAGGTTGAAGTTTTATAAAAGTATCTCTACGAGTCCCAAGAGACATTAGAATAAATGATGTGTAGACACAGGAGAGAGCCTCTTTCAAAGCCTAGGTACTTACTTGAGCTAATGAAGCACATTCTTGTTCAAGACAAGTTTCTCTGGAAGGAATGGATCTCTAATCTATTAGAGCTACTATCCTCTTTACATAATTACTATTTTGTGTTTTCTCTTAATTTCACTAGGTAAAATGTGTAGGTAATACTTTAAGATGAATCACCCACACACAGAGTTTCATATATATATGAAACTATATCTATAAACAAACATATATTTATGATTTCTAGTGTACATATATATCACATAATCTATAAAAGAAATAAAATACAAAATAAATATCACTTATATAAATTATTTATAAATTCCATATATTCAATATCCATGAAAATTATATGTAGATTGTATTGATATTAGTACCTGTAACTAATAAATGTGGCATGTGAAAATATGAACTTTAACTGTATAAATTCTAACATGCTAATGTTCTAGAATACCCAATGAGATACTGACATTCTGAAGCAGTACATAAGACACAGCATAAATGTAGCAGCTACAGAGGCAGAGTGTCAAAGGTCCTGCACATTTCGATCATATACTTTGTAGAGTATTGCTTTGGAAGTTTCTAATTGTCAAAGAAATGAACAATTCTTAATAGAGCTCTCAATAAGAGAGTGTATAGATTTTGTTGTTTGTCTGACATTGTTCTTGTGTCATGGAATACTTAGTATCTATTAGAAAAACATCAAATAAAGCATTTTGTGAGTGTAGAAGAAAATTGAGATCTATGCCGAAGTGCTTATTCACTGGGTTTTATCACATAGAATGGAGTAGAACATTGAAATTTGTTTAGGATATAGATGTTTCTTGTCATATAATGTCATTTTTTCTATTATATAGATCATGTAGTTACTGGGTATGCAAGAAGATTTCACTTAAGCTATTTGAATTTAGACCAAGTTTTAACACTTCAAATTGCAAAAAATATGGCAATTTATTTTAGTTGAAATGTTCTTAAATTACTAAGAAAATATTAAATTATGATGCATTTACATATTTAGAATTTAATGAAGTGGTTATGTGTAATTGTAAACACCTGAATGTTAGTCTCAGGAGACAGAGGCAGAAGCATTATGATGTCAAGGCCAGCATTAGCTTCATAGCAAGACCCAGTATTTAGCTGAGACTGTATATTGTTCATGGGAAGTGCTTGGCTAGTTTGTAATGGAGCTGCTTCTATATCTAGCTATACAAATAGTGGGTGATGTGGTATAATGATTTATCTGAGCACAATGTATGGAGTATTGATTTAATAGATTAAGCATTATTTCACAAGCATTTTCTATTAAAGTAATTTTTATTCCTTTCCCTAAATTCCTAAGATTACTCTACTATATGACTATAATAAAAATGTAAAATCAAGGCAGAATAAAGAAATTTTGTATAAGTTTTTAGATAGAAAAAATATGACTAGGAGGTCAATTCTATATTATAGACGCTTCTCTTAAGTTTTGACTACATTTCTTTCTTATAGCTACAGAATATTGAAGCCTTGAAAAGGCATGTTATTGTGCCCAGTTCTCTAGTTATTCCTATAGAAAGCTACTTAACAGACATTAGGAATGTATTTTAATTAAGGATCCCAAGGCACAGAGGCTCTGTGGCTTGTGTAAGATTATGCCTTTAATTGGAACTGAGCCATGCCTCAAATTCATCTGTGTCAGGCCCATTACTCTTATTCCATGGTTCTGCAAACGTCTTGCTTTTCATGCAAAGTGATTTAACTGGCCAAAGTATATGTAGCATTTGTTTATGGATGAGCTTTGGGTTTATTTTTGTTTTGATAAAAGATAAGTGAGATAATCTGTTCTTTGTCCTTTGCATATTCTCTGATGTAAAAAATTGCAAGAATTCTCTTCTGTCTTGGGATGTGGAGTGGGGGCAAAGGCTGTGGGCTGGAGTATTTCATCACTGCAAAATCTCACTGTCTGTGGGCACACGGGATTTCAATTTGGGGAAATCTCTCAACATGAATGATTTTTGCCCCTCAAACTTTGCTTCACATGCCTATTTTAGTTTCATTTCTTCCACTTTTCAACTATTCCTGTTACAAGAAGAAATGGTATTTTCTCTTGGAATCTCATGTGAAGCAAAACCTGATTCTTACTACATGTGAGCTTTAAGTAGAATCATTTCATATTGCTAGAAGAGAATGCTTATTCCCCTCCCCCAAGATTGCAGCATAATAAAGTAAAAATGTTTTCACAATACTTTGGAATTTTTGTAATTGTCCTCTGTATTGTTTGGCTGTCAGTTAAATTAGAACATTTGATAATTGCAGGGAGCTGATAAGACTTTCTATTACAGGGATGTCATTATGTTAATCTCAGTTCAAATATAGTTTGCCTGAATCCTGTTTTGATTATATAATATTAGAATAAATTAAGCTATTAAGTGAGCTTACCTGGAGGGCATAGAATGTTTTAAATGTATTTAAAATTAACAGTAATTTAAACAAGTTGGTAAATCTTTTATTAAAACCATAACTGTCTTTTCTCCTTAAAGCTTTAAAATTTATAGCATAGATATTCAGATATCTACATCCATATTTTTAGTTTAAAATCCACAATAAATAAGGATATTTAGATCTTATTGTTTGCTTATCATGTAAGGATAGTAATGAAGTTTTAAAATGTAGGGTTTCCCAGGTTTCATTTTCTACCAACACCCAGATACTGGAATTTTTGAATAAATCAACTGGCAGCTGCTTCTACAAACACAATTTTTATTTGAAATGTAAGCTTGCTTTGTTTTTTTTTTTGTAAAAATAATAAATGTTTCCAACAACTGTAACTCCATTCCTTATATATAGTATGAATATGAGAAGACTCGTTGACCATTCATGATGTTTGGGTACATTCACATCACTTTTATATACTCTCTATTTTTAAGATATTGTCTGCATTTTATTCTAGAATATGCTTGACTGGTATCTATGAAACATAACTGTTCAACCTCACCTTCATTAGATGGAAATTTAAATCTTTACTTACTTAATATTTATTCCAAAATATCAAGAAGTATGTAAGTAGACTATGGCTGGTGTATCAGGAACCTGTAAACCTGTTTAGAGAATGAAAGATTCAAAAATGATCAACAAGATACTAAATGATTTTTTTTTCTAGCCTATGGATAAATTGACTTCCAGGACACCTGACTAAGACAGATGTAAAATGTGCAATATTCTGGCATAATTAAACTGCTACATCATTATTTTTCATGTTACATATACCTTATATCTATTTATGGTAGGTATCTACTCAAATTTTAAGGCAGAAGGAAAAGTTATGGAGGTAGATGAGGGAGCAGAATTTTACAGCAGACACTGGCATGTCATGTGCATTGCCATATGTATACTCAGAGGCCAAGCTACTTATGTCTATCATTTAAAAAGTCATTACATAGTTTACAGCCTACAAGTTTTATCAGTAGCTCAGTCATTTTACAAGTAGAATAATTGTTCCTTCTGTATGGTCACTGCTATGAAGAAGCTGCAAATTATAGCCTCAGTTCCTGATTTTAACTAAGGGTAACTGCAGTTTTTTAGCATCAAACACAATCAACATCTGTAGTTCCCTTCCATAGATACTATATTTTGGGGGGGGGGGTATTATAACTTATAGGTATCCGACTAGAAAATCCAATGATAAATGACTTAACTGACTGGTCTTATTTAAAATGTAGAAATCCAGTGTTTAATGTGACTCAATATAAAATGACCTAGATATAGATGTTTGTATGGGTGATAATTTCTAGATATATCAATAGGTATTATATATTTATTATTGAGTTTTTGGCTATGATGATTTTTCAATTTTGGAAGAGGAGATAAGTTAGTTTTAAAGGCTAACATAAATATCTAATTTTTGATGTTAAGAAAAAAATGTAATAATTACTCCTTCCAAATGTTTGAGTTAAAAAGAATAAGAAAGAAAATCTACTCATTTGTTCAGCAAATATTTATTGAATACTACAGAATAGCAACAAAGTGGTCACCAAGAGAAAGTTACTCAAAATGCTTTGTTGTGTTTTCTTATGCTTTTCTTTCTATATATAATTATCGTCAGATGTAGATTTTAAAATCAGTTTTTCTGATTATAAAATAATACATGTCATTGTGAAAAAAATCTAAAAATTCAAAACACAAGTAAAAAAATTTAAAAAATATTTAAATATCTACTTTATAGAAGTCATGTTGTCTTTGTATATTTCATTAGTTATACAATAGACTCACTCATCATACAGACTCACATATATACATACATGCATACATATTTAACATGTCTATACTGCTTGCTTTCATAGTTGATCTCGGAACATTTATATCTAGATGGACAATGTTAATGAATCAATGGAAAGATCTTGTTTTCTTTAAAAAGGCTTCGTAGTGTTTTGTTATTGAATGGTTGTGCCCTTTGGTTGTTTAGTATGACTCTAACATATTCAGAATAGGATCTCTCACTATCCTCTCTCAGGAAGATAGCTAACTGTCTCTCTACACTCCCTTGCTTTTGTTCAAGGGAAACATTTTAGTGATCCTCAGCAGTGTCTCCAGCTATACAAATATTTTTGACTATTTAAGGAAGCTCTAGAAGAAAAAACAAATTTTTAAGTTTTGACTTCTTCTATATCCATATGCCATATGTGAAACAAATAAATATGAAAATCAGGCATGATTTTGTAGCATGAGTTGCTTGACCCTGAAGCAACAAACATGGGACAGTTTAGTAGGATGGGAAAGTCACAAGAGAGAGAACAGTAAAATAAACAAACAAACAAAAAATAAATAAAAGTGTTTCCCAGATAGAATGGGGAACTCTTGATCACACACTTTTAACATTAATTTTCAGACTTGGTGTAGTTGCATCTTATTACCAATATGTGGTGCTCCAATCAAAATTAACTATGCTTCTAATTTAGTCATATTAGATTATTAAATACCAATGGAGCAAAATGAGGTGACAACTAGAAATAATTTTGGAGGGACTATTCTCAGAACAACCAGTCTACTGTCATATAAGCCATAGGTCTGACTGACACATCAAAGTCCATGTGCAGGGAGGGAGCTCACCAATCTCCACAAAGGAATTCTAGGGAGAGTCAGTAGTACCTTAGAATCCCAGGTTGGCAAAATATTTACTTAAAATTGTAATTTGAGGGACAAGGCACAAGAGACCTTTTTTTTTTTTTTTGACTAAGAATAGAGCAGAAGCCTCTAGTGAGGGGCAAATTCAGGTCAGGCTATGCAAATTTTTTGACAAGCAGTTATCCAGTGGGGTCCTTCAGTGTGGGCTCTAAGCTGAATTAAAAAAAAAAAAAATACATATAAGTTTTCCATACTTGAGTTTCGTTTTGTTTAGGATCTCCATCTGCTAAGTATATCTAAAACTTGAAAATTATATAAGTCCTCACATAGCCTTAAAAGTCTGTTCTTTTACAAAACCAGAAAGTATTTGAAAATCTTGGGTCAACCCTCCCCTCTACTGCCAGTCTGTATAAATTCTTCAGCTATATTATATGCTATTTTATTATAGTAGTTTTCAGTATAATAGATTAGGATATATAACATATTATGTATATATATACATATATTATATATATATGTATATATATAACATATATGTATGTTATGCATATGTAAGTTTGCTTTCTATATATGCATGAGTACATGAATTAAGGTCCCAGAGTCTAATGTCTGGGTGTGGCCACACCTGTGCTATGGGAGTGGAGGTAAGAGGTAGCTTGATTTTGTTGGCCAGCCAGTCTATCTAAAAATGGAAAACTCCTGATTCACCCAGGGACATGTCTCAAGTGCATAGTTTAGTGTGGCATAGCAAGGTACTGCTATGGCCTCTGCAAACGCATATACAGGTATATGTGCCTGCATACATAGTGGCATACCTGCATACCATACCTAAACACACACACACACACACACACACACCACACACACACACACAAGTGCACATACAAACACACAAATTCAAAACATAAAGAAAATATATCCTTGCAGTCTTTATTTCTACTTTATATATTTATATATGCCAGAATGGTATACACTATTAATATTTTTATTTAAAATATTTAAATTATTAATCATAATGTTTTATTTATCTTTGATAATTTTTTAACATGCATACAATGTATTTTGATCTTGTTTGCTAATCATTTCCCCTCCATTTCTTCCCAGATCTTGCCTCATTATCCCTTCCTAGCTTGACATTTTTTTTCCTTAATTTTTATAGTTCACTTAACCTAATTATTACTGCCTTATGTCCATTTGTGTGGCACTTTCCATTAGGAACTTCCATACAGACATCAGAATCTTTCTCCCATAGCGTCTATCAACTTCCAACAACTTAGTTGGGGTGGGGTGTCCATGTGCCTACTCATCCAACCATGCTGGAGTATTGCCTGGCTTTATCTTCTGGTTGTCAGACACTCAACCAGAGCTGCTCTTGAATTAATATGTGCAGATGCTGACACTTCCAGATGACACTGTTTTAAAAGTAATGAACAAAAATGACAAAAAGTAGTTTTGAGAATTTTATACATTCATACACGTACAAATGACCACATTTCCCAAGTCTCTCTTCCCAACACTGTCCATATTCTCTGTAATATACCCCTCCCAACTTTATTACTTTCTCTTGATAATTCACTAAGTCCAGCTAGTGCTGCTCATGTATTCATGAGTATGGCACCATCCACTGGAATGTGGGAAACCTACCCATTGGCTTCTTTTATATCTTTCTGGTTGTGGTAAAAATTTATGTATAGATATAAGGTGACCATTGCTGATTGGCTGGAATCTTTTGAAAAAATATTCTGCCTATTGTTAATCTCAGAAACCAAAAATCAGAGTAAGCACTTAATGTTCTGTCTTATATTCCTGCTGTCTTTATTATCAATATTTAAATTAATTTTTGACGGGCTTCTAAAAGTATAAGCAGTGTCTGAAGTGATCATATCATTAATACTGATGTAAATAATGGCAAAGTAGAAAACTATTTCTACTGTTTAAGAATTAAGTCTGGCATGTTCCACACCAAATTCATGGCAGATAGTTTTTTGTTTTGTTTTTATGTATAGTAGTATTGTCAATTACATAGAGTCATGAGCAGGTAGCTATGGGTTAGCTTTCTTCACACCAAAGACTACAATGTAATTTTTTTAAGGCAACCTTGAAACTCAAGTTGTTCAATTTGTCCTATGCATGCATTATAAATGTTATGAAGATGTGCAACGGTGGCATCCTAACTAGGATATACATTTCTTTCCCATATGGCTGACATCTTAGAAATCATGCCATCTAAAGACATTTTCAACTAGACAAATTCTGCAAAGCATGAATGTAAAAATAAGAACTCCAAAAGAGAACAGATACTGTCTGCAGCCACCAAAAGCACAGTCAGTGACTGACTTGGCCTTAGGTCCTCCTCCTGATAATCCACTCATCTATGAGCTCAATAAATAGACTGATCTATCAATCAAATTAGCACATTAATGATTCAGTCTCCTTTCAGTGGTGCCATCAGCTGGGCATCAAGACTTCAACACATGAGACTTTGAGGGACACTATGTTTCAATTATAAAACAACAAATTCCCCTCATGAAATAGAAAGCAGAGGATTTGACTCCCTTGCTCAGAAGTTCTGGAATTCTCATTCTCCCCTGTGCTTCTTATTGCCCTGAGTCCATAACACTGTGTCATTAAACTTAGTATTAGATACTCCTGATTATCCTATAAATGTGAAAGTGGGACTGTTGATGTGGAAAAGTCATTTGTTTGGGGACTGTCAGTTTTTCATGTATGGAGATTTTGAGAAAAATAGTTATGTAATGGAACAGTCTATGAATTACAGAAAATCCTCAGAACTTGTAAAAGGGAAACAGGAAAGATAAAATGTAATGTATTCCATCTTGTCCTGGGGCATGATGGACACACGCCAAATGTCGGTCATCATTTCCTAGGTGTATGATCTATGCTTCCGTCATCCTTTGGTTCTTTCCTAAGCAACTCTTTCATAGGAGAGACAGAAGCAAATATGCCCCAATCAGGGCAGAAATTCAGGCTCCTGATTTACTATATAATTGAAAAGCTGTATGGTGAAATAAATTCTTTCCTTCTGAACTCATTTGGGGTATCAGTTTGGGTCAAAATGTCCTTCATGAAGAATATTCGGGAGAGTCAATTGGCTACTTTCGTGATATTCAGAATACAATGGAACTTTATATCTCTCAGCAGTTGCATAAAATAAAAAGAACATTAAATTTAATCAACTGCTTTTTATCCCCCTCTTAGGAAAGCTTCCATTATATGTTAGGAATAGATAAGGTTAGACAAGGGTTCACATGTGAGAAAAATCAAAAGAATTACTTTTAATGGTATTTGTCATCTTAAATAAATGTGCATATTTCAAACCACTGGCTCTAAAGAAAGAGATTGCATGGATATGAGACCTAGACACTTTTTATAACATGCCCAGAGGAGAGTTCTTTGTTATGGCTTCATGAACACTCATTAATTTTGTAACTGAACAGGGAGTTGCTAGCAGTTTTGCACCTATCTGCAGATGTATGAAATGTTTAGTCACCTTCAGGGAAAAAATTCTCACATGTCAACATTTCATGGGATGTAACAAACTCCTCAGCTTCTGTAAGGAAAATTAGTGTTTAATAATCACAAGAATCAAAATTCTACATTAGTTAATGAAATTTATTTAAAAATACAACTCTGAAAGTAAATTGTATTTTTAGTTTGATGTATGTCTTGAAAACTTAGAGGAATATGGAGGCTGTTATTTGTACACGTAAATATTGGCTGTCCAAATAAGGCCCTTAAATTTTGCTGTATGTGCTGTATTTTCCCCTCCATTTGACTTCCTTCCTTCCTTAACATGGTCTGGAGGTAAACATGCAGAGGACACAGGAAATGTCATCAGAATAGTGATGGCAGAAGGGAGGAGAGGATCTCAGAGATCCCATGTACCCGTGTCACACCCCCTCAGCCATAGCCCTGCTCTGCTCCATGCTGCAAGGTTAGACCTGCTGCTACCTCCCTGTAACAGGCTCCTCCTAACTGTTGGACACTTCTCTTTAGATTTGTTTCTTAAATGAAACGCCAAATTGATTGCAACATTCCTTCATCTTTAGATCTCTTCTAAATTGACACCGCCTAAAGGAATCGTTTCTAAAGTCGCCAGAAGGGTGAATCGGTGTGTAAAATAAAATCTTACCTCCATTTGGTTTTATCTTTGGTCTTGTATTTTGAAATTTGTGCTTTATTGTGTTTCTGTAATTTGCCTATATGTTCATCTATCTGTGGACAGATATACGTAAGCAGAGGATTCATGCTAATAGAGATGCACTGCAAACATGGTAAAGAGCGCTGGTTTGGGGCACATAATTCAAGCGGTTTTATGGAAAGACCCAGACATGTCCTCCCAACTCACACAGTGTTCCATTTCTATCACATTCCCTGTCTTTGCCACTCCAAATTTTATCATTTTGACTGGCCTTGTCTCAAGACAGGTTCCATTTTTTTTTTCTTCAGCAATGCCTTGTTTTAGCTTCTGAATGGAAACCCCTTCACAAACAGAAACTGAATCTAATAGCTCCAAGGTATGGAGCATTATAATTGCTTGTGTTATAGTCTTCTACTCTTATAATTCTTTTTCAGTTATTTTAACATACTTAGTACAATATATTATAATTTAGATGAATGAGTAGTTGCCTTCCATACTACACAGTGATGTGTAGAAAGTAGGAGCTGTTTCCTTTCAATCTTATATCTTCAGTTCCTCATATACTGGTAGCACAACACAGGTTTTCAGTAAATAGTTTTGATAAGTGAATAAAACCCTAGGCAGGTACACATTACACTAACATAAGTGAATATGTGGATTTGAGTTTGATCTGAGTACATAGACTCAAAAGAAGTATTAGAATATAAATGTAAAATGTAGATGCTTATGGGGAGATGCCTGGATATTTACTAGTTGACTTTCCAATGGTCAAAACTGTTTTAAAGATATCATATTCTAATACTTTAGTTGGAAAATCCATTATTGGTCTTATTTTTAACTTTTTGAAAACTTTCTTAGACTCCAGTTGACCTGAGTTCTTATTTCATTTTTCTACAGAGCTCAGCCATACAAGCATTAGTCTATGATGTGCACTCTACAGCCACCCACATGCTTTCTTTAAGATTCATGGGAGGACACTCAAGAATCTTAGCTATCCATGAACTCAGTAAATTAGTTTTATATTAATGTACATAAAATATGTAAATATACCTATAAAATATGATGGTAGAGTTTGATAAGATGGTGAGTGCCCTTCTTTCTTTTTAGGATAAATTCCATGACACCCAGTAGATTGCTGAAGTTCCAGGCTGAGTGAAAGTGTATATACAAGCACTACAGGATCACTATAGTCTCATAACCAAGCAAGCTTCTCATTAATCAAGGAGTAGGAAGCATATACAACAGGGATTCACAGATAATTCATGATCTAGATAGAATTTAAATGGTGTTTTTATCATATTACTTAGAACTGCGCAGAATTTAAAGGTTACAGGTTATTTATTTCTGGAATTTTCCATTCTCTTTGGACAGTGACTGACAATGAGAAAGTGAAGCAACGAGAAGGAAGGAGTAGAATACTTTCTATGGGCTAATTAATTGAAACCTTCAGTTCTGGAGTAGAACAACAGAGTAACCTGGACTCAGCACAAGCTCTGGCACTGATGGTCAGATGTCTTAGATATATTCTTTGCTTTTTTTTTTTTTTTTTTTTTTTTTCATCATGGCTTTTGAAATCTTTAAAATGAAAATGTTTATAAAGGAAACTTATTTTTCCTAATGTAAAATGTCTAGTTAAAACACATGGAGCAGTTGACAGATGAGAGCTCATACCTTCTTTCTTGGCTACTTGGATGCTAAGACAGAATCTAGGAGTTCCAGGCCAACCCTGACTGCAAAGAGATCCTCCGTTACAAAGGGAATGAGGTGGGGAGAGGTGGGCAATAGATTTTAGCTATCCACTTAATTTTATTTTTTTACTACATACTACAATTTTAAATAAAATTTTCATTGCAAAATAATCTAAAAATATTTTATTCCTTTATGTTCCTCAAATATATTTTAAATGTCAGGCTTTCTTTTGAATTCCACTGACCATCAGTGTGATAAGCATATATATCTAGTCGCCAAGGATTTGTCAGTTTGACCTACTCAGAGGGGTTGTCTCTTTAAAAATCTGTTTTGGGTTCAGAGGTGCTGTAGTCAAACTATGTCCAATTATTATATTTCAGATGTTTTTAAATATTGAAATTGTATCATCACATATAAATAAAGCATTTTAAGAAGATTTAAATTTTTAATAGCCTATAAAGAATTTGTCTTTATGGCATTATTTTTCAAGCAAAAATTATTTTTGTCCTTTCTGTTCTCTAATTCTTCCCTACTCACCTACTCTTCGGCCTCCTCATCCCCAGCAAACTCTTCCCCATTTTCTTGTCACATGACTTCTTGTGCCTCATCTGCCTTCTTCTATTCCTCTTAGCTCCCCCTGGTCATCTGCAGTGTCATTTTAAGCCTAATAAAATTGATCATCAGGTAAGCTTAGTCACAAATTTAAGTTAATGGGGTTACAAGATGTGGGACCATGAAAAGAATAGCTTGGTTCCTGGTCGAGCACAGGCCTCGAACCCCAGACCCGAATGGGACAATGGTAGGTGTTCGGCCTCACTCCCAGACCCCAGACTCCTGACACACAGCCAAAGATCTCCATTGATCTGTGCCTTTTAGTCACATAGGACAATGCCCCTACTAGCCCCTCCACAGGTATAGGGCATGACTACAGGCCTCAGCCTCAAGAGATTTCCATATTAATGAGATACCTAAAGGTCAGAGGGCATAGCCAATCAAGCATTCTTTCCCAGGCCCTTCACCCTCCCTATTTAACTCAGGTCTTCCCTGAGAGAGGTTATGGGGATACAACTAGATTCATCCACTTTCTGTCATGACAATAAACCCTTTAAAACCATTGGGGGGGGAATAAGCCAGGGACCTTCTTCTTAAAACCACTGTTTGGGAAGGCATAACTTCTGAGTCTAGACTAGCTTGCCAGGGCCTCTGGGAAGAGCATCATGATAGGTGGATTGTGGCAACCCGAGAAATAGGAACTCCATCACACCAGGTTGCATCCATGGCTCAGGCATTTGTAGCAGCAGTAAAAACAGAAGGAATCTGCTTCAAATGTGGAGAGGCAGGACATTGGAGGAATGAATGTCCACATCCTCCACCAGCTGTGGGGTTGTTAGCTCACGAGTGGGAGGGCATGGGTCCTGTTGGGCAGAGTTGTGGATCCCAAGGCTCTGGGGAGCAGAAGCACAGGAATTTGACTGAGTTCACTCCACGCTGCACTGGGCAGACGCTGTGGGGCTCTACCTGGGCATGGGGAGATCTCAGTCTGAAGTCCCATAGGGGCAGGGATTTTGAGTGGGGGTCTCCAGGCCAAGGTGGTTTACCCAGGGGACTGGTGGTCTCTATCTTTGGGCCCCCAGATGCTGCTGGGAGCCATGGAAGAATAGAGAAGTGAGGGTATATGAACAGGACTGGCCCAGAACCAAGAAGAATGAGGGGTAGGTAAGCCCCAACTGTGCCACACAGGTTGAGACTCTTGGTTACTGGGACTTGCTTGGCTGGCTCGGCTAGCTTGTTTGAATTGGAGGGAGATTAGATGGTGGTGGCTCGTTAAAAGCCTTCTTCATGGTTCCCACAATGGGGCCCCAAAGACACAAGGAAGTCCATGATTTTTAAAGGGTTTATTGTCATGGAGGAAAGTGGATGAATCTGGCTGTACCCCTCACCTCTCTCAGGGCAGATCTGAGATAAATAGGGAGGGAGGAGGGTCTAGGAAAGAATGCTTAATTAGCTATGCCCTCTGACCTTTAGGTATCTCATTAATATGGAAATCTCTTGAGGGTGAGGCCTGTAGTCATACCTGCTACCTGTGGAGGAGCTGTTAGAGGTGTTGTCCTATGTGACTGAAAGGCACAGATCAATGGAGGTCTTTGGCTGTGAGTCTGAGGCCAAACACCTACTGTTGTCCCATTAGGGTCCAGAGTTTGAGGCCTGTGCTTGACCAGGAACCAAGCTATCCTTTTCATGGTCCCACAACAAGATACCTTTTTTTCCCTTCACATTCTTCAGATACAATGTTTGATTTTTGTTCTGATGTTTTCAAACTAGGATTAATTCTTTCAGCCTCTTTTTAAACTGCCAAATAAATATCCATCCTGCATATAAGTTAATCAACATGAAAATCACCTAAAAGGGATCTACACAGTGAATGTTGAAAAATAATTTAGGTGCAATTAACCTTTTATACTGACAGATTTTTAACATTTATCCATGACTAGAGTATTTGTAAAAATACAAACATATTTTGAACTAGTAAACAATTACATTTTCTCCAACAGAACTCTAATGAAGACAAGTCTGTATTTTATTTTAAAATACTCTAAAATATTAATCATTTTAAAGTGACATTTAAAAAACATATTGCAGGAAAAACTGCTACTAAAGAATATTGAAAGTAGAATATTTAGAATACATAAATTTTATAAATTTAGTGGGATATTGAAATAGAAGTTCTACTCTGTAATTGGTGGTTCTAATAAACTTCAGTTTCTTTGACAGAATGGTTATTGTAAACAGGATGCCTGTATCCTTAGCAACAGGGAAGACTTCTTTGAGCATTTGGAAACATACTAAGATAATTAATTACATTTTACTTCTTTTCTCCCCACATGATTCAGAGCAACAAAAATGAGACCTTTGCTCATTTGTTCACAAGTATATTTTACAAATTTCTAATATAAAAATTAAAATTTATTAGGTGAAAAAGTCCACGCTTGTTAAAGATTGGAAAAGAGGTTCTTAGTCTACATAAACTACTGGCCAGATGTAAGACAATTTCCTTAAAACAATCAGTTAAAGCCATAACATTTTGTCTGCATTAGAAATTATTAGGTAAAGATAGAAGTCTGACTTTTCACTAATTTTAACCTAAATGTCATTGAAAATAGCTCTCCTTAAGGTAAAGTTACATGAGCAATTTGCCTACTAAAAAGAAAATGACAGGGTGATTGCCATTGTTAAAATCTTTGGTCCTGGATTACAGTACCTAAAATTACAAATTTTTCTTTACAAACCAGTGGATATATATCACAGAATGAAAGTATCACATGTAAAGAAAACATGAAATATATATATATATATATATATATATATATATATATATATATATCATACACATGAATGTAGATGTATATATATTTTTTGGTTTTACAGAACAAGCTCCTGCCAAGAATATACAAGTAATAATAGTTAGAATTGTAATTTAAAGGGATGTCAGGGTGCCAATGGAGAGCAGTGCTGTACCTTTAAACTACTGGAGCTGTCCTTGCTGGAAGTCCTGGTCTGCCTCAGGAGGAGGTGTGAGCAAGGCAGGCAGCAGGAGCACAGAGCCAACAGTTTTACCACTGCCTGTCTCTCCTGTCTGCTATGGTTCATTGCAGAACAGGGTCTATACCTCTGATAGGCATGGAGGATGTTGATAAAAAAGGTCGGGCTTCAGGAGGACACGGAGCTTCAGCGAGCTGGAACTTTAGGATTCAGACAGCCTGCAAGCCTTTCTGCACACTTTCTATATTTTTACTATTGTTATGACGGGGCTTTCACTCTGCCCTGCAAAGTTTTCAGGTGATTCCAAATAGATCATTGATAAATACAATTTTTAAAAATTTCATGTCAGTTTTTTTTTTTAAAGTTAGCTTGGCCCTCATAAAATATAACAAAAACAACCCCATGACTTTTCCCTCATGAAATGCCAGAATGAAAATTGCCAGACCATTTGCAGTATCCAATGCCTCAGCGTGGAGACTCAGAGTCAAAATGGCTGACTAGAGACCACGCTGCTTTGGGACATGGATTTCTGGGCTGTGGTCTGATTGGACTGAAGGATTCTGGCTCCCGCCAGCATTTTCAGTCCTTCATTACCAAACGGCTCCTCTAACTCTTCAAGAGTCTCTTATAAGGCCCTTCCAAGCCCCATTCCTGATGGATGTTGAAAATCTTCCTGGTAAATGCTTTTATTGGAGCATTACTAGAGAGAGAGGCCTGGGCCTCTGTCTCTGTGTGGGCCCAGCCTGCTTTCCACAATGATGTGGGACAGTATTTCTGCAGTTCGTAGTAGGGTCCTGCAAAGTGGTTGGCCATTTTACCATCACATCTCATTTAGAAATTAGAAGTAACTATGGAAATGATTCTAAGATTATACTGTATATTTAAACAGTTAAGTTGGAGCAAGGCATGGTTTTCTTTGAACAACTTAAAAGTCAAACTTCTGGTCCTAGCTGTTTTTCTTACATATTAGATATTGTTTAGTATGAAAATATTCACTAAGGGGCAGTTTTCTCTTAAAAAAAAACAATGTATGTGTTAATTTATCAAGCCATTATCTGAAAAATGTAATATTTAAATATAGAAAACACTCAAAGGTTTATTTTAATGACTTAATAAACAATGTGCACAACCACATGCAGCAAAGAAACACACCTAGGAAAACACTCAGAGTGTTTAGAACCTAGTGGGACCTTAGCTTGAGCAGTTCCTTCAATGATAGGAAGCCTCTTCTTGAATCTGACTGTTTCAAAGCACAAGGATTTAGTTACTATCCATGCCTTTCCTTAGAATTGTTTGGTTCCTAAGTGACAAATTTCTTCTGACAGAGGAAAATAATTTGAGGGTCAAGGAAGCATATCACAAGTGATTCTGTTGTTCCTTTAGGTATAGGTGGCAGTGTAGAACAGCCTAGGAGACAATTCAGAAATTTTATATAGTATTTTGTTAGTTTGTCACTGGTGACAGTGGTGTCCAGGATTGTAAGTTCCTCAATTACCCTGGCAAGTATCACTGTACCAAGTCTGTGAAAAATATTGTCTCCCTCTTTAGGTAATGATATTTCTAGAGGCAGACATTGATTTCCTTTCTATTATATACCTTTGTGGCTAGGACACTGTGTGGTGTGAGTGAGAATATGCACTGAGTGGGGCTGAGTATCCTTTCATGAAGAACAATATGATTCTTAAACATTGAATGGCTTCAGAGTCTCCATGACCATGGACAGCGGGCTTTTGGCATTTCAGTTGAATGCTGATACCAGGATAGAGGAAAGTAAAAAGAAATAGATGCTCCATAAACATTTATTGGACTGGGTAAGTTTTCCCAGTTCATGACTGCATAATGGTTTGCATCCCACAGTCACCATGTGTAGCTGCTTCAGGAATACACTGAAAACAGTCACTTTGACGGTTTCTTTGGGTCCTTCCACATTTGATTCTTTATTTACTACTTTGGTCTTTGGAAGTTTGCAATTGTTTTTTGTTTTTCAGTTATTGAAAATAGATTTTTTTCCACATAATACATCCTGGTTACAGTTTATTCTTAACAGTTTACTTATTTCCACTGCTAATATCTCACAGATGTTAAAATAGATAGCATATGCTCAAGAGCATTTTAAAAGACTATAAATTAGGGGCTGGGAATTTCCTCTCTGACTAACTCACTCTTCAACAGACATGTCAGGCACTGTACTAGGAACTGTTTGGGACATATGCGGCCACTATAGAGTTTCTTTTAACATTTTGTTTATGCATATTTGTGTATATCTGTGTGCCTGCGTGAATTTATGTGCATCATGTGTGTGAATGTGCTCACAGAGGCCAGACATTGACACCCTGGACCTGGCGCTGTAGGCAGTTGTGAACTGCCGTTAGGGTGTTGAGAACTGAGTTCTCTACAAGAGCAATAAGCACTCTTGACCTCTGAACCTATCTACAGGCAACAAAATAGGATATTTTTTGGTTGTTTAGAAATGTTTTCTTCTTGCTGTTTTCTATTTTCTTATGTTATTTAGTATAGGAGACTCAACATGAACCAAATAATCCTTTTTATTTTATGGCATATCATTTCATTCCAAGGTGGAACATCTTTACAGACTTCTTGAATGGCTACTTTTCTATAATGGGAAACTACCAAATTATTTTATTTTCTATATTGTTCAAATAATTTTTTGCTATATAAAATATACTCATTCCTCCATTAAACATATTTTTCTGCTTTCTTAAACAAAGTGCATTTAGTTATTAACTACTTCATACATATTTTTCCAAAATGTTTGTTGGAAAGCCCTGTATCTAGACATACTTTTCTGTGTTTCCTTATGTGTGGAGGCTACATTATTTTTGTTTCTTTTATGTACTCCAAACATTTTCTTCTCTGTGCCAGCTAATAGTATAGCCCCTTTTATCTCTCCATATCTGACTTGATGTTTTCCTCTGACTTTTACCAGTCCCTTTTTATTTTATGTCCCAAGAGACTGAGTCCAGCTTCCTTACATGCACTTCTTACCTGGTTTTCTACTGTGTTTGTATGTGGGAAATTTTCACAACACTGTTACCCCCTGAGCTCTCCCATGTTTTAGTGAAACTTACTCTACCTTACATTTCAACTCCTCTGGCATTTTTCCATTTAATAAACAGCAGACAGAAAATATTTATTTACTTTATAGTGTCTTTTTCAAATTATTTTAAAAATATTCATGTGGTTACTATTTCCTGTTCTAGTGCTCTGACTTGGAGTCAAGTGTTTCAGAGACCATGAGTCTCCCACGGCTTTAGAACTGAGGACGTTTAGGGAAGACAACAAGTCTTTCTTTCCCTCTCTCATTCTATCTTTCTTTCCACTTTCCCTGACAAAGTGTCTAGCAAATGTTAGCCACTTAATAAATGCCTTCAATAATTGGATTAAACACTCATTTGACTGTTTGTTCATACTCAAACTCTTTCCCTTTGGCAGCACCATCTATTTCCTTACTACATCTTTAATTTTACCTTAATGTTATGGATAATTTAAAATTGAATACTTGAAAATGTTTAATTGATTTTCTCTAATGCCTTATCTGTGACATCAATTACCCAATCAATATTCTACCTCTAATTGCATTCACACAGGTGAGTACATTTTGAATGATGTCTTATGCAGTGACTTGTCTCTGCCTCCTTGAAGCTCCTTGGTTGTTCCCATTATTCCCACAATGTTCCAGTTTTGATAGCAGTGCTACTCTCCACAATGCCATATTGTTTCATAGGCTTTGTGAAAAGATCTGTGCAAAAACTGACCACTAATTAACAATGCATTTCCCAGAGTGAAAAATTGGACTAAACTTTGAAGAAAAAAAATTAGATTTGCTGAGTCTGAAAATTAGTCTGCCAGTTCAGACCCATGGCAAATTGTTATTCTCAAATTTAGCATCTTTATAATGGATAATGGAAGATTCTTTTATCTAAAATATCATAAACGGTGTAACTACAATAATCCTATCTGAGATTTAGCGCTTGTTTTCAAGAACTCACTGTTTTGTAAAGATATTTGATAAATTTATAGCAGAAAAGAAGATACATCTGCCAGTAACGTAAGTGGTTTGGACATAATTTGTATTTCTGCTGTTACAAACAAAAACTTGTGCCAGAGGGGAGAAAAGGAAAAGAAATTTTGTTTGGAAAGAAACCAGCAGTCTGAGAAGGTAGTTTTAATCTATAAATATCTCCCTCAGGTGGACTGAATAACCACCTAAATTAAGTCAAAAGAAATAAACTGCTTAAGATAATCAAAATATTCCACTCAGTTAAATGTTTACTGGATATATTTTCAATATGTTTTCAAGTAAAAGTGGCATCTGAGGATTATGAAAAGTTATTTAATAAGTGAGATATATGAAAGCCAGTACTTTATGTAACAAGATAAAATATTGCACTGAAACGCAAATAGTATGAGATAGTGTGGAAAGGCCTTTATTAACACACTGGCTTATCCATTTACCAGGCACAAGCCCTGGAAAGCTGAGCTTTCCTCCTTATAAAAAGGAAAACTATTCAAATACATACAAATAAACACACTTTCTTTTAAATAATCATGTGGCATGGAGTATTTCTAGCAGATTAAATTATTAATTATCTAAGTAATGTGGATACCTATAGCATTTTACATACAGTAAAGTTTTATTGGACAAGTTTTAGACTTAGTTTATGAAGTGCTGGTGACATGTGATTCTTTAATGATGCAAAGGACCATTACCTACTGAACTTGAATATGTGTTTCCAAATCAATGGTTCTCTTCTCTCTCATTCTAAAAAAATTCCATTCAGAAACAATATAGGGATTCAAAAAAATTAGGGTTACTTTATGATCCGGCAGTTCCACCACTGGGTGCTTATCCAGAAGCACTGCAGGTATTCCCTATGAATAAAAATATTAGTATTTCTATGTTCATCGGTACACTGTTCACAATAGCCAAGGTATGGGAACAACCTAAATGTCTAACTATGCATGAATGGGTACAGAAAAATATGTGACCAAACTATTGGAAAGTATTCAGCCTTAACAAAGGAAATTCTGCACTATGGGACAGTATGAATATAACATAAGGACATGATGCTAAGTGACATAGAGCAAACAGACAAATATTCCTCGAGTCCATTGGAAATGTTTAAGTCTGTAGGACAACATCATAAAATTGGAATAGTGGCTTCCTGGGGTGCAGAGGGGCCTGAGTAAAGAGTAACTGACAATCAACAGGCAAGCATAAGGTAACCATGTGAGGAGACTAACCTCCAGAGAGCCTGCTTTGTATGTTCAGTCAGTAATAGTAGAATGTCTACTAAAAGTTTTGTTCAGAGCATAAGCTCCATGGGACATGTTCTTACTACAATATTAAAAGATGAAAATTATCCTCATAAACTGATATTCAAATAGCAATAAGTTACAATTTTAAGTGATTCAACAATCCTACTATTGGGTACTTATCCAAAGAATTGCAAGCAATATTTTCTTTTTAATTTAATTAGCAGTTTTATACTTCCTATTTTCTTTTGTGTTCCATTCCTTCATGTAGCATTTTCTATGTCTATGCCTATATCTATTTCTATCTAATCTATATCTACCTCTTTCTTTCTATCTATATGTATATATTATAATATACATTTTATATACTGTGAAACATATATCTGTGTTCTGTATGTGTGTGCGTGTGTTTTAGTGGGAGATAAATACAAACTCATAATAATAATCCCATAGATTTTAAGAGATTTCAGGGACAGCCACAGCAATTTAAGCCAATAATTGTTAAATCAAATTGACAATGCAATGATCCATGTATTTGTTGTGGTATTTTAACTTTTCTGTAATTCAAAAATACTAATACTTACACATTTTAAAATATTTCTCTTGAGTATATGCCCAGGAGTGGTATAGCAGTGTCTTCAGGTTCTACTTCCGATTGGGGGATGGGGTGAAGAACTCTGGGAGGGGCACCAGGAGAGGGGCAACATTTATAATGTAAATAAATAAAATAATGACTTAAAAACAGAAAGTTAAAAAAAATTTCTCCCTTCCTTCCCTCTATACACTTGTCATTTCCCTTTTCTTTATACATTGAGACTGGATCTCACATTATCTCTGTCACTAGCTCAGTACCCCTCATAAAGCCCACATGAGCCTTGAACTTGTGACAATCCTCCTGTCTTATCCTTGTAAGGTCTAGGATTATAGGTATGAGTCACCTTGCCTGGGTTTAAAATTATTAGTAATATAAAAATGCAACAGAAGTCAGCATTTTTAAAGAAGTACCTACAAGTTTTAAATTCATGGCATGGTAATTTGGCATGATAATTTGTTCTGTTGGAAGGATGAAATCAGTTTGAGAAGGGCAATTTGGAAAATTAAAGTTTGAGGTTTATGTGTATAGAGAAGACTGGAAAAAAACATGTTAGTGTTTTCAAGAGACACCAAGAGTTTTAAAAGTTGCAACATGTCTAGCCATTTTCCTCTGCTGGGAATAGAGAACAGGTCTTAATACTAATTATAACAACTAGCATTTGCATAGCACTTTATTGTTCCCAAAATACTTTCCTGTCTCCTGGTAGATATGGCTGGAGGTAATTGAAATGAGCTACTTAGAATAATTTAACATTCACTCTCATTCTTTGGCAGAGAACAGACAACCTCATGACAGGTAGGTTGTGTAATTCCCCCAGGAGTTAAAGAGAAGTGCTATATTACCCTTTGGGATTCCATTTAGTTTGTACTTTTGTATTTCCTATCCTTTGTCATACAAAACTAAGCTTAAAGAATGCATTAAATCCAGGATATTCATACATAACCATTCTCAGAAGAGCAGCACTTAATTAAACCTCAAGTTGGTTAATTCTACATTTTTTTGCCTGAAAGCCATATTCAAAGATGATATTTCTGTATCTTTACAGTACAGTTACCCAGACTGCAAAAGTGATTCTCACATGCATGTGAAATGGCTCTGGTTCAGCTTAAAAATGCATTCAACACCCCAGTGCTCTGAACATATAACACTCCTGATGCTGTGTATATACAGCAGCCTCAATACTTTGTATGTACACTACCCCTAATGTCCTGGATTTGGAGACAGGTTAGCCCTTTTGTGCTGGCAGTGAAATTGGAATTTTCTTTCTAGTTGCCATTTGTTTCTGGCAAGAATATATGTTGAAAACAAATGTTAGCTATAGACATGTTTATATGTGTTACTTTGTGACATCTTTCCCCATTTGAATTGGCCGCTTTAGAGTTTTCAGATTTCAGTGAAACACTGTTAGATATCTATTTGTGGACATGTGCTCTTTCCATTTCCTTTTAGCTGGCTTTAGTTGGTGGCATTTAATTCCAGAATGTTTTCTGTCTCAGTAAAATTACAAGCCAACTCAAAAATTATTTTGCTTGTACTCAGTGATATTAGCCTCTAGGCAATATAACTGTGCAACCACAGTCAAGATAATTCTCTAGAAATATGCAGTTCCTCAGATATAAATTAATAACTAGGTATTTAAATCAGTACATTTAAAAATGAGGTTAGATAAACTATTTATAATCAATCAGATTAAGTCTTCAGAATGTGAAATGTAATTACTACTGTGAAAGACAGACCATGTGAACATTGTACCAATTCTCAAATAAGAAGAGGCAAAAAAAATAAGCATTTACAATAAAAGCAAACTGAAGTGTCTTCAGTTTTGCTCATCAGAATATGGGGAGAAATGAATCTTCCAAGTTACACTACATTTACATAATCTAAAAAAACTTACAAAGAGAAAGTCAAACAGGGAGGTTACATTTAAGTAAATTTAAACAAAACTTGTATTGGAAGAAGGAGGCAGAAGGATCAGATTTAAGAGCTGCATGAGAGAAAATATCCAGCAAAGTAGGTGGAAAGGGAAAGCAGCCCATGGGGGTACTGTGTAGAATGTAACAAGGCAGCAAAGGTATAATATAGATTTAGAATGTATTAAGCCAGGAATGCTGGAGGGAAGTGTATGCTAGCTGGGGAAGTTCAGAAGTGCCCAACCATTGAGCTAGTCAAGAAATATCAAAATTAGCTGGTGTGTGTGTGTGTGTGTGTGTGTGGTGTGTGTGTGTGTGTGTGTGTCTGTCTGTCTTTCATTTGTGAATCCAGAGCTCCTGGGTATGTACAGTGTGTGCATGATCCACGGGGCATCAAAGAGGATTAATATTCACCACTACATCTCACTTCAAGTCAGTGTCAGACATGGGCTCCCCCTCACAGCTTGGGCCTTAAGTAAGATCAGTCATTGGTTGGCTGCCCCCACAAGCTCTGAGTTACCATTGCCAACACACATCTATCACATAGGATTGTGGCTAGATTGTTGTCCCAGTACCAGAATGAGGAGCCTAGCCTGGTTACAGAAGATGACAGGTTCAACTCCATATCCTCCATTACTAGGGATCTTCAGGAAATTTCCACTGAACTAAGTTTTTTACATTGTCACCCACTCCAGCCATCTCTCCCCATACTGTCTTCCTCTGTCCCTCTCTCCCTGACTCGATACTTTCTATTCCCTTCCCCATCTGCCACCTACAAAAATCTATTCTATTTCCCACTCCAAGGGAGATCCATGCATCCTTCCTAGACCTTTTATCTTTATCTAATTTCTCTGGATCTACGGATTATAGGGTTATTATCCTATACTTAATAGCTAATATCCACTTATAAGTGGATATACATACCATGTTTGCCTTTTTGCTTCTGTGTTGCCTCACTCAGGATGATTTTTTACAGTTCCATCCATTTGCCTGCAAATTTTATGCCTTTATTTCTAATAGCTGAATAATACTTTATTGTGTAAATATTTTCCTTTATCCATTCTTTGGTTGAGGGTTATCTAGATTATTTCCAGTTTCTGGCTACTGTGAATAAAACTGCCAAGAACATAGTTGAGCAAGTGTCCTTGTAGGATCAGACATCCTTTTGGTATATGCCCAAGAGTGGTATAACTAGATCTTGAGGTAATTAGATTACCATATTGATTTGCATAGTGGCTGTACAAGTTTAGCCTTCCACCAGCAATGGAGAGGTGTTACCCTTGATGCACATCCATGCTAGTATGACCTGCTGTTTGTGTTATTGATCTTGGTCATACTGAGACAGAGTCTCAAAGTAGTTTTGAATTGAATTTCCTTGATAGATAAGAAAGTTGAACATTTCTTTAAGTGCTTCTTGGCCAGAAATTCCTCTGTTGATAATTTTCTGGATAAATGCATACTATATTTTAAATTGGATTATTTGGTTTGTTGATGTTTAGTTTCTTGAGCTCTTTATATACTTTGGATATTAGTCCTCTATGACATGTGGAGTTGCTTAAGATCTTTTCCCATTCTGTAGGCTAATGTTTTGTCTTATTGATACTGTCCTTTACCTTACAGAAGCTTTTCAGTTTCATGAGATCCCATTTATTAATTGTCAATCTTAGTGCCAGCACTGTCAATGTTCTGTTTGAGAAACTGTCTCCTATACTGATGTGTCCAAGAATAATCCCTATTTTCTCTTCTATCAGGTTCAATGTATCTGGTTTTATGTTGAGGTGTTTGAGTCACTAGAGTTTTGTGCAGGGTGAAAAATATGGATCTATTTGCATTCTTCTACATGCAGACATCCAGTTAGGTCAGCACCATTTGTTGAAGATGCTTTTAGTTTCCCATTGAGGCCTCTTTATCCAAAATAAGCATGTGGATTTATGTTTGGGTCTTCAGTTTGCTTCCATTGATCAATGTGTCTGTTTTTATGACAATACAAAGTGATTTTTTATTACTATAGCTGTGTAGGACAGCTTGAAATCCTCTTTAATTTTTTTCTTTTGCATCAGAATGTGCGGATACATGTGTATGTAGATTTCTATGTTTGTCTTGCATGCATGTGCATGCATGTATATGTGAATGCACACGCATGTGAAAGCAGAGGTCAATCTTGGATGTTATTATAAAAGATGCTGTCCACCTTCTTTTGAAACAGCTTTTTCACTGTCCTAGAGATCTCTAATTTGGCTAGGCTACCTGGCTGGGAATTCCCAGGAATCCATTTGCCTCAGTCTCCCCAGTTTACAATATTTCTCTTCTGTCTCCTCTTGCATCCACTGAAGTATGGCACATTTGGAGTTTCCAATTATTCAACCTGGCAGTGACATCATCGTGATAATTACAAATGAGCAGAAAGAGTCACTTTTCTTGTCTTATTTTGAACAAGATAGAGCATTAGCTAATCCATTCATACAGGACCTTCCAAGTCTTATTAAATTTTCCTTAAAAGCAATGAGAAGCCAGTACAGTGGTTTTAGTAAAAGATGCTCATATTTGAGACATGAGAGGTTACTTGTTTTCCCAGGAGAATGAGTTAGTTACAGGAGGATGAGCAGATGGGTTTAAGGCAGCATATGTCAGTCTATAGTTTATTCACTCACGTGTATTTATTGAGCACTTAATATGTTCTAAGTGCTTAGGCATGACTCTTCATGTTGCAGTAATGCAACAGTTGGTGGGGCTGATCACTGTTTGAATTAGGGCTGTCATGGAGATGATGAAAAGATTGGTATTTATTTGAAATACATTTTGAGAGTAGTATTAAAAGAAAAGCACTTGACAATGGTCAAATGTAACTTGGATTTCCAACTAGAAATATGTGATAAAATATCTATGACAAAGAACAAATTTGTATGGAAAAAAATCATCAGTAGTTTTTGAATGTGCTGGGTTGGACAGATTTATCAAGTCAATCCATTGGCTCTGAGCTGTGGCTGGGAAGTCTTGGCTTCTGAGAGTTCCTGACCTGGAGCTTTGCTGTCTCTATTAATTTTTTTTCTGACTCATCCTGTCACAGTGGTTTGCTCCTTCATCCCTGTCATTCTCCCACAAGTAAGTGGTGGCCATTACCTCTTCATTATGATTGCATGGTTTTCAGCTGCCTGTTTTCCCATGGGGCCTTTGAGGACTAGCATGCTAACTTACTCTAGTTAGTCAGACACTGACACTTGAAATGCATTTAATTGCATATATGCTTGAAAGGATGATTTGAAAGTCAGATTAAGACCACATCAGGACCTATGCCCAGAAATACAGCTAGTGCCACAAATCCTGGGCTTTCTTCATGTTCTCCCAAACATCTGTCTGAGAAACAGCAGTAGCAAATCCAGTTTTTTACTTCTTCCCCCTTTGTCTCATTCTTTAAACCTAGAACTTAAACTCCAAGTGGATACTGGAAAAATCTTAAGAATGTATACTCAGTTTGTTTAAGTAAGATGATAAAAATGAGAGCTGAAGAAACACTACATATATAGCTGACTCACAGGAAGTCCATGATGCTTGCTCTTAACTCAACTGAAAATGGACATAACCTGGAGAGAGGTGAATACTTTCTATCTTCCTTCTTGTCTTTGAAAGTTGAGAGTCTATGAGAATTTAGGAATTCAGTCTCTTTTATTATTCCACCAAGAGTCAACCTTTCAAAGCATATTTAATGTTAATGATTATAATTGTGAATTTAGAGAGAAATTATTCTTTCAAACATAGCAAGCAGTTTTGTAGCTGAATAATTGACTTTTTCAAAATCTTTGTGGTAGATTTTATAATCATACTTATGTCAAACGTGGTTTGTTAATATACAGAACATTATAAATCTGAAAATAGCACCACTTTGTGTCCCTGAATTCTATAATATCCCGGGAGAACCACTGAAGTATTCATTATTCACATATGACTTCAAACCTTACTTAATTATCACTTTTTGGCACTTTTTTTTTTTTTGCTAAGATCAAGAACAGTAGCAAGCATTAGTTAATGACTAGGTGTGTTCTAAAGTTTCTAGATTTATGAATAAGTCAAAATATATTGACTAAGCATTTGTCCCCATTCCTTATCATGACATTATTCATAGTGTTTTCATATAGAAAAGAAAGTAATTGCTGATGTAGCCAGACATTTAGTTACCAGAGCATAACCCAAGAGGCTAAAAATGCTAAGTATTTCTTCAGCCCTAGGACAGGGAAGGATTCCATCTACTTTTAATACTGTTGGGATATGTGTTTAGTGCATTGAAGCTTCAGTAAAAATTTCTTCTTTCTTTGTGCTTAAGGATGTGATCAGTAATGTCAAAATAAGACTAAAAATAAAACTTAAGTTGCAGTTTTTTGCATGACTGCTCTAAACTAGATGCACCAACCATTAGCAAAACCATTGAGTTAAAATCTGTTATTATTCTAATGTATTGAAGCCTGAGGGTGATTCTGCCTTTGGTATCACTGAAACTTAATGTGAACAATATCCCTGAAAACAATCACATAATAGGGCCTTTATCATTGCTTCATTAGCACCCAGAGGCTGTTTGGGAAGATATTATCCCTGTCTATTCAGCAGGGGCTTCTCAGTTCTTCTCTCTGACACTGTGTTTTCATTCCAGAAGATAACTATGAGCTATCAGATGCCAAATACACCAAGAGCTTTTATCTAAGTTCTGTAGGGGAAAAATGACCCAGGAAAGTATCCATTCTACAACTAGAAAGATTTTAGGGTATAAATTAGAATTATAATATGCCACAGTGTCATATTAAAATGGGGACCCGATGCCAATTTCATTATAAGTGGTTTACAGCATCTACGGAAAAAAACACTTTCATTCACTAAATTACTATACATTCCTAAATTTTGGAAGAGAAATCTACACAGATGTAGAATCTAAATAGAACAAAGCCAAGTAAAGAGTTGGTAACATTCCAAGAAACTAGGGCAGTGGCAGCAAATACGCTGTGTAATTCAGTCATTTCCCCAATTGCACTGAAGAAGGATTTTTATTGTATGAACCCACTCATTCGTTTTTTTCAAGGCTTTATTGATAATCTGCTCTATGCCATTCTGTTTTAAAATCACAAGGAACATTGTGATCCCCCAAATACTTGTCAGTAAATAATTTATATTTTTGTACACACACAACACACACACACACACACACACACACGTATATATAAATTAAATATATATTAAAAGGTAATAAAAGATGCCTGGTTCAAAGTACAACAATAGGGTGGAAGGGGTCAGAAGGCACACAGATGTCCTGAAGACACACTGTGGTTCAATTTAAATGGAACAATCTATTGGTCAGATTTCTGTTATGATAACAAAATACCAAGAAACACACCTTTTAAAAATAGAGATTTGATTGAATTTACATTTTTTGAGGTTACAATCCAATTTCAAATGGTGAATTGCTTTGGAACTCTAATAGTTTACCTAATAAAAGCAAAGCTCACTTCATTGAACTAGAAGCAAAGTAGGGAAGGCAATGTAGGTCCAACTGTCTCCTTCAAGCACATATTCACAAAGACATAGGGATTTCCACTACTCACAGCTGAAAGTTCCACTTACCTATAAGTTGACTCTGTAGACTGAGTTTGTAAATACAATTCTTGGAGGGACTCTTGTCCAAACCATAGCAAATGACCAGAAATATTATACTAAGGGGTGACATTTGAGCATTTGGGAATTCAGTTCAATGGTAGAGCATTGAACTTGTTTTAGCATACATGAGGGCCTGGGTTCAAGTCCAAACATAGAAATGGGGAAGAAGAGAAATGGAGAAGGAGGAGAATGGGACAGAGAAGGAGGAGGAAGGCAAGGATCAGCAAGAAAAAAGGAGGGATAGCGGGAGGGAGGGAGGGAAGAAGGGCCAGAGGGAGGAAGAGGATGAGAGAAAGTGAGGGCAGTGGTAACATTTGTACAAACACTTAAAAGAAAACAGAGAAGCATTAATTGATAATTGAGAAATTCTAGGAGTCAACAACACATAAAAACGTCTTTAGCAGAGCATATTGAAACATTTCAGGAGCAGCAGGGCAGACCATGTAGTTGGAAAACATAAATGAGCTCAAGGGTTAGTGCTAAGGTTGAGAGGTATCTGCGCATATGTATGTGTGGGGGCGAGGTCTTAATAATTTTAGTGTTTAGGAAGAAGGAAGTGGGAATTGTAGTTGAGTGCTGATCATGGGTTCCTGAGCTGTGCTACAGTTCCAGAACTCAGGAGGCAAGGCAAGAGGCTTGAATTCTTGGCCAGTTGGGCTACATAGCAAGCCTCTGAAAAACAAACAAACAAATGAAATAAAAAGAAAATAAAGGTATGATTTAAACTGGTTGGTGTATAGAAAATGAGCTGAGGAGGCAGGAATTGTGACTTTTAGAACTGAGGTGATGCCCAAGGACTCAGCTATTTGGAAGACTGAGGGTCAAAGATGCTCAAGACCGGTCTAGGAATACAGTGAAAACCATTCAAACAAGCTAGCAGTGGGGGAACAAAAAGAGCTGTTTTAATAATCCAAGCAGGTGTCAATAAGAGCTTCCAAATGAGGAATAACGTGCACATGGCAGTGATGACAAGTGATCATATGATGAACATATTTAAAAGTAGAGCTAGCAGAGCAACCTATTAGATTGAATGTAATTACATGACAGGAACTAAAGTCTAAGTTCTAAGTCTGAAGAGTAAGATGATGAGCTTCACTGAGCCGAAGAAGAAAGGGAAATGCGAATGAAGAGAAATTAAGTTTTAGAAGCACAAATTTTAAAATGAGGAGTATACATTGAGGCAGAGAGAGCAGGACACCTGAACACCAAGTCTGGATAACAGTGAAGGTACTTCCATCAAGCTGAATCATAAGCAACAAAATTGATAAGAATGTTCATGCTGAAAGAGTAATTGAGAGCACACTGGAACAGGTAAGCCAACTGTAGAATGTATAGCCATCACATGAAATTATAGGTCAAGCACATCCTTTGGCCTTCTCTCTCTCTCTCTTTCTTGGATCACAGGGTCCTCAGCTTTCTTTTCTTTGCATATTTGCTTGTTGCTTTTGTTAATGCTAAGTTTTCTCCATCCCAGGACACATAGCTATAGACAGTAGCCATTTCAGGCAGAATATAAAAGTCCAGAGTTTGCTACCAACAGCTAATCCACACTCTCCACCTGAAAGTCTGGTGAGCTAGAGCCAGGGGCCTGCCCCAGCTTGGTGGGGAATTTTGTTTCTTCTTCTTATTGGTTCTTCTTGAGGTAGCGAAGGGGGAAGAGCGTTGGTGGGGGTAAGACTTGGTTTTACAAGATACTTAGGGTTTTAGTATAATAAAAGTTTACTTATCTAAGTTACTATGCTACTGTAGCTGACCTGCCTTCTATGTGATTCTCTAAGGCCAGAAACTGCAGTTTCTGGCACTTAGCACCTCATCCTAAAAACAGCAAAGGATTAAGTAAATAGCCTTTGTTCTATCTCAGCAGGAACTGCTGGGCTCTAACTTATGCCTGCTAGTCTGAGGTCACAGGAAGAAAAGACACTTGGAGAAGTTATTATAGAGTTTATTACTAAGTGTAAAAAGTTTCCTAGGAAAGCTATCTAACAGGAAAAGTGGAAAGGTCCTAAGTGGGGAAAAAGAAAACTTCTATCTGGGAAAAGGGAAAAATTCTATTCTATATACTACTCTAAATGGGGAAAGGCAAAAAATTCTACTCTATCTCTCCATTGTATCTCTCTATCCTATCTCTTTGTCCTCAGTACTTATACATCTTTCAGAATACATGATTGTGGGAAAAGGTGTCGCAGAAGGAGGCCCCGGGGCCCACGTGGCAGCATCCTGGGACCAGAGGCTGTCCGTGGGGTCAGGAGGCGGTGGAGAAAGTCTGAAGTTCCAAAGGCTGGAAGCTTTGGCAACAGCAGGCCCCAATGATACGAGGAAGTCCTTGGTTCCAAAAGGGTTTATTTTCATGGCGAGTGGTGGATGGATCTGGATGTATCCCCCTCCCCCCAAACTCAGGGCAGACCTGAGTTAAATAGGGAGGGAGAAGTGGGAAGGGTCTGGGAAGAATGCTTAATTGGCTCTGCCCTCTGACCTTTATTAGTATGTAAATCTCTAGGGCCTGAGGCCTGTAGTCACACTCTCTACCTGTGCACTTTGGAAGGGGCTGTAATCGTCTACGTGACTGAATAATGTAGGTCCATGGAGATTAGACTGCTTGTCAGAACTCTGGGTTCTGGGGACATGGCCGAACTCCTGCTGTTTTCTCCCTTGGAGTCTCGGGGTTCCAGGCCCAGCCAAGAACCAAGATATCCTTACACAGTCCCACACATGATCACATGTTACAAAGTTCATCACAAGTTCACACCAAAAATGAAATCATAAATTGAAATAGAAGTTTACAACAGAGAATGTTTACATGCATATCTATTACAAGTAATTATCTGGCTAAACATCCATCACCTGTCTAGCTCCACAGTTTCATTGAAGGTTTAAAACTATAACTAAGTTATTAGTGAAGTTTTGTCTAGATAAACCCAGGCAATATTTTCTCTCCTGTCCTAGCACCTATAATAAATTGTTAGTTCCCTTTTAATGACCTTTGGCTAATTTTTACAACCTCTTGGGATGAACTCTGAGTAGGAGAAAGTCTGGTTACTAAGAGCAATTAACTGATGACACTAGGGAGACTGGCAGAGTTTTCATTGCAGTTTTGACTATCAGAAAAGGACCTAATAGCAGTTCCACGATACAAGAACTTAATAATAATCATTGATATAAGTTTAGGAATTCTTATAGGATATCATTAAGACTTAAGAAGTCATCTATTTGTCTATATAGCATCACCACAAGTCAGTACATCTTCATGGATCTGCAGAGATCTGCTCCAAAGGGGTGTGCTATTGCTAAGTGATTGTTACATATGTTTAATAATAATAATAGGAAAAGAATATTAATAGTGGGAATCTTTCCTGAAATAAGTTCCTTACAGTCTTGTTGATTAAGGTCTCACTTGTCGCAGATTATATAATAATCCAAGGTAAGCCATTTCAGGATGGTTACCTGCTAATTATTAGCTTGTCCCATTATGGCTCCTGACAAGCTAGTTTGTGTTTTTTGGTCTCCCCTTTATTGAGCTGCACAAGGATTTGCAACATTTATTTTCCTTACTTCACATAGCTCCACAGCCTTGTACTCCCATCTTCATAAGTAAATTAACTATTGCAGAGGTGGGGATGTATATATTTCTAATTTTCATGGGCTAACTACCTCTAGTATGGTGCTACTGGTTGCAAAATTGATAAAAGATATCTAAAAAAATTTCCTTGATGAACAAAACACATCACTGATAATATCTCCATATTTTTTAGTACACAGTAGATCCTAAAGCTGCTATATGGAGATAAAAAGTTTTATCCAAATTAAACAAATAAATCAGATATGCATTAAGAAATGTATTAGATCAGGCTGCACAATGTGTAACCAAACTTGTTTTCAAATTCCATATAGCCCAAGCAGTCCTCCTTGAACTCTGGAATCTTCCTGCATCAGCTTTCCAGTGATGGGATTACAAGTATAAGCCACACTGCCCAGATTAAAATCAAGATTTTTAAAGAGACCTGGTTATATGAGTACAGCAAACAAGCAGTGAACATGCATGGGCTCCCTCAGCTCAGAACATGATTACAAGCCAAAGGGATGATGCCTTAAAAGTCTGCAGAGAAGCAGTCAGGAGGATTCAGGGCTTGACTTGGCTGGTAACCTATGATAATCATTCCAGATGAGATTGGCAGACAGGAATGAACCAGGCCAGTCAGGTCTCTTGTGGACCTCACTGACAAAGTTCAGGATGTCTTTGATTATTGTAACTAAGGGAGAGCCTTCTGTTTCCTGTTGGAAGTACTATCTTGATATGAAGCTCTTACTGCAGCTTTAGGTCTAGCATATGAATCAAATTTCATTTCTTTTTGAAGGTCAATTGACCTTGGCCAATGTGTCAAAATGTATGTTAAAAGGAATTTTTACTAAGATAATTAAAGCAATGATTTGTTTTTGCTATAATATAAAATTTAATGTATTCCAAGGAAAGAAGTGATTATAAAATGTTATCATAAACTTTAATTAGACCCAGAAGCTTAATGCGACTGATTTATGTGTTTAAAAGGCAGAGACTAGAATAAACTAGTGTGAACACTAGCATTTTAATACTAAATTACAGAGATTCCCTTTTCTATTTTTCTTAAACTTTTCTATTTTTTCTTTGTTTAAAGTAAATACATTTTGGGATTCTAAATGAAGACCTTGAAAAGATATAAAATTTAGAGCCTTTTAAAAAGCGTATCTATGTGTTGTTTGTTTCTGTATATATCAGATTACATTATATAAAGCTAACTAGAGAGAATTCGCAGGATATTTTCAGTTGCATTTTATCACAGAAAATGCATTTTATATCCCCCTTACTACATAAATATGAATCTGGCTCCAAGTCTGGGTCAGACTCACTGAAGGGCCAGTGGGTGCCATGTGTAAAGCGCATCATGAGGATTGGGCGGTGCCCACCATCTGTCACTGAGCATTGTCATTTCAGCTGGGCAGCCCTGGCTACACTGCAGCAGGCTATTGTTTGTGGGGAAAGCTGATATTAGGAGGAGATGTGAAAGAATGCCTTAAAAGAAGATAATTGAATTCTCTCTGGTTTTTGGCACTTGCATCTTGTATCTCTCTGTAGTTTATCACTTTAGAGTCCTTTATTCAGTCTTTTATAAAATCCCATTATTTAAAAATTGAGGGCAGAGTGATGGCATGTAGGGCTTAATATATTAGTCTGATGCTCGGTGATAACCCTTTATCCACTGCTACTCAGCAAACCCCATTTATTGAAAAGATAAGAAAACCTGAAGAAAATAATGAAATATAAATTATTAGCCCAGGATTCACTTCAAACATTTTTCAATTGTTACAACAAGTTTCTTTTTTACATAGTGTGAGGACATTTTAAACTTATGTCAATGTTATAGGGGGAGGAATGGGTATGTTTTATTAAATCCTGCTCTTTCTAACGTGGTTTAGCTGGCTCCTCTTTATAAAGTGTTTATAATATCTCTGAATAAACAAATGGATGGAGAGATGCATGATAATAATCATCTAAAGTCCTAACTGTAGACTCTAGGATCTCATCCATGCTTTTATTATATTAAAAACTTCACAATACATCATTGGAAACACAAAATGCTCAAATATTTCTATGCTGCCATCAGGGAATACAGAATAACTTCCTCTTTAAAAATCAAATGATTATTGATAACGTTAAAATAATCTTATGGGATTGATTTCTGATTTTTTTGAGGAAATGCTCTACTTTTAATCTGAATTTGAAGATTATGAACATGAAACATGAACATGAAAGTAGAATCAATAGTTAATTTAAAACATGTGGAAAACATAACCAGGATACCGTAGTGAAAATGTATTCATATTTGTGAAAATGTCTGGAAAGAAACTAAGGAGCAAAAAGTATCTACTCTTCTTTCCACAGAAATACATAAAATTATCATTCAAAGCTCACTTAGCTATAATTTTTAATTTTACAAAACTTTCTCTAACCCCCACTCCCAAATTTCATGGAAACAAACCTTCTCCTGTGTGCATTTTCTGTGTTAGACTTCTTTTGCCTAGCTGCAGTGGGGACTGGCATAGAGTTTGTGATCTCTCTGTTTCCTCCCTTCCTTCTGCAGGGAAGAGGATGGAAGCAGAAGCATCAGATGGCTGTAGGCGCCTAGCCATGTAGTAGCAAAAATACCAGATGAACGTATTTTTGGTCAGGTACAAAGAAACAAATGGCTGTTGGTTTTCCCAAATGTTGTTTACCCTTCTGATATTCTTCTCCAAACCATCATGTATAAATATGTATAGTAGTTACTTCACTGTACAGCTGAGCACTAACAACAAGGTTCACAGCCACGGATGTTTATTCATTATGAAGGTATTGAATTTTTTAACTGAATGGATTAGTGGGTAGTTTTAGGATAAATCTTGCTAAAAAGAGATTACCTAGAAACAGAGCGATTTAAGGGAATGGGAGAGAAGGAGAGAGGAAGAAGGGAGAGAGGGAGAGGGGAGAGAGGAAGAGGAAAGAAGGGGAGGGGAAAACCATTTCATTCCCCTGATATTAGCATGTTCATGAAGATGGTGCCTTGGTGATCTAATCAGCTCTTGATGGTCTACTTCCTAACACCAGCACAAATTTCAACATGACTTTTTGAAACCACGGAAAACTGAACTATATGAAGAAAGAAAAATAATATCCAACAGCATCTCTAAAAGCCACCAGCCAGTACAATTTCTACCAGGAGGCAATGACACAATTTATACAATCAATTCATTGTCAATCGATTTCTGATCATGAATGGAATATATTAAAATGTTGAGAGAATATTTGGCATACAAGTTACATAAAACAGTGTTGCAGGGGTAATTGAGCTGCACTCTTGGGATTCTAAGGATGACTTAGAGCAGTGAAGGGTAACCTCACTGACTGCCAAGAGTAGAGCAAGAGAGCAAAAGACAGACAAGGAGAAGGTATTCCCTTCAGAAGCTGAGTCACTTACTCCCTCTAACTCAGACCCAACCCTGGTCTTCACACCTCTCAATAATGCCACCACACTATGGATTCATCCAAGGATTTAATCTGTTGATGAAGTCGGAGCTCTGGTACATTATTCATTCAGTTCTAAATCATCGCCCCCCCAAATTCAGAGAAGTATAATATAAACGATTTGAGGAAAATATGTGATAATATGATTACAGATTGGATTTTATTAACATTATGTTATTAAGAAGAGAACAAAAATTAAAGTTGAAACTGGAAAGCTTAAGGAAAAATACCTACCATACCCAAACTGACTTGCATTCATATCTTCTTTACGCTACTTAATGTCTGAGTGACCCTTACATGTTAATAACCTCTCTGTTCGACAGGTTTTATAGTCTATTATGAGATAGACTTATAAAATTCTTAGATATTATACTTAATGTGTGTATAGTTGCATGCTTAAATATTTAGCAAACAAATCTGAAGTTTCATTTATTCATTTCATTCAAGACATAGCTTATTTTAAACCATTATGAAACTTAAATATAACAGAATATATGAGTCTATAACAAATAGTACATTTAAGGTTATAAAACAAAATGAAAATTCAGTGGATAGAAAAATAAACATAACCAAACTTCCAAATAATAGGACATTTATCCAAAAAGATAAATAATATTCAACATAGTAAGATACTAACCTTGTTACCATCAGCTTCTTCATTTGTGAATAGGGAAAAGCATTTGTTTCTGAGAGAGAGAATGACGATTTGTGGTCCATAATGAGTCTTGATAAAGATTATCTGTTATTGTTAAGATGATAGCCATGATCATTAATCATCTGATCATATTTCAGACTCTATGAGAGAGGTTAACTACCTAACGGTGGCACAGATGCCTCTCTGGAGTCCAACAAATAGTTACATCTATGGTAACTCTTTTATAGTTAACTTAGATGACTAACCCTCAGAGAAAACTTATGGTTATTTTAAAATGTATTTTTATTGAAAGGCAATGCAATATACTATTTAAACAGTTGAGTAGCAGTTAGTGTGCATGCATTGCATATATGGTTTTGTACTACATGAATTTTCAGTCAAATAGATAAAATGGTGATTCCATAGGATGATAAAGAAGGTAAAAAGTCTGTAGCCTAATGGCATCATAACACAAGGCCCATATTTCTGGTGATACTGATGTATACAAATCTACTTTATTTGCATGTGTATGAAAATATGGCACAATGCAATGTACAGTTAATAATCCTTTATTACTGATTTATACAGTTATGATATTGCATGTTTGTAATCTTAGAGTCTATTCCTACTTAAGAAATAAGTTACTGTATCTGTATTCTTTGTTATACCACCAACAGCCATGCACATACACACACACACACACACACACACACACACACACACACACACACACGTCTATTACAGAATTTACTTATTGTATCAAGAGACCAAGGGGATGTTTGCCCTCTATCTAGATTTCTGTAAGTCTCTGATGTTTCCATAAGGGTCCAATTAGCTAAATACTTGTTTATTAAACCATATTTACATTCATAAGGACCACATATAAACATATATATTCAATGACTGTAATTATAGATTGAAATCTGCTCATTTCCTTCACTTTACCTATGTAGAAATTGAAGAATGAGATTTAAGTAGTAGAGTGCTGCATAAAATTGGGCACTATGGGTTAGAGTCAGTTCTCATAGCAAGCATTCAATGCTGTGACACACTGATTCTACAGCAATGTTGACTTAGGGTTTCTTCTACTTCATCTATTAAATTTACATATAAATCCTAAAAGGCTCAAAGTTCATGACTCCATAATCCATGGAACATTTTAGGTTATAAAACACAATGCTAATTCAATAGATAAAGAAATATTACCAAAGTTCGAAATAGTCAAAACATTTATCTGAAAATATAAGTAATATTCAATAATAGTTTGTCAATTGTAAGTTCTGTCATGCAGTTGTCCTTCTAAATCTTATGTATACAAATGAAACCATCAAGCATGAGTAGTTAGAAAGTTGGGAATCTTTACCCTCTAGAATTCAAGGAGGTGGGAGGAAACTGGTGTGCTCCTAAAAGTTAATCATGAAAGAAGAAGAAAAATGCGTTTCCAGAAACTCATGTCTAAGACGTGACAGGTAAAGAAGGTTCAGGGTGTTTACATTTTCAGTAGCATTGAAGAATAGGAAAGAATATGGCAGGGAAGAACATTTGGCATTCGGAGGAGAAAGGCTTTCAGCAGACAGCACAGGTGGATGAACTGGAAGAAAAGCACAGTTTTCATGGACTTCACATAGTGAAGCACTGAGGAGTAAGAAATAAATAGAGTATGTTTTGAAGAGAACATTAATTAAATGTAAAAAAAATGAGCATCAACAAGATCACTTTAAAATAACTTTTAACACATATATTTACAAGTTTATCATTAATTAGAACTGAGTAAAAATTAGTATTGTTTGTCATTAGCTTATACTATGTCAAAAGACATCAAATGGATCTCTAATGTATATTTGGGTAAATTCTAAGAATTATGAACATGAATCTGCTTTTATTTAACTTGATTAATTCAAGGTTGAAAATCCTCTATTCTTGAGACAAGAGCACATTTCTCCATTTTTTTCCCCTGGTAAAAGAATGGTATCTTAGTTTTGTTTCTGATGTGATACAACATACTAAGACAAAAGCAGTTTAGTGGGTAAAGGCTTTTTCTTTTTCCAGCTCAAAGTTCCAGGTTAGAGGGGCAGGAGCTTGGGACAGGTGTCGTGTTGCATCCACAGTGTAGAAAGGAAGGGAAGCATGGGAAATGAATTTATGATCATGTGCCACTCCGTTTTCTGTTCTCCTTCATTCTGTCGTGGCCTGGGCAGTGAAATGGTGCAATATGCATCCAGGGTAGATCTTCTTACCTCAGGTAGCCAGTGATATTAAGAAAATCCTTACAGGCCTGCTCATAGGCCAAGCTGATCTAGACACATCCTCACTGAGACACCCTTCCCAGGTGATTCCAGACAGTGTCAAGTAATCTAAACTAACCACCACGAGGAACATCAACATCACTGACGTGGGAGGCTCTCTGAACCGTGTTACGATGCTAAGTTACAGTGTGCCCTTAATTTTGAAATAATTTGCAGTTTTATTCAAAATGTTCTGTTCAAGCTATGCCAGAAAAAGAAGCAAACAAAGTATAATAAATCCACTAAACTGAGGAAATCTAAACAAATACTATTTAAAAAACTAAATAACCATCTTTGAACTCAGACTGAAAGGTATAAATTCTTTTGTTCAGATAATATTCAAGTCAAATAAGTTTAGACTTCTAGGAATATTAAAGTATGTCCACTGTAGAACTTATAATTGATGCTTGTGTTGGCCCTGTCCTTAACTATCTGTAGGTTCAGACTAATTGCAGTAATGTTCCAAAGGCTTCAGTAATTCATCAGACTTATAGATGGGTGTTAGGGTACACAGTAGTGGAAGATGCTGCTAAAACTCTAGGAATAGTCACTCTTGGAAGCACAAGAATCCAGCTTTCAATCAGGCTCAGAGCTGAGCTGAAAACACGAGCACAGTTCTACTCTAGTGTTTCAAGATGGAATTATTCACCAATAGATTTTTCTGTGGTTGGTCCATTCAGTTCTTTGCGTCTTTGAGAAAGGAAAAAAATTACTAATTTTCACTCTGATTGCTAACCTTTGCCTGTTAGAAGTGAAAGAATAAATACTGAGAAGCAGGAAGGAGCTGAGGACTGGGAAGCACCTACGCTATGCTTCTGCCTCTGGAAGAGGGCACCTGCTAACGGAAGTGCTCACTGGTAATGATGTGCAGAGTCTCCTGTCCAGACCAACCTTACTCAGAGCTAGCCTGAGTCTTCTTTATCTGTCTTGGTCTTTATGTTTTGCTCCTAGCATGTTATAGGGTTGTAGGAAGACATGTATCCCATGTTTCAGGCATGGGATAAGAGTCAAGACGGCAGGACATTTTAGTGGTAGGAACTGGCCCCTCATTAGCTTGCATGTATCAACACAATAATATGCAGGAATAATTTACAACTGTGAGTGTAGTATTTATCCTATGAACACACCTTCCTAAGTTTTCTGTCAATGAAGATCTCCTTTTAAAGAGGTTGCATAGCATTCTGGCACAGATGTTTACTTGGAAGCTTTCACTGATTAACTTCAAAGTTTGGAAGAAAGAAATTTCAGCTACTCTACCAGATTGAGTCTCATATTCAATATTCCTATAAAATGGAAAAATGTGACAGTGACAATTGGGAGATCGAGCTGGAAGCTTTTATACCAATAGACATGCCTAAGTAACTTATCTAAGAGGGACTAACAAAATAGAAGTTTGCACACCTTGGATTTAGGTTGATCTGTACCTTGAAAACTAGTCAGAGTAGATTATTGTATACTTGTTTACGTGTTAGGATCAATTTTAGTGATCACCATTGATGAATGGGTGAATAGATAAGAAACATCACATGACTTGAGCTCAGAGAAATTGATCCTTTAGACTGATTCTGAAGTCTCTACTGTTTTTGCCTTGTGTTTTCTTTTCATCCTCTTTAAGCTTCAAAAGAAGTATTCTAAAAAATTTGAAATTGGGAACTTTGAAGCTGCTGTGTATCCTCAACTCTCTTGTTCTTGCTCAGAGCTTCCCCACTCAGCCATCACAGAGAGCGAGATCCAGTTAACGGAAACTGCAGGCTGCTTGGATAAGAGTGCCCAGAGAGGATATTTCTTATAATCAGACCTGAAAAATCCAAGGAATATTTTACCAACCTGGAATTGGTTAGAAATTCCTTGCCTTAATAGTAAAAAGCACTGAATGTAGAAAAGTTAAAGTCTAGAATCAGGTTTCTATTAAAGGATATACTAAGGCAGTGGCATACTGCTCTAGGAATGTAAGAATACCATATTTCTGTTGCATGGTTTATTATATCAACATATTTAATTAACGCATAAAATACCAATTACCATGGAAAGCAATTGATAAGATTTAACCAATCTAGCCGGGCGGTGGTGGCGCACGCCTTTAATCCCAGCACTTGGGAGGCAGAGACAGGCGGATTTCTGAGTTCGAGGCCAACCTGGTCTACAGAGTGAGTTCCAGGACAGCCAGGGCTATACAGAGAAACCCTGTCTCGAAAAACCAAAAAAAAAAAAAAAAAAAAAAAGATTCAACCAATCTAAATAAAAAGATGAAAAATAGTAAGTGTAAACTCCATTCTAAAGAGCTATATATTTACCACAGGAGCAGAAGAGATAGTCAGAAGAAAGAATAAATGAGAAGATAAGGAAAGCTTTAAAAATGGAATGGAAACAACCTAGTCATTGAAATATAAGATGAACTGTTAATATTGATTTGAAGGGAAATTTGATTTTTGAAGGCAGAAGTTAAATGTAACTAATGAAGAGGAATAGAAAATAGATATTCTTATCACAAAATAGATCAAAGATGTAGAGAAATCACTCACAAACTAAAAATCCCATCACTTTCATATTGGTGCCAAGGTATTCACAACCTCTAACAGAGGAGAGGATTCATTGAGATGTTTCTAGAGTAGCCAACTTAAAATACAGGGAAAGGAAGCCATGGCTGCCATTGTTGGGGTAGGAGGAAAGTTCTGTCCACACTGCTATAAGGTTCCACAGCTCTCCACAGTTTTAGAAATCCAGTTAGCAAAGAGGCTTAAAGTTACATCTGTATACGTATTTTTTGATTCGTAACTCTATGCAACGTTTGCAACTCTATGACGTGAAAAGTAAGCAAGATTTTTCCAGCATTATTCCTTTCTGGAACACCAATGGGGCACTGTATATGTTAACGTGTAGAAGGAAATATGGCTCATTCTTTTTATCGAATATTTCTGTGCAACAAAGTAGTAAGGAGCTATGCTGGTTAGCTTAAGGGAGTCCCAAGAATTCTTGAAGAATGGAACCAACCTAGTCTATGCCATGTTTTACTTCTATTTTAAATAACAAAATTGATTAGCACTTCCATTTTAACGAGTCAGCTCATTTGTTTGTATGTTTAACTCAAGAAGTTTGTTGTGGGAGTGAAAGGCTTACTCAGAGGAGGGACAAGAGGTGGGGGGGGGGTGGGGAAGAGAGGGAAGGAGGAAGGGCAGGGCAGATAACAAATATGGCAGAGAGAGAGTTAGTTCGTGACAATTTCAAATTGTAGGAAAACAGAATGCTAACTCCACATTCTGTGTGCTCCTACCTTCCAAGTTAATCAACATTAGTAATGTAGTTTGTAGAATTAAGGTGGGCATGGTGTCCAAGGGAGGAATGGTGAATACAAGGCTTCACTCTATCTGAGAACTTAGAAAGTACTCTAGTTCAGCTTCAAATTCATGGCGATCCATCTGCCTCAGCCATGCAGTGCTGGGTTTCCAGTTGTGAACTACTTAGCCCAGTCTGGTTCAGAATTTTAAAATGTAGGCATAAAAAAGCAAATGTTATCTTATAAAATGAATATACATATATGATATTTTATGAATTGTTATTTTCATGTAAATTATAAAAGTACCTCCTTCCTAAGAATATGGCTGCTTAAAAATACTTAACCAGTGACATTGTGAGTGGACACATTAACACTAGAGGGGAAAATTTCACAGGGCTTCACCCTAGACAAAGAACTACAGGCAACTCACTGAAGAGAGAATAAATAAGTCAAGAGTGAGCCTCCTAATTGTTTATCCAATGCTAAATGGTCAGCCCTGAATACAATACGTGCATACAAGTGGTGTTAATCAGACTCAGAGGGCTGCATTTACATATTTCTGCATGTCTGTGCAAGATAATAATCCTTAAAAAGGCCATAGATTTGAGGAGTGAGGGGGCACACAGGAGAAGTCAAAGGGAAGAAAGAAAAGCACGGCTAAACTGTTTATTGAACAGTCACTTCACTTTAAGACATTGGTTCAAGAGATTAGTGTAATGAGACAATGGAGTAAATTACTAAAGACTCAAAGACACAATGCAAACACAGCAAAAGGCAAAGAATGAGATGCAGTGTAGCTTCAATAGAGCTGTGGCTTCCATGAATTACTGGCAAGCTTCTGAAATCCACAAGTGCCTGAAGCCTTGCCAACAGCCCAGTGAAGTAAGTCACAGATAGGGGCCTGCATTTCCTGGGATGACTCACACTAGTAGAAAGGAATATAGAGATAACTGAGGTCAGATCTTACAACATTGCCTTCACAGAGTAAACATTTTACATGGCAAGAATCTTTCTCACTGTTGTTTGTACTCTTATTCAAATTCTATTTTTTGATTGATAAAATATACAAGTTTCTCAAGTGTTTATGAGCTCTTTATATATTTTCTTTCTAACATCTCATTATTAAAAGCACCGAAACATGCAGAAAAATGGGAGGACTTTATAGGGAATCCATTTCTTTTATGATCTACTTATCAAGCCATGTTTGTTTATTTGTTTGTTTGTATCACAAACACTAACCTCTCTCAGTCCCCCCTCACAGGGTCCCTGCCCCATGCTCCCTCCCCTTCTTCTCTGAGAGGGTAGGACCTCCTCTAGGTATCCCCCTCCTACTCTGGCAAAATTAGGTGCATCCTCTCCCACTGTGGCCAGACAGGGCAGCCTTGGAGACTGAACTGCAATGTCTGCTACGTATGTGCAGGGGCCCTAGGTCCAGCCTGTGTATGCTCTTTCGTTGGTGGCTTAGTCTTGAAGAGCTCCCAGGGCTGAAACCCTGAGTTTAGTTCTTAGGATTCATATGGGAGACAGTGACTTGTTGAGACCCACATGATAGACATAAGGACTATTATGGTAGCTGTCTTCTGACCTTCATATGTGCCTCATGTCAGGTGTACATCACAGCAAATAAATTAAAATAAATATAAATAAACTACAAAACTCAGTCCATTCAAATATGGAGAAGAGATGGGTTAGTAGTATAATTTTTCCTTCCAGAGATGGACAACATTACAACTTTTTAAGAAATATTGTGTAATGGATCCCATTTTATTTACTCAACTCTTTATTAACACCATTACACATTAATTGTATTTACTTTCATAGTTTTTAAGCTAGGCTCCTGCATCTTCTTACCTTGCTTTATTTCTTGAATCTGACCATTTCTTTACTTTCTGGCATTACCCCTGTCTGCAGGCTCATTTGGTGTTAACCTTCGAATAATCCATTTCTCCAAGGACCATTGGCTGTTTTATGGTAATGATATTTAGAAGCTAAGATGTGGGCCCAAATCTGCTTATTGCCAAAAAAAAAAAAAGAAAGGCAGTGAGTAGACTCCCCTTTTCCTTTATCTCTCTCCTTCTGTTCTCGCTCCACCCCCTCTAAATGTATCTGCAATTTCTTTTTTAAAAATTATTTTATTATTCATCTTTTTTTACAGTCCAGTCGTTATCCCCCTCCTGGTCTGCCCTCCGACTGTTACTCATCTCACTCCTCCTCCTCTGTCTCCAACAGGATGTTCCCACCCCACCTCTTCTACCCCACCAGACCTCCCACTTCCAGGGGCCTCAAATCTCAGGGGAGGGTTAGGTGCTTCTTCTTCTCCTACTGGGGCCAGACCAGCCAGTCCTCAGCTGTATATGTGTTGGGGCCTCATATCAGCTAGTGTATGCTGCCTGATTGGGGAGCCAGTGTCTGAGAGATCCGAGGGGTCCAGGTCAGTTGAGACTGCTGGTCTTTCTATGGGATTGCCCTCTTAGTTTTTTCCAGCCCCTCCCCAATTAAAGCACAGGGGTCCCTGACCTCCGTCCACTGGTTGGGTGCAAATATCGGCACCTGGCTATTTCAGCTGCCCCTTGGACCTCTCAGAAGGCTCCTGTCTGCAAGAACATTACAGCATCAGCAACAGTGTCAGTCTGTGGAACCTCCGCTTGAGCTGGATCCCAATTTGGGCTGGTCATTGAACCTCCTTTCCCTCAGTCCCTTCTCCATTTTTGTCCCTGCAGTTCTTGTAGACAGGAACAATTCTGGGTCGTGTTTTTGGGTGTGGGATGGGAATCCCATCGTTCCACTTGATGCTCTGTCTTTGTACTGGAGGTGGACTCTTCCCACTGTAGGGAAATTCATCTAAGATCCTCCCTTTAGAACCGCAGAGTCTTTCATCTCCCAGGACCCTGGTATATTTTTGAGAGTTCCCCCTACCTCCTACCTCCTAAGTTTGCCTGTTTCCATTCTTTTTGCTGGTCCTCAGGGCTTCAATCCTGTTCCCCTCCCAATACCTGATCATGTTTCCTTTTTCCCTTCCATGTCCCCTTTCCCACCCAGGTCCCTCCTTCCTTCTTCCCTTTGTGATTGCTTTCTTTTTCCTCTCAAGTGGGATTGAGGCATTCTCACTAGGGACCTTTTGCTCCTTAACCTTCTTGAGTTCTGTGGATCGTATCCTGGGTATTCTGTACTTTTTTTTGGCTAATATACACTTATTAGTGAGTTCATACCATGCATGTCCTTTTGGGTCTGAGTTACATCACTTAGGAGGATATTTTCTAGCTCCATCCATTTGCTTGCAAAAATCATGATGCCCTTGTTCTTAATATCTGAGTAGTACTCCATTGTGTAAATGAACCACATTTTCTGTATCCATTCTTCTGTTGTGGAACATCTGGGTTGTTTCCAGCTTCTGGCTATCACAAACAAGGCTGCTATGAACATAGTGGAACATGTGCCCCTGTGGCATGGTGGGGCATCTTTTGGGTATATGCCCAAGAGTAGTATAGCTGGGTCTTCGGGTATTCCAACTTTCTGAGGAACCTTCAGATTGATTTCCAGAGTGGTTGTACCAGTTTATAATCCTACTTGCAATGGAAAAGTGTTCCTCTTTCTTCACATCCTCACCAACATGTGTCACCTGAATTTTTATTTTAGCTATTCTGATTGGTGTAAGGTGGAATCTCAGTGTCTTTTTGATTTGCCTTTCCCTGATGAATAAGGACTTTGAATGTTTCCTTAGGTGTTTTTCAGCTCTTTGAGATTCCTCTGTTGTGAATTCTCTGTTTAGTTCTATACCGTACTTTTTGATTGGGTTGCTGGGTTTTTTTTTTTTTGAGTTTAGTTTATTTATTTATTTTGGGTATTAGCCGTCTATCAGATGTGGGGTCAGTGGAGATTTTTTTCCCCAATTTGTAGGTTGCCAATTTGTCCTATTGACTATGTCCTTTGTCATGAAGCTTTTCAGTTTCATGAGGTCCCATTTATCAATTCTTGATCTTAGGGCCTGAGCCATTGGAGTTCTTATTAGGAAATCTCTGCCCCTTGCTGCCCCATGCCAATGAGTTCAAGGCTCTTTCCCATTTTGTCTTCTATTAGATTCAGTGTATCCGGTTTTATGTTGAGATCCTTGAATCCACTTGATTCAAGTGTGGACTTGAGCTTTGTGCAAGATGACAAATATAGATCTTTTTTTCCATCCATGTTTTACCTGTTTCCAGTTTTCCTTCAAACCCCCTCTGCAGTGTCTTCCCCTCCATATCCTTTATGAACTTGCTTTCACTCTGGATGTAATTTTCATGTCTTAGGTGTGAAGAGGTCATGAGTGTATACCACGTTTTCTTGGTGGTAATTGGTCTTCATCTTTATCTCACCATCTCTTCAGCTTTTGTGCCTCTATATTGCTCCTGTTACTAATGTATGATTCTGCCCTCTTTGCTGACAGCCCTTCATAAGAGGCATGCCTCCTCATTTCCTCTCATCTATTGAGTGTGGTTCTGAGTTCTGGTGTTGCTGCAGCTAACCTACTCTATTCTGTTACCTGTGTTACCTGGATCCTGCAGTCTTTCAGTAACATCACTGTGATATCTACCAAGGTCCCTGGAGTTGAGAGCTCCCACCTCTAGTTTTAAACTTGAGTCAGTTCTGGTCAGCTAGTCATCTCAGAATGCCCAGGCTCCCTCCTGAAATTTCACAACCACATTAGATTTCCTGTTACCATGTGGGGATCTGTTTGTTCTGTAAGACTTCAGAAGCTGACCTCAGCCTGGCTTTTCTAAGAAGTCTGCAACCAAACTTCCCTACTCCTTGATCATCCTGATGATGATGATATTCTTCATATCATCGTGTCTTCCTTTTTCTGTCCCTAGGCATGACATGAGCCCAACATGGTTCTCTTTTGGTCTCCACTAGTCTTTCTTCAATTCTCCATTCAGTTGGACAGAGTTCTTCTCATCACAGGATTTTCTCACCATATGGCACATGTGCCAAGTCCTCTAGACTCTCACTTCCTAGATACCTAAATGCTACTCATGATGCAGGAAGCTATACCCTTCCAAGTAGAAAGTTACTTTTATAAGGTTTTTTTCTATATATTTTATAAACTTTGTTCTTGCAATGTGGATATCTTTGTTCTTAGATTTTTCTCCTTGAAGGAAGTGTGTGTATAGATTCACAGAATTATTCACCCTTTTTCAAAAGATGAATTAAGGTTTGTTAAGTGCCTATATGTTTTTTTCAATTTTGCACATTTAAAACCTCAAGATAAAAATATTTATTAACTGCTACTGATTTGTCTTTGTTAAAACTTGGTAAACATCAGAAATGAGGTGATTTCTATTCAGTCATCCTTAGGAAGCCACTGTTGTCTCCTAAGTAGCAGCATCAGGAACTAGGGGCAATGATAAGTGAGAGATGAAGTTTTAATATCTCACAATACCATACAACCACATTAGCACACATATCTGCAAGTGAATGTATGTATGTGTGTGGTCTATCAGAAGTAATCCATATAACCACAGTAATTGTTATGGATTCTCTTAGACATTTCAGTTCACACTTGCTCATGAATATGTCACTCTAGACTGCAACACAGAACTCCAAGTTCTCGGTACTGGATACTCACCCAGCCACCCCTGTCTCTCCTGATGCCATGCTGAAGCTTAGGGAGCCTGGTGAAGATTTGTTGGTGCCTCTGTTGCCACTTTCACCACTAAGGTCATGTTCCAGTGAGTCACATGGACTAAAGCCAACCCAGTGAAGGAAGAGCCCTTTTCCTGCCTTCATACCACTGTCCCTTCATTTGGATCACTGATGTCTTTGTCTTTTCTGACATCATGTAGGAGAATGGTCTTTTCCCTCTTTTCATTCTCCCACCAAAGCCTTCCTCCCATAATGGAGTGTTCAAGATCTCCCTTTGCATGGGACAAGAAGAAGATGAATAAGGGAATACAGAACCTATCCAAAATACAGAGAAACCATCCAGAGTGCATAAGAACCAACTACCAAGTACCTTCATATAGAACTAGAGATGGACCACTCAGACCACTATTCTCTTATTGAGTGTATTTTTCTGCCCAAAGAGGTTTCCTGGTATTTTGTAGTTATAGCTTTAGACAGTCTGTTCCATTATTGCTCAGAGTGCCTGATTTTCTAAAATCCAATGATAAATACAACTTAATTAAAATCTCACCATTTGCTAATTTTAAAAATCTAACATAATTATTTAAATACATCTTTATGTCATAGATATTTATTTTGTTATGTGTTGCCTCTGATTATCTTCTAATGGGACAGACCAAATTGCTACGTTAGGGACTATTTCATTTGTTTTAGCTAAGTCATGGGAAAGCATGATTGTAATTGTTTACTTTCTGATTGTCTTTGTCTAGGAAACAAATCAAGATCTACAATTACCCCAGATAATATTTTACCATGAACCTTGAAAACTCAGATCCAATAGATAGTTCTTAACCTACACATGTGTTTTTTAGAACACAAGCTGTTTTTTTCTTCTTTCCAAGTCACTCAATAAAGATGTATAAAGTTGTAAAATCAAGTAGTCAATGCTGTAGAATAATATGCATCCTTGGACAGGTCAGGGATTTTGCATGATGAAGATAGATTTGTTAATATCTAATTTGTAGATAGTTAAAAAAAAACAGAAGGCAGAATAACTTTTTATTATTGTGAAAGAAAATGAAATATTACTTTTCTAAATAATACAGCTTAAAATAATACACACTGAAATGCTATCTATCCTATTTAAAGATTTTACAACTTGCAATCCTTTAATTAATTAAAGTATAAACAAAATATCTGATTTCTAACTATTTCTTAATTATTTGAAATGCTTGTTGTATGGTCCAGTCTAGAAACTTAAAATTACCTAGTATTTGTCTTTTCACATAATAATTTTAGTGAAAATATACATACTAAGAAAAATATAAAGCTAAATTTTTATTATACAGTTTATTTTGATGTTACTATTTCACACTTTGCCATGTGTATGACTTTTTAAAAACTGATGCTGTGTTGTAGAAACTGCCATGTAACCTACTTTCTTTTTTGAAAGCAGAGTGATGCATCTGGAATTTCATGAATTATGCTCAATGGCATAATATTTCAGTGATTTTTGTTGAAATTGTCTTCTTTATTTCTTTTTAGAACAAAACAGATTTTAAATTTGAGGTAGTTCGAGGGCCACACAAGAGACATGGGTTGAGATATGCAGCCAAAGTTTAGCTTTGGAGGTTGGGTCTGTCTGTTCATACAATAGGAAACAGGTGGCTTCCTGCTGTCTCCTGGTTTTGAAGTTTTCTTTTCCTTTCTTTCCTCATTTTTCTCAGCCTCCTTTTCCCATCTCATCCTCCCTCTTCCCTTTTTTTCAGATGATACGATCTTCTGAGGTGTTCCCTCTGGGGTGGTCTCACAGGTGGGACTTGCGCCCAACCTCCTGTCCATGGTCCTCTCATATACCATAATTCAGATACCCAGAGTTTCCCAGAGAACTCTGAGCTGAAATGCTGGCCCTACCTATCAAACACTACTGATGCTACTGGTTTCACTTTGGTTTTGGCTTCACTGACTTCCCTATCTGCCAGCTTAGCAACAAAATTAAAATGCACTTAACATTTTATTCAGAATTTGACTGTTTTTAATAAAAAGATTATTTTGTGAATCTCTACTGCCATATGATGAAGGTCAAGAATATTTACTTTGAAAGATTAAAACTATGTCATGTATATTTACATTTGTATATTTACCACAGGGAAATGGTGCTCTATTTAATTTAAATGTTTATGAACAGCCTATTAGCCAACTGTCAGTGAAATTTCTTTTAAAAGTCTATATTGTAATATCATAGTATAGACAATAATCTTTAAGCTCTATTTTGAATACTTGCTAAATGTGAGTCATATTTTCTTTTGCATTAATAGATTCTATAGACATTGTTTCATTTATAGAAATATCAAGTGAGAAATACAATGTCCCTTGTTCACATGATGAGATGCATATTTGGCATTGCACAATTGTTAAAAGTTCACAATGGAAATATTTTATAATTAAGATTGCATCTGCAATATATTCCCCTTTCAAGTAAGTGTATCAGATCAGGGTCCTAATGGGTATAGTTGTTTTCTTGTAACCACAGGGGGAGTAGTCACTAAGCCTTATTATTTTATAGGCGCTCTTAATGTATTCTAACTTTTGTATTTTTGGAATAGATTTTATTATGCATGTTTAAGGTACACAACATAATTTTGTGGGATATATGTGCACAATAAAATGGTAACAATGGCCAAGCAAATTAATATGCCCATCATCTCATAGACTGACCCATTTTTCACTTGCTTTTTGTTTTTGACAAAAGCAGATAAAAATCTATTCATTTGGCAGGAATCCCATGTGTGGTGCAATTTTATTAATTAGTACTCTCATGCTGTACATTATCTCCCAGCAAGTCTTCATCGTTCATCTCTGCTGTTCTTAACCAGTGGGCTGTGCCCTCCTATTCCCCACGCTCACATTCCTTGGGTCCAGACTTACTTTCTATCTTTCTATATTTTAAGTTTAAAAAATCTACACATAATTAAGATTATTTTATGTAGTACAATGTCCTCCAATTTCTGGCTTATTTGTTATAGTACTATGTGACAAATATCAGGGTCTCCTTGTCAAAGATTTAACAATTCGATAGATAGACTTTCACTGTATGCTGGTTAGATGCCTGTGCTTCTATCTTACCATTATTAAAAGTACTTCAGTGAGTGAATATGAAGCTGCAGATATCTTTCTAATAATGTGGTAAATTCCATTCTCTGGTAATGTGCACAATACTGATTGTGTACATAGAAGAGGGATTGTTGGCATCCTAAGGTAGACAGTTTTGTCTTTAATATCTTTAAGAATCATGGTTCTGTTTTGTACAATGGCTTCAAACTCCCCCTTATCCACACCCTCACCAGCATTTACATATTTTAGTCCTTTTAGATTTTTTGGTATTGAGTTTTTCTACATGAAGGATGAACCTATATCCTTGCTGCTCATCTCTGATGGTCAATGACACTATCTTTCCATACACCTGTGATCTACTTGTCTATTGTTACAACTATACTTGTTCAGATACTTTGCTGTCACTGTTTAGTTTTGCTTGTGTAAGGCTTGCCTTTGGCTAATGTCAGTGTAAGTCTACACGAACACAGCAATATGTCAAGTTGTTCATAGACCATATGTAACATAAAATGTCCTCAAAACTAATAGTTTTCTGGCAGTTGTTTGTGTATTTGCTTAACATAACTATAGTACCTGAGTTACTAGGCTATATAAATTTTTGTGAATTGTTGCTATGTATAATGGTGACTTTGGTAAATATTTGACTCATAACTTTCAGAAAGATTGTACAGATAAACATGAGCCAAATATAGGCACAATAACAGTAACTTATTTTAAGTATCTGCATTAATATTATATTATCAGTTTTAATATGTTATTTTTGTGATTGAGCAAACTATATCTCATTTATTTTAAGTATTCTATATATCAAAGAAATTTATTTTCTGATAAGATTTTTCTCAACTCTTATTAAAAGATTTAATTTGATTTATGTTGATATCTATATGTGTGAGTATATGTCATATGTGTGAGAGCCCCTAGAAAGACCAGAAGAGGGTTGTAGCTTTCTGGGAGCTGGAGTTATCACCCATGGGGAGTCACCTGACTTCGGTGCTGGGAAATGAATTGAGATCCTCTGGAAGAGCAGCAATGCCCTTAACCATTGGCTCCTCTCTCCAGCACCTTCTTTCAACACTTCCATCCAACAAAGACTTTGGAAAGTCAATTGAGAAGATCTAAAAGGCGATACAATACAAATGAGAGAAATGTTCCTAATTCATTTTTTTTTTGGCATGTTGTAGCACAACCAAAATTAATTTTGCATAATATATTGGGATTTTTAAAAACAATAATGTATTCCCATTGTATGAATTGACTGGACATTATTAACATAATCCTATATTTTGTATTGTAGTGAATGGACATCCAATACTCAAGAGAGCTAACATCCGGACTGTTGGCAAGTTGGTGGCTAGATCCATAAGAGAAAGAAAATGAGACAATATTATAAAACATGAGAATGGAATAAATTTTTCAACACAGTGTTCCATTAAATAGTTGATCTTATCTCCTCAGAAATGCATATTAGTAATGTACACAGAATGGTTTGCTATCAACAGGATAAAAGACAAACTCTTTGCATACGCAAAGGGGGATGTTGACAAGTTAGTTCATCATATATAAGTAAATTTGGATGAGTGGTCTTTATCTTCCTCATTAAACATCTGCTAATCATGATGACATGAAGCTGTGCAGTGTCACTTATTGCTTCTCATTGGACTGAAGTCTGTTGTGCTCTACTGCTAATAAAGGTTACAAACTTTAGAATTCTTAGTTTCAAAATTCCCTATTCTGATACCTTAAATTTTTAATTTATAATTTTTAATTCTTTAAAAATTCTATCAGTGTGATATTTTGCTGAAACAAGAATGTGTCTCATCACTTAAGTCTTTTTGAATTGCTTCTGAAAATGTGTGTAGCTCATGAACTACTTTTCTTTGTTTGGTATTCTTTCCTTGACCTCATTGTTCATTATAAAGGAAAGAGCATGCTCTATGCATGAGTTTACTTGGTTTTTGTGCTTCAAGAATTTGAAGTGCAGTGGCTACACTATCAGTTTCTTAAGAATCTGAGTTTAGTTTTATCCATGTGTCTATTCTTAGAGTCACACTCGATTTCATGAATGAAATTAGAGAATGAGGGTGGGCTCAGCTGTGTTGGAGCAGAGTCTATGTGCAGCACAGACACAGATCTGAGTGATAGCCCATGGCAAGCATTCTGAATTCTCAACGTGCATAACATTCACTATTGTTCTATAATATCCCCTTGCTCTCAAGGGCCACTTTCATTTACTATGAGAATACACATGGAAGTCATGAAGACAAACTATAAGTCAAGGTGACCTAGAAGCCACAAGGTTTTCTACACCAGAAAAGTTTAGCTCTTAAGTCCAAGAGGGAAGAAAAACTGATGACTGACTGAAATATAGCTTATGTTTGAAATTAAACATATTCTTTTTACTAACAGTTGCAACAAAATTCACTTTATTGAGAATTTCTTTTTGTTATTTGTGTACTGAAAACAGAAGTGCACAATCAAACATAAAAGAAAATGTAAACATGACTTAGGTCTCAGTATGGTAGGTGACCATCAGCTTGCTTCTGGTTATGGGATTAGTAGATAACAAGTTGGCTATATTTGCACCACTGCTACTCTCGAATACTGGGAAAAGACAGTGTGCAATTATAATGAGAGTTTCTTATAGATCTGAAAAATAAGATCTCCCATAAGTGTTATGTAATCATTTTAGGAAATGAATGACAATCATATCTATAGGAGATATAATATAAAATCATGTCAAAGATACTTTATAAAATAAAATGAAATTTAGTTATGAATATAGTACTGGGGAAGAATATTAAAGTACTTTAAAAAATGATCACTATTGTCTTTGTCTCCTACTTTTGACCATCATTGCTTTTCAACAAACTACAGTAGGGCTACTGAATGTCTTTCAGAAGTGTGGGCCTACATTAAGTCCACTGGCAATATGTTCACTTCAAACTGTGGAAGACAGTGTAAGGTCACAGAAAGAAGCCTTCACTTTTCAATAGTCAGATTGTATATAAAAATTGGCACTTGGTGCTCATCAAAGAAGAAGAAATATTGGATGTGCTCTAAATGTCCATTGTGTTTTGCAGCCAACTACCTGATGGAAGTCATCAGTTATATGCAAATGAACTGTCAATGGCTTGCCACAGTTGGCAATCACTGGACTGTGAAGGGTATGTCTTAATAAGAACTGAAGCTCTTCACATACTTTGATTTACTGGAAATAAAATGGAAAAGTCCTTTGAGACTACAAAGGACACTTGTTTCAGATAAAACGTCTAGACAGTAGCAATATATTTATGGCTTTTATTATAGCAGAACTGCAAATTAGAACGGAGTGCTGAGAAAGTCCCTGTGACCCAGCTAAATTCTAAAGCAGTGCTGTGGCTGGAGCAGTACAGTCTTTAAAACAGCTAAGCCAACTAAACAAGAGACCATTGAGTATGCAAGGTCAAGATTTGGTTTCTTATCTCTTTTAAAATTGTTTACATTTTACCTTATATATTGTTCACAATTTTTTTTTTGAAAAAATTAATTAATTAATGAAACTATTAGAACAGTTGAAAGTTAAGTTTCTGTGAACCTGAAACAGAGATCACAACTCAAAAAATTTCAGTATAAACAAATTGTTACTTTTCTTCCCAACTTCATTTCCAAAGCACAGAGACAACTGAAACTCTTAATTTACATTAAGTTGTTTATAGCAATATTGTATTTATGCAGTGTTTTCAGCTGTGGTTCTACACCATTCTAGAACATTGATAAATAGATCAATCTTTTTTATTGTTCATACATAATTTCAGGTATGCTATTTTTTTCCTTTAATCTTAAACATCCTGCTGCTTTAAGAAAATATGTGGTTTGTTTCATCATGCAGTGTGAATTAGTAGGAGCTTTGAGCCAAGCAGTCTCCCAGGATTCAGGCCTGTCTGTCCTAAGGTCATCATCCTTTAAAGCTAAGACTGCAGTCAGCATCCAGGCTCTAAAGCATGCGAAGCATGTGGGGAAAGCATTCACATTTCTTAGTCACTCCAAGTGGAACTTCGAATAGATCATACCTGTTATACTTCACTGGGGAGAACTAACTAGTCATCTGCTTCATCTACATTCGAGGGCAGAACAGGGTGTCATCTATCTTTGCTTCTAGGAAGAGATATTTCTTTGCGTGTAGATTTCTGTCAGAGGTTGTAGACAATCTGCATTCTCCTTTATCTTCAGGAACAAGAGATAATTTTTAGTGATTTCACTTAAGTTTGTTTTATTATTATTATTATTATTATTATTAATTACTATTATTGTTATAATATCATCATAAAATTATACAAAGAATGCAATCATTTCTAAATTCTTCATTTTTTGTTAATTTTCTTTAGAGATCACCAAAACCTCAAAGCATCAAGCATCAATTTAGAGGAACTCAACTTTTCTTTTTATTGCTTAGGTAGCTACTTATAGATATTGAAGAAATTTCAGTTTTATTTTGTGTTATACATTTTTGTTACTCAATAAAATCATCACAAATAAATAATCTCAGCTATATTTTGATAATGTTTCTTCTTAAAACACTACTCAGTTCCATTTTAGAAACTAATATTAGAAATTAATTATTGCTAGAGCAATGAAAAAGAACATGAAATTTTATCATCTCCAGAGTTTTCTGTATGAATAAACTGAAATGAAAACAAAGACTGGTTGAAGAGTATTCTCCTGGAAAGATACAAAGAAATCCAAATACCCCTCACCCATAGAAAAAGAAATGTTAAACAATCAAAATTCAAATACATTTGTTAACATTTTTCAACAACTGTTCTGGCTTCAGCCTGATTCTTTCAAGCCTGCTGGCTCATTTTGAAATAATTCCTTAAACTTCAGTTTAAATAAATACAATATTGGAATCAGAAAAATAACAAAAGAACTTGTTCCTAATGTTTTATGAGAAGTGTCTACATGTTTTATTTGCTTTCCACAATGTTAAACATATATTTTGAAAACAATGAAAATATATCAACCAACCACAAACTGTTGAGACTCTGTTATAGCCACACTAAATATGTTCTAGAGATTAGCTATGTGGGGAGAGAGTGAGCACAGTCCCTTTTACTCCTGGGACTCCTCATGGATACATCACACTCTAGTGATCCTGAGGTAAATGATTGTCATGTGACTTTTGATTGAGATTCCTGATATTAGTGAGGCAATTCTGGCGTGATATTCTGGTGATGTACTTATTTCCCAATCTTAACTTTTCTTTGCATGATATATGTCTTCAATATGTACTTTGTATCAATATAGGTAGTGTGGTAGGGTTGGTTTCTATTCTGTGAAGAGATACCATGACCATGGCTACTCTTACTTTTTATTGTTGTTATTTATTTATTTATTTATTTATTTACATTTCAAATGGTATCCCCCTTCCAAATTTCCCCTCCTGAGCACTCATTCCCCTTTCCCTGATTTTATGAGGGTTCTCCCCCACCCACGAACCCACTCTGACCTCACTGCCCTGCATTCTTCTGCACTGAGGCATAGAGCCTCCACAGGACCAAGGGCTTCCCCTCCCATTGATGCCAGATAAGACAATCCTCTGCTACATATGCAGCTGGAGTCGTGGGTCCTCCCCATGTGTACTCTTTGGTTGGTGGTTTAGTCCCTGGGAGCTCTTGGGGGGGTTCTGGTTGGTTGATTTTATTGTTCTTCCTATGAGGTTGAAACTCCTTCAGCTCCTTCAGTCCTTCCCTCTTACTCCTCCATTGGAGTTCCTGTACTCAGTCCGATGGTTGACTGTAAGCATCCTCATCTGTATTGGTCAGGTTCTGGCAGAACCTCTCAGGGGACAGCTGTACCAGGATCTTGTCAGCAAGTGCTTATTGGCATCATGAATAGTGTCCGGGTTTGGGTCTGCAGATGGGATGGATCAGTCTCTGAATGGTCTTTCCTTCAGCCTCTGCTCCACTCTTTGTCCCTGCATTTCCTTTAGACAGGTACAATTCAAGGTTAATATTTTTGAGATGGGTGGGTGGCCCTGTCCCTCAATAGGGGTCTGTGCCTAACCAGTGGATTATGGGCTCTACATATTCTATCTCCTTTTTGTTGGAGATTTCATGCTAATGTTATCTCATTGGAACCTCTTGCTTCCATGGCATCTGGGACTTTTTAGTGGTTATCTCCAGTTCCCTGTCACCCACTGCTATATACATTCATTCAGTTTCCTGACCCTCTGTACTTCTCCCCCATCTCCTCCCATACCTGTTCCTGCCCCTTTTCCCTACCCCTCCTCGTTCCTCCCAGGCCCCTTCTCTCTCTCTCTCTCTCTCTGTCTCTCTCTCTCTCTCTCTTCTCTCTCTCTCTCTCCTCCCTGTGATTATTTTGTTCCCCCTTATAAGTAGGCCTGAAGCATCCACACTTTGTGGTCTGTGAGTTGTATCCTGGGTGTTACAAGCATTTTGGCTAATATCCATTTATCAATGAGTACATACTACGTGTGTTCTTTTGTGACTTGGTTACCTCATTCAGGATGATATTTTCTAATTCCATCCATTTGCCTCCATGTTTCATGAAGTCATGATTTTTAATAGCTTAGCAATACTCCATTGTGTAAACATATCACATTTTCTGTATCCATTCCTCTGTTGAGGAAATCTGGTTGTTTTCAGGATCTGGCTATTATAAATATGGCTGCTATGAACATAGTAGAGCATGTGTCCTTATTACATGTTGGAACATCTTCTGGGTTGGAGCCCAGGAGTGGAATAGCTGGGTCCTCAGGAAGTACAATGTTGAATTATCTGAGGAAATGCCAGACTGATTTCCAGAGTGGTTGTACCAGCTTAAAAATCCCACCAACAATGGATTATTCCTCTTTTTCCACATTCTTGCTGGCATTTGCTGTCACATGAATATTTGATCTTAGCCTTTCTGACTGGTGTGAGTGAGATCTCAGGTTGTTTTGATTTGCATTTTCCTGATGACTAAAGATGTTGAACATTTCTTTAGGTGCTTTCTGCCATTTGAAATTTCTTAGTTGAGAATTCTTTGTTTAGCTCTGTACCCCATTTTCTATATGTAAAATGACATATAATTCACTTGACTAAGTTGTAGAAAATGTAAATATAGCACTTCCGAAATGGCATGTACAAGGATCCAAAATCATAAGAAAAGTTCTCAGTATCATTGAAGATACTGAAAACTACAAAACAATATATCTAGAAGCATCAGTAATAGTGCCAACACCAACATTGGAAACAATTCAGGAGAAGTAGAATGCTTAAATATTTAGAGATGTCATATAAAGTGAATATGCATATTCACCACACACTACACACACACACACACACACACACATGGGAAAACAATTGGCAAATTTCTTTTCTTTTTTTTTTTTTTTTTGCTTTTATACCATTTTAATTACATGCAAGTATTAAGGTCAGTTCTAGGTTAAGGAACTAGCAATACAATAGATGCAAATAGTCAAGGAACAAGCAAGACAATAAACACAAATAGTCAAAGAACAAGCAAGACAATAAACAAAGTTCCATGAACAATTCCATGATCACTGTTTCTAAGGGCTTATCAGGATGATCAAAATATCTGAGCCAACTTCTCTGTCCTAGTCCCAAGTCATTTTCATGTCTGAAGCCTACTTCCTTGTTCTAGTCTAAAATTTAGATTCCTGCTTGAAATTATTTCTTTGTTCTAGCCTAATGTCAGATTTCTGCCTAAAGCCCACTTCCTTGTCTTTGGCCAATGTCATATTCCTTCCAAGCAGCCTATTTCCTTGTCTTTGGCCCATGTCAGATTCTTTCCAAGTAGCCCCAAAAGCTCTCCACATTTCCCATTTTTATTTGATAAACAGATTGAGCCTGCCTTAGGCCATTCTGACCAAAATTCCTTCCTTACCCAACATGGAATATTCATTATCAAAAGCAATACACTTCTGTCTTAGGTTGGTAAGGCTCTATGAAATTTTACCATCCTTTGCTTACCAGCTATTAGTTTAATAACTCTGTCTGGGGTCCATTTTCAGTTCAAGCCATGTACTTTGGCTGCCAAATCTGATGTTTTAAAGCAAGCTTTAGCACATTGGGCAGATAAACTTTCCCAGGACAAAAGGGCTAGCAGATCTAGCTATATTCCTTCTTGAAGCTTTCAAAATAGAAATACTGACCTCAGGCCATGGTAATTTTACAGCATTATCTGCTGCATCAATGCTCAGCAGAAAACAGCATTCTTTAAATTTACAATCTCACGACTGCAAAGTTAAAACATACAGAGAGGTTTTAAAATTATGCCAAATACACTGCCAAGTGTCTTTAAACTTTCTCCTAGTTATAATGACTACCGCTGTAATTTTAGAATAATACTAATCCGAATCGTCAATGGATTGTTTTGATTTGCATTTCTTTAGGTGATTCTCTGCCTTTCAAGATTCCTTAGTAGAAAATTCTTTGTTTACCTCTGTACCTCATTTTTAATAGGTTTGTTTGGTTCTCTGGTTTCTTGAGTTCTTTGTATATATTGGATATTAGTCCTCTATCTGATGTAGGATTGGTAAAAATCTTTTCCCAATCTGTTGGTTGCCATTTTGTCGTATTGACAGTGTCCTTTGTCTTACAGAAGCTTTGCAGTTTTATGAGGTCCCATTTGTCTATTGTTGATCTTAGAGCATTAAGCCATTGGTGTCCTGTTCAGGAACTTTTCCCCTGTGCCCATGTATTTGAGGCTCTTCCCCACTTTCTCTTCTATTATTTTAAGTGTATGTAGTTTTATGTGGAGGTCCTTGATCCACTTGGATTTGAGTTTTGTGCAAGGAGATAAGAATGGATTGATTTGCATTTTTTCTACATGCTGACCTCAAGTTCAGCCAGCAACATTTGTTGAAAATGCTGTTTTTTTTCCATTGAATAGTTTTAGCTCCTTTGTCATAGATCAAGTGAACATAGGTATTTGGGGTCATTTCTGGGTCTTCATTTCTATTCTGTTAATCTTATTGTCTATGTCTGTACCAATACCATGTAGTTTTTATGACTATTGCTCTGTAGTACAGCTTGAGGTCAGGAATGGTGATTCCCCCAGAAGATCTTTTATTGTTGAGAATAGCTGTCTCTATCCTGTGTTTTTTGTTATTCCAAATGAATTTGAGAATTGCTCTTTATAACTCTGTGAAGAATTGAGTTGCAAGTTTGATGGGGATTGCACTGAGTCTGTATTTGCTCTCAACAAGATGGTCATTTTTACTATATTAGTCCTCCAATTCATGATCATGGGAGATATTCGCATCTTCTGATATCATCTTCAATTTCTTTCTTCAGGAACTTGAAGTTCTTGTCATACAGATTTTTCATTTGCTTGGCCAGAGTCACACATTTGGTATTTTATATTATTTGTGACTATTGTGAAGGGTGTCATTTCCCTAATTACTTTCTCAGCCTGTTTATCCTTTAAATAGAGGAAGGCTACTAATTTGTTTGAGTTAATTTTATAACCAGCCACTTTGCTGAAGTTGTTTATCAGGTTTAGGGGTTCTCAGGTGGAAGTTTTGATGTCACTTAAGTGTACTATCATATCATCTGCAAATAGTGATACTTTCACTTCTTCCTTTCCAATTTGTATCTTTGTGATCTCCTTTTATTGTCTAATTGCTCTGGGTAGGAATTCCGGTACTATATTGAATAGGTACAGAGAGAGTGAGCAACTAGTCTAGTACCTGATGTTAGTGAGAATGCTTGAAGTTTCTCTCCATTCAGTTTGATGTTGGCTAATGGTTTGCTGTATATTGCTTTTACTGTTTAGGCATGGACCTTGAATTCCTGTTCTTTCCGAGACTTTTACCATGAAGGGTTGTTAAATTTTATCAAATGCTTACTTAGCCTCTAGTGAGATGATCATGTGGTTTTTCTTCTTTGAGTTTCTTTATATAGTGGATTACATTGATGAATTTCCAAATATTGAACCATCCCTGCATTCCTGGGATAAAGCCTACTTTATAGTGGTAGATGATTGTTTTGATGTGTTCTTGGATACTTGCTCAATACTCATCAGTGTGATTGGTCTGAAAATCTCTTTATTTCTTAGGTATTTGTAAGGTTTAGGTATGAGCATAATTGTTGCTTCATAGAATGAATTGGGTAGTGTTCTTTCTGTTTCTATTTTGTGGAATAATTTATAGAGAATTGCCATTAGGTCTTCTTGGAATGTCTGATAGAATTCTGCACTAAGACCATCTTGTCCTGGGCTATTTTTGGTGGGAAGACTTTTAATGACTGCTGTTATTTCTTTAGGGTTATAGGACTATTTAGATGGCTTATCTGATCCTGATTTAACTTTGGTACCTGCTATCCTGTTTAGAAAATTTTACATTTTATCCAGATTTTCCAGTCTTGTTGACTATGTACTTTTTGTCATAGGATCTGATGATGTTTTGAATTTCCTCAGTTTCTGTTGTTATGTCTTCCTTTTCAGTTCTGATTCTATTAATTTGGATACTGTCTCTGTGCCCTCTGGTTAGTCTCAATAAGGATTTATCTATCTTGTTGATTTTCTCAAAGAACCAACTCCTGCAATGTCTCCTGGTTTTGTTGATTCTTTGTATTATTCTTTTTGTTTCTACTTGGTTGATTTCAGCCCCAAGTTTGATTATTTCCTGCTGTCTAGTCCTCTTGGGTGCATTTGCTGCTTTTTGTTCTAGAGCTTTCAGGTGTGCTGTCAAGCTGCTAGTGTATGTTCTCTCCAGTTTCTTTTTGGAGGCACTTGGAGCTATGAGTTTTCCTCTTAGCACTGCTTTTGTTGTATCCCATAAGTTTTGGTATGATGTGTCTTCATTTTCATTAAATTCTAAAACGTCTTTAATTTCTTTATTTCATCCATGACCAAATTATCATTGAGTAGAACCTTGTTCAGTTTCCATGTGTATGTGGCCTTTCCATAGATTTTTATCGTTATTGAAGACTATTCTTAGTCCATGATAGGATGCATGGGATTATTTCAATATTTTTTGTATCTGTTAAGGCCTGTTTTGTGACTAAGTATATGGTCTATTTTAGAGAGGTACCATGAGATGCTGAGAAGAATGTATATTCTTTTGTTTCACACCATGAAATGTTCTATAGATATCTGTTAAATCCATTTGGTTCATAACTTCTCTTAGTTTCAATGTGTCTCTGTTTAGTTTCTGTTTCCGTGATCTGTCCATTGATGAGAGTGGTTTGTTGAAGTCTCCCACTATTATTGTATGAGGTGTAATGTCTGCTTTGAGCTTTAGTAAAGTTTCTTTTATGAATGTGGGTGCCCTTGCTTTTGGAGCATAGATGTTCAGAATTAAGATTTCATCTTGGTTGAATTTTTTTCCTTTGATGAGTATGAAGTGTACATCCTTATCTTTCCTTGATAACTTTTGGTTAAAAGTTGATTTTATTTGATATTAGAATGGCTATTCCAGCTTGTTTCTTGGGACCATTTTCTTGGAAATTTGTTTTTCAGCCTTTTATTCTGAGGTAGTGCTGTCTTTATCAGTGAGGTGTGTTTCCTCTATGCAGCAAAATGTTGGGTCCTGTTTATGTATTTAATCTGTTAGTCTTTGTCTTTTTTATTGGGAATTGAGTCCTTTGATGTTAAGAGATATTAAGGAAAAGTGATTGTTGCTTCCTGTTAATTTTCTTATTAGAGGTGGCATTATGTTTGTGGCTATCTTCTTTTGGGTTTGTTGGAAGATAACTTTCTTGTTTGTCTAGTGTATAATTTTCCTCCTTGTGTTGGGGTTTTCCCTCTATTATTCTTTGTAGGGATGGATTTATGGAGCGATATTGTGTAAATTTGATTTTATCATGGAATATCTTGGTTTCTCCATCTATGTTAATTGAGAGTTTTGCTGGGTATAGTAGCCTGAGCTGGCATTTGTGTTCTCTTAGGGTCTGTATGACATCTGTCCAGGGTCTTCTGAATTTTATAGTCTCTGTTGAGAAGTCTGGTAAGTCTGACAGGTGTACCTTTATAAGTTACTTGACCTTTTCTCTTACTGCTTTTAATATTCTCTCTTTGTTTTGTACATTTGGAGTTTTGATTATTATGTGATGGGAGGAATTACCTTTCTGATCTAATCTATTTGGAGTTCTCTAGGTTTCTTGTAGGTTCATGGCCATTTATTTCTTTAGGTTAGGGAAGTTTTCTTCTATAATTTTTTAAAAAGATATTTACTAGCCCTTTAATTTGGGAATCTTCATTCTCTTCTATACTTTTCATCCTTAGGTTTGGTCTTCTAATTTTGTCCTGAATTTCCTGGATGCTTTGGGTTAGGAGTTTTTTGCCTTTTTTATTTTCTTTGATAGTTGTGTTATTGTTTTCTATGGTATATTCTGCATCTGAGATTCTTTCTTCTATCTCTTGTATTCTGTTGGTGATTCTTGCATCCATGACTCCTGAGCTCTTTCTTAGGTTTTCTGTCTCCTGAGTAGTCTCCCTTTGTGATTTCCTTATTGCTTCTACTTCTTTTTTATGTTCTAGATGGTTTTTTTCAATTCCTTCACTTGTTTGGTTGTGTTTTCTTGTAATTCTTTAAGGGATTTTTATGTTTCCTCTTTAAGGGCTTCTACCCATTTACCTGTGTTCTCCTGTATTTCTTTGAGGGAATTATTTATGTCCTTCTTAAAGTCCTCTATCATCAATATCAGAAGTGATTTTAAATCTGAATCTTGCTTTTCCAGTGTCATGAGGTATTCTGTACTTGCTATGGTGGGAGAACCAGGTTCTGATGATGCCAAGTAGCCTTGGTTTCTGTTGCTTATATTCTTCTGCTTGCCTTTCAACATCTGGTTATCTCTAGTGCTACCTTTACTCATATCTTTCTCTGGAGCCTGTCTGTCCTGTTATCTGCTTGTGTCAGTACCCCTCAGAGTCCAGCTGTCTCTGTGATCCTGTGATAGTGAAATCCTGGGTGTGATAGCTCCTGGGTGTCAGACTGCTTCTGGGATCTTAAAATCCTGATGTGCCCAAGCTCCTCAGAGCCTGTGATAATATTATCCTATTTCTGTGTGTGTTAGAGCTCCTGGAAGTCCATCCTCCCTGGGTTTTGGGTGAATTGGTTGTAGAGCTGGTATCCTATGATTGCTCCAGGTGCTGGAGCAGACTGGAAGATCTCCACCCCATTTTCAATAGAGTTATTTGGTCCTCTGGAGTCTAACTTCTTGAGTTCTTTGTATATACTGAATATTAGCCCTCTATCAGATATATGGTTGGTAACTATCTTTTCCAATTCTGTAGGTTGCTGTTTTATCCTGTTGTCATTGTCCTTTGTCTTACAGAAGCTTTTCAGTTTTATGAGATCACATTTGTCTATAGATCATCCTAGAACCATTAGAGCTCTGTTCAGAAAATTTTCCCCTGTGCTGATGTGTTCAAGGCTCTTTTCCACATTCTCTTCTATTAGATTCAGTGTACCTGGTTTTGATGTCCTTGATCCACTTGAACTTGACCTTTGTACAAAGAGATAAGAATGGGTCAATCTACATTCTTTTACATGCTGATTGCAATTTGATCCAGCACCATTTGTTGAATATGCTGTCTTTTCTCCAATGGATAGTTTTGACTTATTTGTCAAAGATCAGGTGACCATAGGTGTGTTGTTTTAATTCTGGGTCTTCAATTTTATTCCATTGATCTACCTGTCTGTCTCTGTACCAGTACAATGTGGTTTTTATCACTATTGCTCTGAAGTACAGCTTGAGGTCAGGGATGGTGATTCCCTAGGAGATTCTCTTATTGTTGAGAACAGCTTTTACTATCCTGGGGTTTTTCGTTATTCCAGATGAATTTGAGAATTTCTCTTTCTATCTCTGTGAGGAATTGAGTTATAGATTTGATGGAGATTGCATTGAATTTGTAGATTACTTTTAGTAAGGTGGCAATTTTTACTATGTTAGTCTTGCCTATCCACGAGCATGGGAGACCTTTCCATCTTCTGAGATCTTCTTTAATTTCTTCCTTCAGAGACTTGAAATTCTTGTCATACAGATCTTTCGCTTGCTTGGTTAAGAGTCACACCAAGATATTTTTATTATTTGTGGCTATTGTGAAGGTATCGTTTCTCTAATTTCTTTCTCAGCTCATTTTTCCTTTGAGTAGAGGAAGGCTACTGATTAGAGTTAATTTTATATCTAGCCACTTTTCTGAAGTTGTTTATGAAGTTTAGGGGTTCTCTGGTGAAATTTTTGGGGTCACTTAAGTATACTATCATATCATCTGCAAATAGTGATATTTTGACTTCTTCCTTTCCAATTTGTATCTGTTTGGTCAACCAATTATATAATTGTTTTGACTAGAACATTGATACTATATTGAATAGATAGGGAGAGAGTGGGTAGCCTTTTCTAGTCCCTGATTTCAGTGGGATTGCTTCAAGTTTCTCTTCTTTTAGTTTGATGTTGGATATTGGTTTGCTGCATATTTAGGTATTGGAGCATTGAATTCCTGATCTTTCCAAGACTTTTACCATGAAGGGGTGTTAAATTTTATAAAGGCTTTTTCAGTATCTAGTGAGATGAAACTGTGGTTTTTTTCTTTGAGTTTGTTCATATGGTGGATTACATTGATGGATTTCCATATATTGAACCATCCCTGCATACCTGGGCTGATGCCTACTTGATCATGGTAAATGATTATTTAGATGTGTTCTTAGATTCGGTTTGTGAAAATTTTATTGAGTATTTTTGCATCAATAAGGGAACTTGATCTAAAGTTCTCATTCTTTGTTGGGTCTATATGTTGTTTAGGTATCAGTGTAACTGTGACTTCATAGAAAGAATTGGGTAGTGTTCCTTTTGTTAGTATTTAGTGTCATAGTTTGAAAAGCATTAGAATTAGGTCTTCTTTGAAGATCTGATAGAATTCTGCACTGGAGAAAGATTTCTACAAGGAAAGATTATAGTACACACAGGTCTATCACAAGTTTTTGTGGAGGCACTTCTTAATAGATTGAATTTAAACCAGACTGATTGAGAAAGCAGAGTAGACTAGCAAAGGATTCACCAAGAATTAAAATTTTGATCCTATAGTAAATCTTGAAAGAATTATAAATGGCAGCAAGACACAAGCACTGGCTCAAATGATGTTTTGTTCAAATGTTCATGTTTCAACATTAAGTATATCGCAAGTAAAAATATTATTTTAGTATTGTACAGGAAGAATTTTGTTTTTCTCACCTGTTGTAAGAGACATGACTGACACTCTAACAAGAGACAGATCAACAATATGTGTGTGTGTGTGTGTTGTGTGTGTATGGTATATATTTAAAATAATATATTAATTTAGTGGCTGTCTTAAGTGACATGGAAGCTTCAGCAATAAAGACATACTATGGGGACACTTCTTTTATGCCAAGCTGATGAAAGAACTGGCTTGTACATGTGTGTGGTATCTAATAGTAGTGATTTGAGAAATGTGGTGAGGGTGCTGGGTCCAGAATCTTAGTTTCTCTGGGCAGTACTTCTTCTCCCTGTGTGTGTGTGTAAAGACCCCTCAAGAGTGAAGATCTTCTAACTCCATTTCAGGAAAGCACATCAGAGAGGCCACTCAAACTCTGATAAGGGATGTCTTTTGAAATGTCTGAGTTCCTGGTCTTGCAGATTTCCTGCTGACCATAGTGCCTTATTTGGGGTATCATGTTCTGGAACCTGGGCAGTATAAATCTACCTATAAGAATCGTATGCTCTAACAAATTAATAAGCTATAGCTATAGCTATTTAGTATCAGAGACTGAACCCAGGACTTTGCACACATGAGGCAAGCAGGCAAGAATACATACCACTGGACTATATTCTCTAGCTGTGGCTTTAAAAAAAGTTGCATTATTTTTTTTTTTAAATCAAGAATCTCATACATGAGCACTGTGTCTACATCACTCCTACTCTTTTCTTTTTCTAGCACTTCTCATGCCACCAATTTATGATTTCATATTTAAGTATTATTGTTACTTGTACACATTAACACACACATATACATACATATATCTATTTGTGTATACATGCATGTACAACTTACTAAGCCCATTTAACATTGTTCATATGGACATGTGCCCAGGGAGGACTGCTTCTCCTCTCTTGGCAGCCATTGACGACATGTAGCTCTTCATCTACAGGTGAATTATACAAGGTGAGACCTTGTATAATTTTTTTATCCACTGTCAACTGATCTTGTATAGTGGTTAACAAAGATGTCCTCCTATAGCTAGTGCTTTAACTCAACATTTTAATATTTCTCTAAAAGATTAATATTTTATAATTTGCTAATATTTTTCTGATTTGCACTTTGTTTATTATATTTAAAATGGTGATACCACTAGAAATTTTAATATTTATTATATATTTTTGAATTGAAAAAGCCCTACATGTGTGTGTGCTGAAGACATTGGTGAACAGAGAACAATTCTATCAAGTGAAGCACATTTGTGATTGCAAATTATTTTCTATACTGATATATGCAAGTACTTTACCTCACATAGTTTAACCTCCATTTATGGCCCATTCTTAAAGAAATATAAATTTATTATGTATTTATCAATTGTATAAAATGTGAACCAGATGATGGTGGAGAAAAATAAAACTTGTAGGATATGGTTCTCTCATCCCACTATGTAAGTCTTAGGAATCAAACTCAGGTCATCAGACATGGGGCCAAATGGCTTTATAAACAGAGCCACTGTGCCAGCTCTTATCTAGTAAATATATAAGGATTTATATATGTACATAATAAATATTTTATGTGTGTTTACATATATATTCATACATACATATATACATACATATACATACATACATACATACATACATACATAACATATAATTTAGAATTTGAATTAGTTTCTCCATGGTGATATATAGGAATGTTCTCTGGACTTTTAGGGAATAGGAGCTAAGGGGAAATCTGTAAGCCTTAACCCATTGGACTTTTGCTTGAGCTACATGGCTCAGGTGATCTTCGCACAATTTGTTACCATCTAATGAACCCAAAGCAATTAGGATTACTGATCTTGGACTTCGTCTTTCCAAACTGAGCCAAAACAGACTTTCCTCTTTATAAATTAATTGTCTCAGATGTTTCAATATAGTGATGAATATCCAACCAGTATAAAGTATGTCTGGTTAAGGACTGGAAATCTAATCACAGTGTCACTCTCAGACAATATACTCCAAAGCAAAGTGATAGAACTTCAGAATGTGTGATATATACAACTGGATTCAGGTCTTCCAGACTTTGTGGTAGGCACCTTTATTTGCTAATATCCTGGGAGCCCTAAAGACATCAAATGTATATAGTATCATCTTTCTGCCTAATCATCTATTGGAATTTTTATTATTAGTTTTATTGAATTTAATTAAATTTTAATTAAATGTGGACACTGTTTCTAGACTTCATAGATACTAAATACTATCCCTACAGAATTTAAAAGGATATTTCTATAGTTTGTGATGAAATATCCTAAGAAGCTTGGTTCCTAGCTTGTAAAGTATATCACTGAGAGATGATTGGATCATGATTACACAGTGGATGAGTCTACTGTTATATTTATGAGTTCATTGTATTTTGGGGAATTGATGCACACTCGTTTGGAGTATAACTGGAGGAAAAACACTGATAAATGTACCTCTGATGAGTATATATATTTCTGGCACCTTTCTATGTCTCCCTCTGCTTCCTAGCTTCCATGATGTGAGCAATTCTGTTCCACCATGCTTCTCTGCCATGACATTTTGCTTTGTCTTGGTCCAAGACAGTGGAACCAGCTAGTCATTGGAATAAACTGTTGGAAACTAAGAACTAAAATAAACCTTTCTTTTTTAAAGTTTATATCAGATATGTTGCTTTAGCTGCAGAAGGCAAGACTTGCAGTTACCAAACCCAATGTGATTTGTTAATTTTGCAGCTACTCTGCATGGATATGGGCTTTAAAAGGATGTGGATGCACTTCAGGGAATAACTGCTAAGCTTCTCACTTACTGAAAAGTTATAAATACACAGAGGCAATAAAAACATGAAATCTAATAATAGTACACAATTTAACCCAAAGGGGCAAAATCTTCATAAGTCTATAATGATACAAATAATTCAATAACAGACTGAGAAAGGCGCAACAATGTTAGAAAATAGGTGTTAATTATAAAGTGCTATGTAAGAACATTCAGACTGCCTACGTCTAGCCCTCACCTCATCCCATGCATGTTCCACTACAGATAACTTGTAATTGTTCCTATTTCCCACTGCTCCCAGAAATTTCATCAATTCTAGAGGTTCTGTGCATTTCACTAACAAAGACAGGGCTCCCTATCCCAGTGGGGACCACAGCATCCAATACATCCCTCTTGCACCTGACAAGAATCCAAAAGAAGCCTGATTCCTTATTGCAGTTGTTGGCATACATTTCATTTAATTAGTGAAAAGGAAGGTGATCCATTGTGTTCCATAACAAAAAATGTTGTGAAAACAAGAGTCGGCAACTGAGGATGGATTTTCTGTTAACTTTTTATGTTAAGTGAACCTCTTCAGTGTGCAGACATAGCCTATACTGGTATAAGAAACATGATAAAAGCTGGAAGGACATAGTGGATGGCTACATCCAAATCTGGTCTTATTTTTAATTAAGCTATTAAAATTAATACCCTAGTAAGGGTGACAAATCTGGGGTAGATACTGACCATATTGGTAGTTGGGACATTTGGTTTAAGCCAACACTGCTTCAAGCACACCAGAATGCATTATCACCTAGCTAGGAATTGAAGGCTTAGTCAGTTCCCCAGATGAATTTTTTGTCCTTTTGAAAATGTTAATTCCTTTAGCAAGCAGCATACCTTTTTGAGTTTGTCATAGTTCCTGCCCAGTCTTCTGTCCTTATAAAGCAATTTCATTGAGGAATATCTTTGTACTACTTTTCTACATCAACAGATGAAACGCTATCATGTTACTTTTTGAGGCTAGAGGAAGAAAAGAGACTTTAATTATTGTCAACTGGTAACAAATTAACCATTCCTCTTTCCAGCTAAGATTCAATTGTTGTTTCTTTCTACTTTCAGGGTTAGTCCTGTGCTATTTTTCATAAATTTTAGATAAAATTAAGCTCTTAAATGAGGCTCCTTAACCAATCATTTCTTTCTCAGATCATCCATCCACTCAGCAAACCCTTCCTTCCTTAAGTATTCTCAGAATAACACAGCCCCAGTTTTAATCAAAGTCCTGTAGGACCAGCAAGCTGGCTTAGTGTGTAAAGTGCTTGCTGAACATGCTTGACCATCTGAGGTCAATCCCTCTACTTCATGTAAACGTAGAAGCATTTCTACTCCACAGTGTTGTCCTCACCACCACGTGTTCCTCATGGCACTCTTTCTCATCACACATACAGAATAATAAAGATTTAAAAAAGTGTAAATATCCTTTCTTTTTCTTTTTCTTTTTTTCTGTTTTTTTCCCTTGAGGCTCTGGAACACTCTTTTCCTTGCTGACTCTAGTATGTCGCTTTACAATTGATTATAATTCTATCTGATATCAACTTTGTTCTTAAGGTGTTTGAGTTTTGAGCAGTGGCATAGACCTTCTAAGACTTTAATTTATTACATTTTTCAGTAAGTCCATGTAGGTAGAATTGTGATCCCACAGAACATGGTAAAGTCCTATTTGAAAAGAGAGTCATTGCAGATGTAACTAGTTAAGATGAAGTCATACTGGAGTAGGTAGCTCCTATTCTTATAGGGCAAGTGTCTATATAAGTAGACCATGAGAGACCACAGGCACAAGACAAACATGTCAAGATGGAAGCATAGGGAAGGGTGAACCCACAAGCTACAAAATAATTGGTGCTATAAAAAACTGGAAGAAGTAAGGAAGGGTACCTCTGAGGATTGTGAAGCAGTACAGCCCTGAGCATACCTTGATTGCAGACTCAGGGTTTCCAGGCCTATGAGACACTAAACTTCCACTGTTTTGAAGTATTCATTTCTGCTGCTCATCAAGTTTACTAAGACATCCGTAGTAAGAAAGCATAAGCCTTCCTTGTTTTATAGTTTCTTCTCAATATAATAATTTTGCATTCAGATGGAGTCAACAGTCTTGTACTTGCTAGAGAAGCACACTACCACTAACTGTACCCAGAAGATGTTTTGATTTTTGTCGCTATAATAATCATTAGTATTTTGTATTTTGTTGGGTTATTTTTACTTTATATATTCAATAGATTAAATGTACATACTGATTTTGATTGTTATATATCATCAACTTTGACCCTGACCTCCTTACTGAGCGTTATTTTGAACTCTAATTGTTTGGAGATGCTTATAGATAATTTTATCTATAGAAAAGGTGTTTTACTTCTATTTCAACTGTTAGGCACTTTTTTTGTGTGTGTGTGATGCTTGCCTATGTAAGAACTTCAGTAGCATGATGAATACTGAGTGTTGAGTCATAGTGGGCAGCCCTGGTTTATTCATGAGTAATTGAAATGGGAACATTTCATTGTACAAGTATATTTTTTCTTTGATGAAGTTTCATTTTTCATGTTATAAACTATAGTAGATCATTTCTCATTGTGAGCCATTTGCAAGTCTTGAGATGAATCCTCTTTAATGCTGAAGCATTAGATTTACAATATCACACTCAGAAGACTGGCGGGGGAATGCTTGCTTGACTTGTCATTGATTCCTAACTCTGAAGCAAAGGAAAGCACCCATGTTCATGCAGGCAACCCTCTTTAAATACAATGGACACACAGAGTGCGAGAAAGGAGGGAGGCAGAAAACGGAAGGGGATTTGTCAGGAGGCAGAAGAGACTGTGTGAGTAGAAGGCATAAGACAGGGTGATAGTGAGTGAAAGGGACCAAAATCCATTCTAGACATCTATGGAGCTGTCAAAGAACAATACAAATACAAATTTAAAAAGCAAGGGAAAAAACATTTAAGACCTTACATGAGGTTGTCTGTAGCCCTACTTTCTTAGACTCAGGCATTATTTTACAACTAACTGGCTCTCAACATTTGCTACTTGGGTCCCCTGAAACATCCTATGTAAGGAGGATTTTATCATTTGTAAAACAATACTGTAAAATCACCCAGGTGATCTTTTCAAGGAAGTGATATTAGTTTTTAAAAACAGTCTTGTGTGTGAATGTTTGTTTCTCTTAAGATGATTTCATTGGGTCATTATTATTGACTTTTTTACTCCTGATAAAATGCTGTGTTCAGAACTTGATATTGTTGTAGGAAGTCTTTACTGTTTTATGGTCATTTTCTTCTTTCTATCTTAATGTTTTGTTTGCCCTGCCTGTTAACAGCACCTGTCACAGAATTGTTGAGGAATAATCAAATGAAGGAAATCTACAACAATATAGTAGTAGTGATCTATAAAATACTATTGCTTTGATGATTCTGTAGTGTTTTTATTTTATTCTGTAGTTTTAAATTTCATTATTATACTCTTTTAACTTCCTCATTTCTGCATCTGTTTTGACTGTAATGGCTTCTGTTATCTTTCTTTCTCTTTCTATGTCTTCTTGAAAACTACCTCTATCTATTTGTGGCTTCTCCTGTACCTTCCTCCTACTATGTTTCACCTAGTTCCAAATCTGAACTAGCAGTGGTAGCAAAATGCAGATGATCTTTGACCCACCACAGACCTTGCATTTCTCTATAGAGAGGCTTCATCCTAGACTGAGTGATAGAGACATATTCTTTTTGACACATGCAGAATTCAGCTTTATTTAGTTTTAACTAGGACACCAAATATTCTCATTTTCTATTCAACTTCACAGTCTATACTGGGCTTTACTGCCCCTCAAGGGTAATAGTGACTTGTTTTAAATGCAAGAAGCACTCAGCTACAGCTTGTAATATTTGAGTTATTGTTTATTTGAGATCCATAAATATTAATTTTAACTTAAGAGCAACTATTTCTTATTAGTTATATTTATTCTTTCATAATTATACCCATGTAAAGAAATATATATTATATAATTTCCTTGTGCTTCGACCAAAGTATGTAGTTAACAATATGGAATCATAGAACTACAAGGAATTCAACATGTTTTACCTAATGAAAGCTTGGGATTTGTTTTTCTGGTTGAACATAAAGAATCTAAAGTGAACACATTTCACTCTTTAAATCTCTTTGTACAAAAGGTAGTTTAAAAGTCACCCTCAAACTTCCTCTACTTTGCATCAGATATTTATAATAAAATGAGAGACTCCAGTTAATAAGAGTATAAAAGAATTTGAAAACTAAGCTTTTAAAGTTCTTAGAATTTTTCAAGAAAATTCGTGCTGGCCAGGAACTAGTGCATTGCATCTTACAGATGTCTCTCAGCAAAGCCAAAACTGTAAGTGTTGGCAGGGATTTGGAAAAAAGTGAGTACCAGCATATTATTTGAATGACTTTTAATTGCTAAAGCTCTTATAGAATACAGCATGAAGACTAAAACTAGAAACATCCTTTGATTGAGAGATTCTAATACTGGATATGTATCAAAGGTGAAAGCTCTGTCCACAGGAATTACCCACACTCCTATGTCCATTATAGCACTGTTCAATAGCTCTTGAGAGATACAAGTGGGTGTACAACTTTTAACCCCCCACACACATGCACACATACCTGTCATATATCATTATGTAAAAAATATTCAGTTTAAATAAGGAAATTCTGTGACATATTTCATGGGTTGACCTGGAGGACATTGTCCTAGGTGAAAGAAAGATATTGAAAATAGGCAAATACAACATAGTCTTACTATACATATAATGATAAAAGCTGATCTCAGAAACAGAAAAGAGAAAAGACGTGATCTGCAATGGGAGGTAATGTGTACATACTTGACATTTGCTAAGAATGTAGCTCTTAAATATTATCAGCACACATGGTAACCATATACCAAAAGGGATATGTTAGTTAGAATATGATGGTTATTTCAGTTTGTATGTGTGTCATTGTATATTTTGAATGTATAGGTATTTTATATCAATTATACTGAACAAAGTAAGAAGTAGTGACCACACAAAGTGCTGATAAGGGCTAAGGGCTGAGAACAAACGGATTACTTAAATATTGCTGGTGGAAATATATAATGGTACAACCAATCTGGGAAATGATTCACAGTTTACTAAAATCTGAGCAGACAATACTCATAATAACTTTATTACTACTACTATATAAGAATTTTTTAGTAACATCATTAGTAGTAGGTCAAACATTACATAACCAAAGAGTGACTGGTTTAAAGAGTGTGGTATATCCACACAATGAAATACCACCCAGCACTCACACAAAGAAACCTATTGATACAACCAAAAACTAGTGTGACTGTATTTGTGGAAAGACATAAATAAATATTAGTGGTTGTAGGGTTAAGGAGAAGGAGGATGGGAAGGCCATTAGAGTAACCATCAAAGAGTCAACCAAGAAGCACTGTGGTTTATGTATGGTGACTACAGCAATGCCATTACAGTTGTGATATTATGATATAGTTCTGCATGATGTTACCATTTTCAGAAACCGAGTAACATTTCTATTGGATGACATTACATTATCAATTTGTAAAATGCATGTTTTATGAACCTATAGGCATCTCAAAATTAAAAATAAAACTTAGAAAAATTTTCATTGTTATTGACATATGTCATTCTTCCTAGGAAGGGAGAGACCACAGAACACCACAGAAGACTGTTAAAAGTTCAATAGCAATAATACGTGTTGCATATCACTACCAAGTCCTGTCAGGTAGGAGTCTCAGTTCTCAAAATCCCTTTGTGAATATATATATTGCTATGAATAAGAAACTAGCTGAGGCACAGTAAGTCTAAGACTAAACCACAGGAGAAACTGAGGAGTCTCTGAATTGGTCAAAACCTTTCCTCTACCAACAAGCGTTGCCACATGGGAAATATGATTCTCTATATTGTACAAGTTAATATTGGAAACAAGATTTAGAATCCATCTGGCTGAAATACTCTTCCATGGAAGCTCATCCGCCTGCATCCATTACCATTACCTCCTTTGCTCAACACTTTCCCCCTCTGGTTTCTCAAACTATTGAGAACACTTGCATCCTCCTGCAGAAGGCAGAATTTGTTCCCTGGCAAATTCAGAGCTCTGTGAAAATCAAATAAAAGTAAAATTCAGAGAGAATCATGAGACCAAAAGTCTCCATTTGCTTTAATCACACTTTTGATTCCTTTTAGGTCTTTTAGCAGATGGACTTGCGGTTTATTTGGGGGACATTGAAATCTCAAAAGGATGGGTGCCACTGGGATAGGTTACCCACAAAGACATAGCTTGCAGCAAAACAAATGTCTTACTTCCTAGGAACTGAAAATGTCAACAGGATAAGCTTAAAACATCAATCTGCTCTTCCACAGAAAGGATCAGAGAAAGTGTAAAGCGATCACAGATGCTCAGTTTGCAGAGCAGACATGGTGTGGTATGAAAGAAGAAAGAACATTCCAACCAGCCACCAAAATTTTTTCTTTCTTTAGGCTGATGAAGCAGATTTTCTCTCTTTCACTTCTTTTTTTCTGTCTGTCTTTCTCTCTTTCTCTCTCTTAGTAGAAAACTAAAACATGTTCTTTAAGGTAAAATGGAAGCTAAATTTGTGAAGAGAGAAAAACAGTACATTATTAATAGTAGGAAGAGCAAGCATGTCTGGAGTATTTGCCAAGACAGAAAGTGGGCTAAGTGGGTTGAGTAACTTTAGTTTTTTTAATTCTTACAGACCTCTGTGGATACAAGAGAGAGACAGAGATGGTGAGACATAAACAAGGATACTTGAAGAGGAAATAATAGCAACAAGTGTTAAGAAGTGCTGTGTTATCAAGAATGTTATCCCATCTTGTGGATATATTTTGGGTGATTGGGAAGGGTAATGCATGTGAGTATGAAGGTTAAATATCTTGAGTTATACTCGTTATACATGGCTTTCTGAGTAACCATGTTGTCCTAGCCTAGGGTTTCTCATCATTAGTCCTGGTGACATTTTTGGACAAATAATTATTTGTGGTAGAAAATCATGTTCATTATAGCTTCTGTATCACTTTTGTCTTTTTTTTAAGACACTTGTGACACTATTAGGAGATGGTCTTCCATCACTGACATCCAAAGCATGTCTCCAAGCATTGCTACATGCAAAACAATTCATCCCTGATGAACAACTTTGCTAGGAGTAACCTCTTTTAGCAACTAGCAGAAACAGGTTTAGATTAACCATGCATACCTTACTGTATGTCACAGTTTGCTTGATTTAGAATGAAAAATGGATTTGACTCTTACACAGTAGGAACGCTCATGCATTTTTTGTCACCACAGGCAACAAAGCAACTTCAAGAATATTTCCTAAACATGTTGGGAGAGCTCTCTCTGTCTCTCTCTCTCTCTCTCTCTCTCCACACACACACACACACACACACACACGCAACAGAGTTGATGTATACATAGTATATGGGAGAAAGTAAAGCTAAGCAGCAAAAGGAGATGTATGAAGCTGTAGGATTGGTTCAGTGGTACTGCTTACCACGAACTCAGAATAATATGGTTGGGAGACATGGCTTGAGTTTGATGTGCCTGGATTTCATAATATGAAAGTCTTTCATTTATGCTCATACATGAATGGATTTGGCAAAAGTTATTTACACTTGTCAAGATTCAATCTCCTCTTATATAAAAATAAAACTTTTTACTCACGTTTAGAAACTTTAACATGAATATATCTTATATGGAATGTAGTAATAGGCATAAGTAATATCAATATAACATATAAGCAATTGTTCCATGTTCCTTAAAATAAATTGACTCTTAAACAAAAACATATATTGAAGCTTTTCCGTTTTTTGTAATAAAGAACAATATTCTCATCAGATGGTAGTCAACAATAATTAACAAAATTCTGAGTTAGAATTTTCTGTAAAACAAAAGATTATTACCCAAATCTAAGTAACACATGAGACAGCTAATAGAATTTAAAAAAATAAGACAAGCATGATATTTAGATAAAGGGAGAATAATGGGCATCATGAACATAGTTAAAATGAAACCTGAGTGGATCAGGGCATAGTCAGAAAAACTACTTTAAAGACCAAATGATTCCTAAGCCACCAAGACAAAACTATAGCTTGACTGAATATACAGGTTATTTGTTATGATCTGAGCATTCACATGTTTAAATCCTTGTTTCCCAAAATGCTAATATGGTTTAGGGGATTGTGGAGCTCTCAAATAATGGGTTCTGGCTGATGGAAGTTTGTCATAGCGGAGCGCTCTATGGTCATGTCCACTTCTTATTCAAGCCTAAGTTCTCTATATCCTGGCCCATGTCATGTGATGACATAAAAACAATACTCCCCTAGCACACACAGAAGCAGTCTTGCCAACATTCCTTTCTTGTCATACAGATTGAAATATTGTTGAGTCTCTGAGGCCAACCTGCACTTTAAATGGATTCTGTCAGATAATTTGTCCTATAGGTTAAATGAAAAGTAATTGTCTAGGGAGAAAATGTGCCAGAACTGTTGGAGTAGTGTGGGAACATGTGCACCAAAAAACATAAAGAAGAAAAATGTTTGAAGTATCAACCATTTTGAGAGAAGGCTTGTCCTGAGAAAAAGGCCATAAATGACAAGCTTGTTAAATAAACTATTGACAAAGAGTGACACATGAAGCATATTAATATAATTCCAACTGGTGTTCATTCATTCTGTAAGTATTTATTGAGTTTCCTACCATGTGCCAGGCATTCTTCGACACAAAAAAATATAACATTATATTTATACCTGATTTCAGAGTTAATGTTCTAGTATGAAAGGGAGCCACATTTAAAAACAACGAAAGCAAATATAACACCCGATGAAGTGTTTGAGAAAAAACAATTAACAGTGAAATAAACAAAGATATGCTACTTCAGATGAATGATCACATTCAAATTCATCCTCTTTGAGAGGAAGTGGTATTTTGTTTTGAGACCAGTATGATGAGTAAAGAATAAGCCAGGCTAATAGAAGGAGGCAAACATGGAAAATGCCACAAGCAAAGTCCTTGAGGCAAGAGCAGGCTTAAGACAACTAAGGAAGACAGAGAGGAGGAGGGGAAGTACATTGAGAGGAGTCAGAGGTGTGGTCAGATGCAGAAGCACCACGTACACTGTGCAGCAACCAATAGGCCACAAAAGGTTTTCAATTTTAAGTTGAATGAATGGAGAACAAGAGGAAGTGCCTACAGAAGGAAGGCATCTGATTTGAAAAGATCCCTTGGGTGATTTGGAAATTTCGTTTGGAAGGAAGAAAAAATAGAGTATAGTACATTGAGTAGACATCACAGAACTCAGGGAGGATGAATGGCCATGGATTTGTTTAGCATCTGTGAACCTAGTGTGTGCTAACTAGTCAGATGCTGGAACTGTGGTCAAGTTTGAAACTGCTTGCTTGTTGAAAAAAGAGGCATCAAGACAGGCTCCGAGACATTCTCTTAGAGTGTTGCTTCTAAAGGTGGCTCTCCCAACCAATTGTGCTGACATGATATGTGCAAGGCTTCTGGGGATCAGCTAAGACTTGGGAATAAAGCTCAGTGTTAGATGCCTACTAGACACTAGAGAACACAATTGTAAGAACTGCATTTTTACAACTTGAGCTGGATATACAATTTGGAACATTTCACAAAAAGATAAATATTAAGCTATTGGATTTTTTATGGATTAGCCAGGAATCAGAATTATGGCATAGCTAAGGTTATCCCAGCATTTATAGGTCAAGACATTAACAAAGTTAAAGAAAAAAGTGGTTTGTAGTGGCTGATCTATGATCTGACATCTGAGAAGGTGAGGCAAGAGGAATGCCACAAGTTCAAGGTCAGTCTAGGATAGATAATGAAATAGTAAGGAAGCATCAAAACAGAAAGGATTATAAAGATGAACATGTGAACATCAGAAGAAATGAACAAAGTAGTGTATTAAATAACTCACAGAGTTAACTGAGGGGAAAAATGTTAATTCAAGGGCTAGAAAATGGCTCAGTGGCTAAGAACACATAGTACTCTTCCATAGGACCCAGATGTGACTTCCAGCACCAACACCAAGTGCTCACAACCTGTGACTTCAGCTCCCAGGAATCCTGAATCTCTGACTTCTGTGGGCACCTAAACTCACCTGCACATATTTACACATAGACAACATACATAATGCTCATGATAAAACTAGTAAATACAAATTATAAAAATGAATTCATGGCTTCAGATAATATAAAATATGCCATATAGCTGAAGGTGGAAGTCCACCATTTTACTGTATGCAAGCAAGAAATTATCAAGACAATCATCATTTCCCTTTTACTGAATTATTAATTGCAAATTAACCAGGTGAGATTTCAATGTCAGACATGCATGCATCTAAATAAAGATAAAATCAAGTTTTGTCATTTATGTAGCATTTGTGGTGCAAACAGAGGCACATGTCTAACTTCGCAGAATTCGTTCAGCACTATTTCAAAACTCTCATAGGTACAAAAACCAGACACATAAATTATGTTAAGTCAGTTTGACTTGTTCAGCAAGAACATAAAAATAATCAATCAAGAAATAAAATAAAAAATTCCCACTACCACCTTGAGTATACTTCAGTACCTGTGATTCAAATGTAGCCATGGTACGTGAAGCTTGGTACCTTCGACTCATGCTACAGAGTTTACAAGTTCTTGTCTCGCACATAACCTCTTCTTAGACACCTGCCCTCCTCTCAGGCAGTGCCAGTTCAATGTCACCTTTGAAAATAAAATTTCAGAATTATTTTCCCACCCTCGCCATATGATGCCTGTAATATCATGCCCTCCAAAACAAACATATAAAAACCCTTGATTATTTTTAACAAAATCCTTAGTATTTTGTTTTAAGTAGCTTCTAGAAACTTCATCAATACTGTAATAAATTCAGCTTATATAATGTCATCATTCTTAACATAGTGGATCATTAATTTCAGGATGACCTAATCATATCAAAGCAAAGTATATGAAAAATTAACAGAATACTTCACATAACTGGTGCCATTTGTTAAGAGTCCATGCAATACAATGATTGTACTGAAAGCTTAGATATTTCATTGCTGCCTACAACATCCTGAGAGCCCGGTTATTGCCAACACATGAGAGAAGATGAGGCAACTGTGAGTAACTTACAAAAATCATACTGCACTGGAATTGAGGTTGGCTCCCCCCAAAGGCCCTGTTTTCTCAGTGTGCCTTCCTTAGTGTCACAACCTGCCCATCCACAGCTGCATCTGTCTGACTTATTTCTTGTAAATATCCATTGAAGTTTTTAAGTCCCGGAGAGAAGGGCTAAGAATATAATACATTTCAATACATTTCAATCTTCAAATAGTAATTTAATTGACTCTGAAGAAATTTTATAAGATGCATTTAAAAGACCCAGTGCGTGGAACATAAAGGCAACTGGCATGAAAATGGGACGCTCATGTTTAGTCATGTCTTTCAGAGACTGCTTCCTTCTGGGGAGTGGTAAGTTAATTGCTCTGTGCTGGAGTGGAGGATGTGGCTGGTGACGGTTTGTTTTCAGAATTTACCAGATTCACAAGAGCCTTTGTATAATTAGAATGTAGCAGCATTCTTTACAGCAGGCCAAACATGTATCCTAATGCACCTTATCCATAGGGAAAATAAATAGCTAGAAATATGGTAACTAAAAATAGAAGGTGGCCTGGAATCATGTCATTCCCACTTGTTAAAAGCATCTAAGCTCCAGGTCACTGTGCACTGTGCACTATGCACACTCAGCTTCTTTTCTGGGGACAGCACAATCCAGAAAGGGAAGCTGTTAGGGACTTGTCATCTTACAGTTAGCATTCATGGTGGAGCACAAAGTCATCTCTACATGTTCTTACAGTTAGCATTCATGGCGGAGCACAAAGTCATTTCAACATGTCCAGAGGTGGTATTTTCATAAGTAATGTTTCATATTAAACAAATATTTTAGAATTTGCTGCTTATTCTATGGGAAGTACTCAATTGTATATATAATGAGGAAGAATAGAGGAAAAATGTATTTTAGCTGCAGTAAAGAAAACACAACTGACCTAAATTGATATTATTGTAGTTATATATGTGTTGTTTGTAACTAGCTATATATTTTCTACTGTAATTCAGTGACAAAATGAATTTTGGGAATGAGGATTCTATACAAATTGCAAAAATCTAATGATTTTTAAACAAAACTTTCCCAAAATACTTTGAATTTCTGTATGTTTATTTGTGTGTGTGTGTGGTGTGTGTGTGTGTGTGTGTGTGTGTGTGTGTTCACTTGAAAGTCGTCTTTCAAACTTATCATTTGTCAGGAATCATCCAGAATGTAGAGTTTTATTTGTTTGGCACAATATCTCTCCCAGACATGGAGAGATATTGGACTAGGCCCAGAGATTCATGTGTTTCTGTCTCCTTAATGCTGGGGTTAGACGTATGCACCATTGCATGCAGTATTTTAGGAAGGTTCATACTATAGGATAGAACAGTCTTCCCAACTCTCCAAAAGCATGGTTTATTAAAGAAGTTTTGTTGATTATTTTTCGAACTATGCCTTTTTAAATTTGTTTAGTGTTTTGAATAGTGCTTTAGTCCTATAAAATATTGTCATTTTTAAAGAAGACTGAGTCCCATTGAAATATCAAAATAGAATTTAGCATTATAGAAATATAAAATCTACATATTGAAAGTGATTTCTCTTATATTTTTGGTTGTGAGCCTAGCCTTTCAATAAATGGTGCAGGTCTAATTGGCTGTCTATCTGTAGAAAAATGAAAATAGACCCATATATGCCACGTTGCACAAAGCATGGTGGATCAAAGACCTCAACATAAAACCAGATATACTGAATCTAATAGAAGAGAAAGTGGGAAAGAGCCTTGAATTCATTGGCACAGGGGGAAATTTTCTAAACAGAACTCCAATGGCACATGGTCTAAGATCAAAAATTGATAAATGGGACCTCATGAAACTGGAAAGCTTCTGTAAGGCAAAGGACATAGCCAACAAGACAAATAGGTAACTTACAGATTGGGAAAAAAATCTTCATTGACCCCATATCCAATAGAGGACTAATATTCAAAATATATAAAGAACTCAAGAAGCTGACCAGCAAATAATGAAACAACCCAATCAAAAAATGAGTATAGAACTAAACTGAGAATTCACAACAGAGGAATCTTGAATGGCTGAGAAACACCTAAAGAAATGTTCAAAGTCCTTAATAATCAGAGAAATGTAATTCAAAGTGACCCTGAGATTCCACCTTACACGAATCAGAATAGCTAAGATCAATCTGGAGGTTCCTCAGAAAACTGGAAATAGACCTACCTGAAGACTTTGGAATATACCCAAAAGATGCCCTACCATGCCAAAGAGACACGTTTCACTATGTTCATAGCAGCCTTGTTTGTGATAGCCAGAAGCTGGAAACAACCCACATGTCCCACGACACAAGAATGGATACAGAAAATGTGGTTCATCTACACAATAGAGTACTACTCAGCTATTAAGAAAGAAGATATCCTGAGTTTTGCAGGCAATGGGTGGATCTAGAAAATATCATCCTGACTGAGGTAACTCAAACCCAAAAGAACATGGGTGAACTACAGGGATGGAAATAGAAAGAAGCCTGAGGAAAAGAAGGTTTAGTGACAGGCCCAAAGTGGGATCAAGCTCAAGTGGAGGTCCAATGGCCTGACACTGTTACTGAGGCTAGGAGTGCTCACAAAAAGGGACCTATCATCACTGCCCTCCAAAAGACCCAACAAGAAGCTTAAGAGTCAGATGCAGATATTTGGACCCAACTAATGAACAAAAGCTGCTAACCCTGGTGGTTGAATTAGAAAAAAAGCTGGAAGAAACTGAAGAGGAAAGTGACCATGTAGGAAGACCAGCAGTCTCAACTAACCTGGACTCTGAGATCTCTCAAACACTGGACCATCAACCAGGCAACATACACCAGTTGATATGAGGCCCTCAACACATATACAGCAGAGGGCTGTTGGGTCTGGGTTTAGTCTGAGAAGATGTACCAAACCTCAAAACACTGGAGACCCCAGGGAGTTTAGAGGTCTGATCAGGTAGGGGGTGGGGACATCCTCGTGGAGACACGGGGGAGAAGAAGAGGTATGGATTGTGGGACAGTTGGAGGGTGGATGGGGAAGAGAATAAAATTTGGAGTTATAAATAAATAAATAAATAAATAAATACATTTAATTTAGAAAAAAGAAAAAACAGAAAAAAAAGAAGAAAATGATTTCTCATATTTTAGCTTGTTTGATCTAAAATCAAGACCCCATAGAAGAGGCAGAATGTAAGAGCCAGAGAGGATGGAGGACATCATGAGAACAAGACCTTTTGAATCAACTAAGGAAGCCTCATATGGACTCACAGAGGCTGAAGTAGCAAGTACAAGGCCGACATGGGTCTGCACAGAGTTCTCTGTGTGTGTGTTCCAGCTTTCATCTTAGTAATTTTGTGAGACTCCTTAGCGTGTGGCTGAGTGGGTCTCTGACTCATGTGCCTATTCTTGTCTTCTGTTAGTGTCGGTGCGATGGTCTTGCTTTATGTTATTATATTTCACTTTGTCATGTCTGGTTGTTATCTCTTAGAAGCTTTTCTAATGAGAGATAGAGAGGGAGTGTATCTAGAGAGGAGAGGAGCTGCTGAGGCAGCTCCTAAAGCAACAGATAAAGGGAGATGTGGCTTAATGGGAGAATCTCAGTTACATACTCTGAACAGCAAGCACTGTGACACCTTATGAGGGACAGTTCAGAAGGAGGTTAACATTTTACTCGAACAAGATATAAACATGAAATAATTTTTAACACACTGTGTAACTTGCAATAAAACATGAAATGAGACTGTGTGTGGTGGGGTAGAAAAGTGAGTAAACATTTCATATTCACTGTTTTCAGATCTCAGCTCTATCATTAACTGGCTCAATGTTTGGAGTCAATAAAATTGCCTCTCTGGGCTTCATTTTATCTCCATATAAAAGACTGGATTTAGTTCAGTTGATCTCTTAAATGCTTACAATATTAAATGTTTTGCAATGCATGGTCTAAATTAATTCAAATAGCAGATATTTATTGATTGTAGCCTGTAAGTAACACATGAAGCTTACAGCTTTATTAAAAATCTATAGAAGTTATTGAGATCTCAAGAGTATTTACTAGGAACATTTTCATGCAGAAGACACACACATCTAAGCAAATTTTACTAGCTCTTCAGACCACTATATAATTATATAAAAATAACATTGGAGAATGTTATTTTTATATAATTATATAGTCTTGATGTTTTTCCACTTTATTAGGTGATATTAACTATGGTATGGTTCCTAAAAATAACACTTCACTTATTGGGCTTGATTTTATATACATACAATTACATAAAAATGTCATTAAAACTAGAAAAAAATTGTTCATCTCAAAACAACTTCAGAGTTTGGTTGTTTCATAAAAGATACTTATATCTACTTCTCACTAATCCATTGAACATGTGTGGAAATTATACAATTTAAAAAATATTTCCAACAATTTCATTTGGAAGAAAAGTATTCATTACTTCTAGATTTAACATGTAACATGATAATATAATATCAATTACTTAGCATTACCTAAACCTATAAAACAATGTAACTATTCTATACTTTATGACTAAAAAAATAACCCTCAATTTCAAGGTATCTTAATACACACAAAAATTAATATTTACTGGTTCCAAAAGTGACCACATCACATTCTTGATCTCTATTCTAATTTCACTCACACGGCATGACTGCATTTCATAATTGGACTCTCAGGAAGACTTTGCATGTGAATTTAAGAAGCTTGATGTCTTGCAGAATCGTTGTGAGAGAGTGAGAACATCCTGACTGCTCAGTGCCACCTGCGGATTTCCCACGCACTTTGTCAAATGCTTTTATTTTATAAGAATGCTACTGGAGAAGAATCACTAATTTTGATCTGTTCTCGGTTTTTACATATCCAGTTCTTAGAAAATGATAAATGCCTAATTTGTACTTGGAAACATGTTTCTTATTAATACTAATACATTTGATAATGTGCATGTTAGACAATTTTCAATGGGTAAAATCTAAATGTATGATCTGGACTTTTAAAGTCTTTTAAACTGGCCACTCACTGAGCAAGCATAACCAGACATCTAAGGGCACATGTTCGAGCTGTGGTTCCAGAGGTCTGTCATCACATCAAAAATATTTTAAATCTCTAAATAAAAATACACTATTGCAAGATGTGGCAACTCATGCTATAATACCAATATAATAACGAGCTGACATCAGAGGATTGCTATGAGATCTAGGTCAGGAACAACTTTTGCTGTAGAGTGACATCATGTTTCAGAAAACAAACATAAAAATAAACAACAAAAAATAATCAACTATTGAATATCATATGTATTTATTCTGCTGTATATACATGTGTGCACACATGTATTATATAAGTATATATTTAGGCTAATACATGATGCTGCTTAAGGAAACCTTTCTGATATTTCATAGTATAGGGATTTAGTGTATTATTGTATGAAAAAGTTTTCTGTTTTTGTTTTTTTTACATCACCATCTTATTTTTATTACCTAGCTTGACAGTCTTAATTACATTTCACAAAATATAAACACCCTTTCTTTTGTTTTTATGAATATATGCAAATACAAATGTCTACCATTTTGAATTTTAGAGTGTGACATTAACTTTAAAAATCTTACATGTTTCACTTAGCTAAAATAAAAATTTCTGGTTACCATACAAGCACATATGGAAATTAAGATATATTTGAACACTTAATTCCCACCTTGCCCACTTGGAGACTTTATTTTTTTATTTTTTTTTTAAGATTATTATTTTTATTGGTTATTTTATTTATTTACATTTCAAATATTACCCCCTTCATTTGGAGACTTTAAAAGTTAGCAATGTATCACTGACAAACTTGTTTTTTTCTTTTTACTAAAAATCCGATTTTCCTTTAAAAGAATGGCATTTTTAAAATAAATTATTAGCAGATAAGTGTGTGTGTGTGTGTGTGTGTGTGTGTGTGTGTGTATGTGTGTGTGTGCCCTCTTGTGTACCTGTGTGTGCTGGTACACAGCTGTAGTCAGTGCTCTTCTAAAAATACCAGTTAAGTCTTTGCTGGTAAAATTTAAATAATTTTTCTTCTCATATCTCTTACATCTTTACTTTCTTTTTATTTAAGAAACTCAACAAGATTGTCCTTAATAGCCTGGGACTCTATAACAATTAAGTTTCTATGAATTGAACGATGATCTCGTTTCAGCTTCCCTGTGCTAGAATTTTTCTCTCCTCAGAGTTTTGTCTTGCTGAATTTCTTATTGTTTAGAGGTCCCAGTTTATACTCCTTTGTCCTCCTGCACAAATTTTCCTGATCTTTACTCTGCTGTCAGATCCCTCAAACACTACTTCCCAAGTCAGATGGGGTCAACTAAGTAGCCTATTCAACCTCTATTTGTCTTATAAAAAGCAGCTAAACTGGGCACCGTCCTAATCTTTATCCTTGCAGGAAGGGTTCATGACTTTCCTTAATTTACACAATGAAGTCACATGAAACTGTGTCTGAGAATCATTATAATTTTAAAATGTAAATGTACTTTATTTGGTGTAGCTGTCATCAGAACCCCAAATCTCAGATTTTGTAATTTTCTTTTACTGAACATTTCCTAACTAGCTTCTAGTCTCAATGTGCTGGAGGCTCCCAAGGGTGCTGAAAGACTTCCTCATCTGATACATCAGAATCAACAAAAAGAAGATAAAGGAGACCCTTTGAACAGTATGGAGTCTTCCATGTCTTTTGGCACAGAGGTAGAGTTGATGGTATTGCAGTCTGTGTCTGCTTCAGGATCCTTTGCCCCACACACCCCTTTCCATCGGTTTCAAGTACCTTGATAAGTGGGTTAATGAAAATTGTCAAAGAATGTGCTGCCTCCAAAATCCAAAGTATAACCGTAAACACTAAACCTCTTAGTGGTATACTGTGTAAAGAAAAGAAAGCTATTATTATTCTTAGCCCTGAGCAAAGCCAAGAATGTATACTGCTGCCCATGCCGGGTGAGTGAAGAATGCTCTAGGACGTTTTTCATGACAGAGCAAAAATTATGCTTGCCTACTGTGATGGGATGAATAGGTTTGTCCCCACAGACTTACGTGTTTGAATGCTTCACCATAGGGAGTGGCACTACTAGAAAGTGTAGCCTTGTTGGAAGAAGTGTGTCATTGTGAGGTGGGCTTTCAGGACTCCTATGTTGATGCCACATAAGGTGACAAAGTCTAGGCATATAGTCTCCTTCTGCTGCCTGTGGATCCAGAGATAGAACTCTTAACTCTTTCTCCAGTACCATGTCTGCCTACATTCTACCTTGCTTTCACCATGATGATAATGGACTAAACTTGTAAATATGTAAGCCAGCCCCAATTAAATGTTTTCCTTTGTAAGGCTTGCTTTGAGCTTAGTGTCTGTTCACAGCAGTATAACCTTAAGTAAGACACCTCCTCAAAGGCACATGTTTTAAAGCTCCATGTTCGTAGTTCACATAAATTCTCAGCAGTTGACTGTCTGCCAATGTTCATCTGTTTTTCAGGTGAAAATTGGTGACCATGGTCAATTGATGACCCTGCTTCACTCAGATTTCAAGTGGGCACTGATCTCTGACATCCCACTGTAAATGTATTTGTGGTTTTACTTACAGAATTTGGTTGGGTCTAAGAGATCTTTTTTTTCCCCTGTAGTTGGGACTTTCTCTTGTATTTCTTAAAAACCTGTCATTGCTGTACTTTTCAGTATACTTATTAGAAACATAATCTCTGTGAAGATCTTTCCATGATTTCATTTCTGTGCCGGTTTGTGAACTGTTTTAGGAGGCTTCCAGTATTCTACCCCACAGGGTTTGAGGAAATTTGAGTCAGCTGGATCAGGGCTTTAAATTTTTCTTCACTACTGATGCCTTTGTATTTCTTAAACAATCCTGACAATATAGGTATACAGCATAGGTATATAGATCAAACATTTACTGATATAAATTTACAACTTTATTTTGAAACAATTTATATATTATGTAATATATGTATGCATTACATAGTATATGTAATAATAAAATATATTTTTACCATTTTTAACTTTTTGTTGTTTGTGAATTTCACATCATGCACCCCAATCCCAATCATCTTTCTCTTCCTTCATGCCTGCCCTCCATCCTTGCAACCTCCCCCACAACAGAAAAAACATCTTGTTGTGAAAGTTGTAATGTATCACAGTATGTACCACAGTATACCCTTTTGTCCACACTTTGTTGCTTGCAAATATTCATTGCAATGACTTGCTGGTCTTGTATAAGACTTTGGCTTCTGCTACTCATCAATATTGAACCGCACTGGGACTCCTCTCAGATATCCTGTTGCTGCCCTGTGTCATGGAGATCCTGTAGCTTTGGATCTGTAGGACAAGTCTGTTCATTCACTCCAGGATTACAATGATGGGTAGATGTTGGGGTGGGTCAATCCAAAGCCCTGGAGCCGTGCTTAAGAGGAATCTGAGTAGGTCAGTTGGCCAGTTCTCCCACTCTCATGCCTTTGGGGTCAGCTCATCCTCTACCCCACAAGGGCCAGCTCTACCTTGCTGCCCTGACAAGCACAGGGCCAACACTATCAAGTGCTGCCGCAGATGAAAGGCAAGGTTAGCTCTCTCATTCCAATGTCCTCAGGGACAGCTCTCCTGTGTGCTGTAGGTGGCAAGGAGTGAGAAGGGGAGGGCATATCCCCCTTGTCTGCCCATGCCACTGCACAGACAAGTGGTGTAGCCAGCTCCCATATCCTAGGGCAGGCTTGCCCATGCCTCTGCTTCTAGAGTCAGCTTTATTGTGCTGCCCGGAGTGAGGTGAAAGACCCACACTCCTAAGTGCTATAGTTGGCGAGGGACAGGGCCAGTTCTCCTGCTCTCATGACCCCAGGGCCAGGTCTTCTGCCTGCTGAAGGTGGTGAGGGGTGAGGCTGGAGAAGTGTATCTATCCGTTGTCCATGCCACTTTAGGGACAGGAGTAGTAGGGCCAACTTTCCTACATACATTTCTTTTGGTGCCAGCTCACCCACAACTTCTGCAATGTGCAGGGCTTGTTCTCCTAAGTACTGCAGCTGGCTAGGGACAGGATAATCTCTCCTGCTCTCATACTTCTAGATCTAGATTTCCCCCAATATCCAGGAACTTTTCTTGATCACATCTATTTTACCAGTACCTAATCCCATTTTTAATATGGAGAAGACAAATGACTGGTGTTAACTGACTTCAGAAGTGAAGACCTCATATTAAGTGGCAATGATAGGAAACCCTCCATATTACCAACACTAGTAGAAGGTAACTATGAGGATCACTACTATAATAATGTTTATGCTCAGGGTATAAAATTCATTTTCAAGTTACCAGTGTTTTCTTTCTTCAGAATTTCATGCTGACTGCAAAATACAGAAATATGTGTTAAAGAATATCTGTGGATATTGTGCTACTAACTTGGGGTAAATAAATAATTCACATGCTCAAAACTTGAAAAAAATGATAAATCCTTATAAAGGCAATGAAAATCATCACCATCCCAAAATTCTGTAATATATTTTAAGATATGTCTTGAGAAGGCATCCTCAGGGAATTTTCTTCACGGGAAAGGCAAAGAATTCCCCCATAAACTTTTCATGCCACCGAACTAAATGTTAAACAGCTTCATTAAATATTTCTCTGAGGCTCAAATCATCTTTTCCAAAATCTGCTATGACACCTTCCTTCAGAATGTAGCTTGGTAGGCCTTCAGCCCCGTTGCTCTTCTTCAGTCCCATGAGGAATATCTAATCCTTTCCCACTGAATCTCTTGTGGATTTTAGACACAGGAAATGCATGGCCTGTCTTATCTAAAAACAATTCTTATTTTGAAATTGAGGTTATCTAGTGAAATGACACTTGAAAATATGAATAAGTGTCTCATTGTGGGGTTCTTCATGAAATTTGATGCAACAAAATAACTATTGCTAAGACTTGTATTCAGTTCTTAACCTGCTGTGTTCATTTCATGCCTTTGTTTCTCAGATGAAAACAAATGATTCTGGGAAAGTTTTAGAATTATAGCATCAGCAACAAAAGCCATTTAAAACATGTTTGATAAAGTACTAACACGTCAATGATTCGGTGACTTTACTGGATGAAGGAGTTGGCATTCTTGAACTTAATAAAAATGTGTGTATTGGAAAAATATGGGTTCTCTTTCTTTCCATTGTACTGTTTTTTTTTCCCTAAGACAAAATCCCCAACAGCTTAACTGAGCAGTGGTGCCTATGGTCACATACAGTAGGGTCCTTTTATTAATGTCACACTGAAATTGGAGTAGAGATCTATGAAAACCTGATCACATTTGGTGAAATTTCCATTAATTACTGAAAAGCTGCTAGGTCGGTTATCAATAGAAGGACTTTATGTTAAACTTAAAAACCTGTCTTTCATGGATCTTGGTTTATCCAAGTACTTGGGTATTTTTCCCCATTTATATTAAATGATCAGAGGAAAACAAATGGCATGCTTTTATGTGTGTTTAAGTACTGTTAATTTTCTTCATGAAAACTATAGAAAACATATAGAATTTCTCAAGTATTTACATAAAGCATTTAAAAATAAGATTCACCATATCTACAGATGTTTAAAGTAGTCTACATAGACATGACAATGCTTTTATAGGAAAAAGCCAGAATAAATATAATCTTTTATAGAAAGTTTTAGAGGCTGGAGAGATCGCTCAGTAGTTAAGACCATTTGTTGTTCTCCTGAAGGACCTGATTTCAGCTCCTAACACACTTACGACAGCTCACAACCATCCATAACTTCAGTACCAGGGATCCTGACACCCTATTCAAATATCCAAAGGCACCAGGCATGTATATGGTGCCCATAAATAAATGCAAACAAAACACTCACACATATAAATATAACACAGTAATATAACATAATAATATTTTAAAATAAATTTCAGCTTGATGTTTATATTTATATTTTATTTTAAATAATTAAATCCCACCTAAGTTCCTTATTACAATGATTAGTCTATACTTTTTAAATGAAAATAAGTTCTTTTCTCATATAATACATTTTGACCATTGTTTTACCTCTCTCCACTTCTCTCAGCTCCTCACACACACACACACACATACCTCACCTCTCCCACAGATCCACTTCCTTTCCTCTCTGTTTCCCTTCAGAAAGGAGCAGACCTTCAAGTGACAACAACCAAACATGGCAAGCCATGAATGTGTCCACGAACCTACTGGTGGTGGACTCAATCTCCGGTTCCCCTCTTGTCCTACAGAGTTTAGGATAAGGCTGAAAGTGGCAAGTGTCTACCTAAGCTTGGTTTTGTTTCCTTCTGTTGACCAGAAGGGTTCATCAACTGCCCTGTTTCCAACAAGAACATTTATTATGTGTTCTCCTGTGTCCCAGTGTCCCTCTAGGTTTTCCTTACACACCCCCTCCAGCATAAGCATCCTTTATGTAGAATAAATCCAAATTGACACGGGGGAAAAATTAAAATAATTTAAATGAGTTTAGATGTATCTATAAGACCAGCAATTAGGAGCCTGAGGCAGGAAGATTATGAGTTTAAGGTTAATTTGAGCAGCATAGCTAGGTTCGAGTTAAATAGACAAACAAACACCACTAAGTCGAACTAAACAAATGCATTTTTCTTTTAATAAAACTGGAACATCGTGTAAATGTGTGTAAATATATGCATAATTCATTTGATCTCATTGTAACCCCATACCAGAATAAAAATATAAACATGAGAATTAGTTTAAAAGATGAACGATGCTTTTTAAGCATAATACTTTGCTCAATTTATAATTAATTGTTTCATATAAATCTATAGAAATTTGGGGCAACAGTTATCCAGATCTCAGATTTTTTAAAACTAACATTATATTATATTACAGCAACAAAATACTGTTGTATTTACCAGAACATCAGCTTTCTGGAATGATGCAACACCAGGAATTGTGTTCACTCTGCAAAGGCTGTGGTATTTGTATCCAACCGAGACATAAAGTAAAGTAGCCTGGTCCTTAGCAGAGGCTTTGATGTGTTATGCACCCATCTTTACTCAATCTAATTTCATATCCACTAAAGAAGGTTTTGAATTTGCCTGAAATGTAAGTTAATAAAAGTTGATTTCAAATTATGTACCAGTAGCTGATATTTAATGACACTAAATACTTCTAGTTAAAGCAAGTTCCTGAATCTTTACTGTTGTGAAGAGTGCCAAGTTCACCAAGAAAGTGGCCCAAAGTCAGAGATTTTGCCAACTTAATATCAGCCCTTAAACTTTCTTCTGATTTTACCTTACACCTTTCTCTGAAATGATAATGGACAAACTTTCAAAGAAATTACAATATATATATATATATATATATATATATATATATATATATATATATATATAAAAGTGATAAAGAGTCATACGGTCATTATGGGATATTTCTTTAAATGTCTGAAGAAGAGAAAAAACATAGTAGTTTGATCATTATCTTTAATAATATGCACCATATTTTTATACCAACAGGACTTATAAAAATAAATATTTGGTGCCCAGAAAGGAGAAGTGTGTGATGGAACTGAGATTTGCTACAAATAGGGAAAGAAATGGCTCCAAGGCACTGAATCCTGCAATGTTCTGTAACAGAAAAGTAAACTCCCAACCCTTTTGTTTAAAGCCAGGCGTTCTGATCCAAAAAAGTAGCTAGAGGCCCATCTCACTTAGAAATATAGACACACATTCTAAATTAAACATTAGAACACAGAAGTCAGCAGTACACTAGAAGAATAATTTACTATAGCCAAGTGGGATTCCATCCAGCATCCAGAAACTGATTCAATATTTCAGAATGCATTAATAATATCTAGCATATTAATAAGTCAAAGGAGGAAAAAACAAATGATGTCTTCAACATATGTTGATGTGACATTTGAAAAATTTAATTACCCATTGCTGATTTAAGAAGAAAACATCTTTAAAAATAAGAAGAGAAAGAAGTTTCATTAAGATGAAATTATGTACTTCAATTAAAACTTATATGATGAACTAGATGCTGGAGGCATTACACTTAATGACAGAAATACAACATGAATTCCCAACAACTATTTGAAATGTTCAGGACCAACAACATGTGGGAGGTACATGTTGGTACCTTTGTTGGTACAAAGGCTGAGAAGGCAGTATTCTATCTGTCTTATGGCATAGACTAAGAATCTCCTGAGTGCTAGCCATATTTCTGGTGATGCCCTGACAAGAGAATTACCTGGCTGTACTCCAGAGGTTTATACTCAAGTGGGTCAAATGCAAACGCATTTGGAAAAGGACAAACCACTGCAGAGCAACAGTTGCCCTTTCAAACCTAGTTGGCTATGAGTGTGCACTTATGTCTAAGTTAACAATCAATTAGTAAAGATTATTGAATTTAAAACATTTTAGTAAAAGAAAGTTAAAAACATCACCGGAGACTATTTTTGATTAACAAATATAAAGCATCTTTTCAGGAGAATGATTGTAATGTTCAATTTCTATTGTCAACTTTATTGGATTGGCCATTAGTGAGGGAGTTTCTGGAAGGAATTAACTAAAGAGGAAATCCTACCTCAAGTGTGAACAGCACTGTACCATACATTGTGATTGTAGACAGAATAAAAAGGAAAGGAAGGAAACCAGCCAGAGTGACAGGCAACATTTCGTTTTATTTTTATTATGTTACAATATTTTTAAGTTTCTATATATGTGTACTGTATTTACATAAGTTGCCCTACTCATCCTCATAACGTCTCCTAGTTCCTTCATCACTCCTCTCATCCATGCTTCTTTTCCTCTATTATTGTTTATCTCTCTCTCTCTCTCTTCTCTCTCTCTCTCACACACACACACACACACACACACACACACACACACACAAGTAAATAAAAACAATCTGCTGAGTCCATTTAGGTTGTTATATATTATGCTTTTAGGGCTGACCACATAGTATTGAATAACCAATTAGAGGACCCATCTCTGGAAAAGATTGATTCTCCTTCTCTTATTAGTTATTAATTACCCATAGCTCTTCTAGATATGATAGTATACCCAATACCCAATATGTAAACATGTGAGCAAGCAACCTGGTGTTTTTCATGCTGCAGCCAACAAAGAACTACCCCTACCTTTCTGTCTCCACCATGACAGACTGAAACCATGAGCCTGTTTGGGTAAAGCAAGTGGAAAAGTAACCACTTTCTGAACTGTGATGGAAATATACTATTTTATGGCATTTAAAATATTTTAGCAGTTTTCAGATTCATATTACATTGTTATTAACTGGAGTCACCAAGTTGTACAATAGATCTCATGAAATTTGTGTATCCTTTAGTATCTCCTGGTCTTTTGCCGACACTGAGACCACCCAATATATACTTTTCTTCTATGAGTTCAGCTGTACATATTTCACATGTAGATGAGATCACATGTGCTTGTCTTTCTGTGTATCACCTATTTAATGTTCTTCATGCTGTGGTAAATAACAGACTGTCTGTTATTTAAGTCTGAATAGTGCTGCATTTTGTAAATATGCTACATTACTATTGACAATTTCCACAGCAACAAAGAAATCTTTAAAATATCATCAACAAATACATTCACAACATGCACCACATGAAAGAATGTAATGATAGCCTCCAGCAAAAGTATATCTTATATATTAATATGATAATAGAAAGAAAACTTTTTTCAAAAGAACAAAGGCACACAACTCACAAATATCTACTTGCAAATAAAACATGTTCAGTTTCACCAAACAAAACCTAAATGACTAGGAGTTGTAAACTTTTCCCTACCCTTCTGGAAAGAGTTAAAATGCTAGTAACTAGTGCGAGTGAAACAGTTGGGGATTCTGATATGCCCTGCTTAGGTTACACATTAATTCAATTTAAACATTTGAAGAAAAACTTTCAACATACATGAATGTTTTAATTGCTAGTACTCTTTTAAATATCATTATATAATTCATTTTAGCATGTGCTTCAAAGCAGTGCATATATATGCTCGAAAATCAAATGTGTGTGTTCTTTTAAAGCCAGACATTAAGGAAATATCAAATTTTCATGACTAAGGACTGGGAATAAATTGCCCTACAATCAATATTGCAAAGTAGTATGTGGTGGCTAAACACAGTAAGCTCTCTAAAGCCAGTTTTTAAAAATATACACAATAAACTTTCCAGTAAAAGGTGACAATTAAGTCTACAGTATGACTGATTGCATAACTATTCAGAAGAAGGCACATGTAGGGAGGAGAGAGTTTGCTATGTCTTCATTTATATCAATCTCTAATGGGTCAGGTTTTTCTAATTTTTTTACTCCTTTAATTATTAAGTATATTTAATTGATGAATAAAATCATAAAATTATACATATCAATGCTGCACTGAATGCTTTGGTTCAGGCATATATTAAGTAATGTTTAAGTCATAATGTGTAACCTTTAAAATTCAATGAGCCCTATATTGTTATTATTATAATAAAATATCTTAAGATTTAACATTTTTTTTCTGGAGAAAGAATATTTCGAATACTGGTTTCCAATTATCTTTGAGAAAAGGGTTTGTTTTTTTTTTCATATATAGTGGTGTGGTGAAATTCTAGCAAAAGTTAACTTTATAAGGAAGTTAATAATGTACATTGTGAATTATTTATATGCACCTTGAAGCTTTAAGGCAGAGAGGAAAGTTCTGAATCTCTCTCTCTTTCAGAACATAATCCTCCTTCTGAGTGTGGTCTTCTACATATTAATGAGGTCCACAGAGCAGAGTGTGTGTTAGAGTTCAGGTCTTGGTGTGCTGTGTGCTCTTATCTGTCACCTTCCACAGGCTGATTGCAGAGGAAAAGTGGATTCAACTGGCCAAAAGTTTAGTGATTCTTAGGTTCAATCGTGACCTAACAGAGGAAAGAATATACTTAGGGACATTGCAAGAAGTATTGTTATTTAAAGATATCTTATGTGGACACTTCTCCCTGTAACCCCACACCCCTCTCTCAGTCCTAGAGGTAGTTTGGTGTTTGGGAAGATCTGAGATTTGATTCTAGAGTCCATTTCGTCCCAGTGTTGTCCTATTGGTTTCTTTTCTGTTGCAAGTGGTCATCTGGGTAATTATTGTTGGTGGTTGTGCTGAGGGTGAGCTGGGCATGTGGGGAAGAGGTGGGCTGGGGAGGACTGGCATTTCTTTTGTCCAGTTTTCACAGAGGGAGTGGATTCCAGTGAGCACTACAACAGATGCCGTAGCACAACTCACTGCTGCCTTTTTTTTTTTTTTTAATAGTTTCCCTAATCTGCCCTGAGCCTCAGCTGGGGCCCACAGTGGACCAGAAGGGCACCCATGACAATCATAGGTTCTTATAAACAATTTGCCTGCCTCCTAACTACCACTATGGATATGTGTCCTAAACCACATGTTGTCTTTTTTGTGACTCAAATTCATCATGTTGTGGTTTGTCTGTGTGCGACAGCTATCAGAATACAGCATTTGTTAAAAATGTTTTCTAAATATTCTCATAGATCATTCATTTGTCAACAGTTTGCACATCAGTTGAATCCTGTCTGGCAGGTGTGCACAGTGTTAACTTGAATTATTTCCTTCCTAAACCTGTTACCAGCACTTTGATAGGGAAAGAACCATTACTTCATGTCTCACCCATTCCCTGTAATTCAAAAACTCATTCTTCTCAGAGGAATGACCCTGTTTTCCACAGGCTCAAAGAAAAAAGTGTGTACTGTGCTTCAAAAGTGTCAAGACACAGTCAAGACTCTGGCAGACAGTAAGGAAGCCAGATTTAAGCATAAGCATGGCTTAGCATTGTGCCATGCAGCTTCTTTGTGTTTTTAGGTTGGAACATTCACACACTGGTGGAACGGATATGCTTTCAGGATGAAAACGATAAACACAGAAATTCTATTTTTGTAGCACATGTTGTTGTTATGGCCACATAGCATGTATGGTGCACTGACTGAATATCACCAGGTCCTGATAAGCATTTAAATATTGCAAAATCTCCTTAGATTTTATCTTGGGTGTCCTGAAAACTTTAAGTGACAGAGATCTAATGAGAAATAACACTTGTCTGATCAAATTTCCTCTTTTCTTTCTATTTCCTTACCTGGAAATTTGACTGGTATTTTACAGTAGAGATCACTAGGTGGATAAGTCTCAGAGAGAATGACACTGCTGATGCTCATATGTGCTTTGTTTCTGATTGCTGAAGATTCCCCTAGATTATTGCAACTTTTATATTGAAACAAAACCTACCAGGAAATGAGAGTAGGTTCACTCCAAATGTAGCATAAAGATATTGAAATAGTAAGAAGCATGGCTACAGAATGTAGTTTAAGGTTCATGTAACTTTCTAGGGCTGACAAAATAGACCTTTACAAACTCAACAACGGAAACAGCAACAACAAAAATTATGACATCCAAAAGTCTTAATCCCAAAATCAGGGTACTAGCTAGCAGGTATGATTTCTCCAGACATAATCTCCTTAGCTCAACATTTTGAGCTACTTTGTGGCTCTGTGTGTGTGTGTTTGTGTGTGTGTGTGTGTATATATGTACTTCTTCTGATATCTCGATCAGAATATCAGTGTTCCTGCTTATGCCTTCTTCCATACTAACACTTTCATTTTAATGTACTTATACCTTTAAAATACCTTATCTCCATTGTAGGGCTCTGGGCTATCCAGTCTCTGCTTTCTGGTCCTCCAGGCAGTGTCAGGGGTAGGCTCCCTCTTATGGCATTGGCTTCAAACTGACCAGTCATTGGTTAGCCACTCCCACAATTTCTGTGTCACCTTTTTACCACAGCACATATTGTAGGAAGGACAAATTTTAGGTCCAAGATTTTCTGTGTGGATTGGTGTCTCAAACCTTCCATTGGAAGTCTTGCCTGATTATAGGAAATGGATGGTTTAGGCCCTGTATCCTCCATTGCTAGGAGTCTTAGCTACAGTCACGCTCAATAATTCCTGGGAGTTTTCATTGCCAAACTCGACTGGCAAAAAAAAAAAAAAATTAATGAAATAATTCCCATTAACATTTTGCTATACTCATAGATTGGTGCCTAGCTCAGTAGTCATCAGAGAGGCTTCACCCAGCAGCTGATGGAAACAGACAATTAGGTGGAGCTTGGGAGATCCTGACAAAGAGGGAGAAGAGGGAGGAATAGGAGTGTAGGAGCCAGAGGGGTCAAGGACACCACAAGAAAACCCACAGAACCAACTAACCTGGGCTCATAGGTACTCACAGAGACTGAACTACAAACCAGGAAGCCTTCACGGGACTGACCTAGGCCCTCTGCATGCATGTTACAGTTGTGTATCTTAATCTTCTTGTGAGCATTTAACAGTGGGAGCAGGAGTTGTCTTTGATTCTGTTGTCTGCCTTTGGGCCCCTTTCCTTCTACTGGGTTGCATTGTCTGGCCTTAATAGGAGAGGAGGTACCTAGCCTTACCACAACTTGATATGTCAAGACTGGTTGATATCCTTGGGAAGACTGCCTTTTTCTGAAGAAACCCTGAAGAGGAATGGTTGATGGTGGGGTAAGAGGCTGGGAAGAAAGGAGAGAGAGAAACTGATCAGGCTATAAAATAAACAAATACATATAAAAATGCCTAAAATGATAATAAAAAAATCTTCATCTCTAAACAAAGTTACACTTTGTGGATTGTGAATTTTAGGTCCAGAGTACTTCAATCAAGAACAGATATGCAGGGGCAGGCCAAGAGTATGTAGCAGGTTAGAGAGATGTCTCAGAGGATAAGAGCACTCAACTGCTCTTCCAGAGGACATGGGTTCAATTCCTAGCAACCACATGGTGGTTCATAACCATCTGTAATGGGATTCAGTGACCTCTTCTGGTGTGTCTAAAAACAGCTACAATGTACTCATATACATAAAATAAATACATCTTTTAAAAAAGAGTATGTAGCAATAAAATGCATTTAAACAGTACAGGACACATCCAGAGAAACTAAACAATCAGAGAAACTAAAGAGATGAGAGCTGTCAAATGGAGAAGGAACTGTCTTCAATGGCTCCTCCACATGTTGTGAACCTGGGGAATCTCTTCCCTTCTTGGAATTATGATAGATCTTTTTTTTAGTAGAATAAAAATTGGGTACAGAAACAAGCAACTACTGAATGCAATATAAAAATCTACAGGAGTAGATATTGTCAAAAGTTGAATCTAAAATTAAGGCATTTTTATGGCTTAACTTTCTCTCAGAAAATTCCCTTGAGGAGGTAAAAGTTGAAAACTATTTTGTGGATAGGAGGAAGTCTGTAGAAAGGAAAACACATTATCTATGGAGAATGGTCTGTGTTTCTAGAACGTGTAGGGTTTGAGTGAATTGATGTTGAGCTCTCATTTTCTGGATTGTTTTTCCGTACCGGAGATTGAACACAGGGCATCATATATGCTAGACAAACACTTTTGCCTCTAAGCTAAATCCTCATCACATGATTTCATTATTTGGAATCAGTAGCCTCTCTCTCTCTCTTCTGTCTCTGTCTCTGTCTCTGTCTCTCTCTCTCTGTCTCTCTCTCTCTCTCTCTCTCCACACACACACACACACACACACACACTGTAAGGAACATTTACTATATCTTTTATTTGTTTTAAACTAAATTTCACGGTACAGGACTTATGTAAACATGAAAAATGCAGAGGAGAGCAGATTGTACATTTCAACATAAACAATATTCCATTTTTCTCTGAAGGCATTCAAAACCCCTCATCATTTTTTGTCCAATGTGCCTCACATGAGAAGTGGTGGGGTTTTGCTGTTTAACTGTTGTTTGGGATTTTTCTTTAGTTAACTTTATTTATTTAGTGTGTGCATGTATGTGCATGTGTGCCAATGTGTGTGTTTATATGTGTGAGTGCATGTGTGTGAGTGCATATGTGTGCTCATATGTGTGTGTGTGTGTGCACATGTGTAACATGCTATGCACTTTGGAGTGAGAGGACAGCCTATCAGAGTCACTTATCTCCCTTCACCATGTAGATCCTAGAGATCAAACTCAAACAATCAACCTTGACAGCAGGAGTCTTAACCATTCAGCTATCTTTCTGGACCTGGTTGATTCTATTTTAATATAATATTGTAATATAATCTCCTGATGTAGCTCAGGCTGGCCTTGAACTCAGAATTCTACTGGTCTTACATTCCAAGTTCTGGTATAGGTGGACACACCACATAAAGTTGAGAAATATTCCTTAGGAACAAACTTTCTGTCTTTGGTCATGGCAATATCAATTTTTTGTAACTAGTTTGTGTCTCTAGAAAAGTATGGATGGAAGAGAACAAGCATTTTGGATCAACATGAACCTCTGATTTCCTGTCTTTTGGAACTAGCTCACCAGAAGTCTCAACTGGATCCAATCCACAATGCCTGGTGAGGGTTCTCACTTTTTCCCCCAAATCTTAGACTGCAAGACAGTTAAAGAGAATCTATGCAGTTTGAAGAAGCATATTTTGAATAACACAATTTATGTGCAGTATGTAGCATATGACAAGAACTTAATAAATGGTTGACTCATGACGAGAGTCTAAAACAGTAAACTTGTAAGGACATGAGATTCTAAGTTGATACTTTTATTATTCTTTCTTAGAATTATATAAAGGAGAAAAAAACCAACCATAATGTGCCCATTGTGATGCTGTTGTAACACACCAGGCATGAACCATTAAGGGCCAGGCTAATGACTGAGAAATGGAAGTGGAAGGATGTAAGACTTTGAAAATTAGAGAGACCAATAGCTAAATATCAGAAGGAAGATCCAACCTTGAAGTGTTTAAGGCAAATTTTGTCCTTCCAGAGGCATGTGTGTGTACGTGTACATGTGAGTATGTGTACATGCATGCGTGCATGTGTATGTGTGTGTATGTATGTGAGTATGTGTGTGTGTATGCACGTGTATGTATGATTGTGTTTATAGGCCTTTCCAAAATGCTTAGACAATGAACAGTGCATTGTTTTGTCTGCAAGACTACTCCTAAATACTAATTTTTATTATTACAACTTTTGTGGATTTCTGCCCAGATCTTTCTCTCAACCTCACTCTCTGTTACCCTAGCTAAACCCCAGCTAGCCACACAATAAAGGTCACAGTACCTGTTATTCCTTACACTCAGTTTTTTCCATCCTGTCCCTGTCACCACCAACAGAAGGACCCTTTCTTGAATACTTTGATACTTTCCCATATATAACTCTATCTTTTCCACTTCTGGATTTTTTATTCTATATATTATTTATCTACATTTCAGATATGTTTCCTTTTCCCCATTCTCCTGTCCTCCCATGAACCCCCTATCTCATCCCTCCTCCTCCTTTTGGCTTTTATGCCATTTAAATTACATGCAAGTATTGGTCAGTTCTAGGTTGAGGGACTAGCAATACAATAGATACAAGTAGTCAAGGAATAAGCAAGACAATAAACCCAGATAATAAAAGAACAACCAGGACAATAAACAGAGTCCTATGATCACTCCTGTGATCACTGTTTCTAAGGGCTTATCAGGATGATGAAAATATTGAAGCCTACTTCCCTGTCCTAGCCCAAAGTCATTTTTATGCATGAAGCCTACTTCTTTGTTCTACCCTAAGATTTAGATTCCTGCCTGAATTACTTCTCTCTTCTAGTCTAATGTCAGATTCCTTCCTGCAGTCCATTTCCTTGTCCTTGGCCAATGTCAGATTCCTGCCAAGCAGCCCATTTCCCTGTTCTCGGCCCATATCAGATTCCTGCCAGGCTGCCCCAAAAGCAATCCACATCTCCCTGTTTTTAATTGCATAAACCATACTGAGTCTATCTTAGGTGGTTATGACAAGAATGCCTTCCTTACTCATCATGGAATATGCATTATCAAAAGCAATGTACCTTTGTCTTAGGTTGGTAAAGCTCTGTGCAGAATTTTACCCCTCCTTGGCTTGCCAGCTTGTTAAATTAATAACTCTGTCTTGGGGTCCATTTTCAGTTTCAAGCCATGTACTTTGACTGCCAACATATTGATGTTGGTAAAAGCAAGCTTTAACATGATGGGGAGGAATAAAAGTATTCCCAAGACAAGATGATCAAGCTATATATGTCATTCCTGAGGTTTGACCAAAATGGAAATACTGACCTCAGGCCATGGATAATTTTATCAGCATTATCTGCAGCATCAGTGCTCAGCAGAGCAGCATTCTTTAAATTCATAATCTCACTTTGCAGAGTTAAAACATTCAGAGAGGTGTTAGAATTATGTCAAATACCCTAAACATTTTGTCTTTAAACATTTAAACATTAACATTTAAACATTGTCTTTAAACATTTTTCTAGTAATAATGACTATCATTGTAAATTTTAGAAGTAACACAACTCCAATAGTATTTGGGATGACACTCGAGGTGGCTCTTAACTCTTGAACCCAGAACCTCCATCTAATAATTTGAATAGGATATAGAGTATCAAGCCATTGTTCCAAACACCTATATAAATCCTCTTGTATACTCAACACATTAGTAACATTTTTTTTGCTAAATGATTAACAAAATAGCTGTCTTAACTTCTTGTGTCAAAGCTATTACAGAAGTATTGGTGCTAGCAATTAATGTAATTAAAGCTGTTATAACAGCAATAATCAAGCCCACAACCCTCTTACTTCTGCTTAAAGTCTAACTCACTTCTTCCAGCTCTTGCAAGCTTTTTTCAGAAAATCAAGGTTTTCTAATACTCAGGGCAATAAAACAAAAGCTGTCTGATAGACCCCCAAAACAGGCATGCCATGTTTCAACACACTAACACAATTAGAAAGTATAGAGTCAAGGCAACTTACAATAAATACTGTAGGAGAGAAAAAAGTAATTTTAACTTGACAACTAAAGAGCCTTAACACATGCACTAATCCTTGTTTGAAATCCAGATGCTGCCTCAACTTTATCTCTTGCTGTCATAACATCATAGAGAACTACAGCTAACTTCCAAATATGTCTCTAAAAATGTCCAGATCCAGCCTTCCAAATGAAGACTGTTATTTCCAATAGTGGATTGATTTCTAGGCCAGTACATGATTGAGTCTGAATAACTGGTCACCTTTAAGAAAAATACAAGAGTTATTATAATTTCTCTTTTTGATTCTCTGACCCACAAGGTCTAAAAACTTGAGGCAAGGTAGCTTGTACCTTCTGAGATATAGGCAAGCAAAGGTGGGTCAGGAACATATATCTAATACAGCTTCCCAGTCACCCTTGTCAGAGTACTCAGCAAGCTCACAGGTCAGCATCATTCTTTGTCTCAGCCACAGCGTGTCTCACCAATCATTCTGGCAGCCACCATGCTCCTTCAGCATCCTGCAGAAAAAGCACAAACATGCCCTCTTCCCCATATTAGATACCTGATTGGGATCATGCCACATTCCAGTAAGTGCATCCTTGCTTTTCACCTATGCATAAGTATGCCAGTTGTAGGGTGCCATAGACACTCAGCAGAAAGTTCCTTGGCATTCCAATTTTTTAAAAAAAAATGTTAAATAAAAAGAGCATGATTTAAATAAATTTATGGTGTACAAGTATATACCTCCCCATTTTTTATTTTATGAAGATATTGTTTTAAAATTCCATGGGCCCTTTCCATGATACCTTGTCCTTGAGGATTATAAGGAATCTCCATAATAAATTGTTCACAAAGTCTCAACTGCTAGACTACAATTGCCAGTTCCATTATCTGTTTTTTAATTGAATATTTTATTTATTTACCTTTCAAATGTTATTCCCTTTCCCTATCCCCCCCCCAACAAATTCCCTTATCCCATCATCCCTCCTCCTACTTCTATGAAACTGTGTCCCCACCCATTCAAGCATTCCTGCCTCCCTGCTTTTTTATTCCCTAACATTAGGGCATCCAGTCTTCCGGGTACCAAGGCCCTCCTCTCTCACAGATACCTGAAAGACCATCCTCAAATCCTATACAGTTGGAACCATGAGTCAATCCCTTTGTGTTCCAGGGTGGAAGTTTAGACCCTGTGAGCTCTGGTTGGTTGGTATTGTCACTCTCCCCATGGGGCTGCAGCCCTTTCAGCTCCTTCAGACTTCTTTTTAACTTCTCCATTGGGGACCCTGTGATCAGTTCAATGGTTAGCTGTGGGCATCTGCCTCTGTTTATGTCAGGTACTGGGAAAGCCTCTCAGGAGACATATATGTCAGGCTCCTGTCAGCATGCACTTCCTGGCACCACAACAGTGTCTGCACTTGGTGACTGCACATGGAATGGATCCACAGATGGGGCCATTTCCAGACAGTCCCTCCTTCAGTCTCTGCTCCACACTTTGTCTCCATAGTTGTTCCTGTGAGTATTTTGTCACTTTTTCTAAGAAGGACTGAAGAACCCACACTTTGGTCTTCCTTCTTCAAGAGCTTCATGTGGTCTGTGAGTTGTATCTTGAGTATTGTGAGTTTTTGGACTACTATCCACTAATCAGTGAATATATACCATGTGTGTTCTTTTGTGATTGGGTTACCTCACTCAGGATGATATTTTCCAGTTCCATCCATTTGCCTATGAATTTCATGAATTCATTGTTTTTAGTAGCTGAGTAGTACTCCAAATGTAAATGTACCACATTTCCTGTATCCATTCCTCTGTTGAAGGACATCTGGGTTCTTTCTAGTTTCTGGCTATTATAAATAAGGCTGCTATGAACATAGTGGAGCATGTGTCCTTGTTACATGTTGGAGCATCTTTTGGGTATATGCACAGGAGTTTTTGATATTCTGGGTTTTTTGTTATTCCAAATGAATTTGCAAATTGCTCTTTCTAACTAAATGAGGAATTGGGTTGGAATTTTGATGGAGATTGCATTGAATCGATAGATTGCTTTTGGCAAGATGGCCATTTTTACTATATTAGTCCTGTCAATCCATGAGCATGGGAGATCATTCCATCTTCTGAGATCTGCCTCGATTTCTTTCCTCAGGGACTTGAAGTTCTTGTCATACAGATCTTTTTCTTGCTTGGTTAGATTCACACCAAGGTATTTTATATTATTTGTGACTATTGTGAAGAGTGTCTTTTCCCTAATTTCTTTCTCAGCCTGTCTATCCTTAGAGTAGAGGAAGGCTACTGATTTGTTTGAGTTAATTTTATATCCAGCCATTTTGCTGAAAAAAAATTTTTTTAATCAGGTTTAGGAGTTCTCTGGTCGAAGTTTTTGGATAACTTAAGTATACTATCATATCATCTGCAAATAGTGATATTTTGGCTTCTTCATTTCCAATTTCTATCCCTTTGACCTCCTTTTATTGCCTAATTCCTCTGCCTAGGACTTTGAGTACTATATTGAATAGGTAGGGAGAGAGAGGGCAGTCTTGTATAGTCCCTGATTTTAGTGGGATTGCTTCAATTTTCTCTCCATTTAGTTTGATGTTGGCTGCTGGTTTGCTGCATATTGCTTTTACTGTTTAAGTATGGGCCTTGAATTCCTGTTCTTTCCAAGACTTTTACCATGAAGGGTTGTTCAATTTTGTCAAATGCTTTCTCAGCATCTAGTGATATGATCATGTGGTTTTTTTCTTTGAGTTTGTTTATACAGTGGATTACATTGATGTTTTCCCGTATATCAAACCATCCCTGCATTCCTGGGATAAAGCCTCCTTGATCATGATGAATGATTGTTTTGATGTGTTCTTGGTCTAAGTTTGCAAGAATTTTATTGAGTATTTTTGCATCGATATTCATCAGGGAGATTATTCTGAAGTTCTCTTTTTTTTGTTGGGTCTTTGTGTGGTTTAGGTATGAGCAAAATTGTGCCTTCATAGAAAGAATTGGGTAGTGTTCCTTCTGTTTCTATTTTGTGGAATCATTTAAAGAGAATTGGTATTAGGTCTTCTTTGAAGGTCTGATAAAACTCTGCACTAAAACCTGGACTTTTTTTGGTGGGGAGACTTTTAATGACTGCTGCTATTCCTTTAGGGGTTATGGCACAGTTTAGATGGTTTATCTGATCTTGATTTAACTTTGGTACCTGCTATCTGTCTAGAAAATTGTTCATTTCATCCAGATTTTCCAGTTTTGAAGAGTGTAGGCTTTTGTATTAGGAGCTGATGATTTTTTGAATTTCCTCAGTTTCTGTTGTTATGTCTCCCTTTTCAGTTCTGATTTTATTAATTTGGATACTGTCTCTCTCCCTTCTGATTAACCTGGATAAGGGTTTATCTATTTTGTTTATTTTCTCAAAGAACCAGCTCCTGGTTTTATTGATTCTTTTTGTAGTTCTTTTTGTTTCTATTTGGTTGATTTCAGCCCCAAGTTTGATTATTTCCTGCTGCCTACTCCTCTTGGGTACATTTTCTTCTTTTTGTTCTAGAGCTTTCAGGTGTGCTGTCAAGCTGCTAGTGTATTCTCTCTCCAGCTTCTTTTTGGAGGCACTTAAAGCTATGAGTTTTCCTCTTAGCATTGCTTCCATTCTGTCCCATAAGTTTGATAAGATGTGTCTTCATTTTCATTAAATTCTAAAAAGTCTTTAATTTCTTTATTTCTTCCCTGACCAAATTATCATTGAGTAGAGTGTTGTTCAGTTTCCATGTGTATGTGGGCTTTCCATTGTTTTTGTCATTATTGAAGACCAGTTTTAGTCCATGGTGATCTGATGGGATGCATGGGATTATTTCAATAATTTTTGTATCTGTTAAGGCCTGTTTTGTGACCAATTATATGGTGACTTTTGGAGAAGGTACCATGAGATGCTGAGACGAAGGAATATTCTTTTGTTTTAGGATGAAATGTCCTATAGATATCTGTTAAATCCATTTGGTTCATAACTTCTGTTAGTTTTATTGTGTCTCTGTTTAGTTTCTGTTTCCATGATCTGTCCATTGCTGAGAGTGAGGTGATGAAGTCTCCCACTATTGTTGTGTGAGGTGCAGTATGTGCTTTGAGCTTCAGTAAGGTTTCTTTTATGAAAGTGGGTGCCCTTGTGTTTGGAGCACAGATGTTCAGAATTGACAGTTCATCTTGGTTGACGTTTCCTCTGATGAGTATGAAGTTTCCTTACTTATCTTTTTTGATAGCTTTAAGTTGAAAGTCGATTTTATTCAATATTAGAATAGCTACTCCAGCTTGTTTCTTAAGACCATTTGCTTGAAAAATTGTTTTCCAGCCTTTTACTCTAAGGTACTGTCTGTCTTTTTCACTGAGGTGGGTTTCCTATATGCAGCACAATGCTGGGTCGTGTTTACATATCCAGTCTATTAGTCTAAGTCTTTTTATTGGAGAATTGAGTCCATTGATGTTAAGAGATATTAAGCAAAGGTGATTGTTGCTTTCTATTACTTTTGTTATTAGAGGTGGAATTATGTTTGTGGCTATCTTCTTTTGTAATTTGTTGGAAGAAGATTACTTTCTTGCTCTTTCTAGGGTATATTTTTCCTCCTTGTATAGGAAGTTTCACTCTATTATCCTTTGTAGTGCTAGATTTGTGGAAAGATAGTGTGTAAATTTGGTTTTGTCATGGAAATCTTGGTTTCTCCATCTATGTTAATTGAGAGTTTTGCTGGGTGTAGTAGCCTGGGGTGGCATTTGTGATCTCTTAGGGTCTGTATGACATCTGTCCAGGATCTGGCTTTTAGAATTTCTGGTGAGAAGTCTGGTATAATTCTGATAAGTTTGCCTTTATATGTTGCCTGACCTTTTTCCCTTACTGCTTTTATTATTCTTTCTTTGTTTTGTGCATTTGATGTTTTGATTATTATGTGATGGGAGGTATTTCTTTTCTGGTCTAGTGTATTTGGAATTCTGTAGACTTCTTGTTTGTTTGTGGGCATCTCTTTCTTTAGGTTAGGGAAGTTTTCTTCTATAATTTTGTTGAAGATATTTACTGGCCCTTTAAGTTGGGACTCTTTACTCTCTTCTATACCTATTAACCTTAGGTTTGGTCTTCTCATTGTGTCCTGGATTTGTTGGATGTTTAGGGTTAAGAGCTTTTTGCACTGTGTATTTTTGACAGTTGTGTCAATATTTTCTATGGTATCTTTTGCACCTGAGATTCCCTCTTGTATCCCTTGTATTCTGTTGCTGATGCTTGCATCTATTACTTCTGATCTCTTTCTTAAGTTTCTTAAGTCTCTATGGTAGTCTCATATTGAGATTTCTTTATTGTTTCTACTTCCATTTTTTATGTCCTCGATGGTTTTGTTCAATTTCTTCACCTGTTTAGTTGTGTTTTCTTGTAATTCTTTAAGGGATTTTTGTGTTTCCTCTTTAAGGGCTTCTACCTGTTTACCTGTGTTCTCTTTTATTTCTTTGAGTATGTTATTTATGTCATTCTTAATGTCCTCTAGCATCATCATGAGAAGTGATTTTAAATCTGAATCTTGCTTTTTGAGTGTGATGTGGTATTCGGGACTTTCTATGGTGGGAAAACTAGGTTCTGATGATGCCAGGTACTCTTGGTTGCTGATGTTTATTTTCTTGTGCTTGCCTATCGACATCTGGTTATCTGTAGTATTACCTCCACTCACTGGCTCTGACTGGAACCTGTCTTTCCTGTTATTTTGGTTATGTCAGAACTCCTCAGAGTCCAGCTGTCCCTATGATCCTGTGATCCTGAGATCCTGGGTGTAAGGGCTGCTGGGAGTCAGGCTGCCTCTGGAATCCTGAAGTCCTGGTGTGACCAATCTCCTGAGATCTATTGATCTATGATACTGAGAATATTAGAGCTCCTGGGAGTTCAGCCCCCTCTGGGATTTGTAGATCCCCCAAAAAAAACAACATAAAAAATGCTGAAGCTAAGATCTGCTCAGTGCTCAGACAGGCCAGAAGAACCAGTGACCCTGGCCAGAAAGGAGTTCCTGGGTTCCCGTGGGTCCCAGTTACTTCCTGATTAGGTCAGGAGTTGCTGCCTCCTTACCTAAGATCCTGAGTGGGGGTTGGTTAGAGCCCTGGGAGCCGGGCCTGCTCTGGGTTTTGTGGGATTAGGTACAGTGCTGAAGCTCAAGGTCTGCTCAGTGCACAGGCCCAGACCAGAAGCCACTTCTGCATTTTTATAAACTTTTTATAGTACTGATAATAGACTCTGAGTAGCTCTCTGAATCTTATTATAAAAGAAACATGGTAGATAGACTCTTAGAAACACCTGTCTTTTAGTCTTCTTTTGGTTGAAATACCAACACAATTCAGAATTTCTTTCACCAGGATGGACTCCACATTCCACCCTCTCTGTTGGATTTGAGTTGGCCTTGGACTTGCTCTGTAATTGACAGAAAAGATTGTTTGAAAGTTTCCTTTTTAAACCTCAATATTGTCTTACCTATTCTGGTTCTAATTCTGACTAATCAACACATGGACAGGTTAGATATGAACAGTGTTGCAGATAGGACAGTATCAGCTCACTCTAGACTTGGACCTGGATGAACCAGCTAATTAAGTAGAAAACACATGAGTGACTCCCAGGATCACAAGCTAAATAAAACCATGTTGAGATAATGGTTCACTGAGCATCAGATCTTACCAGAGAAACGGGAAGTCTATGAAGTTTCCTTTCTTTTATTTTTAATGGCAAGACTATAGAATATTTTGAATCAAGTCTCATATCAATATATTCCTGCTCAAAGGGTAGATGATATAATAGTAACCTATAAGTGTTTTAAATTCCTTATGAAAATATAATCACATCTAGATTCTATATTAATGACCTTTGCACAAGTCCAAAATGGAATATCCAGAAAGTGTGTTAGTTTCATTTAACATCGCTCCTGCCCTTATCCTCTGTAGGTTCAGACATAAAAAGGATCAGACAGGGCCCAGGATGAGAAACTGTTCATATTCTTGATACTGTCAAGGAGAGAGCATTGGCTTGGTGCCAGTGCTGCTTTGGGGTCACAGCCAACCTGGGAATATACAGCTGTTGTTATTTATAAAACTTAGACAATATTTTGGAAAACTTTATTCATGGAAAATTAAGAAGAAAATTGTAAAAACTAAATGAAAACAACTTTAGAGCAAAATGAATATTGAATGTTTCAGGAAGTGCTTGATATACACTATAAATTAATCCAGAGGTTTAAAAAGCAAACAAGATAGTAGTGTGTCTACTAAGGCATTTAGAGTGCACAATAATAGAAGGAAAGAGTGTGGATCTGGAGTCAAGGGCAGCAAATGTGGTGTTGGCCAGAGCTAAAGCTTTCCTGTGCCTTCAATGCCTTCATGCATGTAGAGTGGAATGGCTTCCAGCTCTTTATGGATGCCTGACAAATATTTCAAACACATTTGTGCTTAGTATATAAACATTTGCTGATAGAGGCAATGTCATGCATGTTACTTTTTCTTTGTACCATCATATTGTCTGAAGGTATAGTTCTCAGGTTTTAGGCAACCCAGAGAGCTGAAGCAGGTGCAAGCAACTAGCTGTCACCTAGTGAGCTTGATGTGGAAGACTTGAAACTATGAAGACAATTTTACATCTTTCACTACTTAAGTTAGAATGTTATGTCTATTTAAAAAGGCATTCTTTTAACATATAGTAGCTTCTTCTCAATGGTAAAATGAGTTACATATGTACACTTACTCAGTGTTATTTTTTACAATTTTAAGTACTGAAAAGGATGGCCTATGCATAAACATTTTATAGATTTCTTATTATTTTTAAGATGAAAATGGAAAATATAGATGAAAAAAGCATTCAAGGCCTGCTATAAAGAGAGTTGAGCTGTGTATTATATTTACTTCTTAGACTGAGAAAGTAGTTAAAAATGAATTTTCTTGATGGATGAGTCATTGTATACTGGTTTAGAATGAAGAAATTTCAAACTCAAAGTTCCTTTTACATTTTAATTTAATTTTCCCCAGTGAGCTATACATTTTGAAATTTTATTGTTAAAGTTTAAAATACAATAAAACATTTTCTTTTTAGTAGCATACATTAATTGCACAAAATAATGGGTTTATTATAAAATATTCCTTAAAGTGTAGAGTTCTCTGAATTTTAACAAGGTATTGACTCATGTAACTGTTACTCAAATCAGAATAAAAATAGTTTCATGACTTTAGCAAATGCCCCTATGCTAATCTCCCATAGGTTCTTTGTCTATTGTGTGTTGCTGTGACAAAATACCTACACTGGGTATTCTGTGATTATTTTGGCTTACAGTTTGGAAGATAGAATACACAAGCTGAGGAAACCACATATGCTAAGGGCTTTCCACTATGTCATAACATGGTGAATGGAGCCATGTGATGAGAGTGCTTTTTAGGTAATGGGGGTTCTTTAAGAGTGGTCAGGGAAGATAATGTGCTTGCTTATAATAATCCCTGCAAGTACCAATCTTATCCTGGAATATTAAAATCACTCCCAAGAAAGTGTTGTTTTCTTCCAAAGACTGGTAATCTCAATGAATTAATCACTTCCTAGAGGTCCCACCTTTAAAGGTTCTACTAAATACCCTCAGTACTGCCATATTGGAGGTTAACCCTCCATCCCTGTTGGATTCTTTGTGCCCAAATCACATCAAAACCAATCAATCTCCAATCAGAACTACAATTTTCTTTTTTTCTAAGATGATTATAGAAATTGGAACAGATAGGATGCACCTTTAAACTGTTTACCCAGCATCAATGGAGCTGGTATCTGGGAACTGTGTCTTATGAGTTCATTCCTTTTTGTCAGGAGTACTGTTCTATTTATTATTTGAATGCTTTGTTATATGCTTTCCCATTCACTGACTGAAGGATATTTTCTCGTTTCCAATTTGAGCTTTTTGTGCATAGCATAACATTTATAATCATCAAAAGCACTTTATAAAACTTAACTTCCCCCTATTCTCACGAGCTTTGGGGGATAGTAGTGTTCTTGTTCTAGCAGCACGAGGGATGTGTGGTCACGTTTCAGAACGGCTCTGCTTCTGGACGCCTAGGTGCTGGACTTACTCTAATGCATCTGTTTTGTCTGCATATCTTTCAGTAAATCCTTGAGTCCCATCTTCTACCTATTTAAAAAATTGACTGTTTTTTTTGTTCCTATCTTGGTTATTTGTATATTCAGAATGCAAATGATACCCTACACACATGACTTACATGTTTTTGCCCAGTCTGTACCTTATCTTTTCCTTCTTCAAAAGTATGGCTGAATAAGAGTTTTGAAGTTGGATAAAGTCTATTCAACCTTAATGAAGGTCTTTTTTTTTTTTTTTAATTTTGGATTACTTCTGTTTCTGCTACAAAGTTTAAGAAAGTTTGTTCAACCCAAACACAGGATATTTTTGTAAAAATATTTTCACTTAGCTAGAGAGATAGCTCAGCTAAAGGTTTACAATCAAAATGTAAAGAGTTCAGTTCTCAAAACCATGCCAAAGCCTATCTCCCACCTTCTAAGTTAAAAATAAATAAATAAGAATTAAACATTATATGTCTGTCATTTACATCTGTGATATACTTGATGTTTGTTTTCATATAAAGTTGATAATAAAACGAATTTTTTTTCCTCATGACATACAACTCTTTCTAGTCACTCTTGTTGAAAATGACTATTGCATCATAAATAGATTCCCTTTGAATTACTGATCATATGTGTGCAGGTTCCTTATGCTCCCTGTTTATTACATTGATGGTTATTGAGTTTTATTCTTGTCATAAAATGAGTAATTGGATTTCCCTCAAGTTTTCTACAACATACTTCTTCTCTATAATCATATTGAATGAAGAGAAATTATTATATTATTATTTTTCCTTTATATCCAGATTGCTGACTCCTTCTTGGTCCTCTTCCCAGAATCCCACATCCCCTTTTCCTCTGAAAGAGTTGGATCCCCCTCAATATCCTTCCCACCCTGGCACATCAATCTCAATACAGAGAAATATATCTTAAATATCTTTGGATTTTTCCTTTCTTATTGCCATAACTGGGCTTCCATTTTAATAAAGACTTAACTGGTAGCAGCAGAACTCTCTCTTCTTTCTCCAGTTTGGGAGGAAATCAGCAGATAGTACAGCAGTGGGCCCTATATCATTATCAGGCCATACAATTTCTCCTTGATTCCTAACATTCTGGATAAAACTTGGAATGTTGTCAAAATTATTTTCTTAATCTGTGCTCATGTTGTTTTGCTTCCAAATAATGCTTTTTTTTTTTTTCAATGTGGAAACAGTTTTGCTCTTCTAGGCTTTGTCTATTTTATTCTTATTAAATATTACTGGATTTTGTTTACATTTAGAAGAAGAGATTTGTTTCTCTGTTAGTGAAAGATACCACTTTACAAACTTCTTATCTTGTGTTATTGTCATCTAAATCCACCAAGGAAATGCTGACCTCACAAAAAGGAACTGGACACTCTTCCATTGACTTCTGTTTTCTGTTAGGGTGTAGATGAAGCTTATATTGCTGTTTCTTCAGATGTTTGGTAGATTTCTCCAGAGATACCAGCAGGAGTTGAAGGCTTCTGTTTTGGAAAGTTTTACATTTGTAAGTCAAATACAAGATAAGCATAAGGCTATTTGGTTTATTTAAGTATATGAACCTATGTCTTTTACTACCTTTCAGGAGTTTCCATTGTTTATGTTCAAGCATTTTTCAGGAACAACACATTTTCCTGTTACTGTGTATCTATCGACACAAATCTTAAAATTTTTTGCATTGTATCTCAAGTCCATGAGACTCTTCAGATGACTTTAAGGTATTCACCTTCAGGTTCCAAGTTCAATAGCTTCTTGCTTTTCATTTCCATTTATTCTGTTGAATCAATGCAACAAGTTTCAAATTTTGAATACAAATACTTTTAAATTCTAAAAACCACTGGTGTTCATTTCTGCCTTTTATTTTGTTGATGAGATTCCTTTTATTCACTTAAATAATATCTGGCTTTTCAGGTAATTGTTACAGGAGTTGCTTTAGAGTTTGGGCTAAATATCCCAACCTCTGCTTGGCCCTGGGAGTGGCACTATTTGGAGATGTGGCCTTGTTGGAGTAGGCGTGGCACTGTGGGCATGGGTTTTAAGAGCCTCGTCCTAGCTGCCTGGTAGACAGTCATTTAGCTGCCTTTAAATGAAAATGTAGAACTCTCAGCTCCTCTTGCACTGCCTGCCTGCATGCTGCCATGCTCCCGCCTTGATGATAATGGACTACTGAACTTCTGAACCTGTAAGCCAGCCCCAATTAAATGTTGTCCTTATATGTGTTGTTTTTGTTATGGTGTCTGTTCACAGCAGTAAAACCCTAACTAAGACAATCAGCATTGACATCTGTGTATTGTCTTCCACACAAATGAGTGTCTTCCTACCACTTCATATGCCATACAAGTTTGGACAAAAGCCTGGTGTTACCTATGATCTGAGTTGCTATGTATACCTTTAGAGATGTTCATGTTCTCATTCCAGCACGCAATTGATCTCTTTGATATCAGGTTGCAACCCTGACCATTATAACTGTTAGAAGTAGGTGATCTCAAGAGACTTTCCAACTTTCTATTTGGTAGTGTTAACTGGCTTTGCTCTGTCTTGCAAACAATATCATCATGACTTCTGGGTGGTGGCAATCCTATCATTATTCAAAATTATATCATGCTTCTTCCTTAAAGTCATAACATGCACTTTGCAGCTCATGTTGACTCTGGTGCCTCTCCTGACTGCTTCATATCTGTCATCTCCCTGGCCTCTTGTGGCTTGGAATTGCTCTCTTCAGTTCAGTCAGGAAGCTGGAACTCTAGGTTCTTCTCATGTGTTTGTTCTTGCAACTCTCCCCAATTGTTGAGCCACACTACAGTCAGAAAAAATAAAGTAAACACAGAAACAGCAGGTGCTTACCCACAAAGTCCAATCACTGCAAAGGAACCAATCTCACAGGAAGACTTCTCTTCTACACTGTTGGGCTCCTTTTGGTCCTTTTCCATGGCTGCTGCTATGCCAGCTACTGTCATTGCCACCAGCACTGGATTGACTTGAGGATGGGCATGGGAGTGGAGGAGCAGAGAGGAAGGAGTGGGAAAAGAAAGAGTAAGAGGATAAGAGATTTCTGCCTTTGTCTGAGTGAGCATGTCTGACATCTTTCTAGCCATAACCCAAGTTTTTGTCCTGAACTTATGCCTGTCTTTGAGAATCTCTACTTCTGAGTTTTGTGCCACAGCAATTCAGGTCTGGAGATAGCAGCGAAGAAATAGTGCAATCCGCTGATGATTCAGTGACAATTAGAATTCTGCCTTTCTTGTATCTTCTTGCTGCTGTTTTCTTCTGAGAAACTTCAGATGCTTGTCTATGTATTCTATCCAATCTTATCTGGAAACCAGAACCACAGTTGATCACTTTTTAGGGTTTTTTTTTTTTTTTTTTGTAATCTACAAAATGACAAGATGAGAGTATCAGAGATATTCAGAACAGGTGCTATGATTCACTACTGTGACTTCTGTATCTGTGGCCTTGGCTTCTTTTGTTTGTTTGCTTTTTAATTATTTACTTATTCCCAAATGCTACCCCTCCTCTGGGTCCCCCACCACAAAGATCCTCTTCCATTTGACCCTCCCTTTTTCTCCTAAGTGAGTGGGCCCCTTGAGTATCCCCTCACCTTGGTGATCAAGCCTCTGCAGGGTTAGGTACAGACTTTCCCACTGAGGCCAGGCAAGGCAGCCCTGTTGAGGAACCAATCCCTCAGTCATGCTATAGCTTTAGCACAGCCCCTGTTCCAATTGATGGAGGATCCACATGGGGACTGAGCTGCCCTTCTGCTAAGTATGTGCCAGGGACCTCGATTAGTCCTGTTCTTTGGTTTGTTGCTAAGTCTTTGAGAGATCCTAGGTTTCTGGTTAGTTGGCTCTGTTGGTCCTCCTGTGGAGTTCCTGTCACCTACAGTGCCTTCAATCTTTCTCCCAACTGTTCCCTAAGAGTCCCTAACCTCTGCCCAATGTTTGGCTGTGGGTGTCTGTATTGTTTCAGTCAGTTGCTGGGTAGAACCTCTCAGAGGGCAATTTTGCTAGGTTCCTGTCTGCAATATAACAGAATATCATTAATAGTGTCAAGGATTGGTGCTTGCCCATGGGATGGGTCTCAAGTTGGGCCAGTTATTGGTTGGCCATTCCTTCAGTCTCTGCTCCCTCTTTGTCCTGGCATTTCTTTTAAACAGGACAAATTTTAGGTTGAAAAATTTGTGGGTGAGTTGGTGTCCTTATCCCTCCACTGGGACACTGACTACAGGTTCTGTATTCCCTCTGTCATGAGTCTTGGCTAAGGAGTCTTGATTCCTGGGAGCCTCCCCAATCTCAGGTCCCTGAGACAGGCCTTTTGCTTCTTACCAATGAATGACATTGGAGCAGAGGAGCTGCCTTGTCTTTTCAGGTAAGCATTCATTTTCATTTCTTAAAATGATGCTAAAAATTGTGTCAAGTCAGAAATACTGTCCTTGTTAGGACATTTTGTGGTAGATGTTGTCTAGAAACATACCCACAGCATCATTCTTAAGAATAAATGAAAGATTCCATTACTGTCAGAACCTGAGAAATATATTCCATTATGGACATTGATTTTCTTTAAAATTTAAGCTGTTTATTTCAACAGTAGTAGGCAGGGCAGCAAAATTCTCCTATTTCAGTTCATCCAATATCCCAGTTAATGTCTGTGCCTTCTTAATATCTTTTTCCTGTGTGTATGTGATTCACATGTGAGGACATGTATACAAGTGCATGTATACATGTATGTATGTGCATGTAGAGCGCAGAAGTTGCAGCGGTCATCTTTATCAGATGCTCTCAATGGATTTACTGAGTGAAAGGAATCTCTTAATCCAGAGTTGATTAGTCAGTTACTGTACTAACTGGCTTTCCCTGAAGATCTTTCTTTGTCTTCAGAGCACTGAAACTGCAGTCAGGCCAGTGTACCTTCCATTTATATGGATGCTAGGGGTCTCAACTTTGGCTCTTATGCTATGGGTCAAACACTATCCACAGTGCCGTCACCTCAGATTTTCTACACTGAGAAAATCGGAGCACCAGCCAAACTTCTTAATTTCTCATCAACTATTTTTTTCTTTTAGTTTTTTTTTTTGTTGTTGTTAACTATAAAAGGTGGACATTTTCTCTGTAGAAGCATATGGAATATAAATTAGCAACAAGTTCACACACACTCCTTTTACAAAACTGCTATTCAGTGATAGTGCTGTGGATTCTAGGAGAGGGGAGTGTTGTTGATACCTGTAAATAAGATGTAAGTTTGAATTATTTTGCTATGTATTTATTATTATTATTATTTACTTTCCCAAATTGGCAAATCTAAAAATCATGTTGCATAACTAATAACTAATAATAATTTAATAACTAATTCATTCAGTGACTGAAGGGTTACAAAACTGAAACTGGAATCTGAACTAGAAAAAAAAAATTAGTGTCAAGTAAAATTATGAACAAACACAATCCAGCAGGGCCACAGTTTACCATTACTCTCACACCCTTCATGTCCTTTGTGTAGCGGGTGAAAGTATATGGCTCTAAATGAAGAAAAACGTCAGTACTATAAATCACTTTCTGAAGATGTAAAGCTTGATTTTGTGGCCCATTTCTCAAAAAGGAAATAAAAATTTGGTCATTAATTTAAAAGCAACAAAACAATGGGAGTGAAGTTTCTTTCATATTTCAACCTATAATTTCCCTGAGATTCCCCTATTACATCTTTTAAATTCTGGTGCTTTTATAGACAGCATTACACATTGTCAGTCTGGAAATGTAAAACTTCAATTGTGTCCACTTTTCAGCTGGGAAAAGTCAGGAAGTCATGTGTTGTCATAATTTCACTGGTCAGAGCACATGAAGAAAATCCACCACATGGTGAACCCCAAGGTCCTGCAGAATGTGTGTGTGTGTGTGTGTGTGTGTGTGTGTGTGTGTGTGTGCATGTGAGTGTGTGTGTGAGACACAGAGAGAAAGAAAGAGATCTTCTAAACTTATATATCTAAGGAAATCTGATAATCTCAATAACCAATGTCTACAAAAACTAATGTCATTGTGTGGAAAGACAAAGAGGATTATAGAGGATTATTTTTATTAAGACATGCTTAAGCTGTCTGACTTTTGTACTTGCCCTGCTGCTTCACCTCTGTATGTACCAACAGGAGTCCACCTCATCCTCATGTTCCCTCCTTTCCCTGTCACCTGCCACTGCCATCTTCTCTCAAACTGCCACCTTATTGATGATGTCTCTGGTTGCATGCATGCATGGCTAGAGACAAGGATTGCCTCTGATATCACTCTGTCAAAGTCAGCAAACTCCCTCCGTGGGGCTTCCTGGTCACTATGCTTTCCTTCTGGAAGGTACGTTCTTGTTTAATCTCCTGCTTCAAAAGCATTACCTTCTCAGAAATTATTCTGACCTTGTGTTCATTGGACGATAGTGCTGGGGGTGAATCTGAGTGTGAACAGTGTAACGTAAGATCTGATTTCACCCTTTTCAGGAGTACTACTGATTGTGATTTCACAGAAGGTGAGTTCTGGACAGTTGAAAGTGGCTAAAGAAAGAAAAGGTTAGCAAGATTTATTGAGTAATGGAAACCCCAAGGAACCCTCTAAATAAGAAAAAAGTGTGCTTTGACAAAAGGCAGTATGAAATCCCAGATCCTCCAATTAAATATCAATTTCCTACTCTCAATCTTGGGTTATTTGCTAGAGCTACGGTATAAGTTCAGTCCTTTATGAATATGCTCTGTGTTTTCCCAACAGTAAAAAGTAGAGAAAAGTCTATTTTGGTATATTAGTGGGCTTACAGCTGTGTTTTATGATGAAGGGTGTTCAGGATGTCTGATAGGACATGTTAGGCAAACCAGGAGAACATTATTTAGCTATGGCCCTGGCCAGGATCAACAGAGATAATGATCAGAGGGAAATAACCTTTATTTAAGTGTCAGGGTCTATGGAAAAGGTTACATTGAAGAAACTTACATGTAGTATAAGGGATCTTCTAGTCATGAGTCCAATGGTTTCTATTTCTTCTCTGTGTTTTCTTATTAACATGGCAGCAACTTATTTCGGCTATTTCAATCCTGGGCATATACCCAGAGAACTCCATGCCGTAACCATAGAGATAAGCGTTCTGTGCTTATTGCTGCTCTATAACGTAGCAAGGAGATAGAACAAACTGAGATGCCTAACAGTAGATAAGTGGATAGTGTAAATCTGCTCCACAAGCAAAACAAAATATTATCTATTTTCAAAGAAAAATAATATCACAAAATTTGCAGGAATCACAGAAAGTGTACAAATTGATTAAGGCCCCCAGTCTCAGAAAGAAAAGCCTACACATTCTCCACATGTGCAGATTCAACCGTACATAAGTAAAGAAATGTGTGTGTAAGTTTGTGATAACATTTAGAAAGCAGGCAAAGAAAGAATGATAAAATATGAAAAAAGGTTTACAGAGACGTGTCCACATAGGAAATGTAGTTTGTTTGGGTGCTTTGAGTGCTTTCTCAAGATATGATATATTCTCAATGCAAAACAAGCCTTAAATGGACATGGTTGACATGTGATTCTATGGGAATCTGTTTCTCTTACTGGGAGAACGGAATCTTAAATTCTGTTTTTATTGACTATTTCTGATGGAAGAATTTCTTTGTAGGTAACACTAAGCTTATACATTTTATCCTTCAGATGAGAATTTTAGATATTCAAATTACAGAGTGTGAACATTGTTAGAAGTATGCTCAAAATATCATAATTTTGAGAATTCCTGGGAATACAGATTTATTGTTCCTAAATTTCAAAGAGTAACGTGTCAGGAAGTTGAAAACACTGATAAACTTGTCTGTTCCTTTTGTACCGTATGTTATAATTCTAAACTGTGTCACTATTGATGAATAAATGCACTGTTTTTAATATTTAAAGAAGACCTGAAACTTGCTGGAAAGTGATTCAGTGTCAAAGAAAAAAAAAAGGACAGAATGACAAGACAAATACAAAGAAAGACACAGACCAGATGAAGAGGAACACAGGATGGATGAGTGGGCTTCTTCTTTGAGAAAGTTTCTTCATTTTCCCAACGTACAGGAATGTCTTCTATATTGACAGCAAAGTTGGCCAAGATCTGTGAGTGTAGTTTGTACAGAGCTGTCTTTAAGAATGCACCTTACAGTTAAAAAACATTGAGCAGGTTGGGTTTTAATAGTAACTTCACCTCCAATTTCTAAGGTAATTTCCAGGTAAGGCCAGCCACATTCCTATGTACCAGGGAGCAGTAATCCATATGAAAGTATGCATATGAAAGTACTCCATCTACTTTCTTGAAAAGTAAGCCTTTGGCTGTGGTTAAGACACTCTCCTGACCTTCACAATCCCTCTGTCTCTCTTGGAATCTTGAGATCCTGTCAGTAAGTAAAGCCCTATTCTGTTCTCAGTCAGTTATTAAGATTTTTCTTGAGCCCGAGTTGGCATGCTTGACTCTTCTGACTTTCAATCGCCTATGTAGACAAGGGCAAAGCACTGTACCTTTCTCTTCTGAATTGTCTTGCTATTAGGTTTTCCTGTTTTTTTGTCAAGAGGCTTGGGCCCCTATGCCTGCATCTGGCTCTGTGGGTAAGCTCTGCTGTGTGGGTCTTTGGTATCATTGTCGATTTGCTCTCCTTCCCTGCTCTGTGTTCTAACAGACATAATCTAATCTGTGTTATGTGACAAGACCAATTAGTCTCGCCCACTCAGCAGCCTTCTGTCCCTCCCCCTCAGCTGCTCTCCTCTTGGCACTCCACCTCTTTTAGGAAGTGAAGCTGGGAGCCAACTTTCCTAGCAGAATTCATTAGATGAATATGCAGGTCCAGATTGCATAAATGCTCACATCCTCCAATGGGACTGAGACTCAAGTCTTCTGACTTGTCTCATGTTTTATATTTGTCAGGAGATTTCTAGCCACAGAACTTCTTCACCAACTGGAAAGATTTTTGGGCAAGATGAGGGGACATGGAAGGTTCAGAATTGGTCTAAATAAAATACAACAAACACAGCCATTCATTTTTTCACTATGCCAAGTTATTGGCTACAGTCTTTTGCCAACAAAAAACTGCTGATGTGACAGGTGAATGTAGCCTGCAGGGTCCAGGTCGTTCACAATCAATACATGCACTATGGTCAAGCAAGTCACCCTGAATCAGAACAGGACCCCAAGGATATGGAAACACAGAACAGCAGGTGATATGCAGTTTTGATTAGTACTATTATTACATGGCCAGATTGGAGCCACTAAAGCTGGGTACAGAAGGTACCAGGGAAACCTGGCCCATCTGAATATTGTGAGATCAAAGATAGAAAAGCTTAAGGTTATTTCATTTTGTTTCTGCTATCAGAAGCAATTTTATATTTACATGCATGCACACACATACACACATGCACACACACATACACACACACATGTGCGCACATGCAGGCACATCGTTATTTTCATGACTTCTAAAGGAAAAATAAGTGCTATGTAATAATTGCTGTACTAATTAATGTAGTAATTGATGGCTGATAGGCTTATATTCATGGCTAATGACTATAAATACAACCCACATTATCTAATAGAAATGTCAGAAGTAATTATCTCTGGGGGAACAGTCAAAGTAGACTATAGACTACATTTTTATCAATCAATGAGCATTAACAAAATCAATATCATTTTTAAAAACCGCTATTTTTCTGAATTCTTTAGGGATAATGTTGCTTCCATCCCATCTCCCACCATCAGAAGTAGATTGCCTTGAGGTAACTCCATATTTCCTCCTAAATTCACAAATACAAGATGAGAAAGAAATAGGTAGAATAAGAATCCAGAAAATAAACACTTTTCTAAACAATAAAAATCTAATAAATCCTCTAGGATTTTAGCTCCTAGATAACATAATGATATTTTGTATGTGTATTTTTTTTCTATTTTGACACTGTAAATTTGATCTACAGAGTTCCTTGTCATCTGTTGCCAAGAAACTGCTAACAGGACACCCCAAAATATTCAGTGAAACTTCTTAGTCCCTCTTCTTTTGATATAAAAACCAACCCAATTACAGTATGGTGTCTAGCTGCAAGATATGCTAGTGCAATGGTGGCACAAAGCTTGTAGGAGTAACCAACAAATCTGAGTTGAAATAAAGGCTCACTCCAAAAGATAAAACCCATACTCAACAGTGCTTGTGTGACCAGGAACCAAAGGCTAGAAAACCATGGACCTAGGGTACAATCAAATAATACTGGTCTACTAAAAGAATGTAGCAATGAAATGACTCAAAACCATAAAATGCTATACTCATTGATCACTGTCTCCTTGGCCATCATCAGAGAAGCTTCCTCCAGTTACAGATGAGAACAAATTCCCGGGCCCAGAAACACAATATGCAGAGAGTGAGAGATCTTGGAAAACCCAGCTCTAAACAGGATGTTTCCATCAAATCCTTCCCTCTCAGGGCACAAAAATCCCTGCAGAAGAGGAAGCAGAAAGAATATAAGAGTCAGAGGAGTGGGGGCATCCTTTTGGAGAGGGACAGGGTGGGAGAGGGAGGGGAGAGGAATGGGATGAGGAACTGTCAGAGGGCATAACAGAAGGGAGATAACGATTGGACTATAAAAAAGGATTAAATATAATAATAATGACAATAATAACAATAATAATAATAGCCAGAGGAGATTGAGAACACAAAGGAAACAAGGCCCTCTAAAACAACGGGATGAATGCACCTGTGAGCTTGCAGAGACAGGCAGCATGCACAGGCCTGTGCAGTTTTGCACCAAATGGAGTCCTAGAGCTAAAATGAAGGAGCAAACCCTAACTCAGAAACAATCTATGTGTGACAACCACTTGTAAATGAAAATTTAGTTTTCTCCAAGGGACTCTTACTGGGGAAACAAACTTCTCTTAAAGGTAGGCTGCATGCCCAACAGTAGATGCTCACAGGAGACAAAATCACTACCATCCTTGGAGGTTCCTTGTCTCATAATGTCATGTCTGGTTTTAAATTTTAATTTTAACTTAATTCAATTTTTATATAATATAGGAAGAGACTAGAAACCAGATGTGCTTGCACTAAGTTTTCTAAGATAGATTCTTATCACAGGGTGAAGGAATACATGTGGTCAGGTTCAGAATGAGGAAACCAAAGAATAAAACTGTGTTGGAAAAAATAAAAACAATATTCATTTCAAATCATTATAATTAAAATATAATTACATCATTTTCCCTTTCCTTTACCTCCCTCTAATCCCTCCCATATCTCCTCACTTTCCTCTTTTTCTCTGATTATATTTATTATTATTTAATGATATTATTATATATAAACAATTATATGACTATACATACTTATTTATAGTATGAGTTTTAATAACATTGGATATGAAAAAAGGATTTAATGTCTATTTTCTTTATTAACTGACTGTGTCAAAAATCTTACTATCTTAACTCTGACACAAACCATCCTTTACACTGATCTGATCAATACTCAATGCATTCTTATATTACTGAAGAAAGCCCTGCTGCTCAATGTATTAGGATCCTTATACATACCTTTGAGACATTATGTAAGTGAATAGACTGAAATTCCGGACAATGAAGATGATATTCTTCAATCTAAGTCAATAGAAATTTCATATTCTGAAATTGGGACCTCAAAAGCAAGATGACCTCAAAAGCAAGAGACCCTGTAGAGCAGTTACAGCTGATGAGAATCTGTCTAGTCCCGGGACGGGGGGGCAGTGACAGCACCATGCCTGTTAGGGGAAAGGAAGTGACTAGCGAGGAGGGCCAAGAGGACCCCAAATAGTCCAGATCTGATATCAGCTCTGCTATTCTTAACATGGCATCCTTAGTCTGATTCTCTAAAAACTTGTCTACAAGGAGCATTTGTTAGAAATGTTACCAGGCCACGGAGACTTAACCGCTGCTTTCACTGTGAGTGCTTTATTTAGTGCAAGGCAATGCTATATTCAAAAGCTCCTTCACTGACAGATTTTTGTTTGTTTGTTTCATTTATTTATTTTGTTTTTGTGTATGGGGATAACATAAGGGGACAACAGAAAGAAAGATGTCAGAGAGAATTAGTGAGAAATCAAAGGAGGACTAGAGGAAGGACTGGAAATGACTGTGTGTATGGGGAGGAATGAGAAGGAAGTAGTTGGAAGTTAGAGTGGACCATTGGGAAAGAAGAGTAGGATGGCAGGGAGAGGAAAGGTGGCATGTGGCATGCATGTGACTGTAGTACATACAATATTACATTGTCAGAGAATTTAAACAGTGATAACAGAAAGATAGCAAAACTAACCTAAACATACACAGTTGCACGTGTGGACATAGGATTCTATATAAAAGTTACATAAACATACCACTGAGCTACTGGTGTTGGACACTGAAGTCATTTGTAGCATTTTGCTCTTACAAATAACACTGTGGTGGACCCATGCAGGCATCCCTAGAGACAGTCTTACTGTGTCACTGAAGAAATTGTAGTGGGATTTCTTCTTAAGAGGTCCAAATATTAATCTATATTGGAGTTATTTCCTCTGTGAAGTTATATAGCCCCCGAACTTTTGTTTTATGTATTTTCCTACTCATTTTAATCTTTGTAATGTGATAGCTAACTTTGACTGTTTGATTTTCAATTTTTAATCAGTCTATTTTAACACCTTACTTTGCACTATATCTTATATGTATGTTTTTGCTTATGTCTGTTCACAATTTCCCCATCAGAGCCTTCGTTTTTTCCTTACAGATTTATACAATTCTTGTAAATGTAATCTACCTGCTCTGTTCTTCAGATATGTTAGCTCTCAAATGTATTGCCCATTCAAATTTATTGGCTGTACTATATGCAAACAGCAGTGACTAACATTTTTCAAATGTTGTGTTACCAATACTGTTTTTATATTTTAAGTAGCTCCTTTAGTAGTAAGAGGTACATTATTGTTATTTTTATTTTACTCTGAATTTTGACTGAGGTTAAGTAGTAACAGAGCTTGCCCTTAAATTAATAATCAATGCAAGGGCATGCCAAATTCATTATCTGCAGGTAAATTCTTAAATAGGGCCCTTGGTCTAAATGCTCAAGTGGTCCTTTGTATGACTTCCTATGGCAGAATGTTCAATGATATTAAAAATCCAAGCTGCTGTCCAGTTTTTTTTTCTTTTGCTATTGTCGTTGTTGACTAGAGAAAATATTAAAGTGAAGGCAGAACAATGCAGTGTAAGATCCAAGCTACAGTCAATAGAACTGCTAGGCAGAAGTCTGCTTAATGGATGATACCAGCTCACAGCAATACTACATGACATAAAGTAAATCCTCTGATGTCTCTTGACTTCCTCATCATTTCTAGGTGCTCCTATTGTCTGAATCCAAGAAAAAAAAAAAAAAAACAGAAGGAACAGAACCACTGACATGACGTATAGACTTACGTTGTCATCAGTTGGAAAATGGTCTTCATGATTTCTATCAGTCTCCATTTCCTAGTCATGTGCAGGACACACAGTAGGGTCAGAATACGACACACACTAGGACGAGACAGGAGGCTAATGATATTTTTGAGAGAGAAAACACTGTATTTTTCAAGTCTTCTTTATCATCTCTCATTTTGTGCATACTTCATTATTCAGGGAGGAAAATGAATTATCTGTAAGCCCCCTCCTTATTTCTTTACTGGACCAAGAGCTACTTAACAGGTAACCAAGAGTGGTGTTGAGTACCTTCACACACACAATTTCAGCTATCTATCTGAGAGGTACTGACAACTGAGAGGTACTGACAACTGAGAGGTACTGACAACTGAGAGGTACTGACAACTGAGAGGTACTGACAACTGAGAGGTACTGACAGCTGAGAGGTACTGACAACTGAGAGGTACTGACAACTGAGAGGTACTGACAACTGAGAGGTACTGACAACTGAGAGGTACTGACAACTGAGAGGTACTGACAACTGAGAGGTACTGACAACTGAGAGGTACTGACAGACAACTGAGAGGTACTGACAACTGAGAGGTACTGACAACTGAGAGGTACTGACAACTGAGAGGTACTGACAACTGAGAGGTACTGACAACTGAGAGGTACTGACAACTGAGAGGTACTGACAACTGAGAGGTACTGACAACTGAGAGGTACTGACAACTGAGAGGTACTGACAACTGAGAGGTACTGACAACTGAGAGGTATTGACAACTGAGGCTTGGGAGTTAGTTTCCTCAGTGTTCCATAATGTTTCATTCTGTCTTCATCCCGTGAGCTTAGGCAAGTCTTCCAAATGGATGTACAGAATCATTCCCTTTTCCATACTTTTTAATTAATATTCATATTGGTATTAGTGATGTGGTGACTAGCCTAAAACATATGAGCAAAAAATGTAAGCTGTTCTTTGTTTAACTCCACGTTCAACTTTTTTAAAAGTTAAAAATATAAAACTTACAAGTCTTCTTGAGGTATATGAATCTTTCCTTGATCTGAGATCACTGTTTTTTTTTTTACTTTAAATCTGTCTCTGTCTCTGTTTCTCTCTCCACACACACACACACACACACACACACACACACACACACACACACACCACAAACTTTTAAATAATCATTAAGACTGAGTTTTAGAAACTAGGCGCATGCTTTTAAGCCCAGGACTCAGGAGGCAAAGGCAGGCAAAGGCAGGCAGTTTGAGGTCAGCCTGGTCTACAGGCAAGCTCTAGGACAGCCAGGCTATACAAAGAAAACTTACCTTGGAAACAAACAAACAAAAAATCAAAACAACAACAAAACACTTATTATTTAGTTCTTAAACAAACTGGATCATTAATGTTTTGAATGGAGCTAGGGGTTGAACCTGTGTTCTAACAGTGAGTTACATTCCAACTAGTACTCACTATGGTTTTGCCCAAATCTTTAATTGACCTCAACTGTTGTCTTGAATGGTTAATTTTAAATAGTTTCAAATTGTATGTCTTCTTGGTGCTTCTTTCCTTAGTTCCTCCCCAAGAGAGACTTGTTCTTTGTGGTACATTTAGGGGTATAGATACTGTTAGCTTGTTTTGTAATTACAGAGGAACAACCTGCGATACTTTCTTAACTCATAAACTCAACCAAATCTGCTGTCATTAAGTATAATTTAAATTAAGGAGTAAAAGTGTTCAATTGTGGATATATTTATGTTTGAAGTAGTCTATGGGTATCTAAAGTCAAAACAATTTGTGATTCTAGGTAGTGGATGATGATGGCTTTTTCAAAATAGTCTATAAATAAGTGTTCTACTGAAATACAATTATTATTGCTAACAAAATGTGCATTATTTAATATTCTTCTATGCATGTAAGTATAATAAGTATAATTTCTCCTATAATTTGAGAGAAACAAACTTAATAATTGCAGAGATCAGCTCAGTAATAGCAGTAAGAAAAACAGACATGACAAAACAGGGTGATGTCATGAGTTTCAAGTGCAAGTTTTAACAACAGTGACAAAACAAACAAAATGACAGCACATAACCAAACACACCAAAACTTTAGCTTAAGAATATCATCACTTTTTAATGGAAAAAGTCAATTTATAAATTGTCTCTGGGGTTGATTCTGACTTAAGCGCTTGGCAAAACCATAACTAACGCAGAGGCTCTAATGATGTCTCTGCTGGTTTGTCATGAACCCACATGCACTGGATGCTTATGGAGTTAGTTGCAGCTTCCATGGAAGTGCTAAGCCTCTCAGTGTAGCAGGAACACTGACACTGAGAGCATCAGTTTGTTTCTGAGGCTTGGAAAATTGGCAGAAAAATACATTGTCTAGAGTACTCTAATGGTGCCAGGAGGTGCTTGCTTCTGGAGAGCATGGGGACACTCAAAATTCAGGATCCAACAAGAGTCTAGAAATAGTGATTTTTAAAAAGTAATTTATTTCTATGCTATTTTGTTTTTTCTAAAGTTCTTCCTTGGTACATTAAAGATGAATTATATAATGTAATCATATAGATGTTGATTCTATATCATGTTACATAATGGTTTGTTCCAGAAAGATCAACTAGTTAAATGTTGAAATGTTAGACAGTCCCTTTTACCCAGGGAACCACACATTGTATCATTGTTATTTTGTTACACACAATACTTTAAAAAATAATTTTCATGACATCTAAGGTGCAATTTTTAAAGTCTCACAATATTATATATTTCTTTCAGAAATTAATGCTCCCACTTTTGCAACCATATGTATTATAGTTATCAGACTTTAAAAGAGTGGATTCAGTGCATATGTCAGTCAATGACATCATGCTTTCTTTTTTGTAAATTTATTATTTCAGAATTTTGAAGCCAGAGAGGGTATTCACTTTGTGTATTTCCTTGTATAAATGATAGGCAATCTCCCATGGAGACATACATTCTTGGCACCATCTGTTTTCCTGGTGGGAAACTGCATTCCTATGGTGTGAGAGGACTCAGAATCACTGCCTGCACTTTTGAGAACACACTTCCTGTCTGGAGGAAAAGGCACCACGAACATCCTGCTGTGTATGAACACCTATGACCTAGGTCAGACCTTCAAAGTGTATCTCAGCTGCCAAAAGAGCTCATCTTCCGACTTCCTGCCTTCTTTCCCTTCTCATGCTCAGAGTCTAGATGAGACATTGTTTTAGGCATCTCAGATTCTGCTTGGGTCCTCTTGTGTGAGAGAAATGAGTTGTAGGGTGCCCTCCTGTGTCTCACCTATCTATATCCACTGCCACGATGCTACCAGGAGCCCTTGGGAACTACACTATGAAGAGAGCTTTCCTAATTTTTTTTTCTGCTTCAGATTTATCATGATCCCATGTTCATATACATGGGATCATGTTTCTTTTTTTTCTTGCTCATTTCTTTCCTTATTGGGAGAATATTCATATGTTTGAATTTGTAAGGAATTCTACTCAGAATTCTAGTACTTATTTTTCTAGCTAAGTACATGGTTTTGATTAAAATTCCCTTTTATTAATGAGAAAGAACAATATCTATGTTCTACAGGTACTAATGGCAGTCACTCTTGGGAACTGAGCATGGTGCTAATTGTTTTCTGGCCGTCATCTGGATCCTACACCAGCTGTGTCTACCTATACTCGTTATTCACATGTATCAGTTACAGAGAATGCAAGAGATGATATAATTTCCTCAAAGCTACATAGAAGATGATAGAGAGATAAATATTATCTGATAATTATGACCCAATCAACATGAATGCCTGGAACAAATGAGTAGAAAGGGTAGTGCTTTAGAGACTTAGAGTACACTGAGCTAGCACAGGAAGTGGTCTTAAGATTATACAAATAAGGCTTATGTTTGGAATACAAAACCAAGAAGTGTTTAGACTATCAATTTAGAATAAAAACATGAGAAGCCAACTAGTAATTGAATTCCCAATAGAGAGGGAATGAAAGCAGATGTGCCCCACGTAAGGAGAGGTAGGTGAGCTGTGTTCCCTAATGGAGTTAGGTTTGAAGACTCTGGAGTGGGGGAGTGGTGTGTACAGTATATTTTAGTTTACTGATATTAAATGGAAAGTATAAATTAGCTACTAGCAACAAATATTTGAAGAATATTTAGGAAGTCTTTCATGTAGAAAAAAAATTCTGAACAAGTCAATGGCCAGAATAAATGGAGATATATTAGTAAGGGGCAATCAGAAGTATCTGTGGAATGTCAGATAGTAGGGGTTTGGGAAAATGAAGAGTAAAAGATTCACTCAATAGAACACAATACCACTAGATAAATAATCCAGCCGCATACCCTCCTTTTACTGTGGAGAAAGCAGCAGCTGAGAATAGAAAGTCCCGATGACTCGGAGCCTCTAGAACATTAGCAGCATGGCTTCTGAGCACAGCCCAATACTCTTTCAGTCAATATTTCTCCTAAGATCCTAATACGGTGAGATGAAGATGACACTGTTCTAATATGTGCTGCTCATTTCCAGCATTCCCCACAGGTCATCTGTCCCTTGCAGCATTCCTCAGAGTGACTGTCTTTCCCACAGTGCCACCACAATGCTTCATCACATTTTCTGCTTCCAAGAATTAGAAACATCTAGATCAAATCTTATCTCACCCGGCATCTTGCCAGAGCAAGCAAAGTATATTCTGGAAAAATATGTTTGAAAGCATTTATTTAGATGTAATGTTTTAAAATTTTGAGATTTGGCAGAAGGCAGACGAACTTCTGATGTCTGTTATGCCTATGAACAAGAATAAAATGATATGCATATAGATTATGTCATTTGTCAAGTAAAAAGAATATAGCTATGGACCCCTATAAATCATCCCCAGAGAATATAAAGTTGTTTGAGATTTGGTGCTCTAGAATTTTCTAAGCACCCAATGGTAAAAAGTGAAATATTTCCCCACCTGTCTTCAAACACATATTCCTCACAAACCAAGATTATTTATATGATATTTATGCCCAGCAAAGCAATAGCTGGAGTGTTGAGTATGATCAGGTAATAATTGAATGTTTGTCCTAAACAGAATTTGGAGATTATTTCTCCCCACTTACTAAGAAGACCATAAAGGAGGAAATTGTGATTTAAGAATCTGAACAAAGAATAAAGCAGAAGATAAAAATATGTCTTCCTGTGAGTAGGTATCTTTGAGATTTCTTTTCCTTTTAGTTAAAACCATACTCATTCTTTCAAAACTCTTAAAAGTGAATAAGGAGGAAAAGATTTTATAGTCAGATAGTTGATGTCTTCCTACTGTTAAGACAAAATTACTTCTGCAGTACTGTATCAGTATCCTATTTGATAGGAATGGAGGGCTAGGGGGAATTCTGCAGTGTTCTTAAGGAAGATTCTAGAACAAGCTGAAGCAGCCATGGGAAACAGCAACCTTTAGCAGAGACTCAGCTAAGCCTGGTGCTGATGTTAAGAGAAGTCATTATGAGCAGATTTTTCATGATAAACATGCTCACATATTCACATGCACATACATACACAGTTTGTGGGTTACCATCTCTATGCTTAGACATATGAATGGAAATGGAAAAGGGTGGGCTGGCTGGAAGAAAAACGCTGACACCTTAAAATACACAGGAGCAAAATACGTGTGCAGTGAAAATGAAGCAGGCAGGGTGCACAGGTTCTTGGACCTTTTTTGATGAAGCTTCAGGAAGCTCTCTCCAGATTCACAGTGATGGTTCTGTCTTGTCAGCATTTTTCTTTTATTTGTATTAGACTTTATGACATGTCTAAGAGTAATAAATAATTTATAAGTTGCAATAATGGCCTGCAACATTTCTGGCAGATTTAAAAAATTCTTTTCCAATAACTCATTTGATAAACTCTTGAGTTCTCTTCTCTAGAACATTTCACACAACAATGCTTTGTTTTAGGGGTTGTCTATCAATGGGTAGCAGAGCATTCATTATGCATTCAAGTCTGCACTTTTTGTGGATCCCTTTCTTGTTTCCTTTTATTTTTCCCCTTTAAGTGGCATGTTTTTTTTTTTTTCTGAGTGTAATCTGATTCTTTGCAGTGCAAAACAAAATCACAGGAGGAAAAAGTTAACCCTTAAGGCTCTCAAGGGAAATGACAAGTTTTTTCATAACAACTACCATATTGCAATATAATTTAATAAATATTTTTATAAGTCGTCCATACATCTGAGAGTGAGCACATGACTGCTATACTACCAAAAAAAAAAAAAAAAAAAAAAAAGGGATGGTGAGGCACAATAGCTTCTACATACATACTCCAAAGGAATAAGATTGTCTATTTTTCCTATTGATAACTTCCAGAGTTATCAATATACTTAACTTCCATATACTTAACCAACTGCCCTAGCCATTTACCAAAATTAATGCAATGTGTAAATTTTCACCTTCCTTGTCTTTTACAGGTTTTATGAGGGTAGAATCTTTATCCCACAGTAGAGAATAGGATCTCAGAAATGGCCCTTTATTCCTGAAAGATTAGCTTGTTGTCCATAATGATTAAGGACATTCTCATATTACACCCTCAGCACATGTTTCTAAAAGTAGGACGTAAGGTGCTCTTCGAAGTTGCTGTTTGGCTACAGACCTTGATTTTGCATCTGTAAAGTAACCAGTCTTTCTTATAGATGAAAACAGGAAAGGAGATAGAAATGGAGATGAAAGAGCAAGACTCCCAGTGATCACAGAGATAAAGGATCACTTTCAAAGATGAAGAAATTTAGGAAGACAGTTGAACCCATTGTTAGGCTCTTACCAAAGACAACCTTGGAGTTTTCCTGAAGCCAATGTGCATTTCAGTCTCATTACTTCCAGGGATAAAATGTATACATCAAACATTTCTGTACCTCTCTGGGAAGAGTAGCATTCTTCACTTCATTCTCAACAGGGACTGTATGTATTCTGAACATTTCACAGCATTTGACTCTTAAGGCAGAGCTTTGTGCCTACAGTGTACGACCTCAATTCCAAAGACGACATTTACTAAAATATGTGCTACTGGACATATTTACGAAAATAAGTGCTTTCACACATGCAAAGTCAACATTCTTCTGTTTACTAATCCATTTTCAATCGCTTGGCAGCCACTGATAATCAGATGATAGCAGTACCTGAGGGGTTCAATGACCTGATGTAAAGACCTTTCAATCATTTAAGATCAGGGAGAAATTACCTCAAAGTGGCATTATTAGGGTTAGAGAGAAAAATGCCAAAAATAAGGAAAGATTTGTGAACCTAATACAAATTCTGTGATTTTTTTTGTTTCTACCTTGTTCTAAAGACACAGTCATCGATACACAAATGAGATATACCTCAGGGAATTCTTACTATATACCATCTTTAAGAAAAATTGTAAGCTTAATAGTCTGTTTTCAGTGGATAACTAATATTTATAAATGAACCTGAACACAGCTTACTCTCAAATGATACATTTTCCACACTTTGGGATGACATTTCTCGGTTCCTGAGCAGATCTTATTAGCTTGGTGATTTTAATCTGCGTTGTTAAAAATGAAGGTCTTTGCCTCCGAGTTCCTTCAGTTGATTTATGTCCCCTCAATTTTTTCATCATGCTGAACTCTCCCTAGCAATAGCGGTGTCTGCTTTGGAGCTTGATCAGCACCCCAGGCTTTCTCTTACTTCTTAGTCAAAACTACACAGGATTCGTGATGAGTGTAAAATCTGTCCTGTCACATGGTGCTCTTCAAACAAAATAAGCAACTCCTAAAGGAGCCTTGGAAGGTGATGGGGCTACTGGATGTTCTGTCCCGATCTGTGCTATTCCTTGTGTTGAGCAGCTGTGATCACTACCAAACACAGTTCACTGATGTTTGAACGGAGCCGCTGGAAATGGAGTGTTAATCCTTTGCTGTGCCTCACATCCCTAGGTATAAGCAAATGGCCATTCATGCTGATCCGCTATGGAGAACAAAGCTGGGGATACACTAATACATCATTCTCAACTTGTTACCTACTCTCTAATCTCAGAAATCTGGTCATGGGAGGCAGTGTTATGATACTAGAGGTAAAGAAAAGGCAAAGCATTTTTTGGATTAACTTTTCAACTCATATATTTTAAATTGTCTTAACAAACCAATAAATGTTCACAATTATACAATATATGTTTACTGTGTTTTACCAGGAGGCTATGTAGAAGAATAGCATACAGATAAACCTCAGTTTATGTCCTGGAATGCACTTAGGACTCATTGTCCTAAGTTTTCAAATGTAGGAACTGTGCAATGAAAGCCAAAATATGAACCGACAGTTTAGGAAAGCATCCATTGTTGTAGGTAGATTTTAAATTACAATAGCTTCACGCAAGGTGAAATATCATAGGCAAAAAACAATAAGCCCTCTGACAGAGTCTGAGCAGTGTAGACTTCTGCTCACAGGTCATACTGAAGGAGAGACAAGCAGTAGACCTGTCTTCAATCTTCCATAGCACTGCAAACTTAGTGCTGGTAATGATCATAAAATGGGACTCTTAACGCTGTCTGTTAGCCTCTGAAACGTCGCCATAATTAAGTTTCAAGGCTGTACGCACAGATCACTTAATCAAAGATTATGGTTGAAAAGGTCTCATTGATATGGATACCATAAGTCATTCAGAGGCTCCATCAAAGATGCCACCTTAAATATCACTCGTTGATTAACTCTGAAAGAAATAGATCAACCAGACAGAGAGAGAGGACCTCCTCACCAACACCGTGAAGATCCACTAAGTAGGGTGTGCTCCTGTTGAAATGTTGACATTTATTTTAAGAATAAATTCTAATATGTAACAGTAAAGCAAAGCAAAGAGAATGGGATTAAAGCAAGCAGAGAGTCAGGAGGGAAAAAGGACAAACGGAGAGCTGTAGGAAGTCACTGCTCTTCCCGTCATGCTTTGCTGCAGCCTTCTCCAGCCTGCACTGGGAGGCTTGCGACTTCCTTTCACTCAACTGCCACCTAATTCAAGTCTTCAGTCTAGAGCAAGTGAAGACACCTTACCTCATTCACACAGAAAGGAGGAGATATTAGGAAGGAAAAAGACTGGAAACAGAACCTGCAATTTGCTTCAGTAACTTAAAAAACAAAAGAAAACAAAACTCGGGTATTGGAGGAACTCTGAGCGGAGTTTGAAAAATTGATGTACACTGGAAATTAAAAGTTTAATCTACTGTTCTCCTAAAGGAATATAGCAACAAAACTCTTGAGGGCATCTCGTTGTACTTATGGATCAGTGCCTTGCTCAGCCATCATCAGAGAAACTTCCTCCTGCAATAGATGGGAACACACATAGACCGGCAACCAGATAATGTCCATACTCAGGGAACTCTGCAGAAGACAGGGAAGACAGATTAATGTTAGAGACAGGGTAAGTAACATCAAGAAGGGGAGACTTTCTAGACCTAAACAAGGCTGATTCACACACGACGTCACAGAGACCATGGCAGCATGCACAGGGCACACACAGGGCACAGCCAGAGGGAGTCCCAACATTGAGAGTAGAAGTGAGCAAATGTCTCCATGCTTATCCCAGAAGCCTTTTCCAATTCATACCTTCTCAAAAAGAACAAAGAGACTTTCCAACGGAGTCTCACTGGGTCTACAAAACACACTTAAGGACACACCAGCAGTACATGGGCAGCACAAAACAAACTCAATGGTACTTTTGCTGTTTTTTTTTTTTTTTCTCTCATAATGCTTTGAGAATTTTTGTTTTACAAACTTCACGCTCTTTTTCCTATTTTGTTTCCAGTATGTGTAAATGTGTGTTTCGGTGTCTATATGTGTTTCTCGTGCTTTTATTGGATCTTTTTCTTTTTATGTTTGTTTTGTCCTCTTCTGGCCTGCTGATTTGTATCCTCCATTATTTTATGATTATCTTTTCAGATGCTTGTTTCTATTCTAAGGAGAGGGTTTAAGAAAGGGTGTGGATTTAAGTGGGTGGGGAAGAGAATCTTGGAAGGTTTAGGAGAAGGGAAACTCTAGTCAAAATATACTGTATGAAAAATTCCATTTTTTTGTTTTGTTTTTTGAGACAGGATTTCTCTGTGTAGTTCTGGCTGTCCTGGAACTCACTCTGTAGACCAGGCTGTCCTTGAACTCAGAAATCTGCCTGCCTCTGCCTCCCAAGTGCTGGGATTAAAGGCATGAGCCACCACTGCCCAGCTCCATTTTCCATTTTAAAATGAAGAGAAAATGAGTAATTTCGTATGATACAACTTGAAAATGTAGATTTATGCTAAGAATCAACTGATTCATAAGGCAATTTAATCTTAACTGACATTATATTAGCTAATTTAAGTTATGTGTCAGTTTTAACAGATTCTCTTAAAATCAGTCAGTCTTTTTTATTATTATTATTTTAAAATTTCAAATATTTTACTTTGGGTCAACACTTCAAGATATATATATATATATGGTTTTGGAAATCTGTCTCTCTGGAGCCCAGGGACTCCGTATCTGAAATGTTTAGCACCTACCACCAGATGGCAGTGTGTTGCAAGTAAAGACCAGATACTTTATGCCCAGGTGGGGAATTCTGATGCTTTATAATTTATAGAAAAATACGAAGGATGGTTATACACATATTTAAGTATTTAAAATAAAATAATTAAAATAAAACATTTTCAAACTAACATGCAAGCAGTAAGTTCAATGCCTTATGTTATGTTTCTGTCAACCATTTTGTTATTATAGTGAGAGTAAATCTTTCTATGGTAACCCAGTTCACAGTACTCATAGTTAGGGTGCTCAAATTTTATTAAAAATAATTTTCTGCCTTCAAGAGAGCAATGACTGACCATAAATGATCTTTTTACTGCATTGATTATGTGGAGCTTTTAAGTAGATTTTACATGAACAGTTTTTTTTCCATGTTTTTGTCTAAATATGTGAACCCTCTTGTCTGTGACTAAGGCTTTTGTCTACATGGTATGGTATTAAAAGTGATGTAATTACACAGTGCTATGAATTTTCTGGTGATAATGATACACCTGGGACAAGAATGGATGGAGCACAATCTACCATGGCAGGAGCACTTCAAACTCTTTCCTCAGCCTTGACATCACCCTTATCTTCTAGATCTATTAGCATGTCCTTCCCAAGGCACTTTGCATTCTTTGGTAAATTCTAGTATTCTTCTAGTCCTCCTTTTCAAGATAATCTCCAGAAAAATTCACAAAATATAACAGATGGATGGTATAATATAGAATTCCCAGAATTACTGCCTCCCTCCATAATCTCAAAAGGGCAAGCTAAGTAATTGCAGGTAACCTGTAAACAGCAAATTCGAGTTGGAGTTAAAAGGTCAGAAAGTACCAATTAAATCTTAAGGTCCATTTTGTTTATACTGTTAAAACCCACCAACACTTACACTAAATAGAAACCGGCTTTTTAAAAAATTATTTGATGGACAGATATTTCCTTTCTGTGACTGAGCACTGTCTCCCGCCATCAGGCTACTCAGTATGGCTTACTATCTTTTCATATATGTTTTTAATCTCATGGTATAGTATTATTTAAGTATAATTAAGTACTACTAATGCATTTCCTAGAGATGGAGAAATGTCTCAGTGGCTAAGAAGACTTAATTGCTCTCACAGAGGACTTGAAGTTGAGTTTCCAGACCCACATCAGGTGGTTCACAACTGCCTGCAACCCCAACTCCAGGAGACCCCATGTCTTCTGCCTTTACAGGTACCTATACTCATGTGCACTCACCCCAATATACACATAATTAAAAGTACATTAAATACTTTTTAAAGAGTATACTTCCTGCAAGTACGAGGAAGCTAGTTTAACTCACCAAGGATTCAAATTCGGATTTTTTATTTCTTAAATAAGAAAGAGTAGGAGACATCATGATTGGTGTTTCTGAAAACCTCAGCTTTTATAGGAAAAATTTTCCCCCAGTTCAAACATAGGGCATACCCCAACTTTCATTATGAACATTTATTTATTTATTTATTTATTTATTTATTTATTTATTGCAGAAGCTCAGAGGGATCTCCATTCAGGTTCTTTCAGTCTAAACTGGGTGGTGTAGCTACCCTGAAGATAGGGGTGTATGTGAAATAGTAGGAGAAGTATCAAAAGTTTTATTAAAGTAGACAAGAACCAGGAGTCTAGGAAAGGGCCGTGTTGGCTGGCCAGCAGTCTCTGCCAGATGACCTCCTCCGTTTTATAAAACCCTTGACTTTCAGCTGAGTACATGGATTCCCAGAATGAGAGCATTACCAACTTCTCCTGTAGCTCACAATGGCTGCCTGGTGATTCTCGTAAAGATGTACAGATTTAAGTACATGCATACACCATCAGGAAAATATACTATACATTATTAAATGCATTAATTAAATATTAGGATATAGTATTTATATTAATTAAATGCATGCATCAGGAAACATTGCACTATCTGTCTTTTACTTGAATCTGGCTCTTTCTTTTATTGTACGTCTCTGTCTACTTGCTCAAAATCAGATGTGACTAAATAAAGTATCTTGAATTATGAAGTTGATTTCAGAAAGGAAGCTTCTTTAGTGAGCTAACATGATAATAGCAGTCTGGGTTACGGACACAGCGCAGGGAAGCATATCATTCTTTGACTATTTACCAAAATTTTATATCACAGATAAGTAATCTCCTATTTTGTTGGAATGGGTGGGTTTGTGTCCCTTCCCAAAGGTATATCCATATACCAGTGCATGTTGTGTCCTTCCCAAAGGCATATCCATGTCACAATGCATGTAACACATTATTTGGAAAGAGCCTTGGAAAATGTTATTCATATTAAGCATCTTGAGATGTGAACATCCTGATGTTTCCAGGGGCAGGAACTCAATCCAATGACAACTACCCATATAGTAGAACCTGTAGAGGAGATTTTCATGGGCAGGTGGAGGAGACTCAGAACATAGAGAGAACAGGGAGTGATGGGAAAGGAGACAGAAGCTAGAGAAAGTCCTCAGAAATTGTCTGAAGTCAGAAAGAAATCCTCATGTCTCTAAAGGGAACACAGCCATGGAGGCAGACGGATCCTACATTAGCTTGTTTGTTCATATGGTAACAGCTCAGGCTATCCTCAGGCTCATATTTGACCCTTTTACATCAGTGTTAGTTTGTTGAGTGTGGGATGATGAGTATGGACTCCCATGCCAAGCCTGATACCAAGTTTATGACCCCAAAACAGGGAAAAAGCACCCCTAATCACCCAATTTGTGATAACTTCATACAACAGCATTAAGAAACATACACTTGTTTATAGTTCGGGGTATTTTTTTTTTAATGTTTTGCCACTCATAAAGAAACCTAAATAACAGATTCCCAACTGTATTAAAATCTTGAAAGCAAAGACTACATCTTAAGAGTATTTCCGCCCACACGGTCTAGAAGAAAGTACATATGTGGACAGATTTCGTGTCACCACATTAACATCCCTAGCGACTCATGAGGGAATTGGTATTTAATGAAGACTGTCTCAAATAAAGCTTGGAAGAATTTCAAGAATTATTACTATTAATTATCATTACCACGTTGCCAATTATGGGTGCTGAAGCAAGGGATGGGTGAAAGGAACAGAGAACCTGCAGAGATGAATCCAAATTCTGGATATGCTAATATGCTAACTTCTACTGAGAGGGTTAGTTTATGTTGTGAATGGAATAGACACTTGCCTCCCACTTGCCAGCACTAAGTAAAAACTCAGCAGGTTGCCTGCTTATTTACATTCCACCTGCCTTCTAAGTTAATTGTTTTCCTCTAGTTTCAGAATCTCAAAGACTTCCTCAGTCTTCTGCAATGTTGGCTTGCAGTTTATTGCCCTTGAATATTAATAGAAACTTCTGGTTGTTGTTTTCATCAGATCATTCAGTCGGGTATAGAAATAGCCTACTTTCTTTGCCTGATTCTCTGCAGAAATAAGAATTAGAGGGCTCTACTGACTTGCTAGTCTTTATGAAGGCTGCATGGATGATGAAACCTTTAAAATATTTATCTTTTATTGAAAGCTTATTTTGATGGCAGGCACTTCTGATAGTCAGCAACAGCTGTGGAGAGTTCAGCCATGTTATTGAGCCCATTTATCTCTGCCAACATGCGCACTTTGTTCACAGGCTCACTCGGAAATGAAACATACAGTTGACAGTCCATAGAATGAGTCATCCCATTTACTTGATTATTGAATTCCTCTGCTGAAGTCACCTTTAACAAGCAGTTACCTGGGACACTGGTATCTTCACACTCTTAGCAAATTTGGAGATATCTACCTATATAATTCTTGCCCAAATGTCTTTCTCACCGACTTTACTAGTATGACCTGCCCTCCCAAGTCCCTGACCATTCAGCCAATATATTGACTACAGCCTATGAGTCAGTGAACAATTGAGCATCAGGCTAGTTCTCCTTCCAAGAAAAATATATGATCAATAGTTCAGCCGTCTGCTTCTGAGTGGCAACTGGATAACATGCAGAATCTAGTGTAAACTGGGCCCTAGGCTTCTCTTCCTCATCATCTCTAGAAATAGAGAGGGCTAAGGTGATACGTTAAAAATTACATATGTCTCCTTCCTTTGAGAACTTGTTTAGCGTACATTCACATTCTTTGTGGTTGTGATATATGTAGCATAAGAAGTTCTGATGAAAATATGTTTCAACATTTAGATTGCAAAGAGACTTAAGTTCAGCCACCATGCTTATGACTAATATATACTATTCCTAAGTTTAATTTAAAAAGTCTTGTGGTTAAGACTAAACCTCTGTAAAAAAGGACACTAGAAAATACGCTTTTAAGGAAAGAAAAATTGAAAGGGTTAAACTAATTAGGAAGTGGTGTGGAAACTAATAAAAAATTAAGAGTTTACTTGATGCCAGGCCAGTTCTCCATGGCCTATGATGATTGGAGAAGCTGAAGCCCGTCCCATTCGTTCTCTAGTGACAAGGCAGTCCTACGGAGGGCTCTTTAGGGGGTGCATTCATCCTTGAAGGCATTGAGAACTCACTTAATACCCTGAAACAGGCTCATTATTTCCCAAAAGCAATGCTGCCGCCCACCTAAAAACCTTTCATACAGAATCCCACAGCTTAAACTAATTAACTTTTGCATTATTTAGCTTAATGTACATCATTAAAGTCAGTTTTCTTCTTAAGCATTGTGGAGAATTCAAGTAATAATGCCTTGTATTTGTAAAGAACTTAATTTGCTACATTTGCTACATTGCTAGATTCTTTTTTTAAATATATATATATTTTTAAATATATATATATATATTATACACACATATCTATACACATACACACACATATATATATTATACACACACACATATATATGTATATATACATACATTGCAGTGTCAGCAGTAACTATGCAGTTAGTCTTATAAGAATATGGCAGAATCTCTCCGACTTCTGCTATTCCCCATGTTCAGTGCAGAGAGAGCTAGGAAGAGGAATGCAATTATTTGTAGAAGTCAACTCATTTAATCCACAAAACAGCCAGCAAAAGCAGCTGCAATAGCTTTCCTCGCTTTACAGATGAGGAAAGTCAGGCAGACGGAGGGCATGTTGTCAAGCATCATACAACTGGCCATCATGGAAGTTGGCTCTTTACCCTTAAGTCACACTTTTGTGGTATGAACGTGGTACTATAGTGAGTTAGTGCAATACTGTTGTCTCCAGTTTAGAAACAGGAGCATGGAGGCTTACTAACAGTCGAATTTCCTGGAACTAAGTCAGGTGACTTAATTCATTCTTAAGTCTCCTCAGGAGGATAGACCAGAACTTCTTAGACACTTTCCACTTCTGATTCTTTTTCAAGAGAAGTTTTTGTTTATTTGTTTGTTTGTTTTTGTTTTGTTGCATCTTAAGGATCATGGTGTGAATAAGAAATCTCTCCCGATGTGTTAGACAGGTGTTTGGATACTTGCTCAGTGTTCAAAGAGTTTGTGTTTAAGAGGCACAGGCTTTCTGAGGCAATAAGCCACGGGGGTGGGTTTTGACCATTTGTAGCCTTTCAATGTTTTGGTTTGCCTTTTCTCTGGTGTGCTGACATAATGTGATCAGTCAACCTCTTGGTCCAGCTGCCTGCTGCCATGTAGTTCCTGCCGTTATGGACTCTTATCTCATTGAATCCTGAGGCCCTGACACACCGGTCTGTGAATTGGTTTTGATTATTACATCTTTCACAGTAACAAAAGTTATCTAATAGACCAGTATATAAGTATATAAAATAGGAGTACAAATCAAACTGTTAATAAAGAATAAAGAAAACTTCTTAATTTACTGTCTCAGATTAGCAGGAATCTACCGGAGACACAGGCTGGGGTACACAGAGTCTAAGAGGGGTCTTAGAAAGACAACCTGAGATCCCACACAAGCAATGGCTTCCCATTCTATTGTTAATTTCCATCCTGAATCTAATATCAACTCCTGTTGCTGATGATAAAGATAATTCAACGCTATGAGAATCAAGAGGCCAGGATAAGAAGTTAGATGCAAGGGTAACTTATTACTCTATGTCTTGGAAAACAGGCCTGAGATGAGTTTAAACTGCATGAGTGTTTAAACCGGTTGCCGTGCATTCACCTCTGCCTTTTGTTCACTGTGGTGAACTGTTCCATATCCCTGCTCATACCTAATACCACCATGTCCTAGATCAACTGAATTCCACTCCTCATGGTCTCAGTGCTTCTTTTCCAACCTGTATTCCCTACTCTCTGCTTTACCCTCCCTTCTCTCTTCTTGTTGGAGGTTAAATTTATCAACATATAAACAAACAGCTCCATTTCCAATCTAAGCTACAAAACAGAATAAACCCTATATGATCCCACATGACCTCTAGCCCCTATTCATTTATTCTCTGTGTTCTTTGCCTCAGATCTGCTATGTAAATTTTAACCACTAAGGCTCCACTGAAATGACTTAAGTTTAACTGTGTTCAGTTCTCCTACCAGAAGCAGAATTCTAGCATCGGATACAGGTTATACAGTGAAGAGAAAAGAAGTCATCTCACCCAAGAATAACAGCCTATCCCTTAGAATCTCTGTGGTCTGAGATGCTATCTCCACGGCAGAATGGCTAGGAGCATTTTCAATGGCTCTCGTAGTGCAAAGTTCAAAGGTCAGCTTTCAGCCCATTGCAACCTTACTGCAGTTGCTCACTTTGTCTTCCTATGGTTTTTGGATGACAATGCTCTTCTAGTTTTTCTTCCACTCTGCTGTCATTATGTTTCCTTTACTAGGCTTTCCTATGGTGATCTGAAGCACTGGATTGCTTCTTCTGTTTCTTTCTTTCTCATCCCCTTTTCCCTCTCTTTCCAGCACCTATGCACAGACTCAGGGCTGGCACTAATGTTTGCACAGAAGTGAAAGCTCTAAAGAAAGGAGAGTCACATTTAGTTACAGCATATCACATTGGGCAATGCCAAGTCACAGGCCATCTGTCACATGGCATCAGACACTTCTAGAAATTACTGTCAAAAGTTTCATGGTTTTCAGCATAGAGCCAACAAATTCATGTTGTGGAGGACTGTAGAAAAACCAGACCATTGCTCCCTGCTTCTTATTTGCTGAATACAGAGATGCCTATCTACACATTTTCTGACAGGCAACAAGAGTTTTGAAAACTCTAGAATGACTCTTCAGCATTTATACTTTGTTATATTTCTCTCAGGATCTTTAATATGTAAAAATTCACATTTATTTGGAGTTCTCGTGTTTTTCAAGCAAATTTGCACCAATAACTGCAGGGAGGTAAAAGGTACATCACTTCTGCAAGAAATGTTCTTGGAAAGAAATACTTATTATTCAATTTCACATTAATTTTTGAAGCTATAATAGTATATTTGTACTTGACTCAGCATCAACTAGAAAATGTATGAAGCGCCTAAGACATATTCACAGTCTAAGGAATATCCAGACAATTGGGATAACTTTCATTTTATTCATAATTTTCTAAACTTTTTTTCAGGGATTCTCATTCAAGTTTTAAATTTTTAAGTTGTAAAATTTTAAGTTTTATTACTCACATTACAAGGAATGCATAAATCATCTCCCAAACTTTCAAACAATAGAAAGACCAGAAGAGGAACAAAAATGTGGAATAATCTCATAGTAGGTTTAAGCATGCCCTATGAGCTGGGACCTGCTCAGGGTCAGGGGCAGGGTGTCCTCAAAATCCCTCTACTGAACAGACTAAAGTAGGTGGAATGACCAGAGATTTATGGAAAGAATGTGCCACACAGTGGGCAGCACCGATATCTGGGCACTCTGGACTGGAGACAAAATTACAGGAGAGATGAGGTAAAGCATGTGTTCTCTGGTGAGACACCAAAGTAACACTGATAAACTGCACTTGGTGTGAGAGCAAGCTAGACTGAGGAGGTGATATGACGTGGATTATGGAAGAACAGGCTGTTGGTCTTGGATACCAGCCTGATTTATCAAGTGTTTATATTAAGCACGATCCAGTTAGTTAACCTTGCTGTCTCTTACTTTCCTTATCTGCAAAATGGCAGTAATAACAAGACCTACTTAGTAGGGCTGATAAGAAGACTAATAAATTAATACAGAGTTCTTAACATTGGTGATATTGATATTTTGAGGTAGATATTTTCTTGATGGGATAAAGATAGGCAGTATGTCTGTGTATTACATAATATTTAGCAGCCTTTCTACCTTTGATCTCATAAATAGATTAGCAGTATCTCCATCATGTTAAGGCAACCAGATTTGTGTGTGTGTATGTGTGTGTGTATCATTCATATATATATATATATATATATATATATATATATATATATATATATATATATGAATATATAATAAAATTATATTGAGCTCAAAGTTTCTCAGTGGAAATATTGAAATGTTTATCTCTTAGATAGTTATTAGGCTTAACTACAGCAATATTCATTAAGCGGATAATGGACTGTTAGGCACCTAGTATTTGCCTAACAGATACCACTGAGATGTGTGAACCTGATGATGACACGATTATGGAGTTACACAGAGGCTCACAGAGAATGCCTCCATGAATATATATGAAGCAGATATATGTTAATGTGTTAATAGGTAGAAAAAAGAACTTGTTCATATTGCTCAGTCACTGAACTCAACCTTAATGAATCATCATGACATAGATAATGCCAGAGGGCTCCATCTCTGAGACAGAGTCTGCTTCCAGAACCAAGTCTTTCCTGACGGTGCGTACCCCCGCTGTTTCCCAGTTCTTTCCCCCACACTCTTTCTCCTCCACACAAGGCTTACTTGAAGCATCTTCTATGTGGTTGAATTCATCATCCCTTTGCCCCCACACCTAGCTCTTTAGAATCTGGGCTCCCCTGCCACTTATGCACAGTGTTGCTTTGTTCGTTTCCTTGCAAATAAATCTAAAACCTTAAGCTCCAATGATTCAGGAACAAAAAAAAATACAAACCAAATGGAAGATACTGGCTCACAGCTTACCACTTCATGCTCAGTCGGCTTCATACCACCGCTCATGTCAGTCCCTTTTCACCAAATTGACACTTTCTTCAACTTCACTAGAACCCAGAGAAGTTGTAGTGAGCAGTTGTCTTTCTTCACCACATTTACTGAGGCCTGTAGACTTTATACTGGCATTCTTTTGAAAAACTGAAACAGTTGTGTGAGGCATTTTAAGTAAATATGCATAGATAATTCTAGAACCATTTGCCATATATCTATGCAGTTCTATAGGCATGAAAATATAGCAGTTGGCATTTGAATTATGTTCTAACATTGGACTCAGTGGAACTAAAATACTGACATGAGTCTATGGCTATACTGCTTGATTTAATATTAAACATAATTTAAATCCCTATTTTTAACTTTGGATATTGTGGATTGAATCTCATTTTATAATTTATATTACATCATACCATGATGACATTTCAAAAGCTTATTTTGTGTACTACTTAAGTAGTATGCCTAAAAACATACTACTCTTTCCCTAGCAGAAAAAAAATCCATTTTGAGTACTTTGATGTCAACTAATTGTGAAGAACTGATATTACAGTCAAGATAAACAATTCAGTTATGATATGGTTGATCGGGACTTGTCATCTAAGCAAGGTGTCACAGTAACTCTGTCCTGGCCTTCTCTGTGAGCCTCCGTGTAACTCCATAATCGTGTCATCATCAGGTTCACACATCTCAGTGGTATCTGTTAGCACATCCTCGGTGCCTAACCGTCCATTAGCTATTTAATGAATATTGCTGTAGTTAAGCCTAATAACTACCTAAGAGATAAACATTTCAATATTCTGCTGAGAAAATTTGAGCTCAAACTTTGAGCTATCTTCACTTCATGCTACTAGTTGTTTGGGATCAAGGATTTCAAAGGTACAAATGCTAGGACACTAAGTTTTATAAACAAATATTAAAAACATCCTTTTTACCAAGCAGACTCTTGAATTATGACAAAGTGGTGACACAGTTTTTATATTTATATAAAAACAGACAATATGTTAAGAATACATGTCTAATGATATGCATATATTGTTGTATAATATAATACATTTGTAAATTTGTATAATTAAATATTAGAATAAACAGTACATAAATCTCTTAGTATATGTATTCTATCATACCAGCAATTATAAAAGTTTATCTTTCTTCATATGTAATTTTGTATATGGTATTTACATGTAGATTAAGGCTGTAATTCACTGGTAGAAATGTGTTTAGTATATGTAAATTCCTAGCTTCAAAATCCATGAAAAGTAAATATATACATATATATATAATAGATAATATATGTGTGTATATGTAGTACATATGTATGGGTATATAATATAATTTATAGGCTGCATAGAAGCAAGCATCATAATTATACCAAATTACCACTATCATAAAAAGCATATATATATATATATATAATACATATTATATATATATATTATATATATATATATATATATATATATATATATATGCCGTATAAGTTTTTACCTTTCTATCTATATATCTAACATCTAATATATTAGATAAATGGTACAGGTAGACAATGAGAGATATAGTTGTAGGTATAGGAGAAGTTTAAATTATGTTTAACCAATAACAGCGTGATAATGCCTCTCTCTGACAAAATAGACTATAAAATAAGAAGTTCAAAGACAGGTATAGGTTATTTCTTAGGTCCCATAGACCCCCCTCACAACATTACAGGCTATTACCAATGATTTTAGTTACCCTCCAGAACATCATGGTAAGACTCTATTGCTGAATATACTATACATTTTGAGTCATAGGGCATGGAGAAATGAAGCTGTTCCATAGAAGCTTTATCCCTACTGTATAACTTTCATAGCACTCAAAATTTCCTTGTACAATGTTGTTGGAAATGTGTCATCATTCATTTTATCTAGTTGTGAACTCTGGAGTTACAATAATGATAGGACTGCAATAGTGGTACAAATACTAAGTGAGTAACAAACTACTCTCCCAACACTGGATTTACAGATCATTTCACATTATGGAAATCACACCTGGTAATATTAACTAGGCCAAAAGTTTGTGCTTGTCATAGTAATGGCTCTAAGAGAGATCTGTTTAATGGAAATAGTAATCAAATGTTCAATGGGCATAATAACAAACTGCCCTCTAACTTTTTATCTTTCTACCCATAGATTAGTTCATCTCTTAACCCTTATCAGAGAAGCATCCTTTTGCAATAAATAGCAATAAATGCAGAGATCCATAACTGTTCAAGAAAAAACTGCAGAAAAAAAAGAGACTGTGGAGTTTTCAGCAATAAATGAGACACCAATATCACATCACTTCTCAGTAATGTTCAGGAATAATCTCAGCAAAGGGTATAGAAAGATTATAAGAGCCAGAAGTAGTAGACATGTGCAATGAAACAGTATTTGCTAAACCCTGTACACATGAACTCACAGTGGCTGGGATTATTGTACAAGATCTTCACAAGATGAAGGCAGCCAAAATGTCAGCATGTATGAGAAAGAGGTTCATAAAATTCCACCCTATCTAAGATGCTTCTGGTCAATTTATGTCTTCTGTGAGAATAAAAGTCAATTTTCTTCCTGGATGCAGCTTCTGAGAGGCTATCAATCCTTCAGCAGATGGCCCCATACTCATACACATACAAACAGCAATAAGAAGTCTCAGTGAGTTGAAGAAGATAAACATAAGAAATTAGAGGGTAAGGAGGTAACTTTAGTAAAAAGTGAGAAATCGGAGGAGAAAATGGGGATTGTATGAATATATGAAACTCCCAAATAATAATAATAACAAATAGATTGTAAAAAAAAAAAAAAACATGTTGAAAAGGGTAGAATTTGTGATAGATTTTGATTGATGTTTATCCTTTTTATGTGTTGGTTTATAAGGCATTATTATGTATAGAATGTCCTAGTTCACAATATACTTTTAAGTGGGTAAGGATAGTTTGTTACTACTATAGTCACTAGGATAGCTAGTACTTGAAAGATTCCCCACAATATTCCTTACTATAGGATAATTTACAATCATTCACAAGGGAATTTTGAATATGAGAAAAAAATGATGGATTAAAATCTGAAACTGTGAAACAAATATACCATCCTCCTCTGTCGCGTCCGCCTTGACCAGCAAGTAAGACACAACACGGTCGGATCCTTCTCAGTCAGCTTTATTCCAGGAACAACTCTTGACTATGGATGGGGATGGGGACCTATGGCCAGGGACCCCCAAGCAGCAGAAATGAGCTGCTTATATAACTGCCCAAGGCGGGCTGGGTTACGTGTTCTCTCAGGATAGGTTAAGCTGCCAATACCTCATTAGCATAAGCCCGCTCGGGAGGGGCATGAGGCCGACGCATGCACAAAGGACTTGTTTACCAGTTTAGCTGAGCTGGCCAAACTGGAAGCCAGCTGCCTACATTGTCAGGTGCTAGTCATAAGACTTTGCGACCATCCCAGGTGCTATCTTAAACACAGCTGCCTACACTCCTCCTCTCCCTCCCCATAATCACAAAAGAAAAATGCCAATTCCATCTATTCAGCTAAATTTGCTCAAGATTGTCACTAACTTAAGGAAGAGTTAGATTTGCATGTTAACATTAGAATCAATCTTCACTTGGAATTGTACATAAGTGGAGAGTAGAGATCCTATTCCATAGCTATCTCTTTGTGGTTTGATTAAGGTTAAGTAAAGAGACATTCTATTGTTTATAGACAGGTTCTAAAACTAGGGTATTGATTGAAAACTAATTGGATTCTGGTAAACATAATGAGCACTGGATTTAAAAAATTCTTTTTTTTTTTTTTTGGTTTTTCCAGACAGGGTTTCTCTGTGTAGCTCTGGCTATCCTGGAACTCACTCTGTAGACCAGGCTGGCCTCGAACTCAGAAATCTGCCTGCCTCTGCCTCCCAAGTGCTGGGATTAAAGGCGTGCGCCACCACCGCCTGGCTTAAAAAATTCTTTAAAGTTGTCATTTTTAGCAGGATCAATTTTTTCTGGAAGCTAAAGGAAAAATGAAAACTACAGAAATGACTATAACCAAATGGATAAAAGAAGAAAACACAGAGTTGCAAATTGACATAGTTGGTTTATAAGCAAAGAATAATTTCAACCTGTAGAGAGACAGCACACTCTAAAAGTAATAAAAGTCTATTTATGATTTTTGAAAAATTATGACCTTCTGTGATATTTCTGCTATATCCCATTTCAACATTTATGTACTTCCTTGTCTCTCTCTGGTGATGTACTATTGGCTTGGAATCCAACCCATCAGAGTAAGACAAAGTGAAACAGTAACTTATATACATTTCAATACAGTAATTTGGAAACCCAATTAAGAACACCTAAATGTCAGCTCTGTTGAATATTTCACTTCTGGTAATTGTAATCCACTATTAATAAGTTCACTCAATATAAAGAAAGGGAAGAATGGCTTGCTATGTCATGATAGCCTCAGTGAGAAAATGCATGTAATGTCGCATGAATATTTATAAGTTCAGTTTGACTAATTATGACTCCACCTATGTAGAGTAACCAGGGTAACATATACTCACTTAGGTGTTCTTGTATCTTACTTGGTTGTCTCTACCCTATGACTTTTGAAAACCACCTAAAGGTAGTCTGAATTAATGATAAAATCCATTAAAAATACTCTTATTAATATGTTTAGTTTCAGAATTTAAGCTCCTGACTCAGGGAGTATATCACTGAAACGTATTCTTTGCTCACATTTTGCTTAAAAATGTTAATATGTCCAATTGTACTGGACATTCAACCAGATGATTTGAAGGTCTTACTCTATATGTTTCAGTGATCTGATGGCTAGTAGCAAAAATAATCATGAAATGCTACTTTGGAAAGCAGATGAAACTGATGATTGAGGGTAGACCTTACAAGACAATGAAATAAACAAACAAAAGGAGCCTGAGGAAATTCAATATGGATAGGGCATGCAGTGAGACGATACCTAGACAAAGATGCTGAGTAGCAGAAAGATATAGTCAACTATCCAGTAGTAGCTAGAAGCAATTCTCTGTAAGGAAACACATTCTTAAAATAAGCTATTTCTAAATTAGTTGCCTCTTATTTGTTTATTCTTCTGTCTTTATTAGGTTGTAGGTAAGGATATTGTTTTTTTTTTTTCTTCATCTTGCTATATTCTGTGTTTAATCATTTACAACATTCATTATGTAATGGTTTCAAAAAATGAATAAATTTGACCTAGTATTTATTCACACTATTTATAGGATAGTGAAAACATTGGACATTTCATCCCAAGTCCTAGATCATCAATTAGACTTGCAGTTCACATCAATATTAGCCACTGTTTCACTGTGTCAAGCTTCTTATGAATTATCTGTGAGAATCTGAGAAACAAATGCTGAGAGTAATACTTTTACTAGAAGAAATGCCCTGAAATTAGAGGTTAGGAGAAAATCCTGTGGCCTTGGCTGGTTACTATATTCAGTAGTGATTTCAGGGAAATACAGCTTTGAAAAAGTCATCTACCCATGTGAGAACTAAAATTCTAAAGGAAGAAACTTATTTAGTTATTCAATTAATTTAATCATTTTCTTATTTAGTTTCAGACAAGATTTGACTCTATAGCTTAGCCTGGCCTAGAACTCAGAATCCCACTGCCTCAGCCTTCTGAGTGCTAGGATAAGTGCCTAGTTTGCCACCAATTGATTCCTTTGGCTGGGCGATCATTACTGAAATCTTTACACCCAACATGTCTCCTAACTCTTACTGGTAGTTTTCCACACATTCTCTGTATCTATCATATATCACAAGGATGAGTAGATACAGAGAGTATATGGAACATTTACTGTTGGAGTCAAACTTAGATCAGTAGTTGACTCTAAACAGAAGTCATCAAATCTTATGAGGACACATGAAAAGGGAAAGAAAGGGCACATAAGTGAGGTAAAACTTGAAACTGTGCAAGTCTCAGAGCAGAATGACATGCGAGAAGTCCTACAGGGTGTTTCTGAACCACTGGCTGTCTGGGAAGTTTCCCATAAGTGCTCGTTTTTGAATACTAAAAAGGAACCCATTTCTTCTTAGGGGTCTGAGGCCAAACAAACAAACAAACACAAAACAAAATTAAAAAAAAAAAACACAGAGGGTGTTCCTCACTAGTGGTTTGGAAGGTAAATTAAAAACTGTACTTGAAATGTAGGCAGAAAGTATCAAGTCATTTTTTTTTTCTAATTATGTTAATGAAATATAGATAGCATGAGAATCTTCACTCAGACACTCAATCTGGAGAAGTATCACAGGTTAGAATACAACTAAATATGACAAAAATTTTTCCTATGTTTACAAATTTGCTTTCATTAAACCCACTCTATTTCATTTAAAAGTCACTAAAAAATGAACAACTTGAATATGGTCATGATGCTGTCAACTTCAAAGACAATTCAGGTACAAGGAATGGAATAACAAAGTTTATTAATACATAAATGAAGAGTGATGCCCAGGGTACAGACATGAATTTCATTTGCTCAGAGTAAATATTCTTCAAATACTGTTTGAGAGCTTCCAAAATAATGTCTGAGGGATCTGGAGTTATAGATACATAAAAACAAGAAGGGGCAAGATTACAGCAAACTCATTGTGAAGTGCATTGGCTGGTAAGAGTATCATACATTCATTGTGTTGTTTATTGTTTGAAATTCATTCCATGTAAGAATTGTAATGAGCAGAAACAGGCATTATTTTTGTTTTATTATTCTAATGGTGTCAGTAGGTCTACAAAGAACTAAGTCAACACATTTAAAGATTAAATTAGCCAAGCTGTGAGAGTCTGGAACCCAGGAAGATTTTAATCCCTCAGGCACTGGAACGAGTCAGCAGCCATTCTCTTACTAGATCTTAAATATAGATCATGAGAAAAGAAAAAAAAATACTGCAGAGAAATGTGTGCTTTCCACTTTCTGGCAATTAATTCCTATACTTTCAAATGCATACTTCACATCAAGCCCTCTCAAACACTGCCATTTAGATACATGTGTGGGGATGGATAAATAAAATTCTCAGTGAATAAGCCCTGAAGGTTACACAACAACAGGACCACCCCAAGATGTGTTTGAAGCACAAGGCCAAGGCCAAAGCAAATGGTGGATGATACAACATATTTAGTCATCAACTCACTCAGTGAAGTCACAGAGGAGGAAGGTCCTGAGCTGGGAGTAATAACAGAGGATATGGGACACACAGAAGCAAGTGTGGCATCCATAGAAAAGCACCAGAACCTAGCCATCTAGGGAAGGAAATGGGGGCTAATTTTCACTGATTAAGTGTTACAACCCTAACTTTGAGCCAATAATGTTTCCTGTTGTTGCCCATGACATAGTAACTATAAACAAAGTAACCATTGGGACATTTTCTATTTCCTTAGGCACCGAGCTAATTATGTTATGTGCCTGGTTTCACTGGGTCTTCACTGAACCTCTATCATCCTCCATTTGACACATGAGGAAGCCTACTTTACTGAATATAAGCCCCTTATGTGTGGCTAAGGAAAAATGACAAAGATAGAAATTAATAATTCACATTGAATTTAAAGTGATATTTTAATATAATGTCTTCCTAAGTGGTCACGGCTAGATATGTGTGGTTACAAGCTAGATACACATAAGAGATGAATCTAAAAAGTAGTGGAAGAGACAAAAATGATTCTTGAAAACAACCAAGATATACGTTAGCATAGATACCATTATCCTGCAGATTTTCTATATGCCATGTCAATGTCAGACACTCATATCCAGCTTTATCTAGCACACGAATCCCAGGATCCTGATCAGCCAAAATTCTCATTTGCTTCCAGAAGGATCTCAGTGTGGAGACAACTCCACACTGAGATTTGCATTGGATTGATTCCCAGGTACACATTCAACCTCACTTGTCAACCACAGCATGCATCTGCAGGATGTCTGGCCAGGTTTAGGAGCACATCTTTGAATGTAGAAGAGGTTTGCTTTTCTTTCTGAGTCGATTTTTTTCTGATTTCTATGGGGAAGGAGCCATGATTTTGGCCTTATTAGCACCACACCAACTAAGCTCGCTGACCCAGATAAATATTGTCTCTCTGACATGTGCTTTAGGAATAATAAATATTCGGGACTATAGACTTTACTCTTTCAGTCATTACTGAGGGAATCAAAGATTAGATCAAGCACAAAGGCAGGCAGGCCTGTGATCTTTCTCCACATCTTTCCCGTTTCTTTCTGGCGTCTAGTATGCAACTTGTTTTCTGCGGTTTTAAAATTTGAATAGTGCTTTGGTTAAACTAAGGTTAAAATTAGTTTGCATTTGCTGCCTACATAGCAACTGATGGCTGGCAATTGATCCTGGGAGGATGCTGCACAGTGAGAGAAGGCAAAGGAGGAAATGTTGGAGGAAATTGGGGAGTGGAAAATATTCATGGTGATCATTAAAAAAAGTCCAGATCATTCTACTGACACACATGTACACATACATTCCTTAATGAAGGAATGTTTATGTGTACACACACATACACACACACACACATACACACACACACACACAAACACACACACACACATACACACACACACACACACACATACACACACACACACACACACACATACACACACACACACACACACACACACACACACACACACACACACACACGATATTCTGTCCAAACAGAGAATAGGATCTCGGAAGGCAGGGGATTAATCTTCTGGGAAAATTGAAAAGATAAGCAAATGTTGCATGTAAATACCATTGCAATTGGGTGGGAGTACATGCACAGGGGGAAAGTAGGACAGGAACAATTTTCTTAAGAGAAAAAGTCACTGTTTTTACAAATTTTTCCATATGTGGTAGTGTTTCTAGATCCTAGCTTATTCATTTTGGAGTATGACCTCAATGTTGTCTGTCTTCATGCAATATGGGACTTGTGCTCCATTTCTTATATTCATGAGGATTTGCAATCTAGGAGAAGTCAATCTGCTCCTAGTTAATCTGTTTTGTTCATCATTCAAAAGACCTTACTTCTAAGGCCATCACTTTGACTTAATGGAATCATAGAGCTTAAAAGAGTAACAGGAGGAAATGAAAATGTAGAGAATACTACTGAAAGTTATCTGTTTCCGATGGAATGTCTTTGTATATGGATAGGGTAACAAGGGAGAGTAGTCTGGGTCTAGGTAAGTGCCTAACGCCATCTCTTTAGAAGTGTGCTTTGTTTTGCTTAGAAATGAGCAATGAGAACGTACAATGAGTGTCTGGTTTTTAAGTTCACAGTGCTTAAATGCAGCAAAGAATCATGAATGGAACAAATTATCAGATAGTTTGAACTGCTCAGTGAGTGTGACCACAGAGGTCCAGTCAACATCAGCTGAATGGAGGTTAATAGTCGTTTTCGTTTAATGTGAAATTCGTGTGTACTGGAGCCATTTATCAGGTAGGGGATCATAAGATGTCATTCTGTGATTGCTGCATTGTTGATCATAAAGAAGCTGGGAAACAGTCATTTGACAGGGGTTCTTTTTCTTGCTACCTCCACATAACACTGGTCTCAATTAAAGTACTGTAGCTCACCTCTGCAGGTTTAAAATATTAACCATAACACCTTCCTACCACCAGCACTCTTTGTGGTTAATAATTTAATAGCAAGTTTCATTGCACCTCAAATTCTTACATTTGTTATGCTGGTAAATTTAGAGGATCTAGTCTGTTTGCTGGAGAAAGCATCTCTGTTTTCTCACAGAAAGAGAGGAATGATCAACCTATATACAGAGTTCACCACTGGATGCAACCCTATTCCCTATATATCAGAAGAAAATAAAATACAGCTTCTGTTATACACTGAAAATGAATAGAGAAAAAAAATAGATATGTTGGGTGACAAAGAAGGCTGGATTTGTCAAAGTAACGTGGCACATCATGATTATGTAAGTTAAAAGCTTCCAATATTTCCGAGTTCAAGTAAGGCTCATGATGCTATAGTCAACACTGGGACCTTGGAAAGAAAAGGGAGGATAATTTTCTTTAGCCCTTGTGTTAGTCAGCGTTCTATAACAATAATAAAATACCTGATCTTGAGCTCAAGATTTTGGAGGCATCAGTTCATTTTGATAGATGCTGTTGGTTTAGGCCTGTGGGTAGACAAGCCATCAGGGCATAGTGGAGGAATCCAGTACACTCTAGGGCCAGGAACAAAAGAGAGGAAAGGAAAGACACTGGGATTCCAATATCCAAGGCATGTTACCAATGACCAGAAAGCCTCCAACTAGACTCTGCCTCTAAAGGTTGCTACTATCTCTACGTAGTGTCAAAGAGGGTCAAAGACATTAACAAATGGACACATTTAAGGTGCAAACTATAGAAACCACTGTATGCAGGTATTTCTATAGCCTGATAAAAATGTTCTTTTGTGATGGTGCAAGATTGGAGCTTGAAGACTTTATTAATAAGTGTATGTTTAAGACCACTACTGTAGTTCAGTAGCTTAAAGGGTAGGCTAGGTGTACAGTTCATGCATCAATTATCACTATGTTTATCTCTTTTGAAAAATTTAACAACAAACATGATGGATACTATTTTGTACTTATCTAAGAAATACTTCTACTGTAGACAATTTCAGCCTGGTTTTTATACTCAAAGGTCTTGTAAATATCCTATTTCTCCAAAATTCCTTTTAACTTTTTAGTTGCATTATGACTTTTATCCTTTTGAGACATCAGGGATTTTGTTCCAGAATGAAGGAAGATGATAAAATAGCAAAGATTAGTGAGGGACAGTGTCTCCTTGTGGGCTGTTAGTGCTTCACAAAGTAAGGACCCCCACTTCACCTTTAGGGCCCCATGTAACCTTTCTCTAATGAGAACATGCCACAGATATGTAACCTATAATCAAGATATAGTCTGAGAAGTAAAAGATGTAACTAATGTTTATTATACACAGTAATGAAAAAAGAAGTAGGCTGAAATTGGTGTTGAATTAAATGAACAAATTATAAAGATGAAGGAGCCTAATTCTAAGAATACCAAACCCTGGCCTATCAGGGGCTACCCATAATTTATAAGACATGAGACAATCTGGTTTGATGCAGACAACACATGAACTGGACTTAGTGTGCCTCAAATAGGTAATTAACAACAATACTGTACTAACAGAGTTTAGAAAGAACAGATTTAGGGTTTCCTTTTTCTAATGTAGAAATGCTTTCCCCTCCCTGACTCATCTATACATCCTCAGCTGTTCTTCAAATCACATGACCTATGCCTTGAGTGCTCCATAAAATACTACAAACTGTGTGGGACAGTAGAAGCTCTGATTTGCGTAAGCCTCATTACAGTGATGATTGTTCAGTGAGGGTGTCTGAAAGCCTACAAGAACACATTTGGTCTAAAAACTAAAAAGATCAGTGTTCTCCTTTTGCAGAGGCATAAGTACATCCCATCCCAGAGTTGGATGCAGAAAAACAAAGTGAAGCAAGACAGTATAGACTTGGAGATTCTAGGATTTTGATAAGAGCACAAACTTATGCCTTCAGGTAGGAGAAGCATCATCTTTATGTAGGAAGAGACAGCTGAGACACAAACACTTAGATAATTCATGAAATAGTGGTTTCCATCTGTCCTGTGGTTGTCAAAAATTCTACTTCTTCATAGCACCCTTTAGAAACAACACTAGACTGGTGGTTTAGACCCTGGGGGCTCTGTTTGGCAGCCTGGGAGCGCTTAGGGAGGGACCCATGGCTCCAGCTATATATGCAAGGGAGCTATATATAAGTGGGAGAAGAGATCCTTGGTCCCATGAAGGCTGGACATCGTGGGGGGATACTCGAGGGTGGGGAGGTGAGGTACAGGGGAGGGTGGAAGAGGGCACACCAATGTGGAGGCAGGAGGAGGGCGGAAGGGATAGTGAGTTCCTGGGAGGGAGGGGGGAAATGGAGTAAGGAGAGAACATCTGAAATGTAAAAAAAATTTTCCAATAAAAATTTTCCAATAAAAAGAAAAAAAGAAAAAAAAAAGAAACAACACTAGAGATTCCTTGAGTATTGTTAGAAATTTATACACTGGTACTGCAAATAAACTGGATCACAAAGCAGGGAAGAGCTATCTAAGAGACCACTTAGTTCTGACTTTAGGTATGAATTAAGAAAGGGACTTCTAAGGTAGAATAGGCCACCCTATTGGAGTAAGTATAATTCTGAGAGTAGAACATTTTGAAAATAAGCATATACAAGAAGTGTTCTCTCCACTTCCCCATTTACCTAAAAATGTGACATAATTTTTCAAGGTATTCTCTACTTCCCATTTTACAAGGATGAGCAGACTTAAACAGTAGGCTGTGACCTAGCTAGAGAAGACTCCAGAAAATCTTAGTACCAAGGTAGTCTTTCATCATTGCCTGCCATGTGCAGCTGCTTTTGAATTTCAAATTTCCCTGGCCTAGCAGCCAGAACCCTTTCACTGCTTCACTGTGTTTTCTCACTTCCTTAACCACTTATTTTGTTTAATTTGATAAGATGCTATATAAACCTAGGTCTGGTCATACCTTTGATTCACTCATCTTTTGGTATGTAATAAATTAATACAAGTTAATAAAACTCTCATTCTTAATTTGCATGTTTTCAAAGAAAGGAACTCTCTGTCTGCAGATTGTCCAGTTTGTGAAAAGAAATTATGATAATATTTGACACAAAAGTTGCTTTAGCCTACCTAAAGATTTTTTACTAAATACAACATTTCCAGTGTGTTTGATACATTGATAAGTTATCAACAAAATCCTCCCTTCTGTTCAAGAACTTAATGTGCCAGGCATTTTTTTCAGTTGGGTCACTGATAAAGGCAAGTCTGCGAGTCTCTGTATATGTGCTAAACATGTGAAGAGCAGCATAAGGAGCAATATAATATATTATTTGTCTTAGCATCTCATTGTACACCTTATTAATAAAGATCATAGGTTTTGAAATTAAGTTAATGGAACTGAGGAAATGACCACAAACTGCTAAACTCGCAGTATGTTAGACACTGATAAAATAGCTTGCACATTACAAAAAGGAGGCTTAGTTTTCTGCTCATTATCACTTTGTAGGTAATAAAAATGGAACAAAATGTCAATAACAATTATGCTGAACTATAGCAAAGAGAGGCAACATATCATTATCCATCTGCAATAAAATTATTATTTGGGAAGACTTCTACAATGGGGCTTATGTCCATCTTTCTGCTCATTCTATTCATGGACAAGGAGTCTTATGCATTCTTAAGTACTTGGAATTTGCTGTCAGAGAGATTTTTGTGATTTAGCAAATAATTTCATGTGCTTTAAAATATTAAGTGGTAAATTTAGAAGATTTGCTCTTCTTCCCTTAATAAAGAAATAGCACGATGGCCTTATATCCAACAAGATACACTATGGGTCAATCCATTCATGGTTTGGTTTGTTTCCTAGATTAATGTATTCAGTTTTAATTCCTTGTTAGTAACTATTTCTTTTGTTTATACCAAGAAATTTGGATTTCATGCCAATTTCAAGGAAAACCAAGCAAAAGTTCAATGTGACCACAGTGTAGAGGAGGAAGAAACCTGTCAGTAGAGTGATACTGCCTAAGTCCTCCTGGGAGGGACAATGACAGGGACAGGGACACAATTTATACATATTAAGGAAGGTCTACTGTCTCTAGTATCCTCCATTTTTTAGTACTATGGCAGGCTGAGTACCCTAAGAACTACATCAAAATTTAAAAAGTAATGTACAGATGAATCAACAAAAGAATACAAAAAGGCTAAAGTGAACAGAGGTCTAAATGAGGCAGGAATAGATTCTGGGAGGTAAGCCATACCTAAGCCATGACAAAGGCTTCTGTAGGAAGCTCCAGGGAACTTGAGTTTAATTTCAGTTGATACAAGACAAAGGAATTCTGTTGCACAAAGATTTCTGACAGTGTCTGCTGTATAAAGATGCTTGACAGCATCTACTGCATAGAGTTGGGCCCAACAGTATTCTGTAGGTCACGATGTCCTGCTGAGGGGGACAGCACAGAACCTTCCAAACTTAACCTTGTTGCCAGAGAGGCTGTTCCACAGCTCCATGCAAACTCAGGTACAGAGACCCCAGATTCATGATGCTTTCTAGAGCAAGGAGAAGCACACTTGAGTTCTCTGCAGGAAATAATTTCAACCTTGGTATCAAAGAACTCTCAGAAAAGTTCTAAGGAACTTTTCAGAGCCATAAAACAAATCAAGGAAGTATGCTCCATGTGTGAGGCCAGCAAACACTTTGGGAAGTGGCATCAAATGTGGAATGACTAAATTATATGCAAGAGAGAAAAGATTAAATATCATTGATATATAATAGCGAATAAGAAGACTAAATACATAAATTAAAATAAAACATGAATAAATCCCCAAAACAATTGTCAGAAAGTATTTTACGTATAAAAACAGTAATTATAATTTTAACTAGATAATACACATTTAAATAGATAATTACACATTCAACACAGATGAAAAGGGAATTAAGAAATTGAATGAGAAGCTAGAAGTTGTCTGAAAGATAACAAGAAAGATATATATATTAGCTGCCAAAAAGAACTAATAAAGATAATAAGAAAATGATACTGTCCAGAAAAATTTTCCTCATTTATGGAAAGATGAAAAGGAATAAGTAGAATAAGAAGCAAAGCAATAAACTCAAGAAGTAATTATAATAATACAAATAGTAGAAATTAGTCACTTAAAAGGGGATCACCAATTAGATTTTGATAGATCTTAATATATAAAAATATCAAACAGTTGAAGATTAAATATAGGAAGATTCTAAGAAGAAAATATTAGAAAATATAATCATACAAATAACAAAATGTGAACAAATAGAAACATTTGATAGTAATATAATTAATTTATAGACTTAATATCAGAGAAGATATATGGCTAATTAAATAGTTAAAAAGTACAAAATGACAAAACATTTCAAGTTGGGTGCTGAACTTTTAAGGTTTTATATCTTCACATGTATTGTTACCCCAGATGCAAAACAACTGATCACATGTTAAAATATAATTAATATTTAATAGTTGGTGATGATCATTTAGAAAAAAATACCATAATATTCAGGGGTCAGTGAGGTGGCTCAACAATTAAAAGTGTTTGTTGCAAAACAAAAACAAACAAATAAGCAAAAATAGTGAGTTACACAGTTGTAATATATTGTGGTTAACAGGAAGCATTCTAATTACAAATGGAAGGACAAGAAGAAAAAAATGAAAGAAAACCCACCAAACCCACCTGGGTAAGCGCCCAACCCTGCAGCGCTTGGGTATAGCATCGGCCTTGTCTGGCTTTCAGCAACCTTGTATAGCCCAGTCATTACAATTCTACATACACCACACGTGGCTTCTTTAGCAGACTCTACACAGTGTTGACAGCTTTCCTCAGCAAACGCCCCTGCTTCCGGCACCTCTGAAATCTGGAGTCTCTACTACAACTTGGGTTCCACTTTCAAAGTTTCACACACAATCCACTTTGGAGCTTCATGTAAGGAATTCAACATTTTTCTGCATTGTCTGGCCTCAGCAGGTTTCTGGAATCTTGGTACAAGCCCACATAAACCTACAATGACTGCAAACCAGCAACATGTGGATGATGCTGCCTGGCTTTGTTTTACCACAGCTGCTGTGTTTGCTGTATGCCTTGCAGAAACTCTGCTGGGTTTTAAAATGTTCGCCACGTTCACCAGAGCCTTATCAGCAAAGAACAAAGTTGGCCCAGAAACTGGAGTATATTCCATGTGAAGTTTTGACTCTTTTGTTGGTATCCTAGACATGCTGCTAAAATCGATTTTTCTTAACAAACCTTATTAATTCTGTGACTCCAAGTTGCTTTTGGCTTCTCCCTACTCATTTCTGAAGTCATTCTCCTTGTAACTCTGACTATGGTTCATAGTGATACCACAGTCCTTTAAGGTTTTTAACAGGTCTGAACAGAGTAAAGGCAAGTTAGAAAAACTCAGTTTTAGTTATTCTGACTCTAAATTTTACCAACCATTATTTTCATCCTGACTCTCTGAATGACAGGCTGATATTTAATAATTCCATTGTCTATTCCTATCTGTCAAATTATTTTTGTTTGCGTGCTAGCTAAGTAGTCAAATTTAATTACATCTTCTAAATTGTCATGAATAGCTTTGATTGAATTCTAATTTTTTACTTAAAAATTGCCGTCTTTAAACTGTAGAAGCTGACACAAGTCAGTGATTCCTTTGGACTGGCATGCACTATTGTAGCCAGGAGCATCAAAGACTGTCAAAGAATCTATCTCTTGATTATTCTGGGATTTCAAGAATTTTTAAAGCAATTAGAGTTAATCATGGATTTGTGGGGCTCATTCACGCCAGACAGGGTACAGTTATATCCCCTGTCATAGTTTGTATATGCTTGGCCCAGGGAATGGCACTATTTGAAGTTGTGACTTTGTTGGAGGAAGTGTGTCACTGTGGGCATGGGCTTTAAGACCCTCCTCCAAACCACGTGGGAGCCAGTCTTTTTCAAGGGGCCTTCAGATGAAGATGATGGACTCCCATCTCCTCCTGAACCAGGCCTGCCTGGACATGCTTGCACTTCGATGATAATGGACTGAACCTCTGAACCTGTAAGCCAGCTCCAATTAAATGTTGTCCTTATAAGAGTTGCCTTGGTCATGGTTTCTCTTCACAGCAGTAAAACCCTAACTGAGACAACCCTCTATCCTGTATGTACTAAATATTTGTTTATTCATTTGTATGTTTTCCTATAATGGCCACTTAAAGAAATATATTCACCGATGACAAAGTCACAGAATAAAAATGTTATTCAGAAAAGTGATGTTTTCTGCAATCTTCTTTAACACATCATATTGTTAATTGAAAGTAAAAGTTTAAAAGCAAATTATTGGAAGCAAGAAGGTAAAATGTATCAATCTACTTACTGTCTTTTACAAGACAATTTTAACCATGAAGCAAAGTGACATATCTACTTAATGCTGTGACTTGACTCACTCAGAATAGTTGCAAAAGTACAATAGATACTTACAAATCATTCACCACATGTTCATTGCACAAACCAGCCTGATGCTGTGTGACAACAAACAGAAGGTATCAGACCCCAACCCTGTAGACCCTTACCTCCTTATTAATATCATTATTACAGGGTATTTTGTTATATAAAAGAATTAGTTCTCTCTGTTTTGAACTTTGAAATATACTTTAAAATGTCTACCTATCATTTTAGAAGTAGATAATTACTTGTGCAATATTGTAATCAACTTGTGATCTATTTTGTGGTAATCACCATGGTAACACTTAAATTTTCTATTCTTTCTCCTTCATTTGGATTTTCATGACAGAAAATCAAGAGAATGTAAAATAACAATAAATACCACACTAATAATACTACTGCTGTTTCACAAGACTTTCCCTGTATGCTGTGATAAGGAACATTCAAACTAGATGTAGTAGTTCATGACTTTAATCCCAGTACTTGGGAGACAGAGACAAGTGTATCCCTGAGTTTGAGGTCAGCTTAATCTACTGAGTGAGTTTAAGGTCAGCCCAGGTTACACAGAAGTTCCCTATCTCAAAAGCAACCAACCAACCAAACAAAACAAGGCAAAATCTAAACTGAAAAACAAACAGAAAAAGAAAGAAAAAATATTTAACCCAAATATTTCTCAAATCCCAAATGTTTATATTAATTATATTAAAATAATTCCCGTGTGTAATTAACAATGTATCACCTATTCCATGGGCTATAACAAGGTCATTCTTTACTAAAAGCTCAGAATATTTTGAACTCTTTAAAGAGACTAAAATATACAACAAACTTTTAGCAGTGTTTTTAACTCAGGATGTTGCAGAGTTGATCCAGACAGATCAACTGGATAGATATATAAGTAGAAAGAAAAAAAGAAGAAAGAAGGGAGGAAATGAAGAAGAAAGCAACAAAGTAAAAGGATGTTATATAAATGTATATATGATAGATTACAGATTGAGAATAGATGATAAACAATAGATGGGTAGATTAAAGAAAGATATAGGCAAATGATACATGATAGATACACAGGCGTTTATTTGGAAAATTGTCTCATGAGAAGTCTCACAGCAAACTGTCTGTAGGCTTTAGATCTCTGCACACTGACAGCTCAAACAAAAGTCAAGGGCTAGGGAACTGCGGAAGTCATTGCTACAATTGTCACTCCAGGCTGAAGGCCTAAGATCTTGTGGGGACCCTAGTGAATTGTATTCAAAACAATTCACAGCTAGTACTTCATTCTCAGAAGTCTACTTTGGATTCTTGAAATCCGACCATTTCTCTCCACTTTTTGGCTGAGTAATATTCTTATTCTATTATGTGGAAACAGCACATTTTGTTACTCTACTTATCACATGATGGATATCTGTGTGTGTGTGTGTAAGCATGTGTTGGAAGGGTTCAGTGGATGTTGTTCTGGCATTGGTTTGCCTTTCAGTTCTCTGTTGGTTTTTATTGGGCTTCTGTGTTGCTGGTCTTTGCTGACAACACTCTTGCTTGTTGAGACATCTTAGAGTGAAATGCACCAAAGAACTTCTGGTGGTATTTTTGTGTTGGCCTATATCGCTCACACTGACGTGGGTCCTGCTGGGTTGAATTGTGGGCTCTCCGTTTGCAGCCCCAAGAGCCTGGGGCCTTGGCTCAGGGAAGCAGAGGCATGGGAATTTAACTGAGTTTACTGTGAGAGCTGGGCTGTGAGAAGCCACAGGGCTCCACTCTGGAAGAACACAGTCTGCGACCCCACAGGGGCTGGAGCTCTTAATTTGGGGATCCCTGGGCCAAGGGGCAGCTGGGAACCGACTGGTCTCAAGCCCTTGGGCTCTCAGGCGCTGCTGAGAGGCCTTGGAAGGACTGAGACAGGGTGTATGGGCTGGATTGACCCGCAGCCAAAGGGGCGAAGAGGAGAAACTCTGGCTGCATCCCATGGGGAGGGGGCTTTTGCTCAGGATGACTCGCTTGACTGGGTCTTGTCTGGGTCTCCGTGGCTGGAAGCATAGAGAGGTCATAGGTAGGGGGTTAGTTGAAGATCTTCTCTACAGTTCCCCACAGTGGGACCCAAAGACGAGAGGTAGGCCCCAAACCTCTTTTTGGTAGGGGCTGTAGAGGGCTGTGTCTAGGTGAAAGCAATCAGGGGTCCCAGGAGCAAAGCCAAATTCCTACGTCTCTCGGGTTCGAAGCCAGCTCTACTGGGTACCCAGCTGCCTCTCACAGCCCACTGCCCCACATTTTTGCTTCTTCTTGCTCCTTCCATGAATTCATGCTAATTGACTGAGCCTCAGTTTCCTCTAGATCTGGATCAAGCCTGCTACTGATTCCTAGTCGGTGTTTACCAAGTGGACTGAACTGCTAATGCTGATTTGTGTTTGGTGTTTTGCTAGTGGACTGGACCGCTGACAATGAAGATTGGAATCACTCCAAAGAACTATTTCTAAACAGGTTCACAACTCCCATTTCCATTAATCTTTCTTTTCTCCACCTTTTGTGGCCTGTGGGCTAGAAAGGAAGTTGAAGATTTAAAGAACCATAACTAAAGTAGGTTTTAACAAATCTAAGCCTACAGATTCCCTTTCTCTATATGTCACAAAACTTATTATTTCTGAGATGTGTTCTCACCATGTGTGTGTTAATTCTCTTAAATATATATCTAGGAATAGAATAACTGAGTAATACAATAACTACATTTAACTCTGCAGAATCATGGGATTGTTTCCTACTCTCAGATTCATGACCTCTTTATTATGATTCACACATATGCTCTCTCTCTCTCTCTCTCCTCTCTCTCTCTCTCTCTCTCTCTATCTCTCTCTCTGTTACACACACACACACACACACACACACACACACACATCATTTAGCCACTTATTGTTGTATAATGTCTGTTTAGTGACGTTCACGTGCTATGTGTTTAGAACTGACCATCTAGGACTGGATACTTTACCAGGAGCTCATCTCTGAGGTAACCTATTTCCCCTCTCTAGGGAGCTGCTGAATATCTATTGATCTTCACCCATGGGTGAGAACTTCTGGAATTTCCCTATCTATTTTGACTTATTAACTGAATTACAATTATGCAAGTGGTATCTCTCACACTGGTGACATCATCTATAGCCCTATACTTATTTTTACTATTCTTGAGAAGATTTGTTACTTTTGTGCACACACACGCGCGCACACACACACACACACACACAATGTTGTGTTCCAGTGATTGTTAAGTGATATCTTGTATTTAATTGTAGTTTTGATTAGTATTTATTGTATTGAATCTGTTCTTCTAAGTTGATCTCCCTGGACATCAATACTATGGATTAGTAATTAGGGAGGGGGCATCTTATGTTGATTTTTATATTGCTTCTGTTTTATAATAGGACCTAGACATCTGAAGCTATATTTTGGGTTGTGTTTTTAAACATGAGTTTTCTGCCCATCAGGCAAGAATTCTAAAATAGAACAATGGCATAGATAGCTTGTGAGTGTGCCAAGGGGCAAAATCTATGGGGAACCAGTCTTCTTATATGTTTGGCCTCTTGGAAAAACTGGGCACTTGGTAGATGTCACAGTTCTAAGTGTGTGAAGCCATGTAATGGGCTCCATTTAACAGTGTTTGTGCTTGATGAAGAGGTTTAAAGGGTAGATTAAGCTGCATTTTAAATTATGTAAATTTAAATATTCTTCACATATTTATTGACTCTGGTGTATCCTCTTTGAAATAAATCCACTCATATAACTTATCAATTGCTTAGTAGAGAGCTATCTATCATTTAAATGTTGAGCTGTAAGAATTATTTCTATATGCTAGGTGCTTGACCATTATCAGCTGAATGGTTTACAAAGACTCTATCACACCCTATAGTCACTTTCATAATAATGCCTTTTGACGCACAAAAGTTTTAAATTATGCAATAAATTCTCTGTATTTACTTTTATCTATGCACTTGGTGCTATGTTTACTAAACTGTTTAAGATTAACTTACAATCACCTTTCTTTCTAAAACTTACACACTTTTAGTTCTTATATTTAAGCATTTGGTCCATTTTGAATTGACTTCCCTTTTATAATGTGCTTAGTTTTTGCTTGAATTACTTTGGTTGTTGTTTTTATTCTCTTTTTAGTGTAAATAATTGTGAATTTACTCTTGAAAATCCTCTGGATTAAAAATTCTTTGAGGTATGGGGGCATCAGTGCCAAGACAGTCAAACCAAGCATAATGATTTTACCAGCATAAAGCATTTAAAGTCTTTTTTTGTAATAATACAATTGCAATATATGTAGTCTGAGTTACACTCCTAGCCACTATAAATTTTAACCTAATTAAGAAATACATCAAAAATATTATTAGTATTGGAGTGCTTTCTTTTATTACTTGTGTCCTCTACTTCAACCTCCCTTGTCTTCACTAGGATTTACTGTGGTCTTAGTTTGCTTTTAAGGTAACCTAAATTAAGAAAACATTTAAAAATCTCAAAAGACAAACCCCAGAAAATTTAGTCACAAGAATCCTGTACTCAGTATTAACATGTGCTTCCCTGTAAGCTGAGGAAGTGGAAGTATGTTTAGCCTGGATTTCAGTGCCTGTGGGAATGGCCTGAGAATTCTGTGGATCTCTTCATCTGGAGATTGTAAAATATTCTTCAGGAAATGTACTCTGGCAAATGAGATTGAAAATCTCTTCAGTCCATTTTGGTCTCCTGGTGAGCATGTGAAGGACTTTCAACATGGAAAATCCTTTAAATAAAGGGTACCATGAGAACTACTTCAGCATGAAACTGCTCTCTAATCTTTGACTCCTACCAGGGTGCATATCATGGTTTTATTTTGCTTTTCAAAGGAGTCATCTTACGTTAAAACAATGTAAAAAGATCACCTGTTTAATAATTGGCTTAACAAGGACTCTTGATTAAAATGTAACAGAGCATAGCCTCTTAAGACTTCAAAATCTACCAGGATTAAAGATTAAAATTTGTATTAACATTATTTGAAATTTAAAGATAGTTATATATTTAGTTTCTGAGGGTTATATATAATTAAAATGTTGAAAGTCTTATTCCAACAGAATACTTGAGATTCATTGTTAAGGAAATGAGTTACCACTAGTATACACCCGTTAGAGTAGCTAATGCCCTTTATTGACCTCAACTACATGGTCTAAATGTTCCAGTATGACTCTACCCAAGTTCAACAGCATGGTCAAGGATGAGAATGGGAAACTTGTCATCAACAGGAAGCCCATCACCATCTTCCAATAGCGAGATCCCGCTAACATCAAATGGGATGATCCTAGTGCTGAGAATGTTGTGGGGTCTACTGGCATCTTCTTCACCCCACTTGAAGGGTGGGGCCAAACAAGTCATCATCTCTGCCTCTTTTGCTGATGCCCCCATGTTTGTGATGGGTGTGAACCACGAGAAATATGACAACTCACTCAAGATTGTCAGTAATGCATCCTGAACCACCAACTGCTTAGCACACCTGGCCAAGGTCATCCATGAAAACTTTGGCATCACAGAAGGGCTCATGACCACGGTCCATACCATCACTGCCACTCAGAAGACTGTGGATGTCCCCTCTGGAAAGCTGTGGCATGATGGCTGTGGGGTTGCCCAGGACATCATCTCTGCATCTACTGGTGCTGCCAAGGCTGTGGGCAAGGTCATCCCAGAGCTGAACTCCAAGCTCACTGGCATGGCCTTCCGTGTTCCTACCCCCAATGTATCCATTGTAGATATGACATGCCACCTGGAGAAACCTCCCAAGTATGATGACATCAAGAAGGTGGTGAAACAGGCATCTGAGGGCCCACTGAAGGGCATCTTGGGCTACACTGAGGGTCAGGTTGTCTCCTGCGACTTTAACAGCTACTCTCACTTTGATGCTGGGGCTGGCATGCTCTCAACAACAACTTTGTAAAGTTTATTTTCTGGTATGAGAATGAATATGGCTACAGCAACAGGGTCTTGGACTTCATGGCCTACATGGCCTCCAAGGAGTAAGAAACCCTGGACCACCCACCCCAGCAAGGACACTGAGAGCAAGAGAGAGGCCCTCGGTTGCTGAGGAGTCCCTGTCCCCAACACAGAGCATCTCCCTCACAATTTCCATCTCAGACCCCCATAATAACAGGAGGGGCCTAGGGAGCCCTCCCTACTCTCTTAAATACCATCAATAAATGTTTTCTGCACCCCCCCCCAAAAAGAGTAGCAAATGCTTTAAAACAGGCAATACAATAAGCTGAGAAGATACAGACCAACTGGAATAATTTTAAATTTCTAGCAGAAATGCAAATGCAGGTAGGGACAGAGTGGGTTTGTTTGTTTTGTTTTAGGAAGATTTTGAACATACACCTTCTAAGCAACCTAGAAGTCCCTATCCTGAAGTGTTTACCCAAGAGAAATAGAGCATTAATGTAACCCAATTGTTCATGACCATCAGAAACTACAACCGTCTGTCAAATAGTGAATGAACAGCCTGTGGTACATCCATGCAGTGCAATGATGCTCAGAAAAGACCTGAAGTAAAAGCAATGAGCTGACAACACAGACAGCATGGATAACCTTTACAGTAAAAGAAGCGAAATAAGGGCAGAGTATCACAGGATTATACTTAACTGACATTATAGAAAATGTTATAGTCTGAAGGTTTGGACCTCTCCCAGATTGTATTTTGATATATAATCCATACTGTGATATTGTCAGAAAGTAGAGTCTTTTGGGAAGTGATTAAATAGTGAGCACTCTACTTGGACAGATAGGATTGTGTCCTTATAAGTCCCAGGGAAAGCAGAGAGCTGCCAGTTTTCAGCTTACTTTGGAATTACGAAGAGTAGATTCTATTTAATACCAATAAAGGGCTGTCTTGGTAACAGCATAAGTGAACTTGCCAGAGACAGTGAGGACAAGCAGGTGAAATGTAAAACCTTCCTTCTTCTGTGTCCTTTGAGATGAAGTGCCACCAGAAGGCACAGCCCAGATTTTTTTTTAACTTTGTTTTATTAATTTTATTTTTTACAGTCCAGTCATTACCCCCTCCAGTTTACCCTCCCACAGTTCCTCATTCCATTCCTCCTCCCCATGTCTCCAAGAAGATGCCCCCCTACTCACCCACCAGGCCTCCCCTCCTCCTAGGGCCTCAAGTCTATCAAAGATTAAGCACGTCTTCTCTCGCTGAGTACAGGCCAGAACAGGCAGTCATCTCCTGTATGTGTGTCAGGACAGTCCAGATTTATAATGGGTTCTCTGACCTCAAACGATCTGGATTTAGGGTCTTCCACCTTGAATAGTCAAACCAAGAAGAAAGCCTTCACAGCTGTGCCCAAGTGCTTGGCTTTAATTAATTTCAGTTGTATTCAACTTGACAACCGAGAGTAGGCAACATAAACACTAATATGTAAGTAACTGAGAGAGGATGGAGATCTACGCACCAAATGGAAAAAGAAGTGTTGAAGGCAGAACAGTAGGAATGAGAAATCTCCCACTGAGAAGAATAAGTGGAAAAAAGGCTTAAATATTCAGAAACTCAAATGGAAATAGAAAGTGCAACCATGAGGGTTGCCATTAGATTTTTTTAAAAATTAGACTGTTGGTGACACCTGCCTGAATGAATTTCTTTGGGCCAAACTAGACAAGTAGGTTCTGAACAGAGGTACAGTGTGAGGAAGCAAGGGTGAGACCACAGAAGGTCAGTGGAGAAGGCTGGGTGGTGGGGGTTATTTGGTCTTTTTTAACTTTGGTTGTAATTTGACTACACCTATGGAATGTAAGATAGAAATAGAGCAGAGAAAACGGAATATTCAGAGATGTAGCTGAAGGTATTATGAATGTTAATTATATCCCTACAAAACTGTTCATATGAGAGGATTTGTATGTAGCTTCAGAGAACCCGCCCCAGTTGGTTCTGGTTAGTAAATAAAGATGCAAGGGAGCTATATATAAGTGGGAGAAGAGATCCTTGGTCCCATGAAGGCTGGACGTCGTGGGGGGGGGATATTCGAGGGTGGGGAGGTGAGGTACGGGGGAGGGTGGTGGGGGTACACCAACGTGGAGACAGGAGGAGGGGGGAAGGGATAGTGAGTTCCTCGGGGGGGGGAATGGGGTAGGGAGAGAACATCTGAAATGTAATAAAATTTCCAATAAAAAAATATAAAGATGCTAGCAGCCAATAGCTGGGGAAGACAGAGGTGGGATTTTAAGATTCCCTGGGCTTGCGACCAGGAGGAGGAGGAAGGAGGAGATCCACTATGCTTTTAAAAGAGTGTTGAGAGAAGAGAGACACAAGTTCAAACATATAGGCTTATTGGGGCATTCTCATTCAAATCACCATCTATCCCTTGATACTAAAAATTCAACTCTTGATTTACTTCATACCACATGACTTAATGTGAAGACTTTACCTGCTTTACAACAGAAGTCATTGAACCTCAGAGATTTGCCCCAGGCCAATAGCCATGCAATGTTGACTAGGACAGGCAGGATACCGTACAGGAGGTGCCACCAGAGAACACCATGAACACATATAACATATCGCTGCAAGTAAATTATAAAGGTGTAAAGGTTTTAAATACTTTTATACAACTCTTAAATTAAGAGAGAAAACAGTTTCCAAAGCCAAGTTTTAACAGTGCTTTATGCCATGACCCCGATTTGATGTCTAATCCATAAGAATATATATATTTTTTTTGAGAAATGTGTCTAGTATCACATGGCTCGGGAGGTTTATCCAAAAGGAAAATCACATAAGGTGTCATATATTATATCAAGGGTAATCAGAAGAACAAGAAAATGACAAAGTGTCAATAGATTTAGATTACTTAAGGAAAATATGGGATGTTTGTCATTTAAACTTAATTGTATAATTTAAATATACATATAATTCAAAGTATGACTCCCTTTCTTCCCCATTAATCTGACAGTGCCCTTTGGTCATGGTTTAGTTGTAGTTTTTCATTGTTACCTTTTGTTAGTTCAGGAGAACAGGGTAAGAAGTTGGGGAAACTAAAACCATGAATAATCCCAAATCAACTCACCATTTGATATGCTGTGACTATAGATAGGAGTTGTTTACTAGGATTTTACATGAGTTTGGCTATCAATATCACAAGGTAGTAGAAACCTTTAAAGGGTAGGCCTAAGCAGAAGTCATTAGGTCACGGGAAAGTTGCTCTTGGGAGTGGTGAACATACTTCTTATGGGACCCTAGTCTCATTATGGCTTCCTGTTTGGCTGCATGCTCTCCTCTTGAATGCACTACTATTAGGGTGCCATTGTCATGATCTCTAACAAGGACAGAACCAACTGAGTTGCTTGATCAAGAACTTTCATCTCTAAAAATAATGCTTACTAAAACCTTTCTTTTCATGAAATCTTTGTATGGTTTGTTATGGTAACAGAGAACAGGCCCATATATCTCCTTAATCTTGATATTCAGAAACTTAGTGCAGGATCAAACATTTGACAGGTCTGAAATTCCTTGGAAGCTAGGTTATACTGAATAATCAGAGCTTGAAAATTACAGCAGTAGGTTCATAGCAGTCAACATGAGTGCTGTTCTCTCCCATGCATACTTTATCTCCTTTTGAAAGAAGATATGTTGAAAGAAATTAAAAAAAAATGCAACAAAGCTGTAGTTTGCTATTACCTTCTAGGCAAATGGCATAGCATATAATGTGTGTTTGACACACATACATTCACATGTACTTCAGGTAAAGCTTTCATCCCACAAAGATGAGGAATTTATAGCCAAATAATAGATTTTTCTTTTCAAGTGTACTTTGATTGCTGTTAAGCACACTGAAACATCTACAGGCCACTAGACTATAAAAGGAGGAACCCTGTAAAAAGTGCAACCCCGAGGGAGAATAAATGACTCTTACCCAAAGAGCTAGAGAAGGCATTAAAAAGTTGCTCAGTTACGTTCCACAAGCCTCAGAAAAAGGATAGTTTTATAGATTTGATCTGAATGTCCTCAGAGGCTGATTTGTTAGAGACTTGCTCCACAGCTATTGGTATTATTGACAGAGGTAAATCACTAAGGGGATCTAGTTGGAGGAAGTAGATCACTAAGTGTGTTTTTAATATTGAGAGATTGGTGTCTTCTCCTCCCAAAAGCAACTCTCCTGTAACCTAACAACTTCTGCTTAGGCCTAGCCTTTAAAGGTTTCTGCTACCTTGTGACATTGATAGCCAAACTCATGTGAAATCCTAGTAAACAACTCCTATCTATGGTCACAGTATACCAAACGGTGAGTTAATTTGGGATTATTCATGGTTTTAGCTTCCCCAATTTCTTTCCCTGTTCTCTGTTCTTGCTCACCCAAGATGAGCTTCACATCACCACATGTTCCACCACTGATACTTTGTTTGACCACAGAACCACAAAACAGAGACAACTGAAACCTCTGAAACCATGAACCACTGCAGCAGCTTTCTGAGGTTGATTTTTTTAAAAAAGTATTCTATTTTATCAGAATGGTGGAACACAGATTATGTATATTATTCCATCTGTTAGACAAGGTGAAGATGCTATAGACAGATGACATGCCAATAAGAAAAGAATAAAAAAAGGAGGCACACCATGCCCATTTGGGGAAGAAAGATTTACGCATAAGTCTTCTAAAAAGGCTAAGTAGGCTTGTTCATAATCTCTCTAAATGTTTCGAATAACATTTGAGCTACAAATCAAAATGACTTTTCTTCTCATATATTTCTCCTCAATAATTACCCTGGTAAAGGGAAATAGGCCCCTGAAACTCCAAGGTCTATGTGTTGAGACTTACTCTTTAATTCCATGCAGAGGGAAAGATACATCTGCTCATGACAAGACAGATGTTAACTAGATAGTACAGTCTTGGGCTCATCTTCCTGAGGACCCAACCTCTCTAACTTGGTTGGATAAATGAATTATTGGAGAAGAGATTATCAGAATTTTGTTTGTGGTGTACAGGGAACAATAAGGAGGTCTTCCCTAGAGACATAATATGCTTTATAATCTTACTATCTGAAATTTCTTTAAGATATGCTTTGGATATTTGTATATCTGTCATTGGAAAAAAGAAGTTATTTCACTCATGAGGTATAGTGTCACAGGTAGAAGGAAAAAAGTCAATGAATTTGTTTGAAAGGTCAGATATCCTTAATAAGGATAAATATTTCCCATGTTCTCTTTATTTCCTTGGATTTGTCATGAATGTATTTAGAAATGTAACAGAAGTTGTTCAGATATTAAAGATTCAATATATTACCCAAGAGATAGAAAATATATTTATGTAAGCAAATAAAATGAAGAATACAATATGGATAAAAGCTTTGTATAGATTTCAAAAGATATTGGATTTAGAAGTAGAATAATGAGAAATAAAGTTATTGGGTCAGTTTAATCAATAAAGTACTTTCATCCACATAATTTGGACTGTCAAATCACTGTGGGTTTAAAAAATTTAAACTAGTCAGTATAGAGAAAATGTAAAGGATAGACTGATTATATTATGCAATCTTGAATTTTCCATTATAATTTTAAATCCAAGTGATACTCCATAAATTAAGCAAAAGTAGATGGTTTAGAAACTGAGAAAGACATAGACAGTTGACCAGTTAACTTTAGAAGGCAAATCAAGAAAACAAGCAATTTTATCTTTTTTATATTAATTTAAACTGCATTCAGTTAATTTGGTTCAAACCAGTAGTGCAGACTTTGTTGTGGTCAAACCCAATTGTCCTGTCCAGAGCATAATTCTCTGGCACAATGGTATCAGTCTTTCTGAGAGTGGTACAATATGACAGACCAAGATAGTGTCTGCTCCTGTCACTCTTACCTCCTCTTTCTCTATCCAGTGGTAATTACTTGCTCAAGTGTGCTGTTTCTCAGATACACTGCTTCTCATTCATTTGAGTAAATATTTCTTCAGACCTCTTATGTTACAATGACTCTTCAGTGTGGTGCAGAAGAGTATATTAATCAGACAGATATTCCAATTCTTGGGACTTTATATTCCATTGACCTACAACATTTGAATAAACCAACTCTTCTGACAGAGGATATAATGTTATGTGTAGAAAGAAGCAGATTTCTAAAATTTACGTTCATATAAGATATGCAAGGTCAATCATATTTGTTGGCATTACTATTTTTACCCCACTGCAGACAAAAGGGACATTCGTGAATTCTGCTCATCACCTCTTTTCCTTTGTAGTAAAATCCCTGTTACCCTGAAAATTCTTCTGTGTTTATAAATAGTCTAATCTGGGGTGCATAGACCAATCACACAGTCACATGAGACACCAAACTTCTTGTACAATGTCCAAACTTTTAGTGAATTCACTTGGCCTGCTGTCAGCAGCTGACATTGGATATCAAGTTTTTGGCAGGAGCCAGCATGAAGTCATCTCTCCCACCTTCACTTGACCTCAGCCATAGGCTGTGGAACTCAGCTGCACTGTTTCATAATACATCAAGGCACATCAATTCCATGCCAGCCCTGCCTTCTGTCTTTGGAGCTCTTTACCAATAAAGCAAGCAAGCAAGGAAAGCGTAGCTATGGAAAGTGTTGTTTTCACACTGTTCCTGTGATTATTATGGGATCTAAATAATACTTTGGGTTTGAGGAAGAAAAAAAAAGCAGCCAATATCTAATCTAAAATCCAACACTATTTTAAATATATTTAAGTCATTTTATCTAGGTCAATAGTTCTTTTGCTCCTTTATATACTAATCTTTATCAGAGGCAAGGTCAAAATTATATAGAATGAAATAAACATAAATATTAATTGCTTATATACTTTTCTGCTCTGACAAAGAATTAGAATATACTAATAAGAAACTTGTAATATTTCAGGCAGGTTTAGCAAAATGAACCCAAAATAGTCTTTCTAACTGATATATCTGAAAACTTGATCATTGATTGTTATTATATATCATTATAAAAGTACAAATTCCTGAATAACTTAGAAATGTCAGCACTGAAATGAGACTTGAAAGAAGTTGAGATGAATTTAAGTTCAAGAGAAAAGTAAATAAAAAGCAAAACTCCAAAGAAATCTACCCTAACACTGGAACTGGATTTTGAATGTCTTTAGCTTTGGAAATAATCAAAGATAAAACCATACTTACTGGGATTCTGCCTTCATTTTGGTAGCCCTCATTTTGGGATCATTTAGCTAGACTTGGCTGGTGAAAGCATGATCATTGCTCATAAGGTAAATGCCTCATGTATTAAATGTTTTGGAGGCTTTTGAAGTGTTTCAGAAGCCTTTGTAGTTGTAGAGGTAACGGACAGGATCACAAAGTCTAGTAGATTTTCATTAGAGCAATACTCCTTGCCACAGGCCCAGGGAAGCATGGGTGTTTGAGACTAGGAAGAAGGACCTTCTTCCTTCTTTTGGTGTATATGTGTCAGCATTCTGAGAGTTCTCCCACTCTGGAAGATTACCACGTTCTGTTTCATCCATTAAACCTGTGGTAAAAAAACAAACCTGAAAATTCTGTCAGAAGTGGTGATACATTGCTACTGATACATTCACATTGATACAAATTTGGGAGCCAACAAAGTAAAGTCTAAATATTCAATGAGCTCACAAGCATCATGTGCTTGCTCTTTATGTGAGCTGTATTCTATATGCATGGGGAACAGCCAAGTATGAGTTCATTGAAGACATAGTGAGACGCTTATGCTTAACTCTCTGGCTTCCAGGAATTCCACCAGATCCAGCATGATCATAGAGCCACTTAGGATACCCGTAGATATGAAACAACTTTACACATAACCCTTGTAATGATGGACAGGTAATAAATGGGAAATAGTGTGTAAATTTAACTCAGAATGCTGATAGACTAGAGCCGTCTCAAGTACTGCAGTCTCAAGTACCTTATCAGCGTGATGGCTGAACCTATCTAGGTTTATGATGTCTGGCTGCTCTCCATGAATTTAAGAATGTGACAGAACCTGTCACTACATCTGTCTTGAGTGAACTGTTCATAATATGTTTTTCATATGTAATGGTGACAAGTTTACTTTAGATGAGAAGAGTAAGAATTTTCTGTGACTTTGTACAGAAGCATTTGGCATATGCAAAACAGTGAGTTCAGAACACTGTGGAAGCCTCCTTTTCCATAAGTCTAAAATAGTTCTAGGTCACAGTTGTAGCTCTTATTGCAAAGGTTTTTCAACTTATATCATATATGAGATATACTGAGGATTCACAGACAATATTGTACAGGGGCTTGTAATGAAGGAGAGGAAGGATCATATGAAGATGGAAATGGCAGAGATCTACAAAGACAGTTCATGTAAGAATGGTGCCATGGCCTTTATAATATGATGTATGCACCTGTCCCATCCTCCATATTTTCTCTCTATATCTAAGGATACCAGATAAAATATGGAACGCCTAACTAAATTTGCATTTTTACAAAACAGTGAATACTTTTTTCATTTATTTTCATTGAAAATATTTATTCATTGAAAAATCTTGTTTATCTGAAATTCAAATTTAACTGGATATCCTGTGTTTTCATTTGCTACATCTGCCAAACCTGCCAATCCAGGCCTAATGTAAGACTCCCTAATGTAACAGCAGTGAAAAAAAATTGTAATTAGTAACTGTGTCCCAGGAAAATGTAGCCAAATGAGTTAGGTTGACCTTAATGCTCCTGGTTAGTAAGAAGCTCAATTATTGTTGATGTAATTTCTGCTTTGTCATGTATCTTTCTACCTAGTCTTCACACTACCCCATTGCCAGAGCAATGACTGCTCTTTCTTTAACTTAATGGCTTATATACTGGATTAAGTGATTGAACCAGAGGTCAAGGGTCTCTACCTTGCCCTTAGAGGGCACATGTCCTTTAATGGAAGAGACAGGACTTGGCCTTCATATTTCTTTTTCTTTCTTACTCTTATTCTTCAGTAGAGTATTGGACAAGCATTCCTGTTAACTTATCCTATTGGTTTGCATCGGTGAGTTTTACAAATGAGTGCTTCAGATATTGTGGTGGTTTGAATATGCTTGGCTCATAGGGAGTTACAGAGTTCCACTGTCAGGAGGTATGGTCATGTTAGAGGAAGTATGTTTCTGTGGGGGTGGGCTTTGAGATACTTCTCCTACCTTGCCTGACAGTCTTCTCCCTTTTGCTTTTAGAGCAAGATGTAGAACTCTCAGTTCCTCCAGCTCCATGCCTTCCTGGACACTGCCATGTTTCCTGATATGACAATAATGGACTGAACTTCAGAACCTGTAAGCCAGTGCTAACTAAATGTTGTCCATTTTAAGAGTTGCCTTGGTCATGGTGTGTCTTCACAAGAATGAAAACCCTAACTAACACAGGTATTAAGTAGACGAGGGAGAGAAGAATGAAACACTGCTGTGCTTGCTACTTTCACACATTTCTAGTATCAAAAAAAATGGTTTCAACTTTGCATTGGCTTGAGCAGACTGAATACAGTGACTACAAGGAAAACAGAAGGATTAAGCCTTCTATATTGCTTGAGCCTGAAACCCTTACACTAACAAACCCAGGGTTGATTAATGACAGTCATGCAAAAGTGTCAAGTTTAACAGCTTTCAAACACTCTTATACAAATTGCACATATTTTCTTTCCCATGTAAAGATTTAAATTGGCAATAAATTATGTCTGTTTTAGTCTGAGTGAATTATATAAATAACTTCTATGGAATACAAGATTTCACACTAACACATCAAGTGTTCCAACACGTTTTCTCTTTACTACATAGATCATATTTAGAACATGGAATGCACCTTGAATGCAAACTGTAAAGCAGCTGTCAAAACTGAGCACACATTAGGAAAATGAGAAGCGTAGCTCTAGAGTTTGGAATCAAAGCCTTCCAAGTAACAAGACAAATTACTACGTATCTGCTAATAAAAGTGATCAAGTACCCTTACCCTAACTATGTAGCCCAAGTTGACCAAGAAGAACTCATGAGATTCTTCAGTCAGCTTCCTCACTTCAGGGATTATAGCTGTGTGCTACTATGCCTCCCTCAAGCAAAACTTCTCTAATGTACTCCAAGTGCAAGAGTACTGTAATATGTAAGTATGTACACATGTTTATTATGGCTTGGAATATATCCTGCATAGTGTATGCACAAAAGCAATACCACTTAAATAATAGTAATCATTTAACTTCATGTGAATATATTCTCATTTATGAGTGTATTACAAATGTACAGGAAACTACTTTTATTTTTCTCATACTGTTAACAAAGACTGGTGTTTCACATTACAGTTTAACTTAAATTTAGATATGATTTCATTGGCTCATAACTGTAAAATTTTATAATTATTTACTTTATAATGTCTCCCTGTCTTTTACTTGGACACTCTGAGTGCAAAAACTGTAAGTTGGCCATACAACATTCATTGCCTATGTTGAACTTTGCAATGTCTTTTAAAAATTGATTTAAGATTCTCTTAATGGAAACTTGTAATATGTTTTAGTGAAATTGATCAATGGGATAGCTCAGAAAGTTGCATATAATTGAAATTATTTATGTGTCAGAGCCAGCTGAGAGTAAAATATGCAAATCATAGCCACAGAGGTGAAAGGGCAGAGGGAAAAAGAGAAGAATTTTTGTTGAGTTAGGGAACGTTTTATGAACCCACAGAACAAGCTGGAACAAAAATGCTTGCTTTGTAAATTTTTAACTTTGATTTTCTCTCTATGTCTTAAGAAAGCACAAAACCAAAACCCAAAGAACCAGGAGTCTCAAAGAGTGGAGAAAAGCTAAGCTAGAACTCAGCATCTCTGAGTCTGTGTTTATCTTTGATTACATACAAATAGGGAATTAGGAGTACCTTACTGAAAATGGTGTAGAAATACACAGACACTAACACACAGAGAGAATACACACACAGAGATGTAAATGGTAAGTTTAAATATTATATAATAACTCAATTAGTTATTCACATGACCAGCTAGAATCCTCTGAATCACTTAATCAGCTCTTGCACAATTACTAGGGGATTACCCTAATCTCTTCTATATGGTAGACTAAAGAAAATAATGGTCTAACAGGAAGGAAGCTAAATATGGAGGTTAGATTTAGGGATTTCTATCTTTCTTTCCTTTTCTCTGTACTTTTTTCCCCTTGGTAAAGGGAAAGGGTTCAAAAGGAAAAGGTTTGAGAACACAAGATAGCGAGAAGAAGGGGAGAGAAGAAGCCACCATGGGTTAGGTGAGTTATAAAAATATGGTCATGAGAGCTAGCTAATTGGAGTTATGTACTGTCTAGATGGAACATAGCAAATTATTAAATGGTGTTAATAATGGGAAAATATATTTTAATAGCATAAGGGGCAGATATCTGCACAGATCTAGTGATTATTAAAGTTAACTATAAATATAAAAAGTTTTATGTTTTTTATCCAGGAACTAAATGATCAAAAGCAGGGTAGAAATTCCTGATTGAGATTAAACATTTTTGACAGCAGTCGACCTTCTACTTATCAGCTACTTTCCCCAAGTACTTTCTGTTTGAGTCTCACCAGCATTATTCCTGCTCCAGAGTCTATGCTGGGGGTGTATTTCACTCAGGCATATGCTCCTGGTCCGTCACATCTAACAGAAACCGCCTCTTTTCTCCATCTTCTTTCTTCCTTCTCTCCTCACAGTTTCTACCTATGACTCACAAGCCCAGTAACTGAAACTCTGGCTACCAGCAATTGGCTGTAGCCATATTTACTTAAATTGGGTTGCAAAGTTTACATAGTATCATTTGGGGCAGAGAGATTGCAAAACAATCAAGAGAACTAACTGAGTTTGATTCCCAGCGTCCACATGGTAGCCTATGGCTATCCATAACTCCTTTTCCAGAAGATCTGATACCTTCTTCTGGTCTTCTCAGGCATCAGGCACAAATGAAGACCAGACATACATACTGACAAAACATCCATACACATAAAAGAACAATTTTTAAAAAGATTATAAAACTAAATTAAATCAAAAATGATCTTTCTAATAGATTTTAAAGAAGTTTATATGCTTTAAGAATAAATATTATTTGTTCAAATGTCCTTTATTCATAATATAATAGGAAGCAAAGGTAGATGATGTGCTCTAAAACTACTGATTAATCCCTTTTGAAGACTGTTTATATATGAAAAGCCTCAAATGCTTTGACATGAAAAACTATGAAGACTACAATGGAGCAGAAGAAATAAATTTCACCGATAAAGATTTTCTGTAATATAAAGAGTTGAAGACAAAGACACAGCAGTATTGTTCACAGAACCGAAGGGTAGATTGACAGCTTGGAAAGAATGCAGTTAGAAAAGTGTGTGACTCCTGGCATTCGTCCAGCTTTTGTTCTAACAAATGAATGAGAATTGAGAAATAACTAGTATTTCAGGCTTTCAACTCCAAAGCCTGTTCATAAGTGGAAGATAGAGACAGGACCATAATTTACAGGATATGTGCACTTAAGAAAAAAGGTCCTGGTCTGGCTCAAAGGAGTTTCAATAATCTATCCTTCTGCGTGTAAGAATTTCTTTTTCTCATTCATAATAGATAGAAGTCCAGTTAACATTTAACTGGCACAGAATTGCAAAGTACTTCACAAATATAAAATATAATGTAAGTGCTATAGAATCCATTACTGCATACTCAATCTTCAATCAACAATTAATGAATAATGTGGTATTATAGAAGAAAGTTACCAATAAAGCTTCCCTGTAGCTTTAGAATAGTCCACAACATTATGAATTTGTTTAAAGTCAAATTTAATTTTAATCTATACATTAATTATACTCTTATATTGCTTGACTTTGGAAACATGCACATATAAAGTTTTACATATTAATGAATAAATCCTTTTATTTCCTGTGTGAGGTAATGGTTTTATTCTAGGATTCATATATTCATGGTCTCAGGACAAAACACTTACCATGCGTATGTATGATGCTCACTATGTGTGATTTGCAGGAGACTCAGCCTCTTTTATTTGAAGATTCAAAAAAATTGCTAGATTTTGTGAAGTCAGATTTTTGGGGAAATGATAGAAGGACTCCAGGAAACTGGGAAGCTGCAGGCTGCTGGGGCATGTTCCAAGGCTCGGAGTCAAATGAGGCAGAGACCACAGTTGTAACCCGGTGCAAGGAGATTATATGACAAATTACTTGCTTTTGTGTTGTTTGGACAGATGAGATCAGCTTTCCAGTGAAACAATAGTAGGAGAAAGCAGATGTAAAAAGTGCCAAAGATTTTCATATTCTCTGAGCTGTCTGCTGGCAGAGAAGGTAAAGGTGAATTTCAAGAATGACTCTCGTGAGCCTTGTTGTCCTTTGCGTGAACCAAATAGATTTCAAGATGTGTGGGCTTAATCATTTACAACAGAAAGCTTTGTTCATCAGGTCTAAAACACAAATGTTTAATTGACTATATTCTACACTGTGTGTGCATTGGTTGCTAAATAGATTTCAGACACTGCTAATGACAGTAATTTTGTTGGAATATAGTTGGCCCTGCTGCTGGATTAAGTCTCAATTTAGAAAACTCACCATGTGAGTTTAAGCCATCATTCTAGAACTCTGCAGAAGAGGAAAAGAAATCATTTTGTTTAACAAAGCCTAAGCTATGTCTGCAGCTTGTCCCAAGTGCTTGCAGAATTACTGAATGGATCTTTCTATCATTAATTCACAAGATACTACTTGAGCTCATCATTGTGTAAAAAAGTGACTAAAATGATGCTGTTTACAAAAAGGTCATGACTGAACAGCTGGTGGGACAGACTTGTATATAAATAATCACAGCTTGAAAAATCAGGTAATTTAAGGCAAGGTAAATGAATATATAAGACAGAAAGGATGCCCCCGAAAGAAAATATAGAAATGCAAAATTTTGGTTGAAGAGTACACATAAATCTTGTGATTGAAATAGAGAATATATGTGTGGGAGAGAGGCAGAGATGAGATCATGAAGACATCTGTGTACAAGTCCAAGGAGTTTGAATGATTATCATTAAAGATATTTAAGGAGACACCAAAAATAATTGTAGAGTGGATGAATGAGGCAAGATAGACATCCTTAATGCATCTCCAAAGAGTAATCAAATCATTGGCAGTTTTATACTTTGGTATATCTAATATATACAAACACATGAATAAATATATATTAAATACATGTATATAGGGAAAGGGCGCAGTAGCTATAGTCACTGACAGCAAGTCCTGGCTCAGTAAATACTTGCTAATGGAAAGAGCAAATAAACATTTTAAGCAGGAGGTTGATTAAAAATAAGGAAATCATGTCTCAAATTGTGGAACAGGAGGCAACATGAAGAGGTAAAGAGCTGACAACGACATGAACTCTATGTGTTTTTGGAGAGCCACTGTTGAGGTAGAAGACCTGAGGACTCACTGGTCTCCTGATCATCACATGACACTTCTCAGCACGATCTAGATGATGATTTGACATCCTCCCATCAATATTTGTCATCCAAAACATTAAAAAGTATAGCTATTCAGCTCAGTGGTATCTATATGCAATTGTATGTTTGTTGGGAGAAATGCCTGGGTTGAGCTTTTCTTTATTTTACTCAAGAGACTCAACAAAAATTTCCAGCTCTATTTAGATGGAGGGCTAAGTTCTGATGACCTATTGTTCATAGTGACTATAGTTAATAGTAAGGTATTAAATATTTTAAAAACTACTAAGTGAATGGAATCTATGTATTCTCATTCTAACCAGTGTGGTTGATTCATTACATTGCATATACATACACTAAAACATGAAATTGTACCTATACGTACATTTGTCAAATAAAAATTTAAAATATTTAAAAATAAGGTGACTAATGGCAAGTCAAAACTCTTTTAAAAGTTTCCAAAGTAGCATCTAAGTGTGTAATTCACCACACTATCTTTTTGAAGCTACAATTGTTTTATTTACCTTTGTTGTTTCCTGTGCATGCCTTGGTATAAAATCTCCCATTCCTATTATTGCATTACTTTGTTTCTAATTGAAAGAGTCTGATTTGTTTTTTAGATTGGTAACATTCTGACAGATGGAAAAATTAAAATCATCACCAGAAGCTAAATTAATTTGTTAATATTCACATTAAACTGAAAATTATCATTGCTGTAGAGTAAAGGTCATGTAAGCTGGCAGGAACTGACTTCAGGACTAAGAAGAAATAACCTAATTTTAAAATAAGCTAAGAAGTCTGCAGTTACAAAAACTGCAAGTAAGAAGGGACAGGAAGAGGAGAAGACTGAAAACTGTAGCTCTCATAAGTAGGCACAAAGTGCTTAAGAGAGTGCTAGTTTCAAGAACAAATTAAGGTGTACTTTTAAGGCACATTCTCACAGATGAGGAAAACCAGGACAGTGCCTCAACAGAAAATCCCAGAAATGTGAACTGCTATTTAATTTTGAGAAATGCAACACCTCCAGGCGATGACTAGAGAACCAAGGATTCTGGAGATAAGTAGATATAAAAGATCAATTTGTTGATCTCAAGCTATAATGGAGGTATCATGCAATGTTTATAATTCCAAGTGGTATTATATGTGGTGCATTCTCTTGGTCAGTAGGAAGCCAACCACAGCCGCCTTCTGCTGTCAGTGAAGTAATAATCCTAAAGACAAATCAAAGTTGATCTTGTTGCTATGATCTTCAGAGTTTGAGGTTGTAACTCAATTTATTCAAATGCATGTGCCTTCCTGATCTACATGTCCAAAGAGACTGCTTTGAATGGTGAGCATGTTTAAATACAAATATCCACAGTAGCACAGCGTCAAGCACTGCCTTAACCACTCTGCAATTGCTCAATGCCTCATCTTCAAGTTTAAGTAGCCCAGTATTTCTTTTGGAAGTTTGGGAAGGTAGGTTCCTTTTGATCTGGAGTCGTATTTCTGTCAATCTCCCTTTGCCTGCTCTCTGTGTTCTCTACTTGATCTTCTTCAGACATCAACAGTTTCTCTAGTGACAACAGGTAGCGGCAATGGACCAGAGTTGTTCATATTCAGAATAGGACGGCCTTGAGAGTGCTTTGCTCACTAGCTGGATATTTTGGAGCTGTTTTCCACAGTTATAATGGAATTTGCTTCCTGGCCCTCACTCACTCACTTTCCCCGTCTGTCTGTGAGCTTTGCTTTGTTTCCAGGATCGCTGAACTGAAACCAGTGTAGTGTCAGAACTTAGCCCATATGTTCATTAGCAGTGAATCTGTAATTACTTTCTATGGTTTAAAGTTAATGAGACTGTGTGTGTATGCATGTGTACATGCTGTGTTTATGTGTTTTAAATGATGGCCTAATTAATTTTCTACATTTTGCCTGCACTGACCATGAAGGTACTTCTTTCTATTCAGCATTCTTTTGAAACTTATATCTATATTCTACACATGAAGAGCAAACTCATGTGTTAGATTTTTTGTTCAGTGAGGTGAGAATAACTTATCTACACCAGAGGAAAACTCATTAACCTATTTTTACAGGGTTGCCTACAGCAGTAAGAGAGTTAAAAACTGAAAACTACTCATATGCTATTAGGTGTTATTTAGGATGACTCTGACAGGAAGGTAACAAAACAATTGAAATATTAAAAACACTGCATTAGAGCAAGACCATTTTACAGGTGAGTATATATAAACATATTCTGTAAAATATGAATCAAGAATCTCCTCAGTTTTAAAACAATGATCATGCCACATAGCTTCATAAGAAAATAAAACCAAAGGATACAAATGCTTCAGAAAAATTAATGCTTTGTATTTCTATGCGATTTTATAGTAAAAGGAAAACCTGTAAACACTTGTTGAGACCAGATTACTTACAAAACAATCTGATATATCAGATGAAAATGAACATGGCCTGGAATCAGGTTACATCTGACTGTGTAGTGGGAGTGAATACTCAGTGGAGACATGCAGACTGAATAGAAGTAATGCCCCACTACTGCATAGAATTTAGAATTTTCTAGAGCACTTGTGTTTAGTGGTTAAAAAAATTAATGCATGCATTTACTTGTCAGGAAAAGACTAAAACTATAGATTCTAGACTCCCCAGGTATTAGTAGCACTAATCAAAGACTAGGAATTATCACTATTTGTTTAGCCAAACGTTGGAGTAGATGAGGTTTTATTGTCGTCTTAAGACAAAGAGAGTGGGATCAAGATTACGTTTACCCTCAGTATGATGGTGGGATCACTGCTTACCCTCTTGTCTGAGTCTGAGTACATGCTCACTACCTTTGTGGTTGGGACAATCATTTAGACATTATGTCCTTTAGAGGCTTCTGCTGTGTAAGTTGTTGAAAAAAGGGGTTTTTTTGTTGTTGTTGTTGTTGTTTTGTTTTAAAAGAAATAATTCTAAATATTTTGTTATGATTCTTGCCAAATAAAATGAATTGAATATTATCAGCATCACTAATATCTGCATATTGCTAGCTTGGAGTCAAGTTGTTTATAAGTCATAATTAATGTAGTTTTCATTTTGTGGTCCAGAAACACAGTTTCTCATGTTTAATGAGAAAACAGAGCCACACCAGGAAACATTGAGGAAGAAATGTTATTTCCTTGACTTCAAAGCAGACTCCAGGAAATTCTTGCAAAAATGTCCCTCCTTGGTCATCACCCTCAGGAGAGAGGAGGGTTGAGACACTTCCATCAATGTAAGTCTGCCAATGGCCGTGTGCCACTGAATGGAATCATTCTGGGCTACAGTGCTGGGAAATTTTTTTTTGACTGAGGCTACTTTACTTTACTGCAGCAAGATAAATCTAATATCAAATGGCCAAATAACACATCATCATGACAGCATAAGCTCAGGCAAGTCAGGAGATCTGTCAGAGCTTGGAGCTATAGAAGATTAATGAGGTTCTTGCTTGCTAGTTGAGGCCAAAACCTGGTGCCCTTGCTTCACCATCCACATTAGTGAGTTCTCTATATGTAACTAATACATAAAATAATGAAATTCTGAAGAGAAGAGGCATGTTTTGGCTCATGAATTTGAAAGGTTTAAGTGCATGGCTGACTGGATCTTTTCCTTTTAGCCTCTGCTATGTCAGCAGGTAGAGCAAACCATGGAAGGCCATCAATAGAGAGGATGAGGATGTGCTGAAGTCCCATTCCTTCCTTCTAGAACTTCCCCAATGTGATATAATGACTTCCTACTACACTTGAGCTCTTAAAGTTTTTCACAACTTCACAACAAAAACAACCAAGCTGAAGGCTAAGATTTTATTTTAAAAACATTTCACTGAGAGTTTTTTAGTTAGCATTTAAAATAATGTGTCTAATTACGATATTTCACACATGCAATATATCATTATAATTTTCTCTTACCAGCTCCCCTTAACCCCCTCTTTCCATTCCTCTGCCAAGCTTCCCTGTTCTCTATTCATCCTAACACCTACAAATGATCCCATTTTAATCCACGAACCAAGTTTAATGCATAAACTAGGGCTAATCCATGAACCATTGACCATCTATGCCCATGTCCAAACTGTAACGTAATTCCTAAAGAGTGGATTAGAGTGACTTCTAGTTAACAAGAGACAGTTTAGTCAGTAAAGAACTTGCTGCATAAGATGAAGGTCCCAGTTCGACCTCTAGTGCTCACAGGAAAAACTGGAATTGGCTGCATATGCTAGCAATTCCAGAATGGAGAAGTGGAAACAAGCAGGTACCTGAGGCTTTGTGGCCAGTCGACCTTGCCTAAATGGTGAGATCCAGGCCAGTGGGAGACACTGTCTCAAAAAAACAAGGTGGAGAGCAACACCTGAGGTTAACTTTGTCTGCTCACATCTGCTCACAATTCTCTCTCTCTCTCTCTCTCTCTCTCTCTCTTCTCTCTCTCTCTCTCTCTCTCTCTTTCATTTATATATACCCATACTCAAAACCTTATTTGGAAAACATAAATCAGATGATCTGCCATACTTAGAACATTCAGGTAATTTCAAGTTAAAATGAAATATAAATTCTTGGCATGCCCAAAAATACTCTGCTCTCATCTCCCTTTCTTGCCTCATTGGCCAAATTTTCCCTTTGTCAACTGCATTCCTCATAGATTCAGCTCTCTGAAAACCCTTGGTTAGACCATAGCTGTAACATAATGCAACACCTTTGCAATTACCATGACTCCTTCATATATGTTTTATTGATACTCACATGGCTGGCTGTTTCTTATCCTCAGATCTTTGTTCAGGTTCAGCTTTCAATGATTACACCCTCAAGGAGTTTCTCTTCATTCTATACTTATTGGCCTCTAAATATCTGAAATGTTATCAAATAATTAGCATTTCTTATTTTCTATATACTGTCTTGAGAATCTAAATTTCATAGGGCCAAGTACCTTAATGGACCAAATAAGACACATCCATGTATCTTGAACAATGAAGCACAATACCTATTCATTCATAAACATCTGCTTAATTAAGAAAGAAAAGAGAGTTTGCTGTATTAGTTTTAAATTCTAGTAGCAATGCAATTTCTCAGATTCTGTGTCTGTTTAATATAAAAAAAATAGAAGAAGAAATATTAGAGTATAGTTGTAAGAGTTTGAATACTGCCCCTTATAACTTTATGTGTTTCTGGAACCTCTGAATATAACCTCATTTGGAAATAGATTTTTGCAAATCAAAGTATTACAGTGGTCTTGCATTCTTTCACCAGACTGTTGCTTATATTATGTTAAACATTATAGTAGAATATAGTGTATATAGTAGAATTATAGTGAATTGTAATGAATATAGTAGAAAATTTAATGTAAAATAATTTAGCTCTCTGTATCTGTTGACCTAAAAAAAAAAATGGTGTGCATTCTTCAGAAAAACTCCTCAAAGCATTCCAGTCCCTGTTCTAAGTTACCCTGTCCTCAAGTCAAGCTCTCTTAATGGGGTTGTCAGGTAGCTCAGTTGTTAGGAGTGGTTGCTGCTCTTGTAGAAAAGGCAAGTTTGGTTCCCAGCACCTACACTGGACAGTCTTCTGCAGCTGCCTGTTACTCCAGCTCCAGGGAATCCAGAACAAAGCACCTCTCTTTGACTTCTTGAATGGGATGTAGCTGCTAGAAATCAAACTCTGGTCCTCACAATTTTATAGACAGTGCTTGTACCAATCAGTTGATCTGTCCTCACAATTGTGTAGCCAGTGTGTGTACCAACCGATTGATCTGTCCATCCTCTCTTTTTTAGTTTTTTAGGTTGTTTTTATAAATATGTATGTATGTATGTATGTATGTATGTATATAAAATAATTTAAAATTTCATTATCATAAATATATACATGTGTCTATACTCTCATATAATTTGTTAAGATTAAATTTCTGTATATTTGTGGGTAAGGGTATGCTATAAACATTTTTAAAGGTTTTAATAGATATTTTTAGAATTTATTTCATAAAATATACCAAAAAATTATTACCTTCAGCAACTGAGGGTTCTCTTTTATAATGTACATCTCAACATTAGATGCTATTTCCTTTTAATTTTGTCAATTTGATAGTTTAAAAATATACTGATTTTATTTTTTAACATAAGTGAGATGATATTTTCTGCTTTTCACTGTTAATTATTTTATGTTCACAATGTAAATTTTACAATGTACAACATCAAATTAAAACAGAAAGAAAACCAGTTAATATTTGATTCTTAGAAATCAGTGTAATTTCCCCAGGTTATCAATCAATTTAGGAAAATATTATTACTATGAAAAACATTCTTACATTTTAAACATGGAATCAATATTCTGAAAAATATTTAAAAATGGTCTGAAATTTTAAATTGTAAAACTTCCTAGCAGCAAATATGATCAAGCAAAATATACAAATCAGTAGGTTAGGTTCAGAAAAGAAAACCAGAGAAAGGAGAATGAAATGATATATAAAATTAACGCATATAAATAGACAAATAATTTTAATTAAAATGAAATAAACCTGAGAAAACATTTCTTGAACAGGGTTATAGAGTATTTATGTAGAGGCCATCAGAGCAAGGAATACATACTTTGCTTAGAATTTAAGACATTTCTTAATAGGCTACAGAAAATTTGATTTACAAGGTCAGCAACTACAGTATGAAGAAATGAGATATTTGATGTTGGAGAAAAATAGCTTGAATAAATCAGATGGAAAATAATCGAGGACGGTAAATGGTCAGGGTTAACTAATGGGCTGTTATGGGGATAAATACTAAGGCAGACGTTCGTTCACTTTATATATCAATGACCCCAAAGTGAGTATAGGTGTTACATGGATAAAGTCTGCTGATATAGCAGTAGTTGGGGTTTAAAGGGTCAGTCAGAAAAGAGTACTTACACAAAGCTGGAGAAACTGAGCATGGGGAGTGGTAAGAGACTTTTTCAGTTCAACTCAGAAAGCAAAATCAGAGAAGCTTAAAACCATAAGAAAAAGTAGGAATATATGCCCCTAACTCTCCTGAGACTTGAGCTTTTAAAGAAATACATTGAGGTATAGCTTTCAATTGAAAATTATGCAGAGAAGGTATTCATGTACACACACACACACACACACAGAGAGAGAGAGAGGAGAGAGAGAGAGAGAGAGAGAGAGAGAGAGAGAGAGAGAGAGAGAGAGAGAGAAACACACAGAATGAATGAACACTCATACACACAATTACCAAGTGAATATTCAGTATATGAAAACTATAACAGGAGCCTGGACATTTCTAAATCTGCTAGAAGATTCTCATGTTATTGTTCGTCAGCCACCAATTTTCCTTCTGACTTCTTCATGAAGAATAGTTTCATAACGTTGAATGCCTTTTATATCATTTCATCAACTCTGATGAGTTGTATTAGAGTATGTTGTGGCTGTGGCCATTTCAGCCATGTAAGATTGACACAGTTTAATAATAATAATAATAATAATAATAATAATAATAATAATTAGAAAAAACTCCATGAAACAGCCCACAAATATTCTGCTCCTGTTGCTCCATTTGTTTTTCTGTTCTATGAGCATCTTAGCTAATAAAAAGTAGAAAAAAATTAGAAAACAGTAGTTGAGGGACAGAAAGAATAGTTTCTAGACATCAAGTATGCCCCCAACACTCAAAAGAGCAGCAGTCCCTGGTTATATCTAGCCATGCCCACTGGAAGGGACTCAGGCTGTGTTTCCATAAACACTGGATGCTTAGAATATGGATATAGTCCCCTGTCATCATCTTTGTCACCATCATCATCATCTTCATCATCATCTTCTCCTTCTTCATCTTCCTCTTCCTTCTTCTCCTCCTCTTCCTCCCTCTTCTTTTCCTCCTTCTCTTTTTTCTCTTCCTCTTCTTCTCCTTCTATCCTTTCTTTTCTTTCTTTTCTTTTTCTTGAATAAAGGCAATAGGGCAGAGTACTTAATAATAGATAGTACTAGATACTGATGAATTCATTTATCATATCAAAAAAAAATAAGACACTACTTTCTTAGAAATCAGAAATCAGAAATTCTTTCACAGAAATCAGAATCTAAATTTAGTCTCTCTGGTGATGTTTGTGTGTGTGTGTGTAAGAATTACTAGTAAGACTGTGTTGAATGAAGGGTGATATTCATAATACAAATTAAAAAATATTTAATCAGCAATACTAATGAAGGAAGAACTTGCAATTCAGTTTGTGATTAGTCTCTTTAATAATCCTGTGGGTGAATATTGTCTTAATTTTACAAATAAAAAAATAAAAATCCAGCGTAACAAATGCTTCTTGTTTCTGAGAACTCACAGGTAAAAATGGGCCCTGTGTTCACATCCTGAATGATCTCATACCATGATCCCTGGTCTCTCTATCATACCATATTCTACTGTTGATTTCCCTTCACTGTTTCTCACACCCTTGTTGTGCGGCTCTCCCACTTTCCACACACTCAGCTTCCTCTGGAACAATTCACATCCAAAGTTATGTTGTCTGAACTAGTCTTTACCTACACCTCACTACATTTCTCAGACCCCAACATGGTTTTATATCCATAGCTCTGCCATACCACAGGTGGATTGCCTTATACATGGTGGCTGCTCATTGATTTTGTTACTGACACTTGACGTGCTCTTGTCAAAGGCTCACTGCACAGACTTTGCTCATGGTGCTCAATTTGTTATGTTTAATTAACACCTGTGAAAAATTCTTTCAAAGCACACTTACAACTGTCAAATCCTACATTCACTATTATTTTGTATAAAGAACGAAGTTTTAAATTTTGTAAATAGTTATAATTGCCCTTTCCTTTTCCTCGAGATTTCTGTAAGTTAGTTTATCATCACAATACTTTGAAGGACAACTTTTAAGTCACAAATGCAAGCTCTGTAGTTACATAACTATGATAGCTTTCCTTTACTGTAACAGAATGCCTAAGATAAACAATTAGAAGACTAAAAATATAATTGACAGTTTTGGAGATTTGAGAACTCTATTGGTTCTGTTGCTATCACCTATGTAGGGAAAGCCATCATGACAGGAAGCACATTGTAGAGAGGCTCAAAGTTGTTCAGCCTGTGGTGATGAGAATTCACATGGAGAGATGGTAAAGACCTGTCTTGAGAGGATCTCAAGAACCCCATCCAAGGTCATCCCTTTAACTTATACCTACGAGTTCCCATCCTAAAACTTACACCAGCTCCAAATAGCAAGCTGGAGACCAATCCTTCCACATATGGGTAATTGGAGACATTAAAGTTCTGAATAAGAGTAGTGGCCTAGATCAAATCCTGGACTTGGTACTTTAGGCACATGACATAACCTTACTTTGCCTAGGATTTTTCATCTGTCAAATGGATTACTCAAATACCTACCTCCCTAGAAAGTTTCCTGCCACATTTACTAACATTTAGTAAATATTTGATCAAGCTCAAGCAACTGAAAACCTATCTTATTTCCTCCCAATTTAGTCTTCTTTCATTTTATTTGTAATTTCTCCCCCTTTGGGGAAATAGAAAAGTAACTTAAAGTTATGAACATAATTATGATCAACTTGTTTCCTACTTTGAGTTAACCTCACAAATTATTATTGATAATGTATGATGAGACAAGTGTGGTTTGGTGCCTGGAGACACAGAGTGGGTAAGCTGTGTATGTAAGTGCCTCTGACCCTAGGAGCTGAGGGACAACATGTGATCAGAAAAACATCATACAACTCATTGTTTGGGGTTTTAAATACAGAATCACTTAAAAAGATATTCTCCACGTGCCAAAATACAATATGAACAGGACTAGGGTATTCTTCAATAACAAAGTGATTACTCAGTGAATCACACTGATGCCTTCCACCTACACACCAGTAAGGGGCACAGTAAAACTTGAGTTATTGCGGTTCCCCTCCGACAGCATGTCCTAGCCTTCAACCCTAGCACAGTCCATCCATACATCACAGGAACCAGAGCAGGTCTTTGCAAAAGGCAAGCTGCCTTCATGGCTACAGAGTTCATGTTCAGCACTTCCATAATTCTGAATTTTGTTTTGCTTTGGCTTTGCAACTGCAACATGATAACACATCAGTGTAATTTCTATATCAAGTGCATTTAGCAGATTCCAAGATCATGCTGAATGTACATAGTCAATGCATTGTTTGAAACATGGTGTGAGGACAGCTTTGTAAATAAATGATAGTGGCATACATATTATGTACAATTATGACATATAGAGAACAAAGTCATAATTGAATGTATTAATATTTTCTTAATCCAAAGCAAAGTAGACTGAAATATCTACTGTGCATAGTAGGTAATTACTCCATCCATATAGACATGTAGAGTTGATTTTTTACTCATTTGAAGAGCAAATTTCTATGTACCAACTATTATCAAATGTATGCAATATTATACAAATACTGTAAGACTTGGGAAGCCAGACAAATCAGACATTAGCAAGTCTCTTGGTGACCTTCCAGTTTGGCTGACCCTATCCTACATGACATTTTCAGACAGCTAATATTGACCTTCAGGTTTCAGACTCAAGGTTTCCTGTCAATAAAAGCGGTAAAGGGAAATAGTTTCTTAAAGTTGCAATTGCTTTAATGGAAAAATTACTACAGATTTTTACAGAAAAAACAAAAATATTTAGTATAATTTAGTAAAACTGAGTATCTCTTAAAAGTCAGTGACAAACATCAAGAGTCAAATTATACAATTGGTTTCTGGATTGCACCCTAAGAAGGAAAACAACTATTATTGATATAAAATACTAAGGTCACAAAATACACAAGAAAAGCAAATTATTTCTCTCAAAATGCAATGATCAAGGACTATATTAAATTTCAGTGTAGTGTATAATAGTAATATCCATATTATCTACATAATTGGATTTCTTGTGACTCAGGAGAGAGCTCAGATGTCATCACCAATGTATGTTGGGTTTCTTCTGCTTTAATGAGAATTTATTGAGTAACATTTAAAGTTAGTGATATTAAAGGACAGGAGATGTTAATTAAGATTAAGAAGCAACATAGTCTATGTCCAAAGAGTATATAGTCTGGGGTTTTGAGATGAAAGAGGTAATGAATTCAGAAAAAAGCAGCCAAAACAAGATAAATTACAAAAGTACTTCATAGCAGTATGAAGCTAGGCTTTCAATATTAAGCACGAAATTTTACTGGAAATTGATTTTTTTCTATTCATTATTTAAGTTAACCTGACAAACCATAAGTTTCATAATGACATTATCACACACAGTTCTCTGCCTCTGTGTGTGTGTGTGTAAATGCACATACAAGCATACTTGTCTGAATGTCAGACAACAACAAGCTTTGAGAACTGGTTCTGGCCTTCCCTCTTGTTGAAGCAGGGTCTACCCTGATTCTCTTTGTACTCCAACTTCTAGGCAATTCTGTCAGCACTTTCATTCCTAGAATAAAGCTTACTCAGTTGTGACATATGATCTTAATGCACTTTGGAATCTGGTTTGTGTGTTAGTCTCATTTCTGTTGTTCTGATAAAATACCCTGACAAAAAAACAACTGAAGGGCAAAAGGCTTTATTTTAGCTTACAATTCTGGCTTACAGTTTGTCATACCAGGAAGTATCCTTATAGGAGTACCAAGAACAAAAATGTACACCACTGCTTTTAACTTTTTAAGGTGTTCTAGGAATTGGACTGGAGTTATCTGGCTAGCTCAGCCATCTTTCTGACTTCCATATTCTACTCTGAGCCATCTCCCACACACACTTCCAATCCTGGTCCTCAGCCTTCTTCCATTCTGATGGACCCTGCAGTCCGCATGTCACAAGTATTCTGTTACTATCTCTCTATTTTCCTTTTGCTCTTTAAGAGTTCTTCTCCCTCTCTGATGGGCCCTTTCTTGGGTTTTAATGCTGTTGTCAATCCTCCAGTAGCTGTAACTATGTAGAGTTCTTTTTGAGTCCTCTTTGATATCCATTGTTCTACATGTCTGCTTTGTGTCATTTTCACACTGCCTGTGATACTGTGGCTCTGTAGTAGTCTGAGGCTGAGTACTTAGATGTCTCAGAATTGTTTTTCTATTCATGATCAAATCAACTATGTAGGTCTCAGTTCATCATTGCAAGGAAGTCAGTCACCATGGCAGCAGCTTGAGACAGCTGGTGATAGCACATCTGCAAGAAAATGCAGAAAGGGAGTGAATGGATGCATGCGTGCCTACTATGCTTAGGTCAATTTCCCCACTCTTAGACAGTCCAGGAAACTTGCTTGGGGAATGGTACTATTCACAGAACTCCACGTCTTCCCACATCAATTAACTTAATTAAGAGAGCCCTAAGCAGACCTCCCCACATAACAGCCCAAGTTTGACAATCTTTTATTGTGACTCCACCCAGGTTACTCTAGGTTTTGTTCAGTTGAGATTATCATTGTGGCTTGCATGTTTTTGAGAATTTTTCTTGTATGTTCATCAGGAGCTCTGTAGTTTTACTTTCCTACTGTTTCCGTATCCAGTTTGACTATAATACTTGACTGTGTAGTGTGAGTATGGTACTCATTAATATTGTTTCTCTTTCTGTTTTGTTTCTATTTTATTTTGATTTTGGATCATTTTGAGAAGTATGGATGTTAGTGGCATCCTAAACGTTTGGTAGAATTTGTCTGGGAATCTTTTAAGTTTTGGGCTTTTCACTGTGAGGAGATTTTAATTTGTGTTTCAGTCTCTTGCTAGCTGTGGGCTGGGTTAAGTTGTTCATATCTTCATTGGTAGAGAATGTGTTTGAGAACTGATTTTTTTGTAAATTTGTTTCAGTTTTCCAGTTCATTAGTTAGAAAAACTTTCAATGTATTCTTCCAATAAAGTCCATTCTTACCTTGTACATTTCATAGCTAGTTAAGTAAGTTTTGGCTGTTTTTCCACTTTCTTTTGGCTATTTTGGCAAGATGTGTGTTAATTTCATTTTTGTTTGCAAAGAACCAAGTCTACTTTATTCTTTATTGTTCCTGCAGTCTCCAGTTCATTAATTTCTGCTCTAATGTATTATATGTTGTCTTTTACTTCAATTAGGTTTGCCATATATATATATATATATATATATATATATATATATATATATAATATATATTTATTTATGACATACACACACACACACACACATATATATATATATATATATATATATATATATATATAATATATATATATTTTGTAAACACTTAAAGCTGTAGACTTTCCTCTTTAATACGGCTTAGCTGGATTCTAGAGATTCTAATAAGCCAGTACTCCATTTCTTTCAATTCTAGGAATTTTTATATTTCTTCATTGATTTCTTCAGTGACTCACTGTTTATATTGTCTTGTTCAGTCTCTAAATATATGTGCAGTTTCTATGCTTTATCTTCCTGTTCGCTTGTGGGTTCATTCCAATATGATCTATTAAGATGTAAGTAGTTATATTGCTTCTTTTAATCACTTGAAGCTTGCCTCATGGCATCTGTCACTATTAGAAAAAACAGAATGTAATGTATGTGCCACATCTGTTGGATGAAATATACTATGTATATCTATTAAATAAAAATGATATATCATATGGATTAGCTCTGAAGTATCTTTACTGATTTTTAATCCGCATGACATATCTAAAAATGTAAATAGAAAGCTGAAATCTGAATTTTTGTTTCTTTTAGGTTTTGTATTATGAAACTTGGTGTCCCAACATTAACTCCGTAAGTACTTACAATTGTTAAGTCATCTTGATGAAATGTTTCTTTTATTAACATGTAGTTGTTTTCCTTAACAATTCTGACTATTTTGAAGTCCAGTTTATCAGCTATCATAATAGATATGCCAGCTATTTTCAGCTTCTTTATACTTGGTAGGTAGGTTGGTTTCTATCTTTTGCCTTTTACTTTGGAGTAGTTTGTTCATAGTGGTGTGATTTTTGGAGGCAGTAGACAGTTAATTGTATCTTAGTTTTAAATACAGTCAGCTACTTAGTGTCTTTTTTTTAATTGAAAATAGATTTTTTTCATACAATATATTGATTGTGATTTCTCTTCCAAGATCCTCCCCAGGTCCTTTCCTGTTCTCATTCAAAGCCTTTGTTTGTCTCTCCTTAGAAACAAAACAGGCATCTATTTAATAATAATGAAAATACAATATGATAAAATAACAACATACAAATCAGAAGAGGACAGTACAAACAAATAGAAAAATAAACAAAGAAAAAGCAGAAGAAACAGAGATACAGAGACACACACTTTTGCACCCACAAGCATCCCATATAAATGCACAACCTGAAGCTACAATATATACACAAAGGACATGTAATATTAAAAGAATAAAAAATAAAAAAATATTTTTTTTAAAAAAATTTTTTGAGCAGAGTTTCTTTTTGTAGTCCTGGCTATCCTGGAACTCACTTTGTAGACCAGGCTATCCTCAAACTCACAGAGGTCTGCCTGTCTCTGCCTCTCAAGTGCTAGGGTTAAGAGCATGTGCCTCCACATCCAGTTAAATAAAATGTTTTTAAACATATAAATAAAAATAATTTTTAAAATAACTTTATTAAACACTATGAGACAAAAACTTCCAAAGATGCCATTGAGTTTGTTTTGTGTTTGCCATTTTCTGATGAATATACAAAAAACTTTTAAGAATATTTTTTATTCCAAGTGAGACTCCCTAGGAGATAAGGAATTGCTTGTTTGCAGTGGTTTTCAACTGGAGATTGCTTCTGAGTTAGGAGCAAAGGCTTGTGTCTGTTTCTCCTCTTAGTCCTGGGATTCCATCTGGGGCAGACTCCTGAAGGCCCGGTGCATGCTTTCACAGTCTCTGTATGTTTATATCAACATCAGTCTTGGTTGTGTTTAGAAGGCCAATTTCTTTGGTTTTCTACATCTCTGGCTCTTAAAATTCTTCATCCTTCTCCTCTGCAGGGTTCCCTGAACCCCGAAGGGTTTGATGGAATCACCGGTTTAGAACCGTTTAAATGTTTGATATCATCTTCATTTAATGTTACTACTGAGAGCGTTTTGCTATTTCTTATGATTTTGTTGGTTGTTCTTCTGGCTGGATGATTATAATTATTGTTACTTTATTCTTTCCTTCCTCTAATAATATTAGAGGTTGCTAGTTTATTGTGTTGGATATAAAGGAACTAGGAGTATTTTCTTAGCGTATATATTACATACTAAGGATGTATAGATGTCCAATAAATTCTTGTCAACTGACTTCTGCCTGTTTTATGCCTCCCCTCAAGCCTTTGTACTATATCAGGATTATTTACAATGCTGAATTTTGCTGCTTTTCTTCTTCTCTATATACTAATAAAATGATATTAGGCCTAAGCAGATGAAGTTTAGCTTTCAAGGTCAGTGGTTGAAGAGCAACATCTTTGTATGTTTCAACCTGACAATAAGTGTTTGCAAGAGTTAATTCGCATACCTCAAGAAACTAAGAAAATAATCCTTACATTGAACTGGCACTATATATAGTTAATTTTGTTAGGCAAAATTTAACCAGGTTTATCACAAGCTTCATCAAAATTACCAAATATCCCAATACTTTGAAGGCTGAGGCTAGAGGGTAGTGAAAAGTTTGAAGCTAGCTTGGGGCTGTATAGCAAGCCCCTGTCTTTATAAAGACTCAAGATGTGGGTGTTACCTTGTTATCAGCTTCATTAGCGTTTACATAGTCAGTCACATCAAGCCTATCTGACCTTCCACATTGACTTCCATCGCACAGATCACTTTAGTGTGGGTGTGCAGCTTTCTGAGACTCATCTTTGGTAACAAGGAAGTATTTGTAAACATTACTGCTTTAATGGTATAATTGTGGTGACATGGTTGTACCCCATATGGCTTTCCTTTTGCTCCTCAGAGCACCCATCTTTTTCTAATGACCTGGCAGTGCATCTCAGTTTTCCATCCATATCACATATAACTTCAGTTTCAACAAAGTGTTGGAATTTGACACAGAGCAATAGACTCCAGTGGCAGGAACACCTAGGGAACATTTCTCATTCAAACCACCCCAAAAGACAAAATGAATTGCCATTCAAATGAGACACTTTGTATAAAAGGGTGGAAATATTAACAATAACACTGAAACAGCAAACATAAACAGAGACTGATCTATTCAAGAAAAGATATTTAGTTAAATCATAACCTGGACATTTTTCTAATGTAATTTTGGCAGAATCCATCCTCTAAGAGGTTCTGTTTATAAAATGGGCTGTAATAGGGTCAGGAACTCACTACACATGTTTGATAGAAGGAGAGGAGAAGGCCGCCATATCATCTATATCTTGCAATTCTATGTCTTACACTGTAGATTTTGTTTTCTGTATGACTTGTATTAGATTCTACATGCTAAGTCCCATGGTTTTGGAATATAATACAAACTTTCTTGCTTTCCCTACATTTTCTTAAATTTCTTTTCAAAGAAAGAATTCCTTTCCTTGAGATAGCCATTCTATTTTTAATATAATCTCTGATCTTAGATCACCATTTTTCATCTATAACATTGTCTAGTTTAATTAGAAAATAGATAATTAAAACTCAATTACTTGAATATTTGATGACATCTTCAGTTGTAAGCAGTAAAAATATTAAATGTTAACAATGTTAGAACAAGAGGTAGATCACATTTCTTTATTTTAAATTAATTTTTCCTTTTTGTGATGTTGAGAGTGAAACTCAAGGCTAGAGAAGGGCTTTACTTATTAGTCACATGTATTTCACAGCACACTTTTAATTTTATCTGAACAATTAACATTCATTAAAGACATTCCTAAGACCTTGTTATTGAAGAAATTAAGTAAGAGAAGCATATTCTAAGTTCTTTGGATGTACTAGTTGTGTAAGTTTCACTTTTCCTGTATATAAGGCCTACATAAGAGCAAAACAGAACTTCTGTACTTGAAGGCTTACTAGTGAAACTCCAAGATGTTGGGAAAATTATCCCAAACTTTCACAGTGAGACAAGATTCAAATCCAGTTCTGTGTGCAGCACTCACCCTGCTGACCACTGTGTGCAGCACTCACCCTGCCGACCACTGTGTGCAGCACTCACCCTGCCGACCACTGTGTGCAGCACTCACCCTGCCGACCACTGTGTGCAGCACTCACACTGCCGACCAAGAATCCCCTTTCTTTTCTTGAAAATAGAGATCTTTTTATCTGGAAATCATGAAAATGGGGATAATACTGAATCTTGTTTTCAAAATTGCTTCTTGTTCTTCTTGAGTCTTTAATTCAGGCTTTAATGAAACTTTTGAAATAACTGTCTCGTTTCATGGCAGAAAAATGGACTGCACAGAGTTTTCAAAGTTGTGTCTAATTGCCCTTGATTCTAAGCCAAATGTGAACCCCCATCTCCATGCTGGGATGATATCTGTTCCCAGGGACTCCCTGACATGGATATTTACATCTTTTTAGGCTTATCCTGGGTCATTCAGACATTTCAAAACAATCACTTTGTCTCTGTTCTTCCATTGGAGTACTTGATTAAAACAAAGTTCAGTTGGTTTTTAATTAGTGTGTCACTCTGCCTTATCTTTAAGGTGACATTGTAGCTCATCAGCCACAACTCTCTATTTAAGAAGAGAGAAGAGGCTGAAAGGAGAACATGGCAATTACAAGGTTACTCTCTATTTTCAAAGCCTCGCTTGGGGCTTCATTCAGGTAATTTCAATTAACTTTTATGGACATTACCCTTGCTAATACTCCAGCAAATGCTACTGTAAGTAGATTCACTGCTTTTGGCAATACAACTGTGAAGGAAGTTAAGCTATGGATTTTTTTTTCAAACGCGCCAAAAATATTGCTCTCAAGACCCTGTGACATGTTTTCCATGGTCTAATGCAAATTAAGACCACTGTGATCTAAGGATCTGGAAAGCCAGGGTCATACAGATACATTAGCAGACTTTTCTGCACTGCAGCTCTGCAGGGGGCCATTAGGATACTATATTGAAGTGTCAGTGGCAGCCTCAAAGAACATGGCAAAGAGCAGGAAACAAGCAACTCCAAAAAGAAACACAACAAGAACCCCCTAAGAAATGAAGATATAATTAAGAACATAAAGGCAATGGAAATGCCTATGGCAAGTTTTCCATTTTCTGTAACCCTGGGCTACAGTTTGGGCATTTTGTGTTTTATAGGTTTTAGAAATACTTCTTTTCTTTTTAAATTAATTTTTTATTGGATATTTACACTTCAGATGTTATCCCCTTTACCCACTCCCCCCAAGAAAACCCCTATCCCATCCCTCCCCTCCTGCTTCTATGAGGATGTGTCCCCACCCACTCACCCACTCCCACCTTCCCGCCCCTGGGGTGTCCAGCCTTCACTGGATCAAGGACTTCCTAACCCACCTATACCTGACACTGTCATCCTCCCGTACATATACAGCTGGAGCCATGGGTCCCTCCCTATATGCTCTCAGGCTGGTGGTTTAGACCCTGGGAGCTCTGGTTAGTGGTATTGTTGCTCTCTCTATGAGGCTGCAAACCCCTTCAACTCCTTCAGACTTTTCTCTAACTCCTCCATTGGGAACCCCATGATCAGTTCAATGGTTAGCTGTGAGCATCCACCTCTGTAAGCTCACAAGCCTTTGGTTCTTTGTAAAAGAGGGCAGGAAATCAAAGCCACCTACCAAAACACTTCTTGACAGTCTCTTGTTGGAATAATCCATCTAGACTTTTCATTAGTGTCTCTTGGGGAAATCTATTTGCGATGACAGAAGTAAAAATAAATAAATAAATAAATAAATAAATAAATAAATAAATAAATAAATATTATACCAAACTATGTGAATGCTAAAAGATCATAAGTATCTCAATATTACAAATGTGAATGCCTCCCATTTTCTACATGTAAAAGGCAGCTAGTTAGCCAAGCACTACAGGACAAAAGATAGCTCTTCACTACAGTTAAACTGTCTAGTTATCTTAAATAAAAATCACAGTGAAGAATAACCCTGCTTTCAAAATATTTCATGCACCGTAGAGTGTAATCAAAGTTAGTGCATAAAGTTTAGTTTTCTTTTACTGTAATTTGTTTAGGAAAGAACTAAAAAATATTTTTGTTTGGATTTTTCACTGAAATTGGATGAATTTCTCAACTATTTCCCATCAAAAGATATTGTATTCCAGGTGTGCCAAGGTTAAATTTGATGACACTGTGGACTACCAGGAAACAGCCTGCTTCTTCCATTGGCTTTGAATGTATGAGTAGAGCTAGCCGTTTTACATAATATTTTCTAGAGCACTAAATTAAATGGGACCACAAAGTCTGTATTTTCCAGTACTTAGGAGATGTTTGATGAAAAGTTTGGCAACTTAATTCTCATAAAAATGATTAAGTAGGAATAATATTGGCAAGAAGCAGCTATCACGTCATGTTTGGGAAGGTGTATCAAAAAGGAGACTAAGTAGAAAAGTTTCAAAATCTCTCTTTCCCCCTTCCTTCTCCTCCTCAACCCTCCCTCCCAGAATATTTCTATAGAATTCTTACTCTTACACAATTGAAACCAGGGCTTTAAAATTAAATCTGAAATATAATGTTTTGTTATTTATTATTATTACAATTAATCTGAAATGAATTGTATTGTTCTTAGAAATATTCTCTTTCCAGACAAACTAAATTATACTTGTGTCTTTTGTCCTTTAAAGCTACTAAGGAAACACTATGGTGTTGCCAATGGGCAAGGCAGTTGAGGACTCAGATCTATCCCTTTGGTGGACTGGCAATGGTGGAACTCGCAGGATGAGGAAGGGAGAGAGGGAAGGAGGGAAGGAGGGAAAGAGAAGGAGGGACGGAGGGACGGAGGGACGGAGGGACAGAGGGACAGAGGGACGGAGCTGTTGTCTCACTGGATGGCCAGATGAGAACTGCAGGTTTCTGTTTTTCTACAAGCATACACTGTAAGTAGGCTTTTCACAGGATACAAACTGTGAGGCTGGGGTTTTGTTCTGTTCAGGGGATTTGGGAATTATACTGTTGCTAGTCTCAGCTCATAAGTGTCTTTTAGTAGATTCTGGAGACTTTTTCTCCCAGAAAATTTAAGTATATTTCCATTTAAGAAATCTGTATCTGGCTTTGCCCAGAAAATTAATATGTGGTTACTATTTGTGTCCTCCATTTTGCAGCACAAAGAATGTTGTAGGTAAGCATCTAGACAGAATGAAGTAGGTCAAAGTTCTTTTCTGCAAAGTAATCCCATCTTCATTTCTGATAAACTGAATAGAATAGCTATGTAAGGTGAAAATACCTACCAGTATGAATCTATTTCCATAAGACAGCTTGGTTCTACATGTGTCTAGGAAAGTTAACTTGTGACAGTTTTAAAGCAGGGAGAAGAGTTGGAAAATAAAGTTGAGAGTCCCTTCAGCCTTGAATTTAACCTCTAGAAAGACAAGAAACCAGCAAGATTACATGGATCTAAAACAAGTATAAATTTGTCCAAGAAGACAGCCTGCAGAGACTAGAACATACATTCCTATCATAGCAGAGAGGAGGCTCAAGTGAGGAGTGCACCTAATTAGGAGAAGTTCAAAGGTCAGAGCATTTTATTGAATCTAAAATCTCTCTAGGAATAAAAACAGATCAACCATGCTGGTAAGGGGAAGCCAAGTTTCAAATCAATAATTTGTTTTAATGTCTAGACCTATAAATAGGTTCCATAAACTAAGAACCCAAGTGACAGTGTTTTATCTGGAATCTACTGCCCGCATATGTGTGTTTCATGGCAAGAAGCACTTAAAATGGTGGTACCTTCTTCCCTCCCTCCCTCCCTCTTTCTCCTTCTTTCCCTCCCTTCCATTCCCTTCTCCCCTTTCCTTTCTCTTTATATGTCTTCCTCTCTGCTCCCTATCCTCCATAAGGTAAAGTTACTGGTCACAGTGTTCTACCTCACTGTAGGCTCAACGATACAAGGCCAAATAGCCATGGACTGAAGGCCCTAGAACAATGAGTCAAAGAAAATACTTCTTTATTTCAAACTGTTTATCTCATGTATTTTGGTGCAGCAAAGTTTTCATATGACATATGACATTGACAACGTCTATCTTCAACATGGACCTGTATAGGTGAACACACCTATACACACACTCACAAGCACATGTATAGTCACCCACAAATTCTCTTCAGTTGACTTCACTGACTTTCTGCTAATTTAAATGTGTGCCATTTACTTTGTATGTATTTATACAATTTATAAAATATTTTATGTATTTCTTATTCAAAAGTGATCAGAAAAATATGGTATGTGATTTTATTTATGAAAATTTCTTGGGGCTTATTTTGAGGTCTAATACATATATTTTTCTCAAGAGGGTTAGCATACTGATGACAAGAAAGGGTGTTGTGTAGCTCTTGTGTGGCATGATCTGTAAATGTCTGTTAAGACCATATAATTTAAGTTCAATTCTCTGTGGTAATGTTTCCTGAGAAATGTTGAAGTTTCTTTCTAAAATTGTGTTGGAGACTATCCCCTTTCAGATATGTCCAAGCTTCGAATGCATTCCAAGAGCTCTAAGGATGTGGCCCCAACACAAAATTGTGATCTTTCTTAAACCATGATTTTATTTGTAAAACTGATTACATAGTCCTTAAGCATGAACTTTAGAGATGACAGACAACATTATATCACAACATCAAAAAGGTTAGATAAGCCCATTAGTTCTTACAGTTTTGTTTTATAAAAGCCAGTGTTCTGATGTTAGGTGCATGGAGCTGTACAGTTTTTACAAATCCACTGCTTCAACATTTTTATAATCTTAGTCACTTTTCAATTTTCATCTTAGAACCTGTGGCATGGGAAGAAAGTGTAGACACAACTGTTCACCTTAGGCTTCCCTTTACCTGGAATTTGTTTCTGTCCTCTCAATCTCTACCTTTGAATGCCTTTTGCAGTAAAGTGAGATTTTTAAAGGCAACACAATGTATAATTTTATTTTTGTTACTGTTTAATACATTCAAGTACTCTGTATCCTTTAAAAATATACTTATTAATCCTATCTGTTTGTCTCTCTGTCCATCCACGCACCTGCCCATCCATCCATCCATCCATCCATCCATCCATCCATCCATCCATCCATCTATCCATCCACCTGCCCATCCACCCATCCACCCATCCACCCATCCACCCATCCACCCATCCACCCATCCACCCATCCACCCATCATCCACCCATCCACCCATCCACCCATCCACCCATCCACCCATCCACCCATCAACCCATCTGTTTGTCCGTCCATCCATCCATCCATCCATCCATCCATCCATCCATCCATGTGTCTGCTAGTGTGCTTCAGTACTCTCATATCACGGCATATACTTGAGGTCAGAGAACACATTGCATTCGTCAGTTCTCTCCTTTTCCTATGGTGGTCCTGGAAACAGAACAAGGATTATGAAACTTGAAAGCAAGTCCATTTACCAAATGAACCATCTCACCAGCCCCCATCTTTTAATTAAGGAATGTAATCTGTTTACATTCAAGATTATTATGAAGGTTAAAGACTTCTTCTTGTCACTTTGATGGATTTTTCTTGGGTTGCTTGGAATGTTTATTTCCTTTAATTCTGTTCATGCTTAGCTCACTGGCCTCATTGTTTGTTGTGATTCTCTTTTATTTAATAAGTGTTCTGTGCCTATGGCTATATTCTTCTCATTTTTGGCTACTGAAAAATGCACATCTATTTTTGATTACTGGAGTCCTGTAGGTCTTGAATAGTTTCCTCATTGTCTTCCTCTTTGTCTCTTCTCTCCTTTTCTCTTCCCTCTTTCTCCCTCATTATCCTGCACCCATCCTTTCTCTCTCTCTCTTGACTGGAATATTTCTAAAGACATGTTGCCAATTTTAAATATTCTCTTCTGGCTCAGAGACTATGCAGCAACTTTAAGCTGCACTCTTGATTCAGTATTTCATTTGTGCAATTTCTCTTTGATTCTTTTTACAAAATAATTTTCACTGATAAATTTCTCACATATCTAACTTTATTTAGCCATCTACTTTTTACAATCTGGTACTTCACTGAGGTTTCTCCTGATCATTGTTTCAAATTTCTTATCAGGTTTTCCATCCATTTTGTTTTCTTAGGAATCTGTTGCTACAAAGGTGGAATTACAGAGGTGTTGTACCACTTTGATTTTTCATATTTCTTTTGCTTCTGTGATATTATTTACATATTCAGTGGATCAGATATCACTATCACTTTTATTATGTGGCTTCCTTAATAAGCAACTTTCTCTTAAAGATGGTTGTTTGTCAAACAATGCCAGATAAAGCTACGTTAATGTAACCTTATTACAGCTTCTTCTCCCATAATAATGAGACACAGCGTGTAGCACGGTACAACTGGAAAGGTGTACTGTTGCTATAATTCAGGCAACACTGAAGATATTCCACATACTGAAGCAGATATGAAGCACATGGCGATAGGTCTCAGGAGCTCCTGATGTAGCTTTTCCTACAGAATGATTCCCCCATCAGGCTGCTCAGGCGCTGGTCATATGATCTCTGAAACTTCCTGGTGAATACCCCTGCCACTGATGGCGCCAGAGTAGTGACGGTACTGAAACACTTGTTCTGCCAACAGTCCACATACTGTATGAGGAAAGATGGTAACGGAAAAAACTGTGCTGCTGGCCCAACTATAGCTTGATATGAGCAGATTTCCCCTTGGATCCCACTTTGATTGTGTTTACCCTGAGGCAGGGAAGAATCTGAAGCTACAGACATGTTTGTAGAGACCACATTTAGTCATACATTATTCCCTCGATCTATCTATAATGAGTCTTTGAGTGCTGCCCAGCTAAGAAGGGTGGGGTAAGTGTGTGGACTGACGCTGGTGCTCGTCACATTTTTGGTCTCACTTGGTAAGAACCCTGATGTGGCTTCTAGTGTGACTGTATTCGTTCCTTCATTCTCCGCTGTATCAAAACTCTCATTCTGAAGTTCAGACTAAGTCTCCGTCACTTTTCTGAGTCAAATTGGGTTTAGAATGTAGTTACCTAACAAGCCAGTGAAGTGAAGGTCTGTGGAGTTCAAGAGAGGAGAACACGAAAGAGTTTCTGACTCTCTGAGTAGACAGTACACACACTCCCTTATCACTCCACATGGTTCTTGTCTTCTGAGGGACATCTAAGCTTTCTCTGCAAAATCCTTCGCCCACTCAAAACTGTATGAACAGTTTCAGGTTCCTCAAGCAGGTGAGCTATAATCTTGTAAGGGTTGTGAAACTGTCCAGCAGCTCAGTCGTGGGCACACACTTGGGGAGTTTCCAGAGACTCACCTTCAACTCTTCCTGCTGCCATGACAAGAGTGTTTTGTTTCTTTTGCATTGGTGTTGGCCCATGCTTTCACATCAAAGCAGGTTTCAGGGTTTCTCATTCTGGCTTTGACCATTCTCCCACAGCCACTCACCGAAGTTCGGGCGCATAGCTGCTGTGTTCATTTTCTTATTTTCTTTTTTTTTTTTTTTTTTTGGTTTTTCGAGACAGGGTTTCTCTGTGTAGCCCGGGCTGTCCTGGAACTCACTCTGTAGACCAGGCTGGCCTCGAACTCAGAGATCCACCTGCCTCTGCCTCCCAAGTGCTGGGATTAAAGGCGTGCGCCACCACCGCCCGGCTTGTGTTCATTTTCTAAGTGGAGAAAGTGACGAAATGAGAGATTGGGGTTGCCATTCAGCCATCTTGAATCTTCTGAAAGGAGTTGTTTTGAAGTCATATTTTTCAATTGCTTTGAAGTCACACTTTTCAATGGCAAACATAAATAATAAAGACTATGCAAATGTTATCTTATGCAAATAATATTTATTAAAATTAAGTAACAAATCATTAAAAATGCATCACATTTCAATGATTTATGTTATCATATTATATATAATTTATTTTACTTATATATATTTATATATTTATCATATATACAATATATATTATATGCTATATACTGTTATGTACTATATAATTCATAACATAATGTATAACATATAACATGACATATCATATAACATAATGTATAATATATTAAGAATAATATATAATTTATATATATAACATATAATATATATAATAGCATATTATAGATGTTAACAGTAGAGAATAAGATACCATATGACAGCATTTCTGTGCAGACATATATCACACTTTCATCATATTTATCTTTTTGTACTACTTTCCTCCCTTCCACCTCGTCCTTTTCTCTTCCCTTTCTACATTCCTGATGGTCTCCATTTTATTTTTATGTCTTTAACACCTCTCACCTAGATTCCACACATGACAAAAACATGAAAACACATGTCTTTGTGGCTGATTTATTTCAGTAACACAATTAACTCTCTACTTCCTGTGAGATGATTTCACTCTCCTTTATGTCTGAGTAAAGCATCACTGTATACATATATGACATGTTTTAATATACTCATCTGATGATGAGCAGTTAAGTTGATTGTATAACTTGGTTAATTTCTATGTTTATTTTCTGATGTTGAGTACTACATTGTAGCTTTCAAAATTAATTTCTCTATCTAAATTTTAAGTCTGATTTATTTTTGATTATGTGAATGCGCATGTGTATCTGTGTGTGCATGCACATGTGGACATGAGTTGGAGTGGCCTTAAAGCCCAGAGGTGTCAGATTCTCTAAAGCTGTAGTTACACATAATTGTGAGCCCCTCAAAATGGATGTTGAAAACCAAACATAGATCCTTTGGAAGAGCAGTATGTTATCTTGAGACATCTCTCTAGGCTGTGCATAATACATTTGAAAGATATACTTTTCTTGCTCTCTATATTTGAACACAAATTCAGAAAAAAAGAAAGAAAGAAAAGGAAAAAAGGAAAAAACTAACAAGTACCTGTGGCCTCTTAAACATGGGTTAATTCCTGTGGTTATATTAACATGGCTGGGCTTTTGTTCAAAATCATCTATTAAGAGTGGACCTAGCACATACATCTTTTGGAAATTCAAAGTTCAGCTTAGATAACTTAAATGGACCATTAGCATCACACAGCTCTTATTACTTCTCTTAGAAATCAGCATTGTAACTCTCCCACGCTATGTCAACTAACACAGATACGATGCAGCTAGGTTGGTGGAAGCTTTATAGTGTGTAAATTCTTGAGACTCCATCAAGTTTTCTATTATTTAAGCTGCAAGATGTATAGGTTGTCTGTAGAATAATGAGCATAGCCCCTGTAGGTCAACAGGCACCTGAATTATGCATAGAAAACAGACAGCAGCAGCATACACATTGAAGTTTGGTATTGTAAATTTGGGGCAGTGACTTTCCCATAATAGCTTCTTGAAAAGTCTGCCTTTCCAATGGTCTGTATACTGAAAGGATCTGTCTATATAGTCAGGACCATGTATTTTATACCTGAAACTTTAATTGTATTAACGCTACTTACTATGTCCTACTTTTTTCCCCTTTTGGCTAAGGCATCTTTAAATTCAACTTCAAATTGTCTCACAAATTCAGTATCTGAGGAAAGGAAAATTATCCTTACATGGTTAGTTTGTCCTAAACAGGACACTACTAAATGGGTTGTTTTATTTAACAGAACGGAGGATCTTGTTAGAGAGGAAGGGGCACACATCTAGAGGTAACTATATTTGGAAATCATTAAAGTTGCTATGTCATGACCTGTGCATGATAGGTTGTGTATGATAAAGAATTACTGTTCTAATGCATGTTCTTAATATAGATTTTCAATGCCAGTTCTGGTTATGAGAAGTGAGGTGGAAAATATGATAACATGATGATTAGAGAGAAGAATGAGAACCTTGGACTCCAAAGACTTTTGCTAATCTAGACTTTAGACTGCAGCTCAAGAAAGGGCAAGGAGGACTTCTTCCATAAAATGTCATAATTTTGACAGCAGAGGAGGAATTTGAAATAGCTTTTGGAAGTAAGTAGATGCTGTAATCCACTATGTGTCTAAGAAATTTCATCAATGATATATATGAGGAATAAGAATACTGTAGCTTGTACTTACAAATGAAAGACCATGCTTTATTATATTGCTATTCAAAATCTCAAACAATAATACAGTGGAAATATATGATAATACCAAGAATAACAACAGTTCTAATAATTTTACATAGTATTTTTGGGCATAGTATTTTGTGTCAGGTTGTTGCTAAAGGCTGCATGCTTAATTTCCCCATTTAATTCTATCAATATCCCTAAGAGGAAGGAACTTTTGTCATTTTGATTTCTCAGATAGAAAAACTGAGGTTTAATGGAGTCAAATGCTCAAGGGAATGAAAGATAATGCCAGATCTATCTAACTCAAGAGGTCAGGATCATATGCTTTATAAAAATTATGTCAACTAAACATCTCTGGATTATTTGCTTTTCTGTAAGCCAGGCTAGCATTTCTGCTGTAAGATCCAATACAACTGACATAGACAGAGACAACATACACACACACACACACACACACACACACAGAGAGAGAGAGAGAGAGAGAGAGAGAGAGAGAGAGAGAGAGAGAGGAGAGAGAGACAAGTGCTTCTGTTCTCTCAATGGAAGCATTTACTTAGAAATATAATGAAATTCTAATAAATCTGTCAACTTTGCTTCAGATTTTTCTTCCTAAAGTTTATAAATATAAAACTGTAGGTTCATATATGATGTTTTTTTTAAAAAGAAAGTTGAGAATACACTTTTTGAGTCTCAATAATAATACTATGAATTCATGTTAGTCTCATGGAACAAATTTTCTTGAGATATCCACTCCCCAATTCTATGTTCTGAGAAGTGCAATTTCTCCAAATGAGAAAATAGTTCATTGTTAGGATCTTCCTGTGGAGTCAGATGACAACCCATAATCTCACTAGTCTTTCAGTTTGAAAATATTAGAAATTTTTTACAAAGCTTGTTTTATGGATCAAAACCAAAGAAAACCAAGCTGCAAAGTAATCTATATGGCCTAGCTTCATGAGCAATGAGTCTGGCACGGTGAGCAGCAAGCCCCAGGGGCAGGATCTGATGGTCTAATGCTGTCTTGTCTCCTCGAAATTCAACCAACAAGACAATCATTTATCCTCTGAAAAGCAGTCTTGAGTTTAAAATGACAAACTATCTCTTTGTTTATGTAGAAAACTAGTAGCAGCTTTAGGGGTCTAAAGACACTTCTAAGCCACAAACCCAGGTGCCTTGTACTCCAGTACAGATGTGAGATGTGCCAAAACAAGAGGAGACTTAGCAACATTAGCAGTTAAGCGAGAAATAGTTCAAGTACCAAAAAAAAATGTTGGGATATAATGAACTTTGGAAACTGATTTAGTCAGTGTTCTATCATTGTTGCAATACGCCTGAAATAGTTAAGTTATGAGAACCAAAGGTTTATTGTGTGGTTTTGTAGGCTCTGGCCCATTGCTTTGGGTCTTTGCTAAGGCCCATTATGGAATGAATATTGGATAGCAAAGGTACTCATTTTATCAATATGGGAAGCAAATGAGAGAAAGAATAACCAAGGTCTCCTCCATCTTCTTCAAAGGTACACACAAAACAGCCTAAAAACTTTCCATTAGGTTCCAACTTTTAATGATTGCAAGCCTTCCCAGAATCATTCTAAGGGCTATCCATTCAACATATGAACAATTTAGGGATGCTCAAGATGCAAGAGATAGTCAAAGGAAATGTGAGACTCCATATTCTCCAGTTTCCTACCATTCTCCATTTGGCGATAACTCTTATAAAACACAGAAAAAGAATGAGCACATCAGGGACCATAAAGGTGATAGAGCCTTGCCAAGAACTAAGAGAAACTAGAAAAGTGCAAAGTATTTATAGAAGACACTGACAACTACTGTTCAATCACGTGAGCCTGCACTGACAGCCAACAGAAAAACGGTGTCTGTAATTGCTTGTGTATGAACTCATTAGATAGCTACACCTCAAAAAAGAAGAAACAGAAGGAAAATATCTGATGATGAGAAAGAACAAAACAAGCTATAAAACTTATAACTAAATAGACAAATAGCTATGCATGAGAGATATTTTTCAGAGCACAAAAGAACCATAGTGATCAAAGAATTCCATTTAGACTTTAGACCAGGGCCAGCTATGAAATAGCTACCAATACAATTTGTAATAGGCACAATAGAAAAAACTTTAACTCCAATACTTCAGTATGCAAAAGACAAAGAATATGTTCCAATTAGTAGAGACAGGCACACCTCTCAAACTTGATTTCTTACTTTGATTTGCACAAAAATAGACCATTGGAAATACAAGTGGAAAACTAGTAGTAATTGAAACCAACGATTAAGCTATTTTAGGCAGTGAACTATGCAATTAGCACCTTTGTCCCTGAAAAGTGGAGGTGGACTGAGGAAGGAAGTTTTGAAAAAGAGTTATATTTCAATATTACATTTAATCAACTCTGTGGTTATCCTGTGCATAACCATTACTATTGCTGCCATGTATTGGCTAGCTCAAACTACTGTAACAAAATGCCACTGACTAAGTGGCATAACAAAATGTATTTGTATTTTCACAGCTCTTAGATGTTGGATGTTTAGGATTAGGGCAGCAGCAAGGATGATTCTGGAGAGATACCTATAGATGGTTATGTTCTTGCTGTCTGATCACAGTTTTTTTTTTCAGTGTTTATGAGGAGAGAACACAATCTGGTGTCTAACTCCATCATTAGGGAATCACATTGGTAACACAATTGCTTTCCAAAGTCTTCTCTTCCAAATACCACACTGGAAGGCTGGAGCTTCCACATTTGAAAGAGGATGGGACACATTCAATTCAACAGCATGTATACATACAATCATTTACATGGGGCTAGTCTGAGAAATGGGTTATTAGGTGATGCTCATTGTTTGAGCATTGTGGTTATACTTCCATGAACTCAAATGACTCCAACATTCTACAGTAGACTTTTGAAACTTTGTATTATGTGCAGAATGTCACTCACCAAGACACTGTTATATGGTAACTAATTATATTTCTAATTCCTATGCTCAAAAAAGCTGGAATATTTTCAAAAATGCCTAGAATGCTCTACATTTTTATATTATCTGTCACAACCTCCTAACACTTCTTCCATAGAACAGATTACATACTCTATTTTAGTTTCAATAATATCTTTGCTTCCCATCCAACACACTAAGTGCCCCATGGTTACCTGCAATTCTCTTCTGGGTACTTACCTGACTTACTCTCACTTCCTGAAGATCTCACTTCAAATACTGTTAGGCTGGAGGAGTTTTCCTTGAGCATCCTATGAAATAGCATTTTCAGCTTACTAGCCTCTTAGCATGCAGGATGTCCCTTTCAGGCGTTTGCTCTGTTTTTCCCCCTATACTTACTGACACTCTGATGCATGTATATTGCATGTCATTCTGTTCCCTAACTTTTACTTTATGTCCACTCCTATACAGCATATAGTAGCACTGAAGAGGTTTTTCCTAGACTGCCAGTAAATAAATTATGTCCTACATATACTTCCCACACACATAAACACACACATATCGACATATACAAACACACACATACACACACATACACACCACTCACACATATACTTTCTCTGTGTCTGTGTCTGTCTGTCTTTCTCTCTCTCTCTCTCTCTCTCTCTCTCTCTCTCTCTCTCTCACACACAACACACACACACACACACACACACACACACACACACACATACAATCTGCCTACTAACTATAATAAAGAAAGACCTGGGTTGTACATCTTGCTAAAGTTGTTCTCTGTACTGGGAGTGAATGTTTTAGGCACTGTTCATAAACCAAACTGTATACTGTCTACCACTCACCTATCCAAGTAGCACAGACAAATCAGAATTTTGGTAAAAAAATATTAGGATGGGTTAATATTCATTGTTTTAAAGGATGGGCTAAGACTTAGACTTAGAATTAGTATCTTTAGGCCTGGGGAGATGTCCCAGCATATAAAGGAGTTTCCTACCAAGAATGGCAACCTTATTTTAGTCATATGAACCCATGTGGTAGAAAATGTGAACCAACTCCTTCAGGTTGTCCTTCCACATGCATACTCCCATACACTTATCACACAAAAATACACACATACACACTCACAGACACATCTCTCACATACACAGATATATACACATCTTTCTCACACGTACATGCAAACACATATACACATACATATGTACATCTCTCACACATACGCTCACACACACATGTACAGACACACACACACCTACCTGCACATACACACCTCTCTCTCACACACACACACACATGCACACACACAGACATATACACATACACACACATCTCTCTCTCACACACATACACACACATGCACACAGATACATATACATCTGTCTCTCATATACAAACTAGTAATAATAATTTTAAAGGTATTCTCTAAACTAAATTTTAATAAAAACTACCAAGAGGATTGTGGAGGTAAGACAGTTCTGTAGACTACAGTGAGGTTTCCCCAGGAAGATGGAGAAGTGAGTTACCTCCTGCATTAAACATTATCCAAGAGAGTGTGCTGAGAAACCGAGAATCCCTCATCTTGGAGGGTTGCAGAAATCTCTTTGCTAACTCTGACAAAGTAAATAATTTCCTTTGCGGTCTGGTTCTGGCAATGTGTTGATGTGTATAAAATCACTCCTCGAGAACTTGGCAGCTTGAAAGCTGCTGCTTTGTGCTGTCAACTCAGCAGCATGCTTCGGGCTTTCTGTCTCTTGACACTGGTCGAATCTCTTGCTAAATGACTCACTCCCAGGATTGGTAATTTGATGTCAGCTGTCATTGGGCGCTCAGAGAAGGCAAGGGCAAAGGAGCCTGTTGCTCTCTGCTTGGATCTCCTCTTGTAGGCCTTCATGGGTTTCTTCTTCAATCCTATACATCCATATAATATTTGGTTTTATTGATGAACATTTCTAATAGTACATAGAAGAAAGGAGCCTTTTCATACTTTAGGTTGAGAAGACATGAAGCATAACTTCTGATCTGTTAAGCAAAGCAATCAAAAGATCTTCCTGAGCCCAACGAGACAGGACAGACACCAGTTTGATGAAAGGCCTATGATTGTGCTAGAAGATGAAACTTGAAGGTAGACTATGTTGTGATATCCATGTTTGGAGCATAGCATCTCAAGGATCCTGTCCTGATTTGTATTGATCATCATCTGAATTTTCACAGCCTCCCTGGTGTTTTGTGTACCATTCTTTCCCCCACAGCCTTTGGCTTAGGGCTGTGCTTGGCCTCTATATGAATCCTCATCACTATTTATGTACATCCTGACTCTGCTTGTATAGCAACCCTTTATTCAACAGAGATCCTTGGGCAGTTATTTTTTCAACCATTGCAACATTTCTTCCATTAATTATTTAATAATTTGAGACTCGCTGATTTATTTTTAGTAGTCAAAACCTCTGCCTGCTTATCTCGCCCTCCATTAGAGAGACTCTGCTGTCTGGCTTCTACCTCCAGGTTCTGTTTTTCCCCTCCTATGTTAGCAAAAAAAGGACTTTCCCTTTTCTTACTTTGAAGAAATGAAAAAGCAAGAAAATTAGGTTAGTAGCTGAATAGAACTTGAAAAGAAATTGAATGCTTCCCTTCGTGTCATGTGGGGGCCTGACATTTTCTCTGACACTCTATTAACTTGCCTTTACCCAAATAGTTACAAACACCCCCATAGGGCAACTTTCCTTTTACAGCAGATTAGGCATGGCAATCTTTTCTCTAATTAAGCCTTCAGGGATTGGCCCAGCAGCCACATGGCAGCTCTAAAACCCACCTTCTTCTGTGCTTTTCATAGACACTTTTCCTGCAGCTATGGAAACTACTGGAGGCGGCTTTAACCCTTAGGAGGGTCAAGGGAATTGGGATGAAGTTAGGTTGCTACCCTTTCCTCCCTCTTACATGTCAGTACTGTCCCTTTAAGAGCTGATGGCATAGGGTTTTGTGTAACAGTAAGTTCAAGACCAGACTTAAGGTCCATATCTCCTCCCAAACTTTCAGGAAAGGTTTAGGGGATGGGGCTTGGGTTAGACTCTACACTTCAAAATGCGAGAGCCCTTCTAAAATCCACTTTCAGCACCATCCCTAGCAACAGTGACTACACAGCGATGAATCTGGTGTTTTACAGCCCAGCACAACCTGATGAGATACCTACAGTTCTTAGCTTTTGCTATAGAAAAGAGGAATCAGTTCTTTCACCTCCCAGGCAACCTGTTTCTACTTGACTTAGGATGCTGGGGAATGGAGGGATCTGTGGGTACAAATTTTCAGAACTGCTTCTTCCCCCACAATCTCTGCTGAGAAGGGGTTGTGCTTTCTGCATAAAAAAAACAGGAGGTGCAGTTGTACTTGGCATTGGATCTTAACAAAAATTCTACAAGCAGAATATCTGATTTGATATCTCAACCCATACACGCAGTTGAGAAGTTCCGATCTGTACATATGCCCCAAGGTATCAAGTTTGGATAAAAAGATACTGAAATTCTGAGGCAATATGAATCCTTAAATGTTTTTTTTTGAATCTCATAAAACAAGAGGTGATTCCCTATCCTCACTCTCATGCAAGCCTTCATCAAGTAGGCTCCTCTGAGGTGGACATGCTCAGGTTGTGGATGGTTTTTCAGAATAAAGAAGGATTTCATCTTAGAGGGAGCAAGAGATAATTTCACTCAAATCAATGACCCCACAATATTTCATTCTCATTTTTATTTTTGCAGGAGAGTAAAACAAAACAAAACAAAAATTAGAGAGTTCCTACAACAGCTGAAGGGCCTTAAGGAGTTACAACGTCCTTAGCACACCCCCAGTGGCTGACCTTGTGAATCTTTCCTGGATATTTGTTTGGGGCAGCATAAAAAGGACATAGATGCAAACACAAATGTCCAGAGAGCCACCTAAATGTCAATGTACAAAAGTAGATCACAAAACTCCCTGTCCTGTCAGCGCTCTAGTTTCTACTCTCTCCTTGCTTTCCACCACTCTCTTGCTAGTGTCATAAACATCCGTTTAGGTTTTTTGTTTACTGTTATGTTTCCTTTTAGGGAGAATTAACTGAACACTTGACTTGATCTCAACATTCAGCCAAACTGTCCAGAGTGCTATGCTACTCTTGGTGGGGAAACAGTGTTCATGACAACATTGCTGGCTTGGAGAACACTGTTAGAACCATCAATTCCACCTGGAAGTGCTCTCTGTGGAAGTGTAATAATGAAAGTGTTCTGGACTGGGTGCAATCCATCCATCAACTAAGATTAGATGCTTTCTATACGGAGGCAACAACAGCGACAAAGAAATGAAGGCCCTGGGTAAAGATCACATCATTACAAGAGAAGGGAGAACACATTATGGCTCGGAGAAGAAGATGGAGCATGGAATTTTCACCAGTTTGTGAATATGACCATTGCAGGGGTTGTCTGAGAATTGGACTCCTTCTCTATGAAAGAGGCTTGTGCGCATGACCAGGCTCAGCTTCAGCCTTAACACCCATGGGACTTCTTTGAAGCTCTTGTCTTGCTTCAGCTTGGTGGTGGTAGAATGGCCTCCCTATAGGGAAGTTCCTATAGGCCGTGCTCCAGCTCTGGTCACCGAGGGAGGCAGAGATATAGGTCAGAAGACTGGTGTCTGAGCAACGGGATGCAACTCATAAATTTGCTGTAATTGCTTTTAATCTATACTCTTTCATTTTTTATTTGTCCTGAAGCTCAGACCTGAATAATCAAACAGCTATGCATTAACTTTACCCTGTAGACCTTGGACCACCTGTCTGCTTCCTGGTTTCCTGGCCAAGTATCTCTTCTGGGAAAGGCTGATTGGAAACACAGCAGGATAGAACTCATTGCTTTTCTGTCTTTGTCCCATCTGTCTCCCTTGTCTTCTGGGAGATGGCTTGTTCAACTTCATATTGCTTCTCACGTTCAAAGCACAGTTCTCCACCTGTGCTCCCAGCACACTGCTCTCCAGTCTTCTCCCAGATGTTGCTTATGCTACAATCCCTGCTTCTCATTTTTCCAGTGTGTTAATTGCCTTATCTCCTGAATATTTTCACAGAGCTAAAAATCTTACCACATCTTTTCCATGGAGCAAGCTTCATTTCTTCTTCCTAATGCCCTTATTTCTGCTCTCTCATTACCACCCAAACCCTTCTGTGAAGTTGGTTATCGTTTACATAGCCTCCAACTAATTTCCAGCAAATGTTTCAAAGCACTGATGGCTCAAGGGTAGCCCCCACAGTCTCTCCCTAGTACCATAAAAGACGCAAGGTCCTGATGCAGGTCTCTCTCTGAAATGGAATGTAGAGATGGCTTTGTCAAGGTCTTTAGTGATATACTGTTTGCTGTATATTTTCACTACTTTCAGTAATTTGATTTGTTAGCCATGCATCCATAAATGTAGTAGCCCTTTACCAATCATCAGAAACATGAAATCATCAGTCCATTATCACACCACTGTTTTTATCATGCCTTTTCATCATCAGAAACATGGAATCATCAGTCCATTATCACATCACTGACTTAGCATGCCTTTTCTAGGTCCCTTTATATGCAGTATAAGAGGTTTTTATTCCATACATGTTCATATGTGTATATAACATGTATACAATTATATTTTATCAATACTCATTCTTACCAGACCTGTACATTTTTGCCACGGTTATACAAGTCAAATAGAACGTAATTGCAGTCAGTTTAAATCTCCCACTCCAATAGGGCCCTGACTAGGAAAGTGAGCACATATATAGCAAATGATTGGAAATGCCAGCCCCTTACTGACATTCCAATGCATGGTAGCTAGGATATTCATTTATTATATATAATATTTCTTTATAATTTTATAATGTAAAACTTTTTACGATTGGTAGATATGTAGTCTGTATCTTCACTACTATAGATCTTGCTTATTTATGTGTAATTTATGTCATGTTTCTATTTCTTCTATCATTACATTTGCTAGTACTTGCAGAATAATGTTGAGAAGCAATCAGAGTAACAGCAATAAATATAACAGAAGTTTTTTGGTTGCTTGGCTTTTGCTGGGAGGTGCTCCACCCACCAGTGAAGGACTTGACTTTGCCTCTCCCATCAGCTGCTGCTAACTGAGATGATAATATCATTATAACATTTTCCGTTTTCTTTCTCTATCCAAACCTTCCCATATGCCCCTCCTGCCTTTCCTTTAGATTCATGACCCAATTTTCACTAATTCTTATTTCATGCATATATGTATATAGTTCTATATATAACTTGTTCTGTCCATATATTGCTACTTATATATGTGTGTGTTCAGGGTTAACTGCTTGACATAATAGCAACATTTAACTCAGAAAAAAAAAAACACAAAACTGAGCAGATTTCAATTTCCTTTGTTGACCACGCTTTCATAAGAGGATCAAGCTCAAATTTCTGAGTATTTTATTTAATATTTATTAAGAGCAATATCTAAGAATAAAATGAGAGATGTTCCCCATAAATTCACATTGAAAACATACTTTGAGATGTTTCTCACTAGCTTGTCCTCACAGATGGTACCCCAAAGCTTTAGAATTTAAATGCCATCACACACAAACTACCTAGAACAAATGTTCTGCACAGCAAACATAAATAAATGAGAATATGAATCTTTCTACCTTGCATCACTAGGAAACAAGGCCTGAGAAGCACGTATTCACTCATCTTGTAGAATTTAACTTACTTAAATGTCCTGAATTTTTATGAAAATATTATCTGAGGAGAATCAAACATTTCCAAATACTTAACGGTGTATCTCGGAAAGGGTGAGGAGACAGAGCCAGCCACGGGCTTCAGTAAGGAGACAAGAAGAAAACAGTAGAGGGCACTTCCCTCTGCCCAAGTGGACATTCATATGTGTCCCTAGGATACCACTTACAGTGTGAGAGGTAGGGAAAGCATCAACTCAGAAGCTCCCAAACGGCTGAAAACTCATTTTAGTTAAAAACTGTACACCTTCTAATGAAAACTTCCTTACCTTAAGACTAACACTGTACATTTGATATGTATACATTCAAACACTGATATGTGTGAAAAGTAACATGGCTAATATCTGTCAGTCCTGCCTTTCTCCAGTTGTTCCCAGGGGAGAAGATCAGGAGAACCCATGTCAGATCCTGTCAGGAGCATAAGATGAAAGCAAGCAGATGTGAATTCAACAGCAGGCAGGCCACCTAGCAAGATTGGTTCAGAAAATGAAAAGCTTGGGCTGCAGTTTATGGTAGAGCACCTGCCTCTGTTCTACATGAAGCACTTCAAAGGAAATCGAACTAGAGATATGAAATGAACAGAAACCCTTCATTCAGACACTGGTACCTTGTAGTGAAGCTGTGTCTTCTACTGTTTCTGCCCTCCAAATTTTCCATCATTGTGTATGTATGTATATATATATATATATATATATATTATAATTTTATATATACACATATGTATATTATGATGTATGTATGTGTAAGTATGTATATATGGACATATGTATGTGTGCCATGGCATGTATGTGTGCTATCATAGGACAGCCTTGTTGAACTGACTACCCCTTTCAGTGTTTCAGTGTTGGTATGAGTCCTGGGGATTGAACTCAGGTTATCAATGCAACATCAGATTATCAGCAGCAATAGCTGCTGACCCACCTCACAGGCCCTCTATTTCCTCTCCTGACCTAGGCTATTTTTAAGTTTCATTGTTAGATTTTCCAAGAACATCTTGTTTTCTGAATCTAAAAGTTAACCTTTGTTGGATTCTATTTTTAAAACACAATAAACAGGTTGCTTTTGTAAATACAGCTCATTGTTACCATTTTAGTAGTGACAGGTTAAAATATAAAACAAAATTTGTACACTTGGAAGTCATGGTATGTAAAGGAGAAACTTAAGGATGCTTTTGTCTCTGTAGATAACTCTTCATAGCATCTCCTCGTTATGACCCTACTCATTTGCAGCTGAATAGTTTTTATCTTAGTTGTACTTCCCTTCTGTTCAGCTCTGCAGTGGAGGCAGTGTGTGTGTGACACCACAATCTGTCACATGGTAGGGTTGTCATCCCCACACATTCAGCATTAGCCATACCAAGTGTAAGGAAAAGGAGAACGCTATCCTCCACACTTAGTTTAATGTCACAGAAAACTGTGAAAAACATACACAGAGTATTCTGTGTGTCCATTTTTCAGCATGATGTATTTTTAGCTTTCTGCATCCGGAGTGTCTGAATCCAGACTCAAGAGAAAAATATCAATGGGCCGCATATGGTACACTTCTCAGCATCTTTGAACATATTTGAAGTAAGCAATGTCATCATAAAGACTTTTCCAGGGCTAAATAAATCTGGCTAACACTTACAGCCTTCATTGAAAAGGGTAGAAAATCCAGGGAGAATTCCTGTCAGGTATCCCCTCCCTCCCAAAGTTATCTTTCTGATGTCTTTCTCATCTTCTTCAAGGCCTTGGCCTTTTACCATTCTTTGTTATACATTTTTGTATTTCTCTCTCCTCCAAGCTAACCCCCAAACACCTATGTCATCAGCTGCCATCTAGATATTGATGACATCCAAATTCACATCCCTCAAGCAGCTCTCTATGAAATTCAAATACAAACTTGTAGTCATATATCTCTCTTCTTACTGCTCAACTCTCTTTGGGTGTGTTAAAATATAGCTCTAACTTAATAACTCAATTATTTGAAACTACTAGCTCCCAAACACGCTTGAATTCATGGCAACCTCATAAAGTTGGGTCTCTGTTTACTATAACAACTTCATTTACCCCATGACTTCTATTACTGGTTTTGTATTTTCTTTCTCTTAAAGCTCATATCAAACCACCCACTAACTCCATTGGTCTACATAAAAACACATCAAGGACTCAGCTATTTCCACTTACAGTAGCTACTCCTAGGTCTATCTTCTCCCACCAGCATTAACAGATGCCTTCATCTGGTTCTTCAGTTTCTTACCCCAGTCCCACTAACTCATGAAGCCCGGTATCATTGTAATAGTCAGTAATTTTTCAGATGGAAGTCAAAGCAGGCCACTCTTCTGTTCAAATTGCATAGTGTAGTCTTTCCTTCTGCAAAAGCAAAGCCAATACTCATGATAACTTGTGTGATTGCTCTTCTTTCTGATAATTGCAGCCATGCTGGACTCTCTGTTTGATGAGTACATCACATATACAAATGCGGACCATCATAGTCCTGTCATCATCACCATCATTGAGGTCAAGAGGGAACCTTTGGAGGTGGTGGATGACTGTGGCATTGACTGTGGTGAAGACTATGTGTTTATTCAGGTGTTCACTCATTTCAACACTCATCAATCTGTCTGCATTAAATGTGTATCACTTTATATGTAAATTGTACCATTGTAATATGGCTGCATAAAGAGACCTGCAGACTGTTCCTTGTCCTGGAATGCCATATCTTACTGACCATAGACTGGAAGCCAGTGCCACCTTTCCTCCAGGTGTTACTGGAAATGTTATAAAAATTATCAGTGAAGACTTTCCTTACCAAGGTTTATAAATTTCTTCTATTTGCCCAGAGATTACTTCTGTTACCCTTCTGATTTTTATTGTCTTGACTGGGGAATGAACTCAGTGCCTTGTGCACTGAGCTATACACAGACCTTCTTTCATATTTTCTTTCCAGTGTTAACATGGTCTAACATATTTTGTGCTTAAGTTTATTACTAATTTCAACCTTTGTTAGATGACTGTCTTTACTATCAGAATATATAGGCAATATAAGCAATATAAGACACTTTTCCCGGTCTCTCTCCTGCTTCCTGCTAAATGTTTTGCCACTAGAATATACAATAGTGGCAGGAACATGAAAGAAAAATATGTTGAAACTAAAAATGAAAAGAAAGATGGAATAAAGGAAACAGGAAACAAAAGTAGGGACGGAAGGAAGAAGAGAATAAAAGATAAATGGGAGTAGGAAAGGAATAGAAACGAAGGGGAACAAAGAAGGGGAAGAAAGGATGAAGAAGAGGAAGGAAAAATAAAAAGAGCATTGTTTCTTTTATGGTTGCGAGTAGTTTACTAACAGGAAATTACTAGTTTTGATGACTAATTTCCTCTATGAGAACACTCATGTAGCTTTTGGATTACTCTATTAAGTTTATCTTTCTTATTTTAATTCTTCATTTCACTCTTAGTACCAGATCTGAAAATATCCAGGGAAAGATACAAGAGGAAGTGGAGTTATCTCAAGATATCAAGAGAGGCTTGTGTGGATGATGTGGTAAAAATACACATGCGCACAGATGCATATATGCACTTGAGAGAGAGAGAGAGAGAGAGAGAGAGAGAGAGAGAGAGAAGAGAAGAAAGAAGAACAGATTGTTTTCACCACTTTAATTAGAGTCCTACTGTCAAAAATCCACTTAAAAACAATTATCTTCTTACTCTACAATTCCATAACCTATGGAGAGGTTTTTTTTTAAACTTTATGGCTTTAAAAGTATGTCTTTAGTAATTCCTAATGTTGAGGTCATTGTAAGAATTTGTTGCATATCACAGAAGCACCAAGGGATGGAGTCTGTCAGCTGGCAGATGAGTGAGGAAGCAGTGCTTCACATAAAGTTCTAAGTGGGTCTCACAAAAAGGCAAGAGAAATTAATGGAAGAACTGGTGCTACCAATTGCCCATGTGGCAACAGGCAGCCTCCAGTCTTTGTACTCAAGGGAGCTCCCAGACATAGTTGGGAAGTCAGGCAACACTGCTTCGGTGCTCCAGGCGCCTAAGGGCTTTCGTCACAGGGATGCCAAAGCAGGAGAAGAGAAAAGCAGACAAAGAAAGGAAGAACCTGTACCTTTGGTGACTGCACATAGGATGGATACCCAAGTGGAATGGTCTGTAGACGGCCCCTCCTTCAGTTTCTGTCCTGCGCTTTGTCTCCCTTGAGTATTTTGTTACTCCTTCTAAGAAGGACTGAAGGCCCCCCACTTGGTCATCATTCTTCATGAGCTTTATGTGGTCTGTGAGTTGAATTTTGGGTATTTCAGACTTCTGGGCTAAAATCCAATAATCAGTGAGTGAATACCATGTATGTTCTTTTGTGATTGGGTTACTTCACTCAGGATGATATTTTCTAGTTTCCATCCATTTATAAAAGAATTTATCAAATTCATTGTTTTTAATAGCTGAGTAATATTCCATTGTATAAATGTACCACATTTTTTGTATCCATTCCTCTGTTGAAGGGCATCTGGGTTCTTTCCAGTTTCTGGCTATTATAAATAAAGCTGCTATGAACATAGTGGAGCATATGTCCTTGTTATGTGTTAGAGCATCTTCTGGGTATATGCCCAGGAGTGGTATAGCTGGGTCCTCAGGTAGTGATATGTCCAATTTTCTGAGGAACCGCCAGACTGTTTTCCATAGTGGTTGCACCATCTTGCAATCCCACCAACAATGGAGGAGTATTCCTCTTTCTCCACATCCTCGCCAGCATCTGCTATCACCTGAGTTTTTGATCTTAGCCATTCTGACTGGTGTGAGGTGGAATCTCAGGGTTGTTTTGATTTGCATTTCCCTGATGACCAAGGATGCTGAACATTTCTTTAGGTGCTTCTTGGATTTTAGCCCAGAAGCTTGAAATACCCAAGATTCAACTCACAGACCACATAAAGCTCATGAAGAATGGTGACCAAGTAGGGGGGGGCTTCCGTCCTTCTTAGAAGGAGTAACAAAATACTCAAGGGAGCAAATATGGAGACACAGTGCAGGACAGAAACTGAAGGAGGGACCGTCTACAGACCATTCCACCTGGATATCCATCCCATGTGCAGTCACCAAAGGTAGAGGTTGATGTGGATGTCAGGATGTACATGCTGACAGGAGCCTGATATAGCTGTCTCCTTAGAAGTCTGCAAGAGTCTGACATACTCAGAGGCAGACGCGACACACAGCAAACCATTAAACTGATGATGGGGTTCCCATTGGAGAAGATAGAGTGAAGGCTGAAGGAGTTGAGAGGATTCTCGACACCATGAGGAAAGCAACAATTCCAACCAACCAGAGCCCCCAGGGTCTAAACCACCAGCCTGGGAGCGCTTAGGGAGGGACCCATGGCTCCAGCTATATATGCAAGGGAGCTATATATAAGTGGGAGAAGAGATCCTTGGTCCCATGAAGGCGGGGCATCGTATGTGTGTGTGTGTGTGTGGGGGGGATATTCGAGGGTGGGGAGGTGAGGTATGGGGGAGGATGGGTGGGGGTACACCAACGTGGAGGCAGGAGGAGGGGGTAAGGGATAGTGAGTTCCTGGGAGGGAGGGGGGAAATGGGGTAAGGAGAGAACATCTGAAATGTAAATAAAATTTCCAATAAAAAAAAAAGAAAGAAAAAAAAAAAAAGAAAGGGAAGAACCCAAATCTGAGCCACAGACCAAGAAGAGCAAGGGAGCAGCAAAGAAAACTGAGAAGGAGGCTGCAGGAGAGGGCCCTGCCCTGTATGAGGACCTTCCAGATCAGAAAACCTCACCCAGTGGAAAATCTGTCACACTCAAGATGTGCTCCTGGAATGTGGATGGGCTTCGAGACTGGATTAAAAAGAAAGGTTTGGACTGGATAAAGAAGAAGCACTAGATATCTTGTACCTCCAAGAGAACAAACTCCCGGCTGAACTGCAAGAGCTGCCTGGACTCACGCATCAGTACTGATCAGCTTCATCAGACAAAGAAGGATACAGTGGTGTGGGCCTCCTTTCCTGCCAGTGCCTGCTCAAAGTCTCTCATGGCATTGGTGAGGAAGAATAGGATCAAGAAGGCCAGGAGATTGTGGCTGAATTTGAATTCTTTGTCTTGGTTCCCAACGCAGGCAGGGGTCAGGCAAGACTGGAATACCCCCGGTTGGGATGAAGCCTTTCGAAAATTTCTAAAGGACTTGGCTTCATGTGGGGATCTCAATGTGGCTCATGAAGAAACTGGCCTTTGTAACTCAAAAGGAAACAAAAAGAATGCTAGCTTTACTCCCCAGGAGCACCAGTGCTTTGGGAATTGCTACAGGCCTTACCACTGGCTGACAGCTTCAGGCATCTCTACCCCAACACTGCCTACGCTTACACTTTCTGGACTTACATGATGAATGCCTGCTCTAAGAATGTTGGTTGGCGCCCTGATTACTTTTTTGCTGTCCCACGCTCTTTTACCTGCATTGTGTGACAGCAAGATCCGGTCCAAGGCTCTTGGCAGTGACCTCTGTCTCATCACTCTTTACCTAGCACTGTGACACCCTCCTGAAGTAGCTTCAGCTTCGTGCCTGGGAATAGCCTCCTCTCCCAGAGAAGTTCAGTGTGTTGTCCCTTCTTCAGGTTTTTGGTTTTGTACGTACTCCCCTCTATTTTAAACATTAAACCAAACTTCTGGTTTTCTTTAAACCAATCCAAGTGAAATAAAAGGCCCTACCTTCAACTTAAAAAAAAAAAAAAAAAAAAAAAAGAATTGGTGCAGAGATCATGCACCATTTAACATGTAGTCACGACTTAATAACCAGACTATAGTTTTGAAAATGGATGTGAAATGGAATATTTAATCTCTACCACTGAAGACAGAAAATCAAATGGTAGTTTATCCTCATCTTCATAACTACACTCTGTAGATCTAGCTGGACAAATTTCACATATGCAGAATCTGTCAACTTTGAGAACTAATTAGCATAAAGTTAGTGAATGAAAACATCTATTTCTTTATTATAAAACATATAATGCACAGATTGCTTAAGTAACATATCTGGTTAATGCTTAATGAGTTAGCAGATCACTATCTTTATCAATTCATGGCCACTGAATTCACAGTATAGTGATTTCATAAAAATAGATGAGAATGCCCTAAACTGTCTGCAAAGGAAGCACTCATCACTAATTTTTATGAAAAATATTGATAGCTCTTTCAGACTGCAGTGGTTAATTTAACATGGAAATTCTAATCTTTTGCACACTGGCACAATCAAATGATAGTGAATTAAAATAATGTCTTTTAATCAAGTATTTCATGGCAAAGGAAACGTATAATCAGTTTCAGAATGTTAAGAAAATATTAGTAATAAATATTTTTGAAAGTGAAACATTAGAAATAAATGATATCCAGCAGTTGGTCTAATAACTACTCCAGATATCACCCATAAGTACATTAATAACTGTGATTTCTATTGGATAAAAAGTGATAAACACATCTTCTCTAAGTTAAAGTGATTGCTTCCCTTCCTTCAAACTTGAAGAGAATGTGGAGATTTCAGTTATTAGTAAAAGTCAAAATGAATTTGTTTTCTACATAAATTGCAAATCCCTTTGAATCTAGCTACTGATATGTTGAGAGTGTGTGGTCCCTGTGCAAGAAACAATATTTATGCTTGGTTTAGAATATTGCTTAAGGGCATAAAAAGGAAAAAGAAAAGGAAGAGGATCTTACTGTGTAACCTAGGCTGACCTTGAACATGAATCCTCATTCTTCCCATATCAGTTGGCTAGATTCTGGGATTGTGAGAGAGTACCACCACACATGGGATGGTGAGTAGAGACACTGAATCGATCACACTGAGGGGTTTTGAGTCTGTCAAGTTACACATTTCTCTCTTTCTCCTCAACGATGGACATGTGTTTGTAAATATTGACTGTTACATTTTGCTGTGGTAAATGTTCATATTTTCCCAGGTTGTATTCACAAATAAAATCATATTACTGTCAATATTTCCTTCCATATTCTCAATAAACAAACAAACAAACAGAACCCTTGAGCATTCTTCAGTTTAGTTAGCAAAAAAGCATTGACCTAAATAAAAGTCTCACTTGTGATGCTCAATCCAAAGGATAGTGTTTTCCCCAAGCTTCTCCTGACTTGACTCAAAAACCAGACTGAAATATTTTCAAATAGATTCATCCATGTGTCTTCTTTGGGGTGATTGATACAGAGGACCAGGAAATGGAGCTATGCCAAATTTAAAAGGTACCCTCCCTCTTGGAATCTATAGTTACAAACAGAAAAGATGAATTTTTGTGTGTTTAAACTTGTTTTCTCAGCAAAATTCATTAGAAAAGGCTTCCTTGAAATCCCATCATTCTTAAAAACGTAACTTGCTGAGTTCAATGACTGAAATTGTTTATAAGAATCAGAGAGCCTTTTGCTTTGCAATGAACACAAATCTCTTGGGAAAACGTGCACTGACTTGTAGTGAACCTTGATGGACACATGCCATGTTGAGATCCTCAGAAACGAATGCAGACTCTCAATTCTGAATCCAGGAGGCCTCACATTATACAGAATTGCCCTAGAAGCAGGTGTCAGAGTTTCCTTGTCACCTCACCCCTGTCCTGACCATTACAAGGCTTGTCACTTAGTTCCGAGTCTTGATTTTCTACAATTATAAAATTCCCATTATAACATCCTTTCTTTCACATAAGCTTCCTTAGAAAATTCATGGGCAAACAGGAAACAGTTTTCAACACAACCACAGGGAAAGATAGAGCTTGATAATGAATTTTAAGTCATTACTGTCCCAATCATTCATGCTGTACAAAGGATTTGCTGACATTTAAATAAAGCCCAGTTTTTGCTTTCTTAATCTTATAAGTAATAACTAAGAAGAAGAATTAAATGTCCCAATTTATCCATGTTGATTTTGACTATTTAAAATGCTTAATATTGTAACAATTTTCATTTATTCAAAGAATACTCATTAAGGTCCTAGAATGTCTGAGCTCTATGCCAATGAAAGCATGGGTTAACCTCAAGTTGTTCTCTCACTGAGAACCCAGTGCAAAGAGAATTCATATTAATTATGTTTATGACCCTCATTTTTCTGTACTGGGTTAATCCCATTCTTTGGCTAGATGTCATGACCTTGCATTTCTTTCTTACTTTCTTTGGACACAGAGGAAGACTAAAGACATACTTAGTCATCCTACATTGTACATTTCAAAAACTAACAAGAAATTAAGGTTAAGAAACATATTTTCAACTCTTGTAGCCATACTGCAGTGGTGTGAATTGTCAGCTATGCAAAACACTACTTTTTCCTAGTAGAATCCCTTGATAAGAAAAAGCTTCCTTAGTTCCTTAGCATGTTTTATGTGAGCCACTAGGGACTTCTGTACTCCAAGGAAGGAAAGTATGCAAAAGGGAAAAGTGTTGAAATTTTAATAAATTCAAGCAGATTTGACAATGAGGGCAAAGACCTTGAGATAAATGGTGTGCTGTTGAGAGTGGGTGTGTCGCTGCTTGGTAGAGTCATGCTTTGCTGTGAGTTATGTCCCATCAAGAGAGTTAATTAACAATTGCAGTGTTTAATTCAGCTTTTAAAAGACTCATTAGGCCACTCATCAATGACTGACAAATTTATCATTACTACATATGCATTCTTGTTTATATTTTATAATGCTATTCTTACTTCTCTAATATGCTAACACTGTGATAGGAATCATGGTCAAAACTAATTTTGTAATGATTACAATGGGCCTGTTATGATTTGGATAAGCATTTCTAAATGTACATTGTTGGTCAAGGCTCAATTCCCATGGTGGGACTGTGTAGAGTTGCCAGAACCTGTTAGATAGAGGTGGGCTGTAGAGATTTTGGGGAAGGTCTTGAGGACATTGGAGACATGCCAGTAAGTGGGGAAAATCGAGACCCTGGTACTTGTACCTTCTCTTCTTTCATCCTGGTTCATGATTACAATAGATTATTATAGGTCCAGCTCCCCACTGTCAGACATCCAGAAACATGGCTAGGGAGTGGAGGCTCTAAAACTAAGCCAAAATAGATCATTTGCCTTGATAATTAAATTAATTCAGGTTACAGAAAGCTAATTAATCCAGGACATGTACACTATAGACCAGGTAAAGATAACAAATAAAAAATAAAAATAAAAGGAGAAAGGGGAAAAAATAGAAAATAGAAACTCTCTCACACAGAGAGAGAGAGAAAGAGAGAGAGAGAGAGAGAGAGAGAGAGAGAGAGAGAGAGAGAGGAGAGAGAGAATACAGTAAAAAAAAAGATGACAGAGTTTAGAAAAACTAAATTTGGGACCTATGATGCTTTCAGACTTAAAAAGACCATGTTGAGTTAGAATAATTAAGGTGGGTGAAATTCAAGGGAAATGAGTTTCTACTGACATTTTTTTTTTATTTGAAAGCATTTGAACATTATTTATTCCTTTTAAAATTTATATTTTCTCTCTGACTGTCTCAGTCTCTCTGTCTCTGTCTCTCTCTGTCTCTGTCTCTCTCTCTCTCTCTCTCTTCTCTCTCTCTCTCACTCTCTGGGGTGTTTGTGCATGTGTGTGTGTGTGTGTGTGTGTGTGTGTGTGTTTGTGTGTGTGTGTGTGTGCGCACACTCAGGTGCTCACGCATGTGCACACCCATATACATGGTACATCTATGGGCATGTGGGCACCATGGAATGTATGGATCTTCAAGGATAACTTGCAGGATTGGGTTTCACTTTCTACCACACAGGTCGAGAAGACCATGCTCCGATTGTCAGGTTTTGGCACCATGTGCCTTTATCTTCTGGCTGGCCCAATTACTTTTTCTAAATATACATTTACAAATTAACACGGATAGCAGTATGTGCCTGTATTTCCAGTACTTGGGAGGCTGACACAAAAGGCATCCATTGAGTTTGAGGCCAGCCTTGTTTACATAACAGTACCAGGCCACCCAGGAACACATAGCAAGACATGTCTCCAAAATCATACAATAACTACATCAGAAAGAAAAGAAAATCAGCAGTCATAGTACTTTCGAATAAAAGACAATTGGAGGAAAATAGAGCATAGAAGGATTGGGGAAAGCCAAGTTTTCAGGCACTTTTGGAAATTCATTAGTCTGAGGCCCAAAAATCTAAATGAAGCTCACCTCCAACCTCATTTAGTACAAATCAGAGGGTAAATTTTATAAGTTTTAAAGAGGCTTTGGAAATGTTCTATGCATCCTTCCATTTACTTCTATTTCAGGTTTCAGGCCACTATCAGAGTGTAAATATTTTATTATTTGTGCAACATCTTGGTTATCACATTGAAGAAATTTAGACTTTACTTTATAATCATAAGCTGCACATGTTCTTGTAGACATGCTTTACATGTTCACAGTCTTTTTTGTAGTCCAGGAAAACATCATTAGGTCTTTCCCTTCTCATGTCATAAAGAGCTCTTCCTAGAACTAGTCCCATAAAAAAGGCCTTTCCTTTCAGAGCCTATTCATCTCCTATGATGTCTCACACTCCTTTTCTGCATTCTCAGTTGTCTACTGGAGTTCATTAGTTGGGAGGGTGTAGGCTATGAGTTTTCAGAACCTTCTTTAATAAGGGTTCTTAAACACTTCAACCTCCCTTCTAGCTCACCTACTAGAGATAGAGTGAAAGAAGGGTTAATAGGAAACAGGAGTTGTGGACCTGCTTAGAAATAGTTCTTTGAGGCAATTCCAGTCTTCGTTGTCAGGACATCAGCAGTCCAGTTCAGTAGTGTCAGGATACCAGCAGTCTATTTCAATAGTGTCACCAAACATGAATCAACAGTGGCTGCAGGATGGAGTAGAAAACAGTCAGGCCCTGCAGAATAAGCACAAGTCTGTGGAAGTAGCAAAAAACAACCAGAATACCATGAGACACGTTTCTATCTACAAAGTAATAACAAGTGAAGATCAGCAAAGGCCAGCAACGTGTTGCAAGGCAAACCAATGCAAGAGCATCCTCTCACTGTCTGTGAGGTTATATTTATATTCTTTCTAAATTCCACACATCCTCTCAAGCGTCTGTTCAAGCAAAGCATGGACTCTCACAAGACAGATTTCAGAAAACCACCATGTGCCTGTTTCAGCAAAACATTCCCTCACATGTCTTCTTCAGCAAAACATCCTCTCATAAGACAGCTTCCAGAAAAATATCACATGACACAACTGGGTCTCCAAAAAACCCAGACATTTCCACTACAGGAAGGTATTTTTCATTTATGTCTACCTGAACACTGATGGAGTTGGATATAGTTTTTGCTGTGACTCAATAACAATTGCTGGTGTCATACTCTAGGACCCTTAAACAGTGAATCAGACATTCCCAGGGCAGTTGTCAGGGATCTGCTGGTGCAAGCAACTAGCAAGGCTCTGTTCTCTCCAGTGCCCCTATCTAAAGGAATGCTACAAGAATGAACTCGGATTGACACATTGTCACTGTCAATATCCACAGTGGGGAGGGTCTGGGGAACACTTTGTTGTTTCAGGTGAGATTGCCAAGAGTTTTATGGGTTTTCTTTTTATCATATTACATACATGAGGCTTAAATTCACCACATTATAAAATGGTGTTGAGTAGCCTGATCAAAGGCTTCTTTAAAGGGATGGATTTCTGGCTAGAATGTCATTTTTTAAGGAAATATACTGGGAACAGGAAGAAGTTAGAAGTTCACCATGCTTGATTTGGTAGTTTTTTTCAGAATCCCTTGAGTGATCCCTTTCACTTAGGCTAAACATTAACCCTCAAACATCCACCAACTAGCATAAATTTCAAACCAATTCTACTTAGAACACGTTCTATAAACAATGCAAGTTCACTCTACCCATTAGCTGCCTATCTTTGCCTACTTAGGCCTCATGATGTGAGAACTGCATTGGACAGAAATAGCTATCTATTTTCTTTTCAATAGAGTTTCCCTCAATGCCTTTCCCACCACAGTATTAATAAGAGAACTGTGATTTCCTTGGGAGAAAGGTGGCCTAATGAGATGGATAAATACTATTCTGTCTCCTTTTGACTAAGCTGCAAAATTAATTTTTTTGTTTTGTTTTTTAATTCTTCAGCTTCTCCATTGTTAATTTGTACTCCATCTCTATAGTTCATGACTCAATCCTTGGTTGAAATGTAAAATAATTTCTGTGCTGAGCAGATGTCTATGACATTTGCTAATTTCAAACACAGCTGTCCAATGTGATAGGAATACTTGTTTTTTTTTCCCTGACAATGCAAAAACTGACCACTACTTACTCAGCCATTTTTTCTAACCATGAGATCCATTATCTGTTGGTGGTTGGAAGTAAATGGATAAATGTTCTGCGTCAAAACCACATTTCCAGTTGTATGAGTTAGAAAAAAGTTTCAGGTAGCCTAAAACACTCCCCCAAACAATCTTAGGATGCATGAAAAAGACAAAGACAGAGAAAGATAAAGTCAGATCAGTGAAGTTGAAGAGGGACCTGCTTCCCCATACAATAGAAAACTAGGAAGTAGGTGACATAAAACACACATCATACTGACAGGAACTGGAGCGCTTGCAGCTGCGAAGGCAGATCTCAACAGTCTCCATATCTTTCCAAATCCACATCCTGGTGAATAGCAAGCTGAAGGTAACATTAGTTATATTCACCTTGGCTGTCCTGAGACCCACGCTGAATATGATCCAAGAAATGATGATCCACCATTTATAGCACAGCTGTGCATGAAGCAGGGCCAAAGCCTCATACACCCCAACTCGGGCCCCCATCTTTGGAAATTTTTTCTCACGTTCTCACATTCTCAGCTCCCATATTCTCCAGTTCCCCTGAGCCGTCTCTACAACAACAAGACCACGTCCTCCCACATGGAAAGTTCTAGCAATTTTTGTCCTCTGAAAGCATACTTCATACAGGGCTTTGCTGTTTTGTTAGCTGTGGGTATATACAATGACAGCAGTTTTTTGGATCATGTTATGAGTATGTGTGTATGTGGGAGGTTATTTCACACACATTTCCAAAGACAGGCTCTGGTTTTTGTAGAGAAGGGAACAGAAGAACATATCAGCTATACTTTAATGTACACAGCAAACTCTGGCTTCTGGTCAAGGACACTGGGTTAGATGGGGTGGGAGGAAAAAGGAGATGAAGGCTCCCTCAGCCTTTGTAATAAAAAACCAAACTCAATCCATATGGTGTTAGAGGAGTATGAAACACTGTGGTCTCATACGTAGCCATTTCAGATTTTAATTGGAAAGCACGTTTGTTTGTGAATGAAAAAAAAAAAAGAGAGAGAGAGAGAACCTAACAGTACTAGGTATTGAGCAGGTTTAGTGTAGACACAAAAAAGAAAACAGTCAGAGGTGCCTGCAAGGGTCCAGACTGAGCCAGACCAGCTCACCAAATGGGGTTGGGGAGAAGGGAGAGGGAGCAAGAGTGGGGCCAAGGACTGGGAGACCAAGAACACCAAGAGAACAGAAAGGACAAGTAGTCGAAATGGTTGAGTTATATAGGGAAGGGAGTCTTAGGGAAAAGAAATGAGGTTCAGGCAGGTCGAGAGTAATGGACAGGGTATGCCAGCCTGATTGACTCTGTAACATAATAGGTCCCGGTGAGTAAGGACCAAGGAGATTGGCAGCAGAGTGCTCTTTGATGTGTCATGTAGGCATCTTATTAATTTGGACAATTTTCTTTGAGACCTAATATTTTGTTTGTTTGTTTGTGTCCTTCTTTTCTTTCTCTCCCTCTCCCCGTACCTCCTTTTTCTCTCTCTTCCTCTCTCTCTCTCTCTCTCTCTCTCTCTCTCTCTCTCTCTCTCTCTCTCTCTCTCTCTGTCATGCACACACACACACACACGGATATAGTTACATAGATGGAGATAGATATAGACAGAGATACAGAGAATTCTTTAAATCAGTTATGTTAAAATAGTAACAGTTGTCTTACACCTGAAAGCTCTGAAGTCACTCCATCACTGAGACTGGATGGCTCTACAGTCAGATACTTCACATTGGAGAAGTTGACAACCTAGTAGTTGCTTAGTTCCTAAGGCTGTGTAACAAGACCCCAGACATGACCATGAGAGATATATTAGAGGCACCATTCTGACTTTAGAATCCAATATGCAGAGCCCAACACCTGCCAACATAGAATGAAGACTCCTTCACAGTTTCTGGAAAGCTGTTAAAGTATTTTTGGTTTTTGGCCTGTAGTTCTGCTTCTTGCTTATAAAAGTGTACCAACCAGAATGTAGTGTGTGCATAAAAAACAAAGACCTATGTGATTTGTGCAAATTCCCTGTGAAACTAACTACCTGTTAGCAATAAAGGGTTTGTTTTATTTTTTAAGATTGTCCATGTGGTGTGGTCTTTTGTGGGCTTACCTCATCATATTCTGGAGGCCCAGCAAGATCTTCAAAGACTAAGACACCAGGATACTGGGAATCTCTTCTTGCACAGAAAATGGACATTTCCTAGAGGATGGGCGTCTTGAGATATTCCAATTCCCTATAAGTTTTGTTTTTTGTTTTTGTTTTTGTTTTTGATTTGGTTTGATTTTTGCCTCTTATCCTACCACCCAGAGGTTCTTGATGCTTCCATCCTAAATCAGGAAACTAAAAATGTCACTCGAATCTGTCACATTGGGAGGTGACTTTTTACGGCACCTTCTGGAGAAGACACTTAAGAAAGCGTACACACAGCCATAAATCTGGTGTCAGGAATTATGAGACATTACTGAATCACCTGGTATAAGTCTCTGTGTGGCCACTTCTAGTTGCCTTTGGTGTTTGCCTGTTTGTGTATCTTGCTGTGTATTTCTGTCCATTCTTTTGGTTAGGTAAACAAATCTAAAATGGAAGAAGGGATGAAAAGTCCTAAGACACCATAGACGTTATGTTAAGACACTTCAAGTAGGGTTTTATGGACAAGGATGGATATGGTGTCCACATCCTGGAAAACTTCGGGCCTTTTGTGAAATTGTTTGGCCAGTTTTGCAGTTGAGTGGCACAGTGAAGAAACTCCTAGACCATTCAAGCCATCTGAAATGTGACGACTGAAGACCCCAACCATTGCAACAAGAGTTGATTCCTAGGCACAAAGGAGTCTTCTCCTGGGACTGTGGGTCAACTGTTGAAGAAAAGAGGCTCTGATTTAAGTATTTACTTAATACTATGCCTGCTCTCCTGGTAGTCTCCTAATCTGCTAACAGCCAGGCATACATTGTGCTCAATGATGTTATAAAACCAAGTCCTCCAGGGGGTACAATGACATTTTTATAGCCCTAGAAAGGATACCATCACAACCTACCTGTGTTCTTGGGCCATACAATCCCATATACAAAAAGGCTAGGGCCTGGCAGGAAACTGAATGTTGTTATTAAGAATTGGTAAATCTTGGGAAATCAGACTATGTGTAAATGTTGAGACTTAGGCAAAGAATTTACTATCCACTATCCAAAATTAATCTACCTTAGGCCATCCAGCCCATTGGCCCAAATTGGTCCATCTTGGTACTCCTGAAATATGACCTCATAAGCTGGTATGCTCCCAAACTCCAACTTTACCAGGAATTGCTTTGGCAGATACAGGATGAGAGATTAAAATTAAAGATTAAAGTAGCAGTAGCAAGCCTCTTAGTGTTCAGGAGACTAGAATGAGTAGATCAGTTTTTCATTCCCATCTGGACACAGGAAAAGACTGTTCATTATGCCTGGATCCCAAACTCTCATATAATGTCAGTACTAGAATTAACCAAAAAATAAAGTCCACTTCGTATCCTGACACCTGCAAATGGGACCAACCTAATTTCATTCTGGGGGACCTCCAAGAAAAGGGTATCTGCTTAATGCCACTAAGATACCCACTGGGTTGTTCCCTTATGCAGATTCCTATAGATATACACAGCAGGTCAACTCTAGCAAAGGCAGTTCAGTGTATCTCCAGGCCCCAGACATGGCTTGTTTGCACCAAGGGATTATCCAAATGTGCATCTTCTGAATGGTCTGCAGTGAAGGAAATCTTACATCGTCTTTTGCATCCTCATGCCTCATCATGCCACAGGTGTTATCTACAATGGAGAAGAGGCCAGGACTCATCTAAATCTAAATTCTGAGACTCTCAGTGTGTGATAAGCCATTCCTAATCTAAATTTCCTCTTGGTATGGGCATTAAAAGTTCCAAAGCAGCTGAAACCTCAGCCCTAGTCATGGGCATAAATACCTAAGGAACTCAGTGATCAGATAAATCATCCGGAAATTTTTATTTCCTGTCTGGAAGACCAAGTAAACTCCTTAGCAGAGGCTACTGTTCAGAATCACAGAGGATTGAACCTACTCTTTATGAAAGAAGGTCTCTTTGTGGCACTGAGAAAAACTTGTTGCTTCTATGTCAGCCAGTCAGGAATAATCAGAGAAAGTATAGCCATGATCAGAAATAGCTTTGAAAAGAAAGACATCAAGAATCTGATAACTGATTTGAATCCTTGTCCTCTTGGTTCCTGTGATTAACTGCTCTGTTTATGGTCATTGCTGGGCCATTGGTCCTTTTGCTCCCAGCCCTCACTATTGTGCTTGCTTGTCCAACTGCCTACTCAACTATGTAAAACAGAGAGGAAACTCTGTTAAATTACTGAGCTGAGGGAATGATATAACTCCCTGCCCCATAATAGTTCACAATTTGGCTCATGTCTATAGAATCAGTGGGAATGGTAAGAGGACCCCAGATCATAGCACTCATAGGGTCCAACACCTGCCATAGTTCTAGGACAGCCCTCAATAAAAAGTTCCTAGATATAGTAACCTTGTTTTTTGGCTCTATAGCTCTGATTCTTGTTCAGTTAAGTGTGTCAACCAGAACATAGCTTTTGTTTATAAAGGTTTGGTACTGTATGATTTGGGCAAGTTAGAGAATAAAGACTGGTGTTTGTTTTGTGCTATTTCTTTTTGGTTTTGGACTTTTGGATTTTTTTTTTTATTTTATTTTGTTGTTTGTTTGTGTGTTTTGGTTTTGGCTTTAAAAGTGTCTGTCGTGTGGTCTCTAGTGGGCCTATCTCACAACAGCATTGTGTTCCAGTGTTCTATCTGGTGCTAAAAATCTGGCAGTTTCCTGGTTCTTAGAGATATTCTTTAGTCAGTGATGGAAGCCTTAAATGATGGTTTTGATATCAGTATGGAACCCACAGCAATGATGGAGTTAGTGAACTCAGCATCAAAAGGGAAGGTCAAGTGTACAAAAGGTGAATAGTCTTCCTTCTACTACTCCCATCCTTTCATCTTTGGGATCTAACCAAAAGGTGCCACTCACCCTCAGAGTAGGTCTTCCCACATCTGTAAAGCAACCAGGGCAATTTTTAGTTGAGGTTCTCTAGTATGTTGATTCTAATTTGTGAAGAGTTGGCATTTACAAAAATCAACCATCACAGACAGAAAATTCAGGAATTCAGCTTTGGGAGAGGTTGTCATTTATGCTCCACTCCCAGTGCCCCCCCCACCTCTTCTCACCAAGCTCCCACTGATTTTTGCATCACAATAGTTTCTATTAAAATCTCTTCAGCTCTTTGACCATGTTTGCACTTAGCATTTCACACACAAAATATGCCAACCATCCTTCATACTTCATTGCAGAAAGAATGTTTTGAGAAGATATCCATGACCAAGCTGACTGTTATCAGTCAAAATTATGAGCACAGCCTCAAGTAAGTCAGCAAGACTGTCTGGATTTCTTATTTTATTTTTTCTTGAGGATTCACCTGTCACAGCTATTTCAACCATCTGGTCTTTTCATCTCTGTAGTCCTCACTCTTATCTGACAAAACTTGTCTGATATTTTATGTAGAAAGCAAAAGCATCAAAAAATGTATGTCCTTGAGTTCCCATTATAAAACAATTCCACCTATATCTCTCACTATACCTATTTGGACAAACTCCTGTCATTGTACACAGAATTCCTGTACCCTTCTTAGTTTGAAGAATCTTCCCTCTACTTTCAGTCATCCTTTGTCAATGGTTTCTAATTCCTTCATCACTTTGGTTACTTCTGTGAGCACACAGACAAGTGTGATGCCTGTTGTCTTCATAACTGGCCCTCACTTAACACTGTGTTTTCCTTCTAGCTTCCATGCATTGTTTTGGTCAACTTTTCACCAAACTTCTTGGGAGAAATGACCCTGTCTTCCCATCTGCCATGCCATGATCTTTTCCTTGCTTTAATAAATGATTCTTTAATGACTATTTTTCTGTTTATCCCACAGAGTACTTTAATTCAATAGTATTTCCTTATGTGAAACGATCCACCCCTTTCTGATTATATGTTTCTTCTGACACTGCTCTACCCATACCTCTTTATTGAGTTCCAGACTTTGTACCCCCAAACTGCCATTTGATATGTTAGACTTATTAATTACTTTACCTATTGCTGTGATAAAATGTTCTGAGCAAAGCACTTGATGAGAAAGGGAATATTTTTGGCTCACAGTTTGAGAACATAGTCCATCATGGTAGGAAAATTCATGTGATAGGATCTTTGAGCATTGGTCACATTGGGTATGAAGCCAAGAAGAGTAAGATGAAAAATGTTTGTGTTCATCTGGCTTTCTAAATATTTTCTATTTAGTCAATCCATGATCTGAACCCAAGGAATGGTGTCTCCCATCTTTAGGGCATGTTCCTACCATAGTTAGTGTAATCAAGATATGTCTGACAGGCACGCTCAGAAGCTTCTTCTTAGATCATTCCCGATCTTATCATATTGATAATATCACCCATCACAAGGTACAAAAAAGACCTTTTGATAGTCTTCTGGCCTGTGTCTAGTTTGCACACAGTGCCCATCTTAGTGAAAGGCAACACTGTGCCCTAGATTCCCACACAATCTCAACAACTTTTATAATTTTCTTTTCAAACACTTTATATTCATATTCTCAAGGAAGTTCTAGTTGATCTACCTTTAGGAAATGTGTTGAGTTAAATAATTAGTCATAATGCTGATATTAGAAGAATTAACAGTTGGAGGACAGAGTATGTGAAGAGATTCAACAATGGTGAATTTTAGAAAGAAACATAAATACTGAATTTAGAAATTAAGAGCAATGACTACATGCTACATTTATATTTTCTCTTGATCCTTGTTTTCTTTTTTTCTGATTGGCTGTGGAAAGAAATCACAAATTGTATTTGTCATTGTGGAATTATCACTTACTACTAAGACCATGAGTTTATTAGTTGGATAGTTTACATTGGATCTTTTCTATAATTTTTGCTTAATTGTTTTAACTTGGAAGAAGATTTTCTATGAATATGATATAAAAACAAGTAAGCAGCACAAAAATCATGGTAGTACCCTAAAATCTGAAAGGGAAAATAATATACAAATGCAGTGATTCCTGAGGGATGAATAACATTTGAACTAATTTCCAATATGTATAATCTGGAAATACACATACAGAATAAGAATTTAAAGTACAAATTCGTTTCCACCACCATCTTAGCTACTATCAATCTAAACACATACTCCTAAACAATACAGGTATTTTCATGGTAGTGGCATACCTGTAGAGAAAAGAAACAACTCCCAGAGACTACAGAGGAAACTTGTTCATGTGAAAGTTACTGACAAATGATGTTACTTTCTAATAAAGGAAAAAAATTTTTTTTCTAGCAGTAACACCATCTCATTGCTATAGTCTCTTGTACTTGGCTGGAAAATTCTGAGATACCAAATTTTATTTTGTCCTCCTTCTCCTCTTGTACTTCTTCAATCCCTAACATTTTGTCCTTTCTTTTACTTTCTTTACATTTATCCTTATATCAAATTATTCAAGCATAATTTACATTTCAGTATGTACTTTAGAGTTACTGATCACAAATTATTGGGCAATGATCTTATAAATACCTGTCTTCAGGATTTTTCACATTGAGGTTAGTCAGCTGCTGACTTTTTCACATGTTTATTAAAGGTCTTAGAGAAAGAAAGGAGAAAATATTGGAATTTCTTTTGAAAATCAAAAATTGATTTATATTAATATATTTCAATTTGTCAAACTTCACTTATAGACAATAATATGAATTTACCAAAAAATCTAAAGACATAGCTACAAATAATGAAATACCGGTGAGTTGGTAAAACCCAGGACAGATAAATCAGTCAAATAGTTGAGGAGACCATCAGACTAGACAAAGTATTTCTAGTATGTATTTAATCACAATGGCCTTGAGTGCATTTTCATTAGTGAGTAAGGGCTCCTCTGTCTGCCTTCCTACCCTATGGACTGACATCATATCTATGACTTAGTTTGGCCAATGGAATATGAAGTGGCAAGTCTATTCTATCCTTCTGCCATAATTCAGGAGTCCAAGACTGAGGCTTTCTGGTCTACCCAGGTCACTGAAAGAATAAGACATGGGGGAAAGAGCATTCAGCTGGGTAATCCATTTCAAATATGTAATGGAGACAAGCAGTAAAACATTTGCTTGAAGTTGGTACCCAACTTAGTTGTCACACCTTGTCATCCAACAAGCCTGGATCAGCCACCCACCCTCAATTAAGTTACTTAAAGGAGCCAAAATTAACAGTGAAGGGCACAAAAAGAGATTTTATTTATTGTGGCTACATTGGGAAGAGCGACAAAGTGATCCAGGGGCTTCCCCAAATCTATTTTGAGGATTCCGCTAACTAGAAGGCAGAGTTTAAATAGAAAACAAAAATATGCAAAACTAAACAGCTCAGTAAAGTATAGTCGTCTGTCCACCACCTTCCCAGCTCCCAGTCAGTCCTTTCCTTCTCTGCTGCTAACTCAGCTGACATTTGTAAATCTTTTTCCAGGAAACAAGCTTCTCCTCTAGATGCCTCCCAGGCTTGAGCCATTTCATTTCCTCTTCTAGCAGATTTCCTGGGGGAACCTCTGATTTCTTGGGGCCATCTTTCTATACTTTGATAGTCAAAGAAAGAGAACACATATCTCTTCAGAATACATCCATTCCTGCCAGGCAGGTAGGTTGCAAAGTAATTTATATTTTAGAATCATTCATTACCAAGCATAACAGCATAAGATAAATAAATCATATTTCAAGAAATAAACATTTTCTCTATCTGAAAAAAGAAAAAGAGAAATTTTAGGTAGAAATCATGTTTTTCTGCTTATAGCACAATGGTTACTACCATGTAGATACGACCTGCCCCATAAAGGTCCATATCATTAAAGCTTGGACACCAATTAGCTTACTACTGGGAGTGTAAAAAATCTTGTTAGGGTAGAGACTGCTGGAACCAATCATTTATTGAGGGTACACCCTTGAAATGTCATCTGAGGCTCTCCTTTGCTTCCTAAATGTTAGGAAATGAGTATCTTCTTCTAGCATATGCTTCCTCTCTAATGTACAGTGCCAAAGTAACAGGGTGAAACAGCCAGGGACTGAAACTTGCAAACTCATCAGCCAAACTAAACTCTTCAGGCTTTTAGTTGTTTATCTTATGTGTATTGTCATAGTAACAGAAAGCTATGACTACATGCATAGTACTAGCAGAGAGAGAGAGAGAGAGAGAGAGAGAGAGAGAGAGAGAGAGAGGAGAGAGAGAGAGAGAAAGACGAGAGATAGAGAGGCAAGATATAAAATGGGACAGGGAGCAGTTGGGAAGAAAAAAATGAATCAGGAAGAGTGGGAGATAAAAAGGAAGTAGTGGGGAAGTAAATATGATTATATTACATTGTGTATATGTTTCAAAACTCAGAAGGATAAAAGAAAACAAGGTAACATCCATTAGTCTTTCTACAACTTAAACAGGAACATAAAGCTTTCATATTTTTTTCCAAAGTTAATAACTTCTTTTTGGCAATCTGAATTTTTTTGTCTGTATTCTAACCTAAATAAAAAAGAAATGTAACTACTTGGTAGGTATGGTATTAACGTTGATAAGTTTTAGATGTGAGCAAGTATTCTAAATTAGATTTTTTTTGTTAACAGTTAGATTCAGGAAATTTCATTTATTTTCAAAAATAAATATCTAACATTTGAGCAATTAAACTCTTAGCAAAGGATAATGATTAAAGCTAGAAGGAGAAGGAGGAAGAGGAGAAGGAGGGGAAGGAAGGAAAAGAAGAAGAAGAAGAAGAAGAAGAAGAAGAAGAAGAAGAAGAAAGAAGAAGAAGAAGAAGAAGAAGAAGAAAAAGAAGAAGAAGAAGAAGAAGAAGAAGGAGGAAGAGACGAGGAGGAGGAGGACAAGGAGGAGGAGAAGAGAAGGAGAAGGAGAAGGAAAAAGGAGAAAGGAGAAAGAAGAAGAAAGGAAGATTCTCAGTAGAAGAAAATGGTTGTTATTTATTCCAGATGCATGGTTCTGGGAATGTTGTAAGGATAAATTTGTACCAGAAAAATTCTAATTTTCTAAGGAGTTTATATGGTTTCTGTATCTAATCATGGGCCTTAAACTAAGGTTTTAGTGAATTAAAATGATTACCAAGAAAACCAATATATTTCCGTATACATATCTTTTTCAGAAATTTTGGTCAAACTTACACCCATGATTCTATTGTCTTCTACAAATTGGCAGACTGGGTGTAAAATCCTCTGAGGAAATGATCTCAAACAGATGCACAGTTGTCTAATATTCAACGCGAAGTCAACATCATCCACGGTGATTATTCGGCATTTTCATCAAGTGCAGGGAAGTGTGGTAGGATAGGATGAAAGGGAAGCTCCTGCTATCACAGTCACACCTGTGCTTGCCAACATGCTGTCCCTTTGACTTTTCACTCTTCTCTTTATTAAGTTCAAGTTGCTTTTCAAAGAAATCAAACAAATATAGACCATAAATCTAGTGAGGATGTAAACTACAGAATGGCAAGCTTTCTTTTCTAGGTAAAGCACTTCAAATGTTGAGATTTTCCACTTTCCATCAAACTCAACTCTACAGTGTACCTCTGGCTGTGGATCCTCGTCTTTTCCATCTCCAGAAAAGGGATGTGGTCTGTGGCTCCCATGCCTAAAGCCTGCAGCTGTTGGAAGGTGTTTGGTTATACACGACTCTCAGCTGCCTCTTTCCTTAGATCTGTCCATAGAGGTAACATTTAAAAAATCCCATTTCTTCCATATGAAAAGACAGATATACTACTGTCATATACATGGCTTCACCTTGCTCAAGGCAGGTACTCCACATGCCCAAACATGCTTTCCCTTTTAAATCCATACTCTTTACTGTTCGTCACCTGGCAGGACTCCAAATCTGATCACATTATGATACTCTTTAAAACCTAGGACTTAAATTTGGTTCATGAGCATATTTGGACACACACACACACACACATACATGCACACACACACACATACCAGAGACCAGAGTTGGGAGCAGTAAAAGTTTTCTGAATGCACAATGACCAAAACTTAACTGATAGTCACATGCGTAATGCAGCCAAGGTATTTCTGGCATTGCCTTCCCATGCAGGTTTCTTTACATTATTCCATCACAGCCTGGAGTCTGAAGTCACAAGAAAGACACTTTTCAGTGCGCATGTCATTACACCATAGAATGCCAATGAATTCTTCTTGCAACATGGGCTCAAAATAGAAACCACTCTGTTATGAATGGCAATGTTTTTATTGTACACAAATTTTTATACTCTTAAAATAATTTAGTTCCAAAACAGAGACTACATGGTTTCTCTGTTATCATTCTTTAGCACAGAAGTATCAAATTAATTATTTTTGGTTTTATTGTATTAGAAAGTTTTATTTTCAAAATTGTTATTATAGTTACTGAGCTGGGTATCCTAAAAATATCACTCAATGATATTTTGATTGGTATTAGGATAGAATTCTTATAGTTTATGAAGTTACCAATAAACATACTTCTACAATTTGTTCTATATATTTCAAATTGGTATTCTCAGCATCGATGGTTATAAAATCAATCAACTCTATAAAATGATAAAGGTGCTTCATATGCTGTAGTGTCAAATATTCAGCCAAGATATAATTCTTTGTGTAGAAATACATAAATACATTCAACTCACTATTATGAAAATTCACTTTCTTCTTTACATGGTGATAAAATGTATTCATACTAAAGAATTATTTTAAAATAATTTTATTGTTCATTATTAGTAAAAATTTGATTTGTATACATATTCTAGATATTTAAGATCACATAAAATTTTTCAGGTCAAGATAAATCTTTATCTTTAATAGATAAAGATTAGGAATAGAAGGTACCTGTTATGGTCTATTCTATAAAAATATAGAGAAAGGCAGGCATACCAGCCTCAGCAGGTATTTGAAGGTACTTGAGCAACCATACCACATCATTGTTATATTAGTTCTGTTACCATGAATATTCCAAAGTTTAGTTCACACAATCAGACTACAAGTCCTCACCTACTCCAGGGTTTTACTGCAAGTGTGTTTAGAACCTCAGTTCAAATCTGAATTAAATAAGATGAAAGTTCACTTTGCTTGTGAATGAAGTTATCATAGGAGACTTAACAGCTAGTGATAATGTCCACTTGTGAACATCGTTCTGAAGATATTTTAGATACTTTATCTTTCATGGGCTCCATATATCATTTGGAGGGTGTCTTAGTTAAGGTTCCATTGCTGTGATAAAACATGGTACCCAGAAGCAACTTGATAAAGAAAGGGTTATTTCATCTTACAATTCTCAGACCTCACTCCATCACTGATAAAATCAGAGCAGGAACTTGAGACAGGAGTGTGGAGGCTGAAACTGAAGCAGAGGCCATGGAATAGTGCTGATTACCATTTTGTTCCCCATGGCTTATTCTCAATAGGGCATTCAAGGAAATTCCATTAGAGAGTTAGGTATTCTAATAGAAGCATGTTTTCAACTGAGATTACTCTGTTTGGATAACACTAGCTCATGTCACATTGCCAGAAAGAAATCAGGATAACCGTTTGTGAGAGGAGAGCTCTGAGAAGGCCACCCTACTGCAGACACATTGCTCTGTCCTCGATCAAATCCCCTGGATAAAGCACACAGACTTTTTACTTGCTCAATTTCCTTCTGGGAAAGACTTAGAAAAGATTGTAAGGCTATCTTCCCAGGGCCCTGCTCAAACTTAGGGTGGCTGCAGCAGCAAACACACTGGTACAAAGAGCATCCCTTCCACAACTCAGATAAAGATGCAATTTTACTCTAAAAATACTCCTTACCATCTTATTTCTCATTGAAACATGTGGATTCTGACTGGGATATTGTAAACATGACAGTCCTCTTAATGTGAGCTGAATTAATTGATTTATTAGGAACAAAATAGCTATGTGGGCTGAACTAAATTGGCTTATTAAGGATTCAACAGCACTAATTGCTTGCATAGTGGCCAAAGGAACAAAGGGAGGAGTAAAGAAGGAGAGGGAAATGCCAGTTAGAGGGATTCAGGCTCACCAGCTCCAGTCAGGGAAACTATCTTTCCCTCAGAGTGGCTTGAACAAAGCTTCCAGATGCCTACCAGGAACAGGGATTCAAAATCTGTATTAGCTCAAAGAAAACTCTTCTTGTCTTAGAGTTAGAGACTATGTCCTGTTCTGCTTGCACAGATATCTGAGGACAAACGCTGGGGAGAAGAATAACATCTTTAATCACAGAAGACTGGGTTCACTGGATGTGGGGATGGGGTGTTCTGGGACCAAATACCTGTTACAGATAAACAAGGAAGTCTCACTGAGACAAGCAGAAAGCCGTATACCAGAGAAGGTTATCATCCGTGAAGTTATTTCTTTCCTCTACTCTCTGAGGAACATCTCCTGCAGCTAGTTAGCTTTTAAAATATAAGGAAATACCTGCCAGCAAAAGGGGTTAGGGTGGGTATAGGACAAAAGGAAGGCAGCAAAAGCAAGGAACAGTTCTGCATGAGCCCCTGTAACAATGCTAAGATAACAAGAGGGCATTTAACGTATCTATCCATGATATATTTACAATGACCTCTTGTTACCATATGTATGTCTCCAGTATGAAGGACCTAAATTGTAACATAAATTACCCATAAATTTTTTGGTGTAGTATGGAGATCTTTGTAGATGTGAATGAATGACAAAAATATGATTTACTATTAAGAGATGGAATGAGAAAACAGAGCCATATATCTATTCACAGTCTTCTTGACCCTTCTGTTATAGCATTGCTTCCTCCAAGGTAAAAGTGGACAGACCATTTTTAAAGGGCTACTTTAATTTCCTTCTGGTCACTGGTGCATAGAAAAGGGGGAAAGATATTTAAGGTAGTATTTTAAGGCTGTATGACTGATGCAGAAAGGGACTTAGGTTTCTCTGACACATGTAAGGGAAAAGAGATTCTAGGGTCTACGACTTGCATCTTGGAAAGAGAAAGGCTGAAGGATAATAGGCCAGGGAAAGATCACAGGCAAATATGGCTTCCAGGATGTTTTTGAGGCACTTACATTGAGCTACTGTTTTCTTAGCCTTAATGTGACTGGGCAGGTTTGGATTTCCTAGACAATTCCACTGTGAGAGGTCATGTCAAAGGCAACCTGACCGTTTTACAGTCATGGAGAAGTGGATTGGGCTTTTATTCCGCCATTTCTGACTGTGTTCATAAGCAAATATTCAGTGTTCATCTGGAATGTTTCTAAATGTACTAAATGTCTCATTCCCAGTTTTATGCTATTAGATGGTAGAACACTTAAGGGAAAGGTCCTAACAAGAGGTTGAGGCATTGATGGGAAAGATGACCTCCCTTTGACTCCTACTCTTTCTTTCATGCTCTGACCATGTAAGGCCTTTGGTCTCCCCTTCTCTGCGGCCATGCATGCTGCCTCACCCTGGGACCTAAGGTACAGTCCCTATTGGCCATGAACTGAAACCTTTAAAGTTGTCAACTAAACATCATTGTTCAAAGTTGGTTACCTTGAGCATTTGTTACTGTAGTAAAAAGCTGACACTCAGTTTATTTAATTTCTCCATCCTCAGTTTCCTTATGTGAGCATTATAGCAATGTCTGTCTTTCAGAACTCCCCGAGCTGCCTGCAAGAGGATCTCTGAAGGTAGTTCTTATAGCACCTGGCATCTCTACGGTTGTCAGAAAAATCTGCATGATCTACCCCTGAATCTCTTCCCCATATATATCTGTCAGTCTCCATCCTAACAGTTATTTAGAAGCATAGAATGTTAGAATGCTTCTTAGAACTCATTTATTTCAACATTTCCAGAAAAATTAAAGTCTAGGACTAAGATTAAGTGCCTTGCCCACAATGCCCTAAAGGACTTCTTATCAAAAGGAAATGATGCTTACATTTTAATGACTTTGCATTATATTTAGAAAAATACTTTGCATTTCCCATGTGTCCCAGCTTTCATCTACAGAGCCCTGCAAACATTCATCAATTAAATTGCAAATCACTGCTATGCACTGGATTAGTGTTAATTCTCTTTACTTATTTAAGAGGTATGAAGCACTCACAAATGTAATTCAAATCATAAAACATAACACTTATTGTGGAGAATTTGCTTATAGATCTCTCTTTTAACTTGATCTGCATCTTCCAATTCTTGTCTCTGTGAAAGGAAGCACCAGTATCACTGGGGTATAGGCTGTGCTTTCCTGACTGGCTCAGGGACTTAGGAAACTAGATTGGTCTTTAATCATGAGTCTATAAAGCTGTACTCCCTGGGCTTTTGGCTGTAACTGCTAGTACAGAGATGCAACATGGCTTGTAAGAAATGTGCATATGTATTTTACCACTGCTATACTTGAAAATAACCTGAGGGTGCATTATTCAAGGGACAGTGGTTGGTTAACCTTCTCTCAGTTTGTTTGTTTGTTTTTGTTTGTTTGTTTGTTTGTTTGTTTTGTTTTGTTTTTTCATTCGGTCATAAAAAGAATAATTCCAGGCAGTCCAGACAATATAAGGCAGCTATCTTGATTAAGAAAGCCAAGAGGAGTTATGAAAATTCATTTCCACCATCACAGACACATCTGCATTCACATCTTTTCTGCTGTGCTCTATAAAAGAGAGGATGGGTTGTTACTTTGGAGTTCCTTCAAAATGTCAAAATGTCCCAGGAGTCTCAGCATAAATCAAATGATGAGTTAAAGGGAATATTCTTCCACATTCACATGGAAGACAAGAATGTCAACCACATCCTCCCCACATATGTACCTCCCTCCTCTGAGGAAAAAGGATCATGAGAAAAATAACACTTTCTCTACAAAGTAAAGGACCTCTCTGTAGACTTAGCAAAGCATAAAAGAAGTCAGTCATTATGTAAGAGCTCTCAACCAGGCAAGATAAAACGAAGACCCTGACCCAGCATTGCTGCCATAGGAATCCAGCTAAGATGTGCAGCTGGTGAACCTCACTCATGATCTCCTCCATTTGGGCTACTGCGGGAAAGATTAGAACAGAATGAAGGCTACATCGGACTCAGGATTACAGGGGTTAGAAGTAAGCCAGTGTTTATGTTGCCACTGAAAAGTTTAATAGCTAAGTACTTGAACTCTTGTGCTTGTTTAAAAATTGTGAGGGAACAACATTTTTTTTTTTTAATAAAGCTTTCCTTTGCAGTAACTGTTGGTTGATTTCAAATCTCTTCATGAATGTATTATGGAAAACTGGGACAGAATTTTCTCCTTGTTAGCCAAGGGCACGCCAGCTGAGGCTTTATGTTAGAAAACACAGAAATGTACAATAGAAATCTAAACTACCATGCACAAAAGCACATACCAGAAATGCATGCCCACACATTATAGTAGTGAATATTTTCTATCTTCCATATTTACTTTATGTACACTATTGAAACAAATAATATTAGTTTCAAATATGTAGTATTTAGTGACTTCAACTTATACCTTTTACCTTTCTGAGATCCTGAAGGGAATCTATTTTGTATGAACCTTTATTATGCTTTAATATTAGTTTATATTTTTATATGCTTATTTGCAAGTTGCCAGAATACAGTTAAAAAAACAGGATATATTGAAATATTCTATTGGCTTGCCTATGTCAACTTAAAACCATTTTATTATAAAACTGTATTGAAAATATCTGAAACATTAGTAAGCTTTCTAGGCTTACTTAAATACATGGGTAAATTCTAGCTTGACAATTGACATTTTGGTCTTAGAAACAAAATACAAGTAATTAATGAAAGCATTGCCAGACCTGAGGTGGAGCTCAGCAGCAGTGTTTGCCTGGAATGAATAAAACCCTGAGTTAGACCCAGAACTATGAAAACAACAAATACATCAAAGCTTTCAGGGATGTATTAATAAAAGAAAACAAAGCTTTGGTCTCACTACCCACTGAAAGCCCTGGTAAGAGAGATGTTTGTGTCAATGGAAAGTATGTGGAGTTGAAAACTTTAGTCACTTTCTTTATGCTCACATAATCTCTGACTCTTAAATTCTTAATATTCCTAGCTCTATCTCTCAAAGGTCTGGAGACAACTTAATGAAGTAACTAACAAAATCCCAAGCCCATGCTTGGCTTCTAACACACTCTTCAATAGTAGCCAATGCCAAAAATTTTAAAGGTCTATGCTAAGTATCTATTCAGAAACGTATACAAACTTCTGTCTACACAAACTCTTTCATCCTTTAGTGTTAGAGGAAATTATATATTAAAATATCCAATATTTCATGATCTTGAAAAGTTCTAATGTTGGATGTCACATAATTTAGTTAAGAATTTCACTGCCATCTTGACTGTACTAACTGATACAGGCAAAGATTTTATGTCATGAGTCACATATCTTCAAGTCAAATATCCCAGACAAACACTAATCCAATGAAAGTCTGTGGGTTTTTTCTTATCCTGTGATGTTTTATTTTTCTGATCTTTGGACAAGTTAATACAGTAGTAACCATACATGTGAGTCCAAAGACCTTTCATCTCTCCATGTGATAAATAAACTAATAATTGTTATGTACTTTGTTACCAATAAAATTAGATAAAATTCTCCCTGAAAAGGTAGTTTTATTGGTACAAGTGTCCTCTTACCTTGAAGAAAGATTTAGAGTTGACAAAAACATATAGTAGCAGAAGAATCTGCACTAGAGGGGAAGTAGTGTTGATTACATAGCTTTAAAGTTTGAAACATCTCTTTTATCCCAGCTTTCCATAGGAATTCTTACCTTCAAAAAAATAGCTGAATTAGTCATTGAACAGAGACTACAATGGGAAGATGCTCCACCTTGTGAGGCAGGTACCACTATGTAATGGAGAGATGGAAAGACAAAAACGGAGCTGTATGTACACCGTGAAGAGGGGTGACACTGAAGATGTGACAATGGCTACAGGTGTGAGAGAGGGCTGAGATACAATAGGATGGGTTGGGTGGAACTTACACAGACGCAGAGGAGTGGATCTGAGTAATGATGGAAACCTGAAATGAGGAAAAGTTTACTCTCTGGACTGTACTTCTTTGAGGGACCACCTTAGTCCTTAATGCCACCCACTGTAGGTGAGGCCATGTTGATATCTTTGGTCTATTCTAATGCCCCAGGCTGTAATAAAACCCAAGATCCATGTGGATCTATAATTCTTGCTGCCTGCTGAAGCCTTGGTAATGTCCTCAGGCTCTGATGCCTTGGGAGCCGTATTGGCATGAGTGACCTGCACTGCCACCATAGTCCATGATCCTAATGTAGCTGGAGGGCAAGTTTGTGTCTGTTACCCATGTTACCATCCAGGTCATATGGATGTCTTTGGTCTGTGCTGAAGCCTGAAGACATGTTGATGTCTGTGTGCCATGCTGATGATGGGGGCCATATAGATCTGAGTGGCCTACAATACCACCTGAGGTTATATCATCATGATTATGTCCATGGTGGGGGCTACCTTTCAGGGCCTTGTCTGGGTCTGTGGTCCTGCTGCAAACAGGGACCATTGGGGTTGTGATCTGAGCTCCAACTACCAGTAAAGAGCAAGGAACCTACTTTTTCAGTGATATCAATCACTACAGGTGCACAGGTTGAAAGGAAAACATGGAAGGCTTCTGTGACAATGCCTCCCTCAACCCGTTCCCCCAAAATGATAAAGGAACAGCCTATATCAGAAGATATGGAAGAGAACTTTGTTTGTTTTAGGGTTTTTTTTTTTTTTTTTTTTTTTTTTTTTTTTGCTTTTTGTTTTGTTTTTGTTTGTTGTAGGTTTTTTGTTGTTGTTGTTGCTTTGTTTTGTTTTGTTTTGATTTTGAGATAGGGTTTCTATGTGTAGCCTTGGGAGTACTGAAACTCACTTTGGAAATCACTTTGCAGACCAGGCTAGCCTTGAATTTAGAGATCCTCTTGCCTCTGTATCCCAAGTGCTAGGACTAAAGGTATGTGTCCCTCACCTCCTGACACACACACACACACACACACACACACACACACACGAACTCAATTCTATTTATGGGGTGGGCCACTGGAAGTTTGACCATTCTCTAGTGAGTATGCAGATAACAAAAATTGAACATTTTAAAATTATTTTATTTTTACGGGAGGAATCACAATGGTGAGGGGGCTGACATGGAAAGACTGGGAGGAGAGTGTGATCAGTGGGCATGATGTGAAATTCCCAAAGAATAAAAATCAACAGCAGCAGCAGCAACACATACCACACACACACACACACACACACACACACACCACACACACACAAAGAGGAAGAGAGAGAGAGAGGGACAGATAGAGACAGAGACAGAGACAGACAGACAGGAGAATGAATTTTTAAAAAGAACAATTTTCCACTTTAATCTGGTATTCAAAGATTTGTCCGTCTCTATCCTGAGGCCTTGCCTCTAGAACCGCTGCAAAGGTGGGCTCTCTGTGTCACAGCAACGGAGCCCATGCCCTTGAAGCATTAGCTCCTGGTACCTGAAGATGCTAAACACTGACCACTGGAGAGCTGATGAGAAGGACTTGCCACTTAGTCAGCTTTCAACTGCAGTACTTCATCGGCCATTTCCCCCTCATTTCCTGTAACTAAAAATAGATTTTAAAAGCTATAATATATTCTGATTTTGGTTCTCGTTTCCCTGTTCCTCCCAAATGGTTACTACATCCCCACCTACCCAAACACATACCTTTCTTTCTCTTACTATAATACAAATAGGTATTTAAAATATATTATAACAAAAGGAGATTGAAAACAAACATAAAATTAATCCAAAGAAACACATACAGATGCTGAGACACATTTTCATGCATACAGAAAACCTATAAAAAACAAAATTGGAAAACATAATATAGAAGCAAAAGATACACAAGGAAAAGTCAAAAAAGCCCAGACAAAGCATTACACAACAACCACACAAAACAGCAACAGCAATATCACCCATTTTGGTTTTGTGTGTGTGTGTGTGTGTGTGTGTTGTCTATCTACCACTGGATGTGGGGCCTGCCCTTGAATGTGGTATTTGAGTTCCTTTTTGAGCAGTTATCAACTACAGATGGCTTCTAGATTAGGGACAGGATCTTATTGTCACTTCCCTGCTCAGCACTGGGACTCACCTGGCTTAGACCTGTGCAGAACCTGCCCAGGACCTGTGCATGCTACCAGTCTTTATTCCTGTGGTTAATTTTATTTTTCTATTATTTGTGAAAATTAACCTAACAACATAGGTATAGTTCTGGTGGTGATCCTGTTGGCTTCCGCTCCTGCTTTGTGGGCCACTATGACCATCCTTGAACTTACTTAACTTTTCAGGTGTGTTTTGTTTGCTTGTTTTGTGTGGTCTGAAACCCCCAGTCCTGCTGTCTCAGTCTCTGGAATGCCCCATTTTAGAATAAACTCTAGGTGTGTTTATAGCAAAGAGAAGGGTGGAGGGAGAGAGAGAAAACAAAGTTGTAGAGGCCTAAAAGTACCAGATAAAATGGAAGTTTCAAAGGATTTCCTATGATTAATCCTCTGACTGAATGCCAGTAGCAAATTCAACATTTGTAGAAAACAAGGTGGCTACACTATCTTAGAAAAGGTTTTCAAACAGAGCAACAGGTTGGTTTCAGGTATCTCTGCCATTTAGTTGTACTGTTTGTTCCTTGAATGCTTGTGTGTCTTCTATTCAATAAATGTGTGTGCACACATAGAGACACTCACAGACATGCTCACCTGCACAAACACACACACACACACACACACACACACACACACACACTATATATAAAATAATGTGTAAGGTTTTCACTTTCCTCCAGATTATTGTCTAGGAGCAAAATGCAGCAGAAAGTGCAGCACATTTTTATACTTCCTTTTACAAAGAGGTTCCAAGCTTGAATTTCAATGCTTACGACATGAAAGTATAACATATAACTACATAGTCACATACATGGAAGGAGCAACTGTCTTCCAATAGTTCAGGAACAGTCATTCCCCTGCAATTTCTTGAAGCCTTAAGATTCCTTTCCTTGACACACAAGCCATTTGTATTCTTCTCACAGCTCTCCTGATTCGTAGTCCTCATCTTCCGTGCCACCAGGCTGAGAAATGTTGAGATCCAGACTTATTAGGCAAACCACACAGCTGCTGCCATATCGCTTGCCTCTATAATTTTCCCTGATTGGTACATTTGTGCTCAGAATGGATAATCCACCATTTAAAAAGGTTAATATAAAATGCTCACAGTGGCGATTTTCTTTGTATTGGGTTTAATTCTATCTTCTTCCACCCCCTTCTATTTGCCTTTGTTCTTAGCACTAGGCTTACTTCTATGGAATATTCAGTTAGGAGTATTTCCTGTTTCCCATCAAAATCCACGATATGGTTCATCTGGAAACAAAGGACATAGAGCCACCAAGATGACTGAGACAGACAAAAAGACAAATATCCAATGAATCAGAGATAAGGATAGTGAAGCAAAATGGAATCTCTTTTCCCAAGTTGCTTGCTATTTAATTCTAGAATAAATCAGATCTTTTAACACCAAAAATAACAAAAAAAATTGTTTGCTCAGCAAAACAACTTCAGCAAACTGAAGTACCTCGCTTGTATAAGAACTGTGTCATACACTGACAACAGAAACATAATCAGGTATTTTTTGCTCTTGAGGAACTCAGATTAGTGGGAGAAATATACATCTAAAGAAATAATTATAATGTAATCACTATTATGATTATACAAATGCCAGGGTATTTTAACCAATAACAGGAAAACTACAGTAATCATCATAATCTCTGACCAATGACATCAGGGAAGAACTGGGAGAGAAAAGTGGTATTGATCTGGAGCTTCAAAAAGAAAAGAAAGCATTTATTTCCAAGAGAATCCCTGGTTCAAGACTGCTGAGTCATGCCTCCCAGACTACATTATAGGGAAAATGGAGAGAAACCGTGTTGGAGAGCAGACTGTAGCAAATCCACCCTTCAAAGGCTTTAGACTTTGTTTTAAAAAGCAGCGATTTTGAACCAGTATTGACTTTTTTCCATCATTTTTCTAATGTAGAAAGGAGGCATCATGATAGAGAGGAGCTACTGCATGGTAAAGGTGCTAGGAATGATTTGGTGTTTCTTTTTCCAAGGCAACTAAAAATTCAGCAAGACATTGTCACATGCCATTTCAAAGGCAGGAGACACATGACTATACAGCAAGATGGGCTAACTCACTGTATAAGCTACACATGGAAGAATGTCTCTTATAAAATTCCAAATTCAAGGTCCCGTGTGGGCTCTTTCAAACCCACCCATTCATGGATATTGGACAGTTCTTCCTTAGGTAATACTCTACAGGGTCACTCATCCAAGCCCATCTCTTCTGTAACCTTCTTGACCTTCCCAGCTTTCTGCTTTGCATTCCTTTCTAGAGACTCTGACATACGAACTGATGAAGTACCTCATGAGTACCTCTGGGTTTTTCCATGTAGGTTTCTTCTGTTTCTGTATTTTTATCTAAAGAATGTGGTAATTCCTAGGTAAGATTTTACCAGACTTTCTAGTAAATGACTAGAAAATATTCATAAATAAAACATCCTATATGTACTGAGTTAGTTCATGTCTGTTATCATCTGAGAGAAGGTTTTGTTGTTGGTTTTAAATGTTTGCTTTATTGCTAATCATGTGCATATATGTAGGCATGTACATATATGCAGAGGTAACGCAGGGGGTCAGAAAAGGGTCTCCATTCCTGTTATCAGGATCACAGGAGTAAATTCAACATAACTCCCCCAAACATGAAACTATTTTGTTGAAAGGTATTTCCTAGATTGGCTTTTTGGCTTCATACTATACTATATCTATTTTTATTTATCTATATTCTTTATCTATTATCTATTCATTTACAATTGTGCTTTTGAGGCTTTCTAATTTTAATTTAAGAAATACCATTTATTTTTGCTGGAGAACAAATATTATAATACAGAACTTTAGAATTCAGAATTTAACCAAACTAATCTACTTCCTCCTTCCCTGCCTTCCTGACTCCCTGCTTTCTTCTTCTTCTTCTCCTCCTCCTCCTTCTCCTCCTCCTCCTTCTTCTTTGTGTGTGTATGTGTGTGTGTGTGTGTGTGTGTGTGTGTGTGTGAGTGTGTGTATGTGTGTGTGTGTGTGTGTGTGTGTTTTGAGAAAAAACTAAATACCTAAGAGTGACCTTGGCTCTTGCTTTGACCTCCAAACTACTGGAAATATAGACATGAACCACCCAAACTGGATTTGTTCTTTAAAAAATGTTATAGGTTACTCAAAATTAGTCATGCATATGATTGTGCAAATCAAACAATTCTGGAACTCTTATGAAAATGTGGCCTTTTCCTGCTTCCAACCCCCCACAGCCTCCATTCCTGGTCTCTAGGGGAAAATATAGCTTTTATTTTTCCTTACACTTCTGAATTATACACTTATGTACTTTTTTGTTTTCAGATATTGCCTATTGATTTTTCTAGTACAGAAAATGAAAACTTAACTCTCACAGATTTTCTGCTTATCTCAAAATATAATCATCTCATAATTCTTGCTCAAATCCATTATCAAATTTATTATTAATATACTCATATTGAGCCATGAACAATAAGGTTATGATTTTCTCTTCTGTATCCCCCCCAGTGTGATTGTTTAAACTAACACTCTAGTGTATGAGGAGTAAGAGAAATTAATCTATCTAAATCCCACCAACACTTGGCATCATCATACTGTTTTTGCCTTTGTTAATCAAGTCAACACAAAGTATATCATGAAATTTTGATTCAGCAGAGCTGAGATATGCAGAGATCTATGTTGTCTAACAGTTTGAATATTCCCCAGCTAGGAAATGTTGATAAATCCATGTTTATTTGGATCTTCATTGACTTTTTATCATGCTATTTTAATTTCTTTTAGTGACTAGATGCATTGGTTGAAGGAGAAAGTGAAACGTTTCAGTGTGTGTGTTGGGAGGGGTAAGTACACGAGTATGCTTATATGTCCTGGAGTTCATCCTGTGGCCGAGCCTTCAAAACATAAAATGTTTGGCTCAGGGAGAATCACTGTAAGAGTGGCTCAAATCATCAGCCTAAGCCGAGTACAGAACATCTGTGTTAAGTTTCCTTGATAAAAAAAATAATCAATCAAATCTAGGAAATCTGGAGTTTATGAAAACCATAGATTTTAGCCAAATAATTAACTAAAAACAGTAGGTGGTAGTTCTCTGTAAATACTTGAAAGCAAGATTTGCCTCAGGTAAAGTTCACAAAGCAGGTAACTTGCCAGAAGTGAGTGGGTTAAGTAAGCAAAAACTACCCAGGATCAATACAACCACCATAACAGTACCCAGGGTGAGCAATTAGAAAACATACTGCCCTAGCTATCAAAATGTTCCACTGCTTGTCTTTAAATTCATGAACATTTACTGTACAAACAGAAACTACATTAAGTAATTGCTTAGGAAACAATTATGAGGCTACTGGTAAATGTCTACACAGTTCTACCCAAGAATACAATTTCTGTAGTGATTAATACTTCTTAATTCCAAATCTTAGTCCACTTGGTGATTTTATAGAACTTGAATTTGTGTAATTTACAAAGAAAATAAACTATCTCTTACAACCTTGGAGGCTAAGATGTCCAAGATGAAGTCTGGTATGTGATAAGGGACCGGACTCTTGTTCCTAGATGTCTGCTTCAATACTGAGTTGATTAGAAAGTGGGATGCCTGTCATCCTTGAACCTTTAAGCACCGTTTTAAGGCTCTTAATATTGCTACAGTGCCAATTAACTTCCGTGTGAATTGTGGAAGGTGCAAACATGCAGACCATAGGACATATGCATGCATGTTAGATCCATCACACACATGACAACTTGAGTATAGTATCTCAGGAAATAGGTCATAGTTAGCCTGGATCAGGAAAATAATCACCAGCTGAACAGAAACAATTAGAAGAAGCAATTGTTTATCATGCATCTTGATACTAAAGATATTAACAAGTCCTAACAATGCTAATGTCCTTTCTAGATTAATTGAATGTAAGTTTTAGTTACAATATGGACAAATTACTCTGTCTTTTATTTTTTGATAGTTTATTTATTTATATTTCAGATTAAAAGAATCTTTCATTTCCTTCTTTTTACAGGTGATTTCTACTCTATAACCCCTCGCTGATGACTTCAGCCACTCAGTTATGAGTGAAGTATTCATGTTTCTTAGGGATAGAAAGGAAACTAAAACAACAACAACAAACCAGAAGCTCCCTAGATATTTGACTAGTTGATCTTTGAAGAAAGTTTTACTTTGTGTAGCTTTATGACATGGCTGTACACTAAACTATTTGCTTAGTTAAATGACAAAACCATAAGGAAATTTTACCTTTTTTTTTTCATTAACTAAATCTCTCAACTACAAAAGAAATTTAAGTCTCATATTATCACAGATAAAAACCCTTGCCTATTGTAAGAAATAGCAATTTTGTAGTCTTATGATTTTTACCTAGTCTGGTATTTAGAAGTATTCAGGTTTGACTCAAGTATATCTCTGACTTTCTTTTTGTGCATAAATTCAGTTTTGCTTTAAGTAACTAGTAGTTTGGTCTTATTTTTGTAAGATCATTGTGATTTCCCTTTAAAATTATTTTTGTGATGTCTATGTAGACCAAAATATCATATTATCACATATGCATAATATTCTGGGATACAGAAAAATTATGATGACATATTTTGGCTTGTTATTTTTTAAGAGAGAGGAGGTTTGTCTAAGCTAGAATATAAATGATGGAGTTTATGTCTAAAATATGTCTAAATGTGTTTTTTAATGAGGCGTTTCTGTATTTCCCATGGCAATTTGAGATAATCACTGTGTACAATCTTTTAAAACAATTTTCCACATTTATTTTTAATTAAACTCGAGTAGGCTGAAAAAATCCCTCACTTTACCTTCATATGAACACTCATTTAATTCAGCCCTACCACCCTTCCCCCACTACCCCTCTGGCCAAGCAATAGTTGAACAACATTCTCATTCATTTTTAAACATGGATGTGTGAGCATTTTGTATAGTGGCACAATATGAGTTATAAATCTTTGCTTCTGGGATTGTTCTAGGTTATATTTTAAAGATTTTCCTGGAGTATAGAGCAGCATTGTAATTTTGTTTCTTCTTTTTTTCAACCAAAACTGTAAGAATTCTATCTAAAGAAATTCCATAGATTTTGTTGAGGCACCGCAGTTACCACTGTATTTATTAATCAAGAATACAGTATCAGTCTACCTGATGTTGAATGACCTTGGTATTGTTTGTTATTTGTGAGATTCAAAATGAGAAGGAGAAGGCTACCTCTTCATTAGAGAAGAGGAATCTCATCTGATAATTCTTATGTAAATGAGATTATTAAGGGAATAGGTTGTGATTAAGCACTTTTAATATTCACAACTTTTCAGGGGAGTAGAAGTAAACCCTCTCTTTAAAGTTGCAGTCAATAGTAGACTTTAAAACCTGATGCTATGGCAGATAGTTTGCGAACAGCAAGTCTGGAAAGACAGGCTTCCACTGCAGGCCATGTTGGAGCTCCCTGTGGATGGTCGCTGTCCTTATTGCCATTGCCACAGAGCACTTTTTTCTAGGTTCTGTAAAGTATCCAGGAAAAACGATGAGGCAACAAGCTTTGGAGCTTCTCATCTGTCACTTAGCCAGTGCACATCACTGGCTTTCTCTGTGCCTTGATAAACAAAAGGTAACATTTCTCCTTTGTCACCATGGGTGATCAATGCATAGGAAAGGCCACACCAGAATTGATGTGAATGACCCAGGGCTGCCCTTTGTGCTCAGGGGACCTGAATGGAGATGATTAATCTGAGTTTCCTACAAAACAACAACAGGATTTTGTACTCAGAAATGCCTTTTCTGCCCAAGGGCTCTGGGTGCCTTGCTCCAAGGAAACAGTTCAGAATTAATTCCTGATCATCATTATTAACCAGAGCTGATTTGTGATCAAAGAGAAAGCAGGTTGCTGATGGATTTATATGAACTGTCATCTAACAAATTCATGGTATGAAGTGCTATCTGAAATTTTAAAACAAATAACTGTAATTAGTGCTTAATTCTATTTTGACCTTGAATCACCCACCCCCTCCTCCCGCAGACATAATGTTAACATTGAAACTGAGCCATCAGGTGCCTGAGCCTGCAGTAGGATACCACACAGGGAAAGGAACTCAATTTAAAGCGTATTAACTTTTATTGGCCTGAGCCATTACTCCGATAATGCTTCCCTTTCAGAAAGTGTCTGCAACTGCTACAGTCTTAACAGAATAAAACACCAGATACAAACTTTAAATTCAAACACGGAGACCCAGAGGTGTAGACAAGAAACTCAAAGTAACATATCTGATAAGTGACAGAAATACTGAAACAGAAGTAAATATTTCTTAATTTTACAAATATAAGATGTAGAACTTCAAAGATTTTAAATCATACTTTAACTTATGGGCTGATTTATGGATGAGCCAGAGTTTAAAACTCTTTTCCAGGTTGTTTGTAGTATATTCTACATGTATGGATACTCACAAACCAGATGTCTAAAGAATTAAATGTTATCTACCACACTAACAAATAAAATTTGTAGGGTAGTTCTCAATTGGCAAATATACCTTGTGACCAAGAAGTCAGATTTGAAAGCAAATTATCCTCTTGGACCCCCTTGGGCTGTATGAAGAGCATTGACCTGACCAAGGTTTGCAGCCTGCAGCTTTCTACTCTTGGTTTTAACTTACTCCATTTTTGACCTCACACATGTACCTGAAAACAAGCCAGTATTCATCTAGCAATGTCCAGCCCACCCCCTCACTCTCCTGACCCCTCTCATGGATCAGCAGAGGTCTCCATCAGTTGTAAAGTTTCTCCTGTGGCTCAAGACTCAGTTGAAGAGGTTTTCCCATCCCAAATAGGCTGGCCCATGGCTGCTGTGTACTTGAAGTCTTTGTTACCCAGAGGCTGGGATAAAGGTAGTGGCAGGTGGGATGGGTGTGCTTCTGTTCTGGTTTGTATCACTGACCTTGAAGACTAACTTTAAATGAAGGAACATAGAAAGAGATGGGGTCAGAGTTGAAAACTGCAAAATATATGATGTTGGAGCAGAGTCCTCTCTGCCTCAGTCCAAAGGATATAATAATTTCTTAAAGTCATGGCCCTATATACTTCTTCCTTCACCAAGATAAATCTGTAATTAAGAAGAGTATTTAGAAGATATTAAGTTTTTCTCATTTAAATGTTCCTCTCATTTTTAGTCTCTCCAAAGCCAAATCTGGAGAACTTTTATCAACAAAAAGAAGTACTATTACATTTTAATCCAAACTACACTGCACATATTAGTGAGTAGTATAAATTAATTATTTGTTGTATAAATAAAGGAAAAACAAGAATATCCCATGCAAAATAATTCACAATAATTGAGATATGTCAGTCACCCCAAGACAGTGGAACAGAGCTCTGTACTCCGTAAATGTGGGGTATGCATCATGACAATGGAGGTAGACCAGTGAGGTCTAAGAAATTTTAATAACTTTAAAGTGGAGAAATTTGACAAAAATGTGGAAAGTGTTATTAGTTCAGTCACTAGCTAATTCTTGACCTAAGATTCTTGACTAGATAATTTTATAACCTAAAATATGGCTATCCCAAAGTTTATAGGGGAATTATGGTCCTATTCTGAGATGGTCCAAGTATCATTAAAATAACTGTGCCAATTATTGTTTCTAGCTGTGATGGAGCAACTGGTATTAGAGTTGCCTTCTCAAGCCAACGATCCCTGTCAGGGGTTTTAACAACCTTCTCTCAGTAACTGATAAGAAGCATAGATAAAAATGTATACAGGCTAGAAGACATAAGCACTCTGAACTGCCCCAGCTTTGAGGTCATCCGTGTAACACACTACCCCTCAAAACGTATATGATTTTCAGTGAAAAACTTACCAAACTACATCATGTGCTAGGACATAGAGTTAGTCACAATTGAAAGTATTAGAATAATAAAGAGCATGCTCTTTGGCAAGAATGTAAATCAAGTATTATATCAGCAACATCGACATTTTTAGAAAACTTCAAGTATTTGGACATTGGTCACATACTTCTAAATATAATAGAAAACATAATGAAATAAGTTCCTTGAAAGGAATAATAATGAAATCCTATCAAAATTCATAAGGAAAAGCTTAAAATGTTATATATATCATAAATATATTTATTATTTAAATTTTATATTAGAAAAAGGAACAATGTAAAATTGTATGAATTTCTACCTAAAGAAACAGAAAAAGCAACAGGAGACACATGTCAACTAGTAAAACAATAAATATTATGAAAATTAAATCCAAAGTGGTAGGACTAGTGTTATATCTCAGTTGATAGAATGTTTGCCCAGCACACAGGAAGCCCGGATCCCAGGATGATGCAGGCATGGAATTTAGGAGGCACAGAAGATCAGAATGTCAAGACCATCAGGTGCTATACAGGGAGTTCTCTAAGTCAAGCCTGAAACATATTATATCCTAGCTCATAAAACAAAACAGCAAAACCAAGAAACCTACGTCGATAAATTAGAAAATTTCTCTAAAAACTTCAAATTACCAAAATTAACATGCAAAGGATAGGGTTTTCTGTACCTACTAAAGACCAAATTGTATTCATCTAATATTATTTGTAAATGAATTTTACAAAACCTCTTTCTAATAATACCCCTGTAATGCAAAGTCAGACAAACAAACAAAAAAATACAAAGCTTTCTTCTCAACTACTTTCAATGATACTAGTATAACCTTGGTTATAAAAAGCTGATAAAAGCTTTATAAGAAAATCTATAAGAATATTAGTAAACAAATCATCAGAAAATTGATTAAATCCATAAATATATAAAATCATAATGTATCTTGATTATAGGAGGTTAATCATAGAAATTAAAGATTGGTTGAAAGGGAGGGTGACCCTATAGGAAGTCCAGTAGTCTCAACTAACCTGGACCCCTGAGAGATCCCAGAGACTGACCCAACAATCAAGAGCATATACAGGATTGTCCCAGGCTCCCTGGCACATACATAGCAGAACACTCCATGGTCTGGCCTAAGTGGGAGAGGATGAAATTTGAGGCCCCAGGAAAGGGGGATAGTGGGGGGGATCCTCTCAGAGGCAAAAGGGAGGGTGAATGGAGTGAGGAACTGTGGGGGGACCAGGAGTGGGGGCAATGGCTGGAAGGTAAATAAATAAAATAATTAATTTAATAAAATGACTAAAAGCAATTGGGGCTGCAGACACAGCACTGTAACACCAATTTGGGAGGTTGAAAACAAATGAATGCAATCTGGGCCAGAAGGATTCAAGCATAAGAGTTACAGAAAGTAGAGGAAAGGGGACAGAGCTATAACACCATGATGTGCAAGCTGCTGACCCAGCATGGAAAACGTTCCCGGGTTCAAGGTCTGTACCCAAAGCAAAACCTCAGGAAAAAAAAAGTCAGAATAATTTGCTGTATTTCCAAGATGAGAGAGCTCTGATTATTTTCAGATGCATAAAAATGATAGACAGAATTCAAACTCTGATTTTCATTCTCCTTTTTGATTTTTTTTGTTCTGTTTTAAGACAAGGGCTTCCTGTGTAGTTCATGCCTGCCTCTTGCTTAGGCCCTGAGTTGCAATGAAGGCTTGTAAGTTTCTGCCACCAATTCTGACCTCAGAGCTCATGCCTGATTTTTTTTTAAAAATCCAATCAGAATCCAAGTAGTATTTTTTTAATTAAAGAAAATTGACTAGCCAATTTTAGGATGTATATCAAAATGCAAATATCTTAGAATAACCCAGACAAACTTGAAAAGGATGAGCAGGGATGAATTATACATATTGCTCAATTTGAGGCTCATTCCTGATCTATAGTAATCAGGAACAGTGGGTGAACTGATACACTGGTGTCTGAGAAGTGAATCTGAGAAGTGTAGTGTCATGCACACACAGTGCATAGGTCTTCCAAAGACTGTCAACAAGGATAAAAGATAAATTTTAGGAATTTGTTTTTAGTAGATGGTGCTAAATTGCCTAAGTCTTATAAATAAGATGAAACACAAGACCTACATCACCCCTTAACCAGAAAAAAAAAGTTCATTTCTTGGTTTCTGGATTCATTTTAATTTGAAGGGATTTTGCTTTTGCTCCTCTGTAAGGGTTTTGTTTTTGTTATGCTCTTCTAAACATTAAATCTATATTTTAAAACCTCACTGCAGGTAAATATGGGGAAGTTCATCTTGCAATGGACTAGGCAAGTGCTCCTTAGCATGGAGAGCAGCATGCCTGGGGATGCTGCATACGGCACTGGGAAGGTGAAATAAGAAGTATCGAAGAGAGTTTCAAGGTTTTGAATTTCAGGTCAGCTTGGGCTGACCCTTCAGCTATCAAATAAAAAGATGAACAGAAAAGAGTAAATCAGACTATATGAAAATATAAAAACATCAATCCATGAAAAGAAAGACAACACAGACAGCAAATAGGCCAAAGGCAGAATGTAATCTACGTAGACCCCAGAGAGTACCTACATCCAGAACACACTAAGAACCTCATAGAAAGAAATCCAAAATGAGAAAGGCAATAATAAAGAAGGCAAAGAGAGTGCTGGAGGAAACATACAAAGGTTGAAAAGGCATCAAAAATGTTTCTACCATCTTCCGGGAAGTGCAAATGAAAATTATAGCTGTTAGAATCACATTCTACACACCTGCTTCAGAGGAAAAGTAAAAGACAGGTGACATCAAACATTAGTGAGAATATAGAAGATCTTGATTCTCATACATTGCTGGAAATAGTACTATATTTCTTTAAAAACTTTGACAAATTGATTAAAAAGTGAAACAGGAACTACCTGTCGCCCATGAATCGCTCTGTATGTACAGAGATCCAGCAAAGATTAAAAAGAATTTTCTACAAGAATACTTATTAAAACTTCATTTATAGTAGTCCTAAACTGGAAGCTACCCAAAAAGTCCATCAGTGAGAGAGTGGCTAAGCAAACAAGCATATTGAATAAGAAGACATAACTACTGATGAAAACAGTAATATTGATAAATCTCAAGAGTTATGATGAAAGAAATCAGACACAAAATAACATAGAGCATATAGAACATGCATCAAATTTGATTAAATTTATAGAAATTTCAAGATATGGAGACAGAAATAAAGACAGTAGTTGCCTATGAGGCACAGGGGTTTAGTGGTTGAAGGTAGTAGACACTAAATGAGATGGTGAAGTGTGTATCTTTTACGTTTTAAGTTTATAATGACATCATTTGCCTCCTCTCTTTCTTCAAAATCAACCCCCCCCACACACACATTCCTCGTTGCTCTCCTTCAAATTCATGCCATCTATTTCTCATTAGAAGCATGTATCCTAAAAACATAGTATTTTTCTTTGTGTGCAAATGCATATATGCATGTGATTCTCCTTGGGTACAGAAGAGAGTCAGATCTCCTAGAGATACAGACCGTTGTGAGATACCTGACTGGTGTTCTGGGGACTGAACTCAGATCTCCTGCAAGAGCACTGTGCATTCTTCATAGCTGAGCCATCTCTTCAGCACATAGAGTCATACAGACTTGATAGTGGTATTTAATGTGTCAGAGCCATTTGAATTGTACATGTAAGTTTATTTCTCTGTGTGGACAAAATTCCCCGAACTAACAAAAGAATCACCTATGTGAAAGTTGAACAAGAATCAATTTCCAAGGCCTCCAGTAACATATTTAGAGACATGGTACATGTGAGCAAAGTAACAAGCTAAAAATCGTAAGGCGTAGGCAGGAAAGAGAGGCGGTGTCACGCCAATACCACCCAGGCTGTTTACAGCCTGTCTGTGCAGGGTTTCTCTTGAGTGGAAAAACAGACAGCCCCTGCTTTCACGCCGCCAGCTTTGATTATGGAAGACAGCATGAGGCTTGGGCAATCTGCTGTCGTTCTTGTCCCTCAGTAGCAAAACACTTGCAGGATATATCTAGCAGGTAATCTTCGAAAAGTATTTGCAAAGCAGATATTGCGGAGAAACACTGACAACTCTGGCGCCATCGAGGGCTATATAAAAAACACTTCCACGGGAATGCTGTTGAGTGCAAGGCTGTTCATGGTATCTGGTGAGAACAGAGCGTGAGTCCAGACGGAAGAGGCAGATCCAAGCATAGGACCAGATTGAGACTTTAAAAATCTGAATCAGGAAGGTGATCCAAATCTTGCCTTTTTTGGAGAAAGGGTCTTGTCACCCCAAATGCCCCACAGAGAAGGAAGATAATAACGGAAAGCTTGAAATGAAAAAACTAGTTGGATAGAGGTACACGGGTGTTGCTTAGAGACAGAGTTGCATTAAAATGGAGACTTACTCTCTTGTGTTTTGTCCAGGTCTAGGTCAATAGCAGTACAGTTTACAAGTGGAACTGGTCATTGTCATGGCAATGAATGAAAGAATTATAAAATATCAAGAGATTGTGGGATGATAGAAGTGATTACAGAATTTACTAGGAAGAAGGGGTGAATAAAACACACAAAAAATATATAAAAATACAAGAAAGACCCAGCTGCAAGAGTTTGTAGTGTTGGTCCATTGTGGACAAACCCTGGGCACTGAATGTGTGAGGCTGTCTACATAGGATCTGTGGATCCAACTCCTAGGGAGATAAGCATACTGAACACATGCTTATGAAAACTGGGAGCATGCTACCAACTGAGCTGAATTTCTGTAAAAGAAAAATCATCTATTTACATAAGGAAAAGTTAGTGTCTTGGAAGATAGAATTAACACAAATAATTTCTACCTTCCTTAATTTTAAATGAGTGGAAGGGGTCAGCTTGGGGCTGCACTGAGAGTTTCATGCACTTTTACTCATTTATAGCAGTCTCTCCTTTTCCTAAGCTTAAGGTCTACTGAGTGAAGAAGAATAGCTCTACCTCATTAAGACCAAAGGACAATGGTGCTGTCAGCCATCTTCATCTGAGGCAAGTGCTAGGAAGAGGTATCAGCTTGCTCAGACCCAAGCCAGGGCATCAGCAGCACATATATCTATGACCAAGGTGATCTCTAGACGAGGCCTGCCTTTTGCACTCTACCTGCTTTGTCCTGAATGCCTGCAATTGTTTGTGTCATAAGACTCAGACTCATTGTCCTGTCATGTCTCCCGGATTTACTCCAATTCTTTCTGATTTGCTGTTACATGTTTCAGTGAAGACTTCAGTGAGGTTGGACTTAGGGATGGTGTTCTAGCTTCATTATTGTCCCCTCCTCCATAAATTATTTCTTCTCCTTTTCTTCTTCCTCCTCCTCCTCCTCATCATCATCACCATCATCATCATCACCATCATCACCATTCATCATTTTCTATTCATGGCAAATCCCTCAGAAGCTCCTGCCAATATTATAACCCAACATACATAATACATTTTCCATTTCCAGAAAAAAGATTTTGTATTATTATCTTTTATCAGGTTTAACTATGAAGTATTAAATATTTATAATTTAAATCACTAAGTCTCATAGTGGATAACAAATCCACACTTAACTGTACAGTGTCAATAATGGTACTTAACTTGCAATAATGTGAGAATTATAATTAATATAATCATACAATATATTATAGTTATTTAACATGAATTTTGAAACTGAAAATGACATGCCAGAAATTTAGAAACTTGAAAAGGATGTCATCAAAAATCATCTAAGGTGCTCAATTAACACTCACTAATACCATAAAAATATTTTCCACGTATAAAAATAGAAAACTTTCTGAAAAGCTCAGAGGAATGTATGTTAAGGTGTGTTTGTGTGTTTATGCATTTTATTTTACTTTCTATTTCAGAAAATTATAAAAGAGTCAAGTCTCTGAACATGGCTGCAATCCTAGTACTTTTAGTCAACCCAAGTGCTTTTCTCTTATCCTCTGAGGCAGACATGATAATTGCTTTTTACTGAAGTACAATGCACACAGTGAAAACTACCTTAATCATGAACACTTGGTTGCCTTGTTGGTGGGATCAGCAGGGAGCCATTACCTAGGACAAGAAAGAAAGACTGAGAGCCTAGAAATATCCTTTGATACTTGTGCACCAACGGTCTAGAGGTGGTTGCTTTCCTTATTGGATATTCAGCTGGAAGCATCTCAGAGTTCCATGATGAGAACCTTGAGATGACTTTAAGGAATATTACCACCATCATGCATCACTCCAGAAAGCATTGGGTGGAAATATAGTAGAGGGTGTACTTTGTGCATTAGCTCTGAGAGCTGAGGGGAGAATGAAGCTATCGCAGTTGGCAGAATCAAACCAGAACAAGCTTTGTAAAGTCTCAGGTCCATCTAAATTCTGAGTTTATTTGAAAAGAGATCTTACTCAAGAAGAAAAACTGGAGGGTCAAAGGGACCTCACAATGAAATGGGATTTTAAAGGGCAATGGGTACCACCACAGTTGTGATTAGATAGTTCCTTTAATGAGGCTTGCTCCCTGTGCTGGCACTGTTGGGTAAGGTGAAGACTAGGAGGTCAGGCCTAGCTAGTGAACAGTCTTTCACCCATTCAGAGCATGTCCTTAAAGGGCACTGTGGGTCTCTAGCCTCTTTCTTTTCCTCTATGGCCAATAAATGGGTAATTTTTGCTCTACTGTGCATCTCACCATAATATGCTACCATAGACCTACAGGAATAGAATCTAGACTACGAACTATATATTATAAAACAATGAGTCAAAACTACCTTTCTCTTTGTAAACTGGCTATCTCAGATACACGCTATAGTAGCAGAAAGGTGACTAACACAAATGTCAGGAAGCTTGAATGCAATAATGAAATAAGGATGGTCAACTAGCATATTTTGGTGGAAACAAATGAATACATTGAAAACGTTTCTCAGGAGATGCAAGCATGTCCCATGGAAGTAGTGAGACAAGACTAAGAAAGAACAAATGAGGTTTTTTTTTTTTTATCCGAACAAGTCTAGATTATTTACCAAATTAATAATATATATATATTAGCTTCTCTGCTCAACAGTGAACATGAAGAGGAAGACAAAAAGATTTGGTTCATTCTATATAAGCCCTGCAGGGGCTTACAAATTATCACATACTCACTGGTAAACAATGTCAAGTGAATTTTGATCCACTGCCTGCCTATAAATACTAAATCAGATACACAGATGGGACAACGGAAGGCTAGAAAATGAATTTGAACAAAGTAGATCTAATAATAATTTGATTTCCTTTATTCTTTGTCTTTCTGTCCCTTTTATTTAATTTTAAGGTGAGAACAAGGTCAGAAGGAAAGGTTGATATCCAAGCATGGTGTCCAGGCATGTGCTGAGGAAGGAATATCACAGTTGGGCAGAAGAGGTATTCCATATTGTCACATACATGGGTACTGGGCCAATAAGGAGATCTGTGAAGGAAAATAAGAGAATAATCACTACTGAAGAAAAGAATTAGAATACAAAAGAAATACAAATGAACATAAATGTGTATGTGTTTCTATGCTACATATGTATGTTCAAGTATGTATATAAATACATTTTTTCCTTTGTTCTTTAAAAGGTCCAGAGAAATCCAGAAAGCAATGAGCATTGAAAATGCTGTGAATTCTAAAAAGTCTCCATTAAAAGAAACTAATGTCTTCAAAAATGACAAAGTTGTGAAATTGTGGCACAATTCTTTCTCTTGTCCACAAAATAGAAGTGCAGGACAAATTCTGTAAAGTAAGTACGTGTGTGTATACACGTGTGTATCTGCATTTGTGTGTTGTGCACATGCATGTATGTGTGTATGTGTGTGTACATGTGTGCTCATTCATGCAAAAACTTTACAAACAAAGAAGCATGTCAAAAGAGAATTGGGGACCATCAAGAATCAGCCACTGGAGAAATCTGGGAAACAGAGATACCAAAATAAATAATTATGGAAGAGACTAGATTTCTCAACACTATTATGAATTATGTAGTGCACTGTGGTATTTAAAGAGCAGAGAGATAGGACATGAGCTTTGTCCTTAATTAAGCTACCTACTATGAATTATAGTTAAAATAACAGAAAGAAGAAAGCTGCCAATTGGCACCTGAGTCAAGAGGTTACAGTAACAGATGCTTAGGTGTAGGTTTGATGAAGTCTAATATATGAAAATAGTCTCAGATGTTTTCTCTGAAATATTTTTCAGTTACCATGGGAACTACAGGAACCCCCCTGTACCAATGATCATGGTGAAGATCCCCAGCATTGAGATGACAGAAAACCATCATCATCAGTTGACATGGAGTCCCTGGAAGAGCACAGCAGCATCTCTGTGCTGTTCCCTCAAGGATGTGTGAGGCAGAGAGGACAGTGATCAAAAAGATCAACTGAAGGACAGCTCACAGAATGAAGCTGTCAGGGCCTCAAAATGAAGAAAATTGCAGATTCAGAGAGGCCAATGATGCATGGCAACTGAAGGTAACCTGTGATTCTGAATTCTGCTTGACCCCAAAAGAAAAAGAGACATTGATGAAAGCGTAGAGAAACTGAAGGTGTTTTGTTAACTAAAAGTTATTACATTAGAACTGATTTACTCCTTTGAGTGTAAAGTGTGTCTGCTGGTTTTTACAGCTTAGTTTGAAGATTTATACAGTGTAGAATTCTTGAATTTAGGGCTAAATAGAATATCACGAGTACAGCATGTTCTCACATAGCTACAAAGGAATGGTAGTAACAGGGTGAGCTGTAAGAAGAAGGGAGGGGAAACAAGACAGAGGGGTAAAAAAGGACAGAGAAAAGTGGTGGGACACCACACTTGTAAATGTAACATAGTGTCAATTAAGTGTATGAGTGAAGATATAGAAATTATTTTGCTTTAACTTTTCAAACAAAATTTAAATACTTCAAAAAATATCTAAAACACTTAAAATGTTGATTTTCTTTCTTCTAGATTCTTAACCCATTTGAGTCTTATGACAATATCACAATATTACAATATCACAAACTTTATGAATTGAATTGTTATTCCTCAAATTCATGTGTTGATATTCTTATATTGAATATTTCAAAATGTAACCACTTACTCACAATGACCTTCTACAGATGTAGTTTGCCTGGCTTAACATAGCTGCATGCTTGCAACAAAAGGAAATTTGAAAGCAGAGCCATATAACTGGAATGTAATATAACATGAAGCAGGGACAAGCAAAGATTTCCAGAAAACTACCATACAATCTGATCAGGGAGAGGCACAGAAGACATCCTCCTGACAGTTCTCAGAAGAATCCAATCCTGCTACCATAGTTTCACTTTTGATGCTGTGATAAAATGCCTGACAGCAAGTAACTTAGAGGATAAAAGGTTCATTTTAACTCACAATGGCAGATTACAGTCTATCATAGCAGAAAGTCTATGTGACAAGAACATCTATCTCATGCACAGACACCAAACCCCGGCCCTATTGCTGATGCCAAGATATGCTTGCAGACAGGATCCTGGCATGAACTGTCCTCTGAGAGGCTCTGCCAGCACCTGACTGAGATAGAAGCAGACACTTAGAACCAACTATTGGACTGAGCCCTGGGACCCCTATATTAGGGGAGGGACTGAAGGAGCTAAAGAGGATTGCAACCCCATAGGAAAAACAACAGTATCAACTAGCCAGACCCTTCAGAGCTCCTAGGGACTAAGCTACCAACCAAAGAGCATACATGGGCTGCTTTGTGGCCACCGACCAGTACACTGTAAACTCCAGTACGGTGAGAACTTAGGTTTTCTATTTAAAGCATGTAGAATGAATAACTTTGTTGAAACAACCAGTGTGGACAAATATACTGTCTATTAATATTTTGGGACATAAAACAACAACAAAACCCACAGTGTTACACAATAAGGTGAAACTGGAAGGAAGGTTAGGAAAAATCTCTCATGATAGGAAAATAGCAAAAGCTTCATCTGGCACACAGCTATGTGTTCAGTTTACACGTGTTTATATAATACGATGTTATCTGTTCTATACCCAAGGACACACAAACTCTTAAAAACAAAGCACTTCCCTTCAAGGGGGTTTATAGTTAACTGAGGAAGGGAGGTAATAAGCAAGAGATAGTAATCACTATGTTGGACTATAAAATAGGAGAAAGTAAAGAGACAGAATAATAAAGCTATAACTTGTAGGAATCTTGAGTTTTTATTACTGTGATAAAATACCATGTCTAAAAGCAACTTGGAGAGGAAAGGGTTTATTATATTTTACAAGTCTCAGGTTCACTAAAACACTGAGGGAAAGCAGGGCAAGAGCTCAAGGCAGGAACTGGGAAGCAGGAGTTAACACAGAATCCTTGGTGGAGGAGTGGGGCTTGCTCGGCTTGCTTTCTTACACAAACAGGACCAGCAACCCAGGAGTAGCTCTGCTCACAGGAAACTGAGCTTTCCCTCCATTAGTTATTGGTCAAGAAAATGCTCCACAGGCTCTCCCACAGGCCAAGATAGTGAGGACATCAGCTCAATTAAGCTCTTCCAAAATGACTCTAACTTGTGTCTACTTGACGTAAAACCAACCAACACAGTAAGTGAGCAACCGAGGAGAATTCTCAAAGATTAAGCTGAGGGTATGTGGAAGAGCTTTCAGCAGAGGGAACAAGTGCAAAGTAGGAGGGGATTTGGAGAGCTGAGCAAGAGCAGAGAGGGCCATCCCAGGAGCAGTAAGGGCCATCCCAGGAGCAGCAGAATACGAGATGCTGCAAGTAATTAGAGATTGCTCTGGAAAAATTGCCAAGGATGAGCTCATGGAAAAACTTTAGATCTCGGTAATGATTTTGCATTTTATTTATTCTAAGTGTCAGGAAAAGCCATTTCAGCATTTTAAGCCCTAGGAGGACATAAATAGGTTTGTATTTTCAATGTGTCCCTCTTGATACAGGGAATAGTCTGTAGAGGGCTTGAATAGAATGAGGAGATCACTGGAGGGTTGGGCTCAGTATCATCTCTTTGCTCTTGCAGACTCACCCCTAGCAGACTTTAAATGGGTATCTAGAAGCTGTCTTTTATGTTCTGTGTTGGAGAGTTTCTTCAGATGTTAGCTTTCAGCTGGTCTCAGCTCATGGAGCTATCAGCATGAAACCGAATTGAGAAGTGAGGTCAGTGTATTTAATTCCCTGCTTCCTGGCAGCCATGTTGCTGAATATCTGACTGCATCTCTCTTCCAAAGGCCACAGCTAGCTGTTTACTTTCCTGAACTTTTCTTCTTCCTCTCTTTGCCCTATAACATTTTAGGATAGAAATCACTTCCCGTCATTACTAGCTCTGGATTATAGATTGCTTCTATTTTTGTTTCCTTACTCTTATCTTTGCCTTTTAAATTAATCTCCTTAAATTCTCTCCTCATTTATCACACCGTGTGGACTTCTTTCATCCCTGTCAGGTCCTGCTCTGGGCTATTGCGGTAATATGCTTTCACCCCAGAACAAAGCAATATCATTGAATTTAGAATATATTGGAAGGTAGAATTAAGAGTATTTGGTGATGCATAGTCTGTGAAATGAAAGAGAATGACTAATTTTTTGGCTTGAATAACTGTATTTGAAAGGAAGAAAGAATTCATCTGTGTGCATGATGCCTTTAGAATGTCTGTTAGACATTCAAGTTTGAATGCTGAGTGGGTAGTTGGGGGAGAAGAAAAAGGTCAAGATAAGCAATTCTGCTCTCAGAATTAGAGAGACGGTTTGGTGGAGAAAAGCATGTATTGCTCTTCTAGAGGACCCAAGTTTGCTTCCAAGATCCGTGTTGGATGGTTCACAACCACCTATAATTCCAGCTGCAAGGAATACAACGCTTTTTTCACATAAATACATATCCACACACACAGGCACAAATACATACACACATAATTAATAATTAGAAAAAAAAGAAATCATGGAAAACAGATGCTGTGAATTTATGTTTGCTTGATAATCTGAAACAAGAAATAAATTGAAAAATATGTAAAGTGATCATTCACAAAGATGATTCTGAATATAAGAAATAAAGGTAAGAAATATTGGAGAAAGAAACCAAAATGATGGGGTGTGTGATTGTGGTGTGTCTTACTTATATAAGAAGTGTAGGCTTATCCTGCTCTGCTTCACTTTAAATATATAAGATGATGTATTACCCATGTTGTGTGGTATAGAAGGGAACCCAAAGCAAGAGTGGACACTCAGAGCCTGAGAGGACCATGAAAGTTTTATAGGATAACATATTTAAAAGATGCTTTTTATAGACAGAAAGGAATTCGAGAAATCAGCTTAGAGTTCTTTCCAAACATTTAGCTAAGTCAAGATCAGAGTATTCATATTAGAAAATTATACAAAAAGTTAGAAAGAACTCTAAAGAGAATTGAAGTTCATATACAGCCAGTGATCCTATTACCACACTACCTGAAATGAAGAACCTTGCAGGTTCTGGGCAGCAGTCACAAAAGCACTTCACTTCAGAGCAGAGATTTACAAACTCTAGAGTAAAAGCTTGCTTGGTCACCCTTGATTGATCTTAAAAGCAAGTCTCCAAATGATCAAACTGTTTCCCAGGAACCATGTCCTAGAATAAAGCAAAAAAACCAACCAACCCAACAAACAAACAAAACAAAACAAAAACATGGGAATAAAATTCATGTAGCTCTCAATAGATTAAAATTTACCACGAGAAAAAGCAGTCAGTCCAAACTAACACAGATATGTAAATGCTAGAACCAAAAGGTAGGCACATTAAAAATTATTCTAATTTTGTTCTAAGTGCTTAAAAAGATAGAAGGAGGATTGTAAAGAATTCAGATAAAAAATTAAGATGCAAACTACAGCTTAAAAATAATAAAAATTAATAAAAGTTGTACTGTATGGTACTGCTAGCAAATTAAATTTTGTGGGAAAATATGAGTGTTTTTCAAGTCATAACAATTGCAACTCTAAGCCAGGCGGTGGTGGCGCACGCCTTTAATCCCAGCACTTGGGAGGCAGAGGCAGGCGGATCTCTGAGTTCGAGGCCAGCCTGGTCTATAGAGTGAGTTCCAGGCCAGCCCGGGCTACACAGAGAGTAAACCCTGTCTCAAAAATCCAAAAAAAAAAAAAAAAAAAAACAAAACAATTGCAACTCTACAAGTTATAGCAGCAGAGAAAGAGGTGTTCAGTAACTTCATGTGGTTCTATCTACTTTTAACTGAAGTCATTAAAAGAGAGGAAGAAGGACTAGGGAAATGACTCAGGAATTAAGAGTACTTACTTACTGCTGAGTCCATTGTGTAAATGTGCCCCACATTCTTTATCCATTCTTCAGTTGAGGGACATCTATGTTGCTTCCAGTTTATGGCTATTATGAATAAAGTTGCTATGAACATACGTAGCAAGTGTCCTTGTGTATGGTAGAAATCTTTTGGGAATATTCTCAGGAGTGGTATAACTGGGTCTTGAAGTAGAACTATTTCCAATTTTCCGAGAAACTGCCAAATTGATTTCCGAAGGGGTTGTACAAGTTTGCACTCCTATAAGCAATGGACATATGTTCCCCTTGCTCCATATCCTCACCAGCATGAGCTGTCATTTGAGTTTTTACTCTTAGCCATTTGGGTGTAAGATGGAATTTCTAGCTATTTTTGAATTACATTTTCCTGATAACTAAGGACATTGAACATTTCTTTAAGTGGTTCTTGGCCATTATAAATTGGTCTGTTGAGAATTCTCTGTTTAGTTCTCTACCCCATTTTTAATTGGCTATTTGGTTTATTGATGTCTAGTGGTTTGAGTTCTTTATATATTTTGGATATCAGCCTTTTGCCAGTTGTAGGATTGGTAAAGATCTTTTCCCATTCTGTAGGCTGCCATTTTATCCTTTTGACAGTGAGCTTTGCCTTACAGAAAATTTTCAGTTTCATGAGGTCTCACTTATTAATTGTTGATATTAGTCCATGAGCTATTTGTATACTGTTCAGGAATATTTCTCATGTACAAATGAGTTCAAGGCTATTCTCCATTTTTCTTTTATTACAATGGAGTACTACTTAGCTATTAAAATATTGACATCATAAAATTTCCAGGCAAATGGATGGAACTAGAAAAGATGATCCTGAATGAGGAGTAACCCAGACCAAGAAACATGGTATATACTCACTTAGAAGTGGATATTTGCCATAAAGTAGAGTGTAACCATGCTACAATCCACAGACCCAAAGAAGCTAAGTAAAAAGGAAGGCCCAGAGGAGTATGATTGAATCTCACTAGAAGGGGAAATAGAATAGACATGGGGGGAGTTGTGGGACTGTGTAAGGGTATCCTGGTTCTTAGCTGGGCATGGGCCTAGAATCCCGAGACTCCAAGGGAGAAACGGCAGGAGTTTAGGCACATCCTAAGAACCCAGGGTCCTGACTAGCAGTCTAATCTCCATGGAGCTACATTGTTCAGTCACGTAGGCCATTACAGCCCCTCCCAAAGTGCACAGGTAGAGGGTGTGACTACAGGCCTCAGGAACTAGAGATTTACATACTAATGAAGGTCAGAGGGCAGAGCCAATTAAGCATTCTCTCCAGACCCTTCCCACTTCTCCCTCCCTATTTAGCTCAGGATTGCCCTGAGTTTGGGGGGTAACATCCAGATCCACCCACCATCCGCCATGAAAATAAACCCTTTTGGAACCAAAGACTTCCTCATTGGGGCCTGCTATCGCCAAAGCTTCCAGCCATTGGAACTTCAGACCTTTCTCCTGCATGTGGGACCCTCCATGTGGAAGCCTCAAGGACTCCCTGTCTGCGGCCCCCCTTTTCACACAGGGAGCGATGGAACAGGGAGTAGGGTAGAGAAGGGGAAGAGATGGAAACAGGTGGAATAAAGCAGAGGAAGAACAGATTGAGAGAGTATTGGGAGAGACAACTGGAATAAGGGGTGCATCTCTGAGATTAGCTAGAAACCTAGGACAATGGAAACTACCAGGAATCCATGAGGGTGATCCTAGCTAATACTCCTAGCAGTGGAAGATATGGAACCTGAAGCGACCATTTCCTGTAACCAGGCATAGCTTCTAATGGAGGGATTGAGATACCAAATGAGCCCTAAAACCTTTGACTCACAATTTGTCCTGAATACAAGATGTGCATGAATAAAGATGGGCAAAAATTGAGGGAGTGGCCAAAGAATGACTGGTACAGATTGAGACCCATGACATGAGAGGGAACCCACCCCTAGCATTATTAATGATATTTTGTTGTATTTATAGACAGGCACCTAGAATAACTGTCATCAGAGAGGCTTCACCCAGCATTTGATGAAAATTGGTGCAGAGTCACAGCCAAACATCAAGTGAAGCTTAGGGAATCCTGTTGAAGGGATCAGGGGGAGAGAAGGATTGAAGGATCCAGAAGGGTCAAGGACACCACAAGAAAACCTACAGAATCAAATAACCTAGGCCCACAATGGCTCACAGAGACTGAACTTCCAACCAGAGAACATATATGGGATGAATCTATGGCCTCAGCACAGATGTAACAATTGTGCAGCTCAGTCTTCATATAGGATGCCTCCCAACAGCAAGTGCTATCTTTGGTTCTGTTGCCTGCTTTTGGATCCCTTTACAGTAACTTGGCTGCCTGTGTAGCCTTAATAGAAAAAAATGCAGCTAGTATTACTGCACCTTGATGTGCCAAGGCAGGTTGATATCCATGAGAGGTCTCCTCTTTTCTGAGGAGAAAGGGAGGAGATGTGGATGGAAGGGGGGAGCAAAAGGGAGGAACTAGAAGAAAAGGAGTGAGAGAAAGTTGCCATCAGGATATAAAATTGATTAATTAATTGATTAATTAATTAGAAAAGAGTACTTAATGCTCTTGGAGAGAACTGGGAAACTCCAGTTTCAGGACATCTGGTGCCCTCTTCGGATTCCTTTGAGCACTACATACACATGGTACACATACATACATGTAGTAAAACACTCACACTTCAATAAAGATAAATATTTTTAAAGAAAAAAAGTGAGAAATTAATTGAATGAAAACTATAAATCTCCCAAATTCAATAAACATGAAACACAAAGAGCATGAAGAAAACTGCATACAGGTCCATTGTATTCAGGGTGTTTATAACTAGTGGGAAAGTACCTTAAACACAGTCCTAGGAAAAGACATGATGCCCCTAGATAACAATTTTTTCAGTAGAAACAATACCAATGAACAGATTGTAAATTGTTCATCCTTCAAAGTAATGGGACTTGGCTTGCTGTGTGGTGAGCAGTAGAAAGGGGAAGAGAGTGATAGAGAGAAGAGATAAGAGAAAGAGGGAAATCGGGTGATGTGGGCTGGTGTAACCCTTGGACTTGCAGCCTGTACTCCACAATTCCATTAAGAGCTACACAGGAAGCTGCAGTCTGTGGGATTTGGTTTGGTGTGTGCTTCTGGAGAAAATGGAATGGAAATGGAGGAAAACTGAAAGAGAAAACAATTAAGTGAGTTAGCCTACTCATTTCAATGTAATAAATACTCTACTTGAATAACACAATAATTCTTTCTTCTGCTCAGTTAAAACAGCAACCCAAGTGTATTTCCTATTCACTTTCCTATTGAAACTGCTGATAGGGGTTTGTGGGAAATTATTTTACTCTTCTATAATATATGATCCATAATATACATATTACTATCATATTTCATAGTTTGAAAGCAAACTTATATCACTTTCTCTCTAAGATAATCTATCTCTCTGTCTCTGTCTGTGTCTGTCTCTGTCTGTGTCTGTCTCTCTCTCACTGTCCTTCTCTCTGTCTCTCTCTCTCTGTCTCTCTCTGTCTCTGTCTCTCTCTGCCTCTCTCTCTCTCCTCTCTCCTCTCTCTCTCTCTTTCTCTCTCCTTGACCCTTTGTATCCTTCCAAATATTTTATGGGATATGAGAGGCAAGGTAAGCCATTGGGGTTGAGAATCAGAGAGAGAACAGAGCCAGACTCACTCAATGAGTCTTTGGAGTGAAACTAATCAGAGTTCCTTCCTTTCCCTTAAAGAAAGCATGACCAGAAGTGTTGAGTATACAGTGCACTTAAACAAAAAGCCTCTAAGAAGAGCCATGCTTTATCAGTTCTGTTGAAAAGTATTGAATTCTTCAGCAGCAATTCCCTAAGGCAAAGAGAGGAAATTCCACTTTTGAAACATGGAAAATATCCCCAGCGTTAAGCTATTTTAGAAAGCTGTGGTTGAGCTCTTCATCTGAAGAACCAGTCACAGAGCAGCTGTCACCAATAAGCACATTTTCCAGTAATGGGTGGGTCCCAGAAAAGGCCCAGTTGGCCTCATTTCAAGTGTGAACCAAGACATTTACAATTCATAGAATTATAGGACTGAGAGAGATTCAAAATATACATGTTTCTTCCTTCCAATTCCACCTGCATATGAACAGGGATGGGAACATTACTGTTTTATAAAGTAGCCTGTTGTAGGGTTTTGAGTCATATCAATTGTAAAAAGTTTCTCTTTTATGTCAAACTAAACCTATCTCCTTTCAGTTCCCACTCTCAAGAAAGAAATATTTAGCACCATCCTCTGCATTCTGGGATTGTTTCATCTTCTATGTTAGATAAATCCACCTGGCCAAAGGTTGTCAATGTGGATATCAAAAAGAGGTGTAGGAAGCAGGAGGGCACCTGAACCCGGAGGAGGAAAGTTTATATATTTTAGGATAGTGTTGAGTCATAGTTACAAAGACCATATAATTTATCATGTAAACCAAGATGCAATATCCGGACAGGGTACTCTGAATAATTATGCTGTGACAGCAGGCATGAATTAATACTGACTTGGCATCCATGAACATCTCAGTAAAGTTAAGAAAAATGGTCTTTGGACATAAACTCACTAAAACAGTCCCTATTCCCTGCGAGCACAGAGAAAACCTTTGCTTGCCCTCATTAGCATTCTACAACACACGACACAGATGAACACATACCTGGGAACAGAAACCCACCTGAGAATGGATAATATAGTCACAATAACACATAGATCTAAAAAAAAAAAAAAAACTTAGGACTTATACTGTGGGCTAAAGTGAAGCTCCTTGTTTCAGGTGCAGACTCGATTTAGCCTGCATCATTTTCAGGCATTTTCAGACTCTGTGAGCATTGGAAGCCTGTGAAGGAGCCTGGATCTTTAGTTTGTTTCTTCAATCAAAGCCACATGGGAGAACCACTGACCCATGGCAGCCCCAGGAGACTATGTGAGCAAGAATATTTCCAGTGTTAACTCCAAGAATGGGTTATTTTCATAGAGCAGTTAGCCTGCCACAAGTAACATCGATCCAAGGCAAGATAACACCAAGATCACACTTTTCAAAGACCATTTCAACAGACTCAAAATCTGAGGGTTTATGCATAGAATAATATTATTGGTACACTTGATAATCATACTAATTAGTGATTTTCTACATTATCTATAGCAAAATAATTTGTTATAGCATGAATTTAAAATTATTTAAATACCCAGTAATACTAAATTTAAAAGATTATATATTTTAATATGAATGTTAAACAAATATTATAGAGAAAAATATTCATGCATACTAAAAGAAATACACGCTATCTCGCAGATAACAACTATTTAATCTTAAAGAACTGACAAACTAGAGCAATAGAATAGTGAGGGTAAAATTCAGTACCAAGAAATGGCTACTAGAAACCAGAGATAACTATAATGCAGCAAACAAGCCAGAAAGAGTGGATCACATCTTCCATGTCTAAGAGCCTATGTTACCCAGGATGTGGAAACTGATGAGCTGAGTGCAAGTTCAGAAACTCATATCAGACAGTGTTCAGGCATAAACCCTCTTCTAAGACTAACTATGTTTCTAGGATTCAGAGTAAAATGGGTAGGGAGAGCTCATAGGTCTCTCCACACATTACTGAATACCAAGAACTTCATTTACAGCAATAGTTCTTCATCCAAAGTAATCTACAATAAACATTTTCAAAAGCTCAGAGTGAAGTAGAGAACAATTACAACTTTCTTTTAAATATTTTATTGTTCTCTTAGTTTAAGATTATATCAACATAAATAATTTTCATGCATTTAATACCAGAATTGTGTCTCTTTAGCCTCTTCACAGACTTGAAAATTGAGCCTTTGCAATTCTACTCCTATTCTATTCTATTCTATTCTATTCTATTCTATTCTATTCTATTCTATTCTATTCTATTCTATTCTATTCTAGAATTCTCACTATTCTAGCAAGGAAAAATTAAAGAAAGATGTAACAATATCCCCAATTTGCAAATATAATATTTAATTAAAGGAATAAATTATATTTAGTGACTTCCTGGTTTTTTACCCCAGTTTTATGTCTTTCAGTAACAGATTTTTTTGTTTAATTTTCCATTTTGCTTTGGATTGCCAAAACATTACTAAAAATGGTCGTCTAGAAGCAAAGTCAGAGACACTTTAGGCATCCTAGAATTTTAATGATGGATCTAACTAATCTGCCTCCATCAGTGTTCAGAGTACAATAAAATAATAATAATAATAATAATAATAATAATAATAATAATAATAAAGCATTGCAGGCTGAACTCTACTTACAAAGCATGTTTTTTATGTCACATGTATTAATGTATGATGTGCATGTATGTGTATGCATATTCACATTGTTCTGTTATATGTGTGTGGGCATATATGTGGGTAGAGGGACATGTTTGTGCATGTTTGTATGTGTGATGTATGTGATGTGTATATGTGTGTATTATGCACATGCATATGTGTGTACATATCGGATGTGTGTGTGTGTGTGTGTGTGTGTGTTAGAGAGAGAGAGAGAGAGAGAGAGAGAGAGAGAGAGAGACAGACTTTATGTATGTCTTTCTCAATTTTCTTCTATCCTTTTACTTATTGACACAGGCTCTTTTACTGGATCCAAAAAGCATGGATTTGGTTAATCCAGCAAACTGAATCCTCTCTTCACATCTATTGACTTCTAGAATCACAGGTGGTCTGCTGTGGCCATCTTCATTTACATGAGTGCTGAGGACTCAGACTCAGGTCCTTACTCTTACATGCAGGTAACCCTGAACCAACTGAGATATCTTTTCAGCTGTAAGAACACTTTTTAAAATATAAGTTGTATATATACTTTATCCTTAGGGGATATTCTTAACATATATCATAACTTTTACTTGTACAATAGGATATACTTTATTCAAGAATCCCATCAGGGAAAGAATTCTCAATGATAAAACAATTGGTTCATAGATTAAAAATCTTTAATTCAAACTCAGAAACAGTAGAACAAACATACAGTAGTCAAATGTTTAAAGCAGTTCCACCTTTCTTTATTCTCAGAGTATTCACGACAGAAAAGGAGTAGGCTAGAGGCAATAGAAATCCATTTGACTGCATGGTATTAACTGACATGCTGTATAAGGACACTGGTCACTGAGGTCACCCATCTTTGTAACCCACTCCAGCTTGTCCATAATGTTGTTGCTATGCACTACTTTAACCTTAAAGAAAAGGTTCATTTATGCCACACTAATTGTTAATCACATATTTTGTTCTTTCACCTAATGGAAGAATCAGAAAGTAAGATGTAAACTCTGCACTACAGTGGGGGAGTTTCAGTGCTACACCAAGGTCATCTTTTCCATGGGTCAACTGAAGTTCTTAGCTTACTTGAAGAGGACAAACAGATGGCATAGTATTCACAAGCTTGTTAAAACTGAAATTTCTTCCATTTAAAGAAAGTAAATCATGAGTGTTCTTAAACCTCAGTAAAGTATATCGTGTAGAAAGGTTTGGACAGAAAAAAGTGTTAGAGAAAAATGGAAGATATGACCCAGCAGCTAAGTAACCTGCATGTCCTCCTTCATGCATAGTACCCAGACCCCTCTGTCCCAGTCTCTACACCTCCAATCATGGGTGCAAGTTTGCTCTATGGTTTGCTCTGTTTTCACATTTGTTAATTCACTAGGCTTGGAATACAGGCTAGTACTCCAACATACATAAATATCCCAAAAGTGTGTATTTTAGCTGAGTTCATGCATCTAGAATGTAAAACACAGACCAAATGGCAGTTATTAGATAAACTCTAACAAAGAATTTGTCTATTTAACATTTAGGAAGCTAATGACTATATTTGTTTAAGCATCCCTTGGGGTCTTATTCTTTCTTTTCTGTTACCAGGAACTTTTGTTTCCTTTTCAATTGACTAGATAGTTTTTAATCCATGCACTGTGCTATATACTGTGACGTTCTGCATCTCAAATTCTGGAAGCAACTAAAATTAATTGTTAGGAATTCCTTTCAGACAAACAGATGGAGTAATTTGAAGAATGAATTAAAATATTTGAAGAAATGCCTAAGCAGAAGCAGCATATCTTCTATAGAACATCAAGGATGGATTGATGGATGTATTTAATGGATACGAATTATGAACTATTGTCAATAATATCAAACATATTTTGTGTTTTAAAATAAGAAAAACATTTTAATACTCTGTATTTTGGATCACAGTTATTGAATTTGCAATAAATCAATATAATATGCACATGGAAATGACACTTGACCTGTGAATATGAAACAGCCAGATGACCTCCATGACCTGTAGAGATGATCTTGTGCTTACCAGATACCACTGTTTCCTATGTTTTCATAAATGTGGAGGCTTCTGCCTACCCAAAGCATTTTGGACCTAAAGACTAGCTCACACTCTATGTATACGCATAGAGTCAATAATACATAGATTCTATGCATACACATATGTCAATAATATATAGATTCTTTGAGGCCGATAATATTATTGACTTCAATTGTTTAATTAAAGTTACTTCATCTCAGGCACTTAGCACTGTGGCATATAATCAGTGGCATATACAGTAAGTACCAAGAAAATACCATTTAAAGGTTTATGAAATGGATAGATACCAACAAGAGACTGGCTGTTTCTATGATGTGGAAAACTGTGTGATCCATGTACCTATATTTCTGAAGAAGACTATGAACAACAATTTATTCTCTTACAAATGATGTCAAGCATGGCGAGTTTGGAGTGCTACATGAACATTCGATAATATGAAGTTCAGTGTTTAAATTTTAAGATTAATACAAAATACCTGAATTTCACAATTGTCTTCTAAAAGTACATAGAAATACAAGAAATAAGAAGATTCAGTACTAATTTTAAAATTATTGTGCTATAGTCTTCAAGTAAATTTTATTATTAGCTGATTAAAATCCTGTGATTTTACCTTTGTGATGTGTGAGAGAAAAATACTTCAGTACTTCAAAGCACTGAAAACATTTCAAACAGAAGGAAAAGAAGATATTTAACCATGAATCAGTAGTAAGAAGAAAATGCCTTGTGAACAAAATATGTCTCTGTCTTATGTGGATACACATAGATTAGACATATTTTCACATGGTCATCCTACTTCTTAAAACATCAGACTTTTAAGACAATACTATTCTATCAGTTCCTTTCCATAGATACTCATTACACAAGCGTTATTTTGAAAACATGCCAATTGTTTGTGAATTGATAAGCATTTGCATTATAAAAACAAATATATGTTCATTTAAATAATCCTGGATGAAAATAAATATGGACACATAAAGGGGACATGGATAATGTCTCTGAAATTTTCTCTATGTAACCAGTATAACTAACAGGTATAATTACTAGTTGTTTTCTGAAACACAATATTTACCATGGTATGGCTGCAACATGCATCAGTATTTAAGGAGGGACCTCTACTATTGTGCTTGTGAGTATCCACAAGAAACACGGATAAGTGGATGAATAGGCTTGTATTTTGTAACTTGATGTCTTTATGATTTCATAATCACGTATTGCACAAGTCCATACCTCAGAAGATGGAACAATCCTGAATGACACACAGATTCTGTTGCAAGTCTGTGGGTTTAACGTCTCCAGTTGCACCTGTTCGTTTGCCTGGGTTTTACCACCTCCCCTTCAGCTGCACGATCTATTTTATTTTGACATTTTCAACACATGCTTCCTTGAGATAAAATGTGACTGAGTCCTTTGGAGTGCTTTTTGGAATGGATCATTGTTAGCAAAATGGATGTGCTTTAATAATACATACTATTCTACAACTACCGTTGAGTTCCTACCTTTACTGAACATCCAGAAGAGTTACAATGCTTCATTGTTGTACTTGTTCAAGCTGAGGTCTGACAAACATTGATTGGGGAAGAAGAAGTGGAGCACAAATAAGTCATCTTATTTATTTACTTTTTTACACAATAGAAAGGAGAAATGCAAAGTAGAGCTCTAAACTATTGATGAGCAAGGCATTACTATGGTGCCAATCAGCTTTTAAAACCAATACAAGTAATACATTTTGTTATCATTTACTTCTGCCTGGTAGTTCTGTGAATTGTCTCCTGTTTTAATCATAGACTCATCTGATAATAATATTTATAATTTTAAAAATATATGAAGAATAATAACCTGCAGACATTAGCTATGTAATGCATACTGAGATAGTTCTGAAATATACACACCCTGGAGGATCTGCATCTGGAGAGAGCACCAGCCTTCCCAATGTGAAGATGACAGATTGCGCTCATCCATAACTATCATGCAGTAAACTTTCTGAAAAAGTTCTAATTTCAAGCTGCGTGTAAAATAAGTAGCCCCCAACAAAGGCCAAACCAATAATAAATGAATAAATGAAAGCATAAGTAAAATAAATGAGATAAAATTTAAAATGTCTGGAACATCTTTTTCACAGCATTTTCCTGAAATATAAGAAATGGGAGAAAAAAAGATATATCTTGTCATGAAAAATAGATCTAAAACACTCAAGCACTAAGGGAGGTTATAAAGCTACAGTAGAATATCACATCTGAAGAGACCAAAGGAAACTTTTTGGAATGTTAAGCAGTTTGGTTAGAAAATAGCCACTGAGTGCTGTTCTCAAGTCCTCTGTGGAGCAAAGGCACACACACACGCACACATGCATGCACTGATCTGTTCCTAGCAATTATGATTATTCTGATTCTAAGGTGATTTGTCTTTGTTAACTTTTCCAGGCATCTCAGGGAAGTCTACCTAACAGACTGTACTCTCTCACTGTTCTTCTCCACCTGCCTCTCTGTCTGGTCACAATAGCCTAAAACTGAAAGATTCTGTAAACTCACTTTTCATTTTAAAAGACATGGATTATTAGGTGCTTTATAAAGAAAGCTACAGTGTTCAATTTCTGTCATAAATACTACATGCATACATGTTTCAAACTATATACCAATTAGGCAGATATTCTAAGTGTGAATCACTGGAGAAGAAATAGATCCATACTAATTTTGGCATAAATCTATAGGTTACTTTTCAGAAGTATTTGGGAAAGACTGTAAAGAAGGCAGGAATCAAAAATTACAAGCAAGTGATATGTTTGCAGCTAACTTCTCCAACTTACAGATCTGTTGAGTGTCTGAGACTCAAATTTACATTTTAAAAATTATTTACTTTCTATAGCTATCAAAGACTGTCACCAGGAGCTGATTCTGTCCCATCATTTCTAACAATGGTGAGGCTTTGGGAGGTCAGGAATGAAACACAGACCTCTTAACCTCTTCAACCACCAGGCCTGTGATATGTTGACAGTTGATCTTGGACTTTCCCAACTGTCTCCTTCAACAATTTTCTTCCAAAAGAGAAATAAAGCATTCAGCATTCATAGTGAGTAAAAAAAAAAAAATGTCCAATGGGAAGTGCTTGTTTTTAAAAATCATCTCAACAGCATATCAATGATTTTAATTTTTTGTTTTGTATATATGTTTGTATTTTGTAACAATTTACATATGTCTGTGTGAGGAGTGTGTGTGAAAGTGCACTCGTGTATAGAAGCCAGAGATCAATGTCATAGTATCTACTTCTGTTGACCTCCACCTTTTTTGTTTGTTTGAGACAAGGTTTCTCACTGAACAATGAGCATAGTGTTTGAGCTACCAGCTAGCCAGGCAGCCCCTAGGACCAACCTGTGTCTGCCATGGTCCTCCCTCCAATGCTAGAGGTATAGACATCTGTCACCAGAACCATGCCTGACTTCTAACTAGATGCTAGGGATCTAAACTTAGGACTTTATTCTTGCAAGGCAGGGACTTTACAAAACTGAATTAGCTCCCTAGCTCCAAATCCACTTTGGCCTACAGGACTATGAAATCACAATGACTCTCCTAGAAAGTTAGTATAGATACTTTCCTTCAAAACTGAACTCCAAGCCTTCAATTTCTTTCCTTTCCACTTTGGAAAGCCCATCTATTAAAACTTGGAGTTAAATACCTTTCAGCAACTTAACTCAAACTTTACATATATTGGGTCCCATGTCCTTGGCAAAATAAGAAGAGATGAATCAGTCCCCAAATGTGGAACTGTATCACATGGGAAAACAGATCAGTTAAAAAGTCATCTATATATGCAGAGGAGTCCAGTACTTTTTTTTTGACTAAAGTTATTTCTTGAACTATTAACCTGGTTCACTGCTAGCTTCTGCTCATCTCAATGAAGTTCCTCAAATGGGAATTCCATCATGAACCAGCAGACTATGATGGGAAAGCCAAGATAAAGAGCCACTCATCCATCCACACAATAGACAAACTGTCCTGGAGTATGTAAGATTTAGATACAATCATTTTTTCAAAAATAATTGTACCAGAAAAAAAGAGCTTTATATTTTTGCAGCCATAAAAAATAGATTATACTATTGGGGAGATTAAGTATTGCAATGATACCAACTCTTCCCAAATCAATTTGTATATGTAATCTCTTAATGAAATCCCAGTGAAATTTATTTTGTAACAAAAATTTGTTCAAAATTACATCTCAAAAAAACCAGCAGGGAACTATCAAAAATAATGAAAATGAAGAAGAAATACTGAAACAAGAGGACTTATTCTATTCTAAGAGCCAATAATTAAAATCAGTGTGATATTGGCATGAAAACTTGCAGACAGATCAGGGGAACAGAACAGATAACCCTGCAACAGATTTAGAAAAACAAGAGCAGGAATGACTGCAAACTACTGATATTGATTAATTAGCTTCTAGGACAAAGTAATATATTGGGTTTTTAACCTTTCATGAGATAAGTACATAATAAATAAATTGATAATTAGATTTTTAGAAGATGGTACATATATTTGAAAGGTGATAGACAGTTGAAAGATGATAGAGTTAAAGATATAAATAGAAGGTAGATAGATGATATATAGATGATAGACAGAGAGAGATAGTAGACAGTTGATAGATAACAGATAATATATAAGTAGATAGATAGGTAAATAGAGCTAGTAGACAGTTAATAGATAACAGAAGTCATTCTGGCTTTTCCACCAACTCAGTGTCTTATTTAGCTTTTTTTCTCTGAAAACACAGCATGAGTAAGAGATACCTTAGAAAGCATTTAACGATGTGCTTGTTTATAGTTCTAGAGGTTTAGTCCAAGATCATCATGGAGGAATTCAGACAGGATTGGCTTCGGAGCAGTAGAAGAGAGCTTTACATCTGCTCTACAGGCAGTAAGCAAACAGTGAAAGACTGGACCTAACATGCAATTTTGAAACTTCTAATTCCATCCTCAGTAATACCGTTCTAATAACATGTTACTAAGCATTCAAACATATGAGTCTGTAACAGCCATTCTCTTTCAAACCACCATACAAGGGCATTTTTTGTTGGATTTTGCTTTTCAAGACAGGGTTTCTCTGTGTAGCACTGACTGTTCTAGAAATTGTTTTGTAGACTATCCTGGCTTTGAACTCACAGGGATCTGCCTGCCTCTGTCTCCCAAGTACCAGAATTAAAGACATGCCCCACCATGCCTGGATTAGGGAACTTTTAATTTGGAGGGAAGCTCTAACTTCTATAATCTGTCATTTGTGTGTTTAGACACAAAGGTTTAGGACCCATTTCATGTTGGAATAAAATAAAACTGCCATCTGATTGAGTTAACATCTTCCTAGTACAAAATAAAACTTTTTCAACTTGACCTTTACATATAATATGTGATAAAAAGAAACAATCCTAAATGCTTTAAAATCACTACATATACACACACAAACACAGACAGACAGACACACACACACGGGGGGGGGGAGGTCCACACTAAAAGGAAAGAAGAATGAAGGATATTAAGAATCAAAGAGAGATAGCAGCAGCAGCAGCAGCAGCACTGCTACACAAACCAAGTCTACAGCAGTAAATCTTGAACATTTTAAGTGCCTAGTGATAAATTTGTGAGAATTAACTTTCTTACTAATGAAGTGTCAGGGCATCCTTGCTTATACACTGAAGGCCTAAAATCAGCCATAGGCCTAAAATCAGCAATAGGCCTGACATACATGCCTGCTAACACAAAGTCTTGGGTCTCTGTGGAAAAACACTGAAACAGATGGTTATAAGCTACTGTAAACAAGCAGCTTTGGTGGAAAATTGCCAGCCTGAAGAGTTGTAGACCTTGTAGATAGGTAACCTTGGTGGATAGTACCAACTTAGATAAGGACATGTGATTCATAGGCAGAGTCATAGTGACCTGTCCCCTGAACCTTCACCCAGCTGACACTCTGTTCTGGAAGATATCTGTACTCCCTGAACACCTATGCCCCAGTGTCATCCCCTTCCCCACATCCTGCCTTTTTGTGTATATAACCCCTGTGTGAAAAAAGTAAAATCAGCAATTTGATCAGACTATAGACAGACCGCCATTCTTTGCATTCACCTGTTTTTCCCATCTTCTCTTTCAGGTTACGTCCTTGGACCCCTGTTTGATGCCCTGTGGGATGGGGCAATGAAGTAACACAAATTTATTAAAACTTGTGTAACTAGAATTTTAAAAATTGTTTGCAGTCAGAGGAAAATCTGGACTATGAGATGTTTTAAAGAAGCAAAGAGAAACATTTTGACTTATAGTTATAAAAATGCACAGAACTGTAGCACTTGGGAATTGGAGGGAAGAAAGTGATAGTTATTCATGTGTAGAGAAATGTGTGAGCTGAAGTGAGGGAGTGGACACCAGCTCCCAAGAGACCAATGATCAGATCCATGTGGCTGGAATAAGGAGCTAACAATAAGAAAACAGAGTCAGGAGAGGAAGGGAGAGCAGGTGCTCCAGTGCACGGTCTGGGATCTGCTTACATTTTCTGGCCTTTATCCCAGGGATGTTGTGCAGACCCTGGGGTGTGCAGAGTGCTGGGTGAGGATGGAAGTATAAATGGGGGCATCTTCTTAGAGGTGAGAGTAGGAATATCTCCTTTGAACTATTTTACCTCATGGCTTTATTATATCATTAGTGATTTGTGAAATGCTCAGAAATGTTAAAAATAGATGTTAAAAAAGAAACTTTAAAAAGGATCCAGAGACTCAATTGCAGCCGTTGAATAGCAGGAACTTTTCACACTATTACATTTGTCTTCAATCATAACTGTACTATCTCTAATTTTGTTGGTGCGTTGACTAAGATTTTACCATGATTGTCATCCCATGTGTGATGTATTTGATACCTTATTGCACCTACTGGCCCTGCCCTGAACCCTTCCCTAATTCTAAGGATTTATGTGTGTGGTGTGTGTGCATTTGTGTGAGTGCCTCTCCCTCTCTCCCTCTCTCTCTCTCTCTCTCTCTCTCTCTCTCTCTCTCTCTCTCTCTCTCTCTCTGAGTGTGTGTGTGTGTATGAGTTTCTCTACCTTCCACACTTGGTTTTCTCCTTCCTTTTATTCTTATTTCCATAGTGTTGATTTTACAACTATGCATTCCTAAGAATAAATACACACACACACACACACACACACACATGTGTACACATAACTTATCAGAATACATTCCTGCTTGACCTGCTGCCAAACATACAGCCCAATTTTGCATTTCTGAAAATCATTTGGGAGCAGAACTTCATGTTTTATGTGTTATGTCTAGCTCAAATTCTTTGGTGATAGCAGCATAAAAGCAAGCGTTGCATGGAGCAAACCATGTTTGGGAACTCGGGCAGCAGGGATACAAGGCTCAGCCACCTGCCACTACCAGGGATTAGTGCTGTGCTACATTCCTAAACAGAGACTTTTCTCTTCTGCTTTCCACTTCCTTTGAGATCTGCTGGCCTTAAATGATCCTAGGTGATCCATGTTTCATGGCATGCCTTATCTATTGCCCCACATTGCTTTAGCCCTTCCATTCTACCCCAAGTGAGAATTTATTTCTTGCTGTCTTTCTCTTTCTCATGCTAGATTTTAATTAATACATGAGACTGTAAAGGAAATTCTATGACAGCAATCGAAGTTTACTTTAGAGAATTAACTCAATCCATGCCACCCATCAAACCTGGGTTATTTTCAGCTTTACTTTCTTTTTACAGTCATGGTCACAACTGCTGCAAAAGTGCCTTGGAAAACTACAGATAATGTGGTTCTAGGACAGTTTCAGTGAGACAATGACTCTTAAAGAGAGCATGTAGAGACTTGAAAAAGTAGGAACTGAAATACTTCTACATCAAGAGGTGTCTACCTTCCTTGTCCCTGAATAGGTTTCTGGCTTGAAAATGGAAATTAGAAAAGACACACATTTTTATCCATCTTGAACCATCATTTTTTTTCATGAATAAAAGAGAAAAGTTTTATCTCCCACCTATTAAAATTCTCACATTTTCAAAGTCTTATGAATAGTGTCTGTTTGTCTGCACATGCCCAAAGATGCTTATGTACATCAAAGACTGTTCGTCTGTATGTTCATCTGTGCCTGTACATGCAAACGTGAACACGTGTGTCCATGTGCATACACACACATTTCCATCATGATCAATAGAAAAAGTCTCATTTTCAACAGCACAGAAAGGAAGAGACCAATTTATGCCTATGTACAGTTATTAATCCAGGTTGGCAACCTAGAGAGACAGTGTGGTCTGGTTGATGGAACACCAGATGGTAAAGCATGGGACCTGGTTTCTATTCCCAGCTTTATCACTGTTAGATATTTGGCAAATGGTATCTGTCTCTGTGTCTGTCTTCCTGTGTCAAAGTGCTCGCTCATAATACAGACTCTCTCTTGCTTTCAGAAGATGGATATGCAAACCTACCACTGGGATTCTAGCTAGAAGTTCTTGAAAGCAAAGGAGTAAATAGAGAGGTGTTTACATTTGGGTCTGAAGTGGCCACTCACGTCTACTTCACTAAGTTTGAGCTCCAAGTGATTTCTGGCCACAGCCCTGCTGGCTGTTGACAAGCCTGGTTATGGTGTTACTGGCTCAGGCTTGAAATTAGTTTTAAAGCTCACTTTCAAATATGACTTATTCATTTGCATTTTACTGTTTCATTAACATGTTTTTAACAATGTTTATCTAGCCTTACTATATGCACAAAAACCCCTATGAAATAAAAGAATCATTATTTTGTAGCAAGTTCTAAGCTTATTAGGTATCACAATGATAGGTACAGTAGGAAACTCAAAATCAGTTACATACTTTTGTGCAGAAGTACACAGATAATTTATAAACTAAAGAACAACAGTAGAATGAAATTGGTAGAAGGCAAAATAAATTAAGAATTTGAGGGAAATGAGTTACATGTTGGTATCATAGCGTTTAAAATAGTAAGGTAGAGGAAATTTACAAAGATTTGAAAAACATCATATTTTGAATTGTCTGACTTAGACAAGTTAACCTTGAAATAATTATTATAAGATAAGAGGTAATGAGAAAGAAAGATGGTAGGAGAACAGAAGAGGAGAATGGAGGGGGGAGAAGGGAAGGAAGGAAAGGAGATATAAAGAGACAAAGATGGGAAAGGAGATGAGGCTAGAAGAGTCTGGAGGAGAGGATATGGGAAGGGAGGAGAGAAGAGGGGAGGAAAAGAGAGGGAGAAGTTATCATGATTAAGGATTAAGAGCTCATGTTCCAGAATAGGAACTGGGCACAATGCCACAGATTCCAAAGTAGGAAGACAGTCTTTATGCATGGGCAACTTGATGTTTTATATAATGCAGTGAGAGGTGGAGTGATTGTAGAAATGCGAGAGCAAAGTTGATGAATTTGATGCAAATATGACTATTGGCATAAGCAGGGGGAGCATTTCAGGGAAAGGATTTATATGAGAACCAGTGTATCCTGATGACCTGGGAGGAACAACAGAAGTCTAAAACAGTAACACACACACACACACACACACACACACGTAAACTCACAGGTAGAGAGAAGCAGAAAACCTAGTATCCAGAAAGCTCAGGAGTATGTGGAAGGCTTCTGAGCTGCTCTAATGGTGGCTTCTGTTTTGCATCTTTACCTCTGCAGAGTTACACAGATTCCCCTATTTTCATGGCTGTATAGGCTTAAAGTAAAGACCACTCATCAGTGATTAAGATATAAATAGATAATAGTCTTTCTTTAGATTTTCAGAATGGAGAACATTTTAGAGACCTTCAGACTATATCGGAAAATATTCGATGATGCTTGATGTGTAGAAAACTAACTTTGTTTATCCAAACAACTCCAAATCTTAACTCCAAAAAGTAAAGCTTGAGTAAAACCACCTTGGGTCAGAATGCTTCATTCAGTAAGTATGCTTCCTGCATTTTCCTCCTTATATGAGATCCTATCATGTAACTGGATCTGGAAAATGAACCTTTTACAGTGGAAGATTACTTGCTCACCCCGTAGTCCTATGATGCAGCCTTATAAATAAACCCAATTTCCTTCCTGGCTGGCCTTCTCCATGAATTACTGGTTTTCAAGAGGGAAGTGGGTAGCATAGTTCAGGAATTACAATTGTCTGAAATGTACTATGTCTGAAACATAGGTAGACCCACTTGTGTCTTTCCACAGTGACAAAATCTTATTAATAATAACTTCATAAACTACAAATTGTTGGCTGCAGTTAGCCAAATATTCCCTATTCCCTAGATAGCTGACCCTTGGGGAAGATGGGTTCCTTTATTTCAATCTGAATGGCTAACTTTAAGATCCCAACATAAGCAGCACACAGTAATTATATATTTTTATCTGTCAGTCTGTATGGAGGTCACAGATTATTTACAAAGGGGTTCGAGAAGCTACAGTCAACTTCAAAAAGTTTAAGGAAAATAGAGGTTCAAGGATACCTTCCTGGAGGGGGAAGAATGACCCAGTCATCTAGCTGCTGAAGACCTGCAGAGCTATTCAGGTGAACTAGCCTTCACAGTTAAGTTGAGGCACAAAGGTGAGGTATGAGGTAGGAGGCAATCACTACCACAGCCTTCAGTGTCCTTCTGTATCTGGGGTCCAGGTGAGGGCATTGCACCCTTTTTCTTGGTCTGAAATGTCAGATAAGTCCCTGCCTGGTTTTGCAGATGTGGCTATTTATGATAGGCCTTTGTGTTTATATGTTCCCAGTCTTCTTTGATAAATGTAGGCGGTATCTTTGCACTCTTAAGAAATCAGTTACTAGTGTGTGTTTCATGATTGATGTTCGGCAGGCACAGAGCCATCCTGCTTCTGCATTTGCACCCAAAATGGACCCAAACACTGCTTATCACATAACATGGAGCCACCAAGGGGAAAGCACAGACTGAAAACCACTCTTTGGCAACAATATGGAGTAACTCAGAGACTGCACAATCTGATCCCTACAGTGTAGGAAGCTTCCAGTTTAGCTTAGAGTTTGAGCCATGATTATCACTTAGATTTGAGTTAGGTTTCTTTTCCATAAAATGTTTACTATATCAGCTGTAATACTTTATTAAAGTATTCTAGCCTATTAAATTTGCTAATGATCTTTTTGAAAAAAAAATTGTCTCATGTATCATACTATGTCTTAACCATACTTGACATGTTTTTATTTTCTAGCCTTTTTTATTTATATATTTACCTTCAAAATGACCAAGTTCTTATATTACTCATGTATTCTATTCTGTGTATTTATTTCAAATTATTTATTAACTTCTAAATATATCATAATTATTTATGCACTTTAAGGCATATCAAATAATAAAGAGAATAAAATAGTGTACATTCATCTACTCAACTACCAAAAATAATATTATATGCTATGTGAGATCCTTTCATACTGCTTCTTACTTTTCATTTTCCTTTACCTAAATTGTATATTGCTTGATTACGGTGTCTAACACCACCATGCCAATTGAATGAATGTACTGACATTATATTGATCTGTATATCAATCTTTTTTTACTTCACACATACATAAGTATACACACATACAAATGTACACACACACACATTTTAAAAAGGTATCTGTTTGGAGACTTCTGGCATGATGTTCTTTTAATCTTCCAAAACTCTAATTTTTCCTTCAAGACATTTGCACTAATTCAGCCTCTTGAGTAATCTGAATTAGAACTCTTTTTGCTTCATATTCTAGCTCTATTATTGTCAGGCTTCTTAACTATTGTACAGATTCATTTATATTGCAATTTGTGTGCATGTGTGTCTTGTGTGTTGTGTTCATTGTATGTGTATGTGTTGTGTACACATATTAATATGTGCATTTGTATGTACACAGCACATGGAGATAAGAAGAACGCTGTGGAGCTAAAGTTATAGGCATCTGTGAACTGCTCTATGTGAGTTTTGGGAACCAAGCTCATATCCCCTGGAAAAGAGCAGGGCCTCTCAATCATTAAGTCCTCTCTCCAGCCCCAGGTTTCTGAACTTTTGTCCACACAGATTTTCACTCCTTGTATGTCATTTTGGAAGGCCATAGGATTTGAGAACAATTGTTTGTGTGTTTTTCTTATGTGTTTAGCACTTGCTTTCTTGTTGGCCTATTCTTATTTTCTGGTTGATTTTAAAAGTTCTGTCTATTAGTTGAACTCCCTTGGGTTGTATCCAATATAAAAATGCATCCTATGCTTGTAGAATCCTTTGCTTTTTATAAACTGGTACTTTTTCATGTATGTACATTTTCAATATAAATATAAGCAGAGCTGTTAATTATTTCTTTATGAAAAACTCTCTGGACTTTAAAAGCAGTCCTTTTGTCCTTTGGTGTTCATGACAGTGAAGATTTCCCACTATTCTACTTTGATGCACTTGCTTTTTCACCTGTATTTAGTTGAGTTTATAGATGTCCAGAAAGTGATTTCTGTAGTTTTTCTTGAGCAACTAATAATTTTATTAGTAAATTTTCTTCTGTATTACACTCCATTTGTTTTTTCTTTCATTATTTCCTGGGATTGTTTAACAAACTACATTGTTTAAAATTAAATTATTAACTTCATTTAGTTTTAATATGCCATGAAATCTGTGCATATGTGGATATGTGTTACTACCTTTTTGCTTTGTGTTTGAAAAATCATCTCATGTTTAATTGTAGAATCTTTTATCTCAGGAAATATCCATTTAGCCTGACTATTTAAATTTCGGTATCTTTACTCTGACTAATGACGACAATATTGACTCTTGATTTTTCTCACCTCTATGGCTACCATCTTCTCTTCCTTTGCTTTCTCTGTCATTCATGTCTGCATGAAGAGGTTTTCTACAGAGCTCATTTTCTGCAGTTTGATTTTAGTCTTAGGATCATATTTTAATGTTGTAACATCTTTTCCTTAATTCAGCTCATTTTTCTATATTCAGTTATCTTGTCAGCCCACTTCTTTTTCTTTTGTTTCATTACATATAATTACTCCTAGACTTTACCATGAGGACAAGATTCCCTTTGAAGGAACAGAAACGAAGCCTTCTTTATGCCAAGTAGTAAGCTGATTTTCATTCTGAAACCCTCAGAGACTTCTCACAGGTTTCTCATCTTTCTTTTTTTCTTTCTTTCTTTTCTTTCTTTCTTTCTTTCTTTCTTTCTTTCTTTCTTTCTTTTCTTTCTTTCTTCCCTTCTTTCTTTCTTCCTTTCTTTCTTTCTAAGTATGAGCTAGGATGAATTACTAAGTGGTACCCAATTCCCACTCTGACTTTCTGATTCTCATTAGAATCCCTTTTTTGTATAATGGGCTAATATTTGATTCAATGTTCTCCAGCTTTAATTAAATGTTGGTAGTTTCTGGTTTCTGGGTCTGGGACTAAGAAAGACATATGGCAATTACCTAGCAAACTCTTGGCTTTATTGATCAGAGTATAGATCTTATCATGCCAAAATCCATGAATGAAAATCCTTCCTCTGCAGAATTCATTCTACCTACAGGCTCTCCTTTTCCCATTACCATCCCACGCTGTCCACAGAAACACCTTCCTCTGTAATGTATTTCTTCTAACAGTGGTGATGAAGGCACTAGTAGTAAACTAGATCGGAAGGCACTTCCAGAGCAAGTGTGATTGCTTCTCCTCTCCCTCTGCAGACATTACCTTACCTAGGCACTTAGGTTTTCATAAGTGTTTACCTGAAATTTATAACTATCATTTCTGCACTCATTATCTATCCTAACTTTGTATTTTAAGAATTTATATTAGTGTTTGGATGACCATAAACTTTATCATAAGATCTACCATTAAAAATTTGTGATTTTCTGTATTTTTGTGTTTTAGTGGAAAGGTGAGAATTAATCACTTTTTTTTTTTATTTTCAGTAAAATTAGAAGTCTTGTAAATCTTTTATTGAAGAAGAAAATTAACAATCATTGAGAGTAGAAAAAAAAATCTCTTTTTGTGTGGCTTGTACCTGTTGATATTTACTACACTAGAAATTTAAAAAAAAGTCCCAGAGGTATAGCTCCGTAGTAGAGTATAGGCATAGTATATGCAAACGCTCTGGTTTCATGCACAGACACCAAAATAATATAAGTAATTGTAATAATCACATGACTTGTTCTTATATTTTTCTTTTAAAAAATCTGTATTTTCTGAAACAGATGAAAAGCTAGTGCAAATGACACTTTTCTTCATCTTGCAAAACACTTTACTGAGTTGCATCATGGAAGATAATTATATTCTATGTTCACTCTCTTGTTATGTGTTAATTAATTAGATTATATGAAGAAAACCTATCCTAATGAGTATTTAGTGAATAAGGAAAAACACCTGATGGATCCTTAGACCTCAGAGAAATAGCACATAAAACTGTGTTGCCATAGCAACTATGCAACATAGATCAGATGATTACCAAAAAATGAAGGTTATATGGTTTAGCTAACAAATAAACAATAAAACTGAACTGAGATCTGGATACAAATCTTTTAGTTTCTTGCACCTATTTATATCCATCATGTGGACCAGGCTCACTTGTGCTGCTATTTTATATTTTATATTTGTGTAGCTTCATGTACCTAAAGGTTCTGAGAAATCTGTTTCACATTTAGATCAATCACAGTGTCCAGAGAGCAAGAGACGTTTGTTGCTGCATGACATGTGTTGTTTTTTAATCTACAAGAGGGAAAGGGAGAGCATCAAAAAGAGTGGAAAGCCTCTTAGTTCATTCTCCACGCACCTTGTGTTTCACAGAGCTTGGTGTCCAGCTGTTTAATAAGAAACTCTATGCTCTAGAAGAGCCTCACTATGGAGGGAAAAGTGCGTGCAAGAACTCTTCTCAGTTACAAGTGGGAGCTGATGTTGCGGTGAGATTTTAAATCTGACTGACACAGCTTTATGGCAATAGGAATTTCACTATTAGTAGTAGCTGAATGTTTGTTCCACCTTTCCTAAATGTGAACTGCAATCTACTGTTATGCAGGAGAGTGTATTAGCAGGTATAATGTAGCAGGCCTTTTAGAAAAACGAATGGGGAAAATAGTAATTATAATAACAGTGGAATTGGTGGTCTAATGCTGGGAGAAATTAATGCTCTAGTGAAAGATAATTAAAGACTAAGAGTGATTAATCAATTAACAATGAAGTGTGAAATCCACATAGTCTCCAGGGCAGTGTACAAAGTTTTTCATTTCATGAAGAAATAATTTAGAAATCTGAGGATCAAAGAGAGTTTCAAGGATGGCCAAATTCTCTACCTCGGCAGATCTGCCAAACAAAGGGGCAGGACCTTATAAGAAATAATGAAGTGGTTGAAATAAATTGCTGAATGTTAATATCTTATATTCACTAACTTTATTAAATCTTTTGAGGTTATGCAAGTGCTCTGCTTCTCCCTGTTTAAAAAAAAAAAAATGTGTTCTTTCCTTTCTTCACTTGAAGATCATCAAAGATCTCCTTCTTCCACACATGGTGCTACTACCTACTCCCCTTTGCTCCTGGCAACGATAAATGAAGATACAGATAATTCAACTGGTGAAGACTTGAAATTGATGAAGGCTGGAAGACACTATAATCAGAGTCCATTGCCAGCAATAAATGGTAGAGTATTAAATGGCTGGATTCTGAAAGTACTTGATCAAGGAGATAGAAAAGCATATAACATGCATAAGAGAGAATGTAAAACCTTTGACAAGAACCTTGAGAAATTCCATTGTTCTGTTTGACAAAGCAGTGGCCAAAGTAAATGAACTTAGAATCCCAACAATGTCACTGCAGTCAGTAAATGGCAGGAGAGATAGATGAAGGATGTGGTAGTTCTGGGGTTTACACAGTGACAAGTCCTGGGAATGAAGCAGATGGATTCACCATGGGATGCCTGGACTTCTATTTCCAAAGTAACTGAGATTGGTACCACCATCACTGAGTAAGGAATTGGATCTGTTTTCGAACATTTTAACTCTGATGTTAGAATAACTGAGCACAGTGATAGCAATAGGAGTGATTGAGTCTCACCTATCCAAAGTGGCCACATTCATTGCAAGATGACATTTTTTTAATTGGAAACACAAAGGAATACTCAGGGCCTTAGCCCCTAGACAGCTTTGGAGATAATACTAGGATGTAATAATGGCAGAGCCAAAATGAATGAATATACTACAGTAATCAAAAGTCATAAACCTTTCTCAATTTCCACACTTCAATCAGGTTTCAACTCAGAATCCACTGACTTTAGAAAAAAATGAATTTTCCAGAAAGAATGGAACTGCAAAATCACAAATGTCCACGGAAAAAACTATCCAATAGTGATCTACTCCTACTTACCCAGTTATCTAAAACACATAAGAAGAATAGTTCTGAGAACTACTGTAGATATTAAGTGTTGGTATCTGATCATTTGAAATACTAAAAGAGCTTTCCTGTTGGAGAAAAGACATGTAGGCACCAAGTAATAGCTATCTTAGTGCATGTCCAGATCATCTCCCTTGTCCTCAGACCCCATGGGCCATGATTGTACAATTTCCTCCTAGCTAAAGCACTCCCTCAGAAAGCGGGGGTGGGGGGGACTCATGAAACTGGAAGTTTAAAAAATGCAGGTCTGGGAAAGTTAAAAATTACAAGATTCATGTGAGCTTCTCGTTAGAGTTATGGAAGCAGAAAGGAACTGCTGGGGAAGGAAACAAACCAGTTGAGCTGCCGCGAAGACGCTTGCACCTATCAGGCTTCCTGTGAGTTGTGCAGAAAGCTCCAGGGACATGCCTTTCATGCATCCTATCATGTTGAGTAGCGTTTTCAGTGATGTAGCTGACTTTGCATCACTTGCATCTGCTGCCAGAAACCCCAATAAATCATTGGCTCACTAAGCTGGACTTCACCTAATCATTCCTTTGATTGTTGTAGGTAACTTATCTGGGGAGAGTAGACCTGTGTCACAACTCTCTAGGAAAAGTCCCCCAACAGTAAGTTTTGCTAGCAAAGGATAATTGACTGTAAACAACCATACCCTAACCTTTTGTTGCTTAGCTACAGGATAAGAGTTATCATAGTGGCAGAAATCAAGTGGGAGTTATGAAGCCTGAGGCAAAATAGCAAGTGAAAAACATTGCATTCTTGGTAATAGCAGAGATTAGTCTCATGCTTAAGGATCTACATGACACAGAAGAGATAATCTTTAATATATCTCCATTACATCCATCAGTCTGGATGACTGCAAGTTCACCCCAGTGATAACCTGTAATTTCAGTCGACTTCCCTGGACAGTTGATGTGCATAGCCCACGCCACACTCCTTGTGCCCATTTGAACAGACACCCCACACATTGCAGAGAAATAAGAAAGAACTCAAGCCTTAAGGGTTTTAATGAATTAAATGTAATGTAGATACAAAGAACAAAGCATTTTTAAAAGAAAATAACACCAAATATTAGAAGTAATGAGATAATTATGGTCACAGGTCAGATTCAGAACAGGGAGGGCTTGGGTCACACTATCATGTAAATCTACACAAATCTTCTGTGAGTTTCTTGGTAAAAGCAAAGAAGAGATTTGGAGTATATAACAGTACATTTCTGATTGCATAGCAAGAAAAGTAGTAATGAAAACCAAATATGCTAGCGTTTCTCCTGGAAGCATATGGAATATTTTGCACAAACTAGGCAGACCCTGATGATAAACCTCGGTCTATGTAGTGGTGGAATGAGTCTGTCCATTTTATTGGTAAAATATCAGAAAGATTATCCTGACATGTATTGTCCCACACAGTTAATTTTAGGCAGGAATCTAAAAATCTTAGGCTAGAACAAAGAGTTAATTTCAGGCAGGAATCTAAATCATAGGCTAGAACAAAGAAGTAGGCTTCAGGCATGAAAATGACTTTGGGCTAGGACAGTGAAATAGGCTCAGATATTTTGGTCATCCTGATAAGCCCTTAGAAACAGTGATCATGGAGTGATTGCAGGACTTTGTTTATTGCCTTGCTTGTTCTTTGACTGTGCTAGATCCTCAACCTAGAACTGACCTAAATAGTTGCATGTAATTAAAATAGTATAAAATCAGATTGGGAAAAAAAATCAGAAAGAAAGAAAGAAAGAAAGAAATTAAATAAATAAATTAAATTAAAATTAAAAAAGAAAGAAATGAAGGAAGACAGAAAGAAAGAAAGAAATGTGTCTTTTCCAGCTTGCCTTAACCTGTTAAAAGGGGAGAAAGTTGACAACACCATGTATGGTCCAAAACTACCTGATTCTCTAACAGGGAGGGGATGGTGGAAGCAAGGATTGTCCCTCTCTGCTTCCAACAACCCTATCAGTGGAGAAAGTAGCATAGGTGCAGAACTGTAATGATAAACATATGTACTTTTTGATTACATGTGGACAAGCACCTAGATCCATCAAAAATAAAATAAGTGTCTTACTCATATTTAATCCATCATTGGACCATCTAGAATCCTCCTACTGGAAGGTATGCACAGGGCAGCAGGATTACTTATTTATTTTGACCTACCAACACAAAAAAGACCTAGATTTTTTTTCCTTTTATTAAAGATAGTTTGTTATCTATAATGTACCCTGATTATGGTTTAATCCCTCTACTCCTCCAGTCCCCCATACCTCCCATACCCTCGATCCACTCCCTTTCTGCCTCTCATTCGAAAACAAACAGGTTTCTAAGGGCTAATTTAAAAATAAAATATATGAATATAAGACAAAAGCTAAAACAACAGAGTTGGATAAGGCAAACAAATAGAATGAAAAGAACCCAAGAGAAGACACAAGAATAAGAGACGCACTTGTTCTCACACTCAGAAATCCCATACAAATACTAAACTGGAAACCATGATATATATGCAGAGGACATGGTGTAGACCTCTGCTGGACCTCTGTATACTCAGTCTCTGTGAGTTCATATGACCTTTGCTCGTGTTGATTTAGAAGGCCTTATTTTATTTGTGTCTTCCTTCCTCTCTGGCCCATACATTCTTTCTCCCTCCTATTCTTTGGGTTCCCTGAACCCTGAGTGGAGGAATTTGATACGCCATTCCACTTAAGGCTGATTATTCCAAAATCTCTCACTCTCCACATAATGTCTTGCTATGGGTCTCTATATTTGTTTCCATCTGCTCTAGGAGGAAGCTTCTCTGATGCTGGATGTTAGGAGTCATTTTATTGCTATGGTTGTTCATTTATTTACTTACTTATTTTAGAATAGTAGTATCTGGCTTTATCCTAGGTCCGTGGGCTATCTAGTCTCTTGTTCTTGCTTACTCAGGCAGTATTGGGTATGGGTTCCATCTCTTAAAGTGAGCCTTAAGTCAAATCAGATATTTATTGCTTACTCTCACATGCTTTGTGCTACCATTGCCCTAGCTACGTGGTGGGCATCACTCTATTGTAGAACAAATGGTTTGTGGCTGAGTTGCTATTTGTGTTCTTCTTTTGGTAGTATGGAGAATACTTTCCTTGTAACAAAGGTTCTATGTAGGCACCATTTTGATTTCTCCATGTTCAGTGTGTTTTGTAGGTGTTGTCTCTAGCAATGGGGCCTTGTTATCAATTTTTCAGAGAGCAACCTATCGTCTTGACAGCAGCCTGGGGAGTTTGGGGATTCCCATGGGACGTATTTGGCCATCAATTCAATTAGGTGTAACCCAATCCCAGTACTGGAAGCTTCATCTAAGGACAAGAGATGGCTACTTGGGACTCTGCCTTCCCCATTATTTGACAATTTCATTTAGATAACCTTCTTATATTTATATATTTTAGGTTTCCATGCTACTCTCTCCAATGGCCCTTAATCTTGGTTGGCTATGCCTGTATTTTTCTCTTGTCTCCTTCTTCCTTCCCTCTCCCCACTTGATCCTCCTGTCCTAACCCGTAGCCACCTATATCTGTCTCTTCTACTTCCCTGTTCTAATGAGCTCTATCTGTACCCCCTAGTTTCTATACTACTGTGGTTTTACAGATTGTATTAAAAGCCTAGTCTTTTGACAGACATGAAAGGACTTATTTTACCTTAGAGTTTATAAGTCCTTCCCTGAGGGAAGCCAGGACAGGAACTCATAGCATGAACCTGGAGGTAAAAAGGGGGCAGAAGCCTTGGGGTGTATAGGACCATACTGGCTTGTTCCCTACAAGCCAGTCTTAAACTGAAAAGGAAGGAACTTTATTTCTTTTCCCATTTCTTGCGTTCAAAAGACTATTCTCTTCTTCCTCCCCACATCCACACAGAGAATGTACACGTAACTAGCACTTTAGCCAACTTGTATACATATACAACATATCACATTTACTCACACCTACTTAGTTACTTTATGCTATGTGAAAGAAGACATTCCAGCATCTGAGAAATTTGACTCAATTAAAATATTAAGGAAAGACCTTTCATAAAAACTATGAAAATATAAAATGTCAAGTTAGTAGACAATCTTTACTTAGGAGATTTTCTCAAGATAATCATAAACATAAATTAAACAAAACTCTTCATAGCAGTTATATTCTTCCTAAAAGGGAACATATAAAAATTGGTCTTTAATTTCTCTATTCACTGGGATTTAATCCAGAAAGTTTATCAGTTCTGACTGATGTGGAAGTGTAAATTTACTGTAAGTTTTAGATCAGACAAAAATTTTGACTTTGGCAAGGAACTCTATGGAAAATGGAGTGCATTGTTTTAGGGTTCCGAACTGTCAGTCTTCAAGACAACCAGGAATAAATGATAGGTATGAAACAGTTCATGGCAAGGGACCTCAGAGGAGAACTGGGGTTCACTTAGCTGTCTAATGATTACAAACATCAGTGGAACAATGACCTACACAGGAAAATGAGGCTCTTTCTCCCTGACCGACATATGTACTAGTTCAGGACTTGCAGCATCTGGAAAAATCTACAAGGTGGACTTCTGTTCTACCTTACACAGTGTTGTCCTCTGAGTTAGATGTCTGCAGCCTTACATGTTCTCTCAAAGTGTTATGGTGAGTGCTTTCCTTGAACTTTGCAAACCTTGTTAAATTTGTCTGGCAGTCAATTCTAATCAGGAACCTTATAAGGAAGGAGATTCTCAGAAATCCATTTAAACTCAGATGATATTGATAAAAAGATGAGATGATGAGTGAACACTCATCGGAATCTTACTAACCTTACTTATACCTTTTTAGTATATTTAGTTTCTAGGTAAATAGTTTGGAACATGATGCAGTTCTTACTTACACAACTGAAAGCACACTAACTCTCTAAGGTGTCACTAATTTAAATATGAACCTTGAAATTAATCAACATTAGCATGTTTTATATTAGATAGCAAAAACTGGAAAAGGGACAGAAACTTACCCTCACACACACATACATAACAATTTTAGGAAGAGATACAGCTTATATTAATTTCATCTCCTATCCTTTTTCATTGATTCTCTTTGCTGTCAGAAGGCACCCAGTCTTACTATTGATGTCATCCTTGCTGAACTAAATCAAGCTTTATTTCAGGATTGTCTGAACCATGAGAAGCCCAACTTTACTAGTTAGTATAGTATTCTATTAACTTTACTACAGGGTAATGAATACTACATAGCATGAATCTGGGTGACCTAATTTCAGAAACAATAATTCCTAGGCCCAATATTTGGTGTAAACTCATTCTTCCACTTGATTTTTAGCACCTTTGCTGGAATCCAAATGTGCCTTTTAGCTTACAAGCATCGTGGTTTCTGGGGAGTAACCTCAACTTCTAATTTAATTAAACCACTGCCAGATCCCCCAGTGGAAGCATTATTCTCTTAGAAAATAAGATATTTCTTAAATCAATAGAGTCTAGAGTTCAAAAGATAGATAGAAAAATTCTGCTAGAGGCTCATTGAGGGTCCTAGATAGAGGAAACCACAACATTTCTTGATCTCGCTATGTGAGAAATACTGCTACAATAAGGTTACTTATTTACAGTATGAAAAATATTCAGAGGATATGATCTTAACTCTTCCTAAAAGACATTGTCCCTCACCTGAAGATGCTAAATCCTCAGAAGTCTTCTTATTATTCACCCTTCATTAGCTGTTAAAAATGTTCCTGGGTCAGAAATGAAGCTATGTAAAATGTCCATCATGAAGAGGCATGCGCAGGTGGTGGTATTAAAATATGTTCAAGGAAGACAAAGTTATGCATCAAACCAGTCTTTGTTCCAGCAAGTACAAAATGTTGCTCCTTTTATAATGAAAACTCTTTCCATTGCAACCAGCCTCCCATGTGAGAGCTGGCTGATCTTTCTGGGGAATGAGGCTGCCAGAAAACTCTTACAGATCTTTTGGTAAACTAGATTCAAATATTCCTCTTTGCAAACACGAGTGTAGAGAATTTTCCAAGGGCCATGCATACAGTTACCAAAGGATGAACATCAACTAAAAATACTGGCCACATGCATTTGCACAACTTAGAGAAGTTCAAGATTGTACTAGTTTCTTGATTTCATAAAATTGAAACTTAACTAATACCCTCCACTCGATGGGTAAACAATGCTGGGCACTTCCAGCCTCAATGTTTAGTGGTCAGAACACTCCTATTTTGTGGTGGGTGCCTCAGCTGGCACACCAACCTGATGACCCAGGTCCTGAGATTCCATCTTTTACTACAGGCATCAATAGATCAGGAACTTTCATTAAAAGGTTAACTGGTTCCTTTAGAGGAAGATATAATGAACTTCCAAATGGTCTGCACAATTATTTACTTTCAAAAGCATGATAATGGATCTTATCTTGTCTTATTGCCCACAGAAGCTTTAAACAGCATTAGCTATCTGGTTCTATGGCCCAAGGGGTTCAGTGCTTTGTATATATCCCTTAACTTTCCAAACAGATATAATTTGCTCTAGGACTTGTTCAGTTACCCTTTAATTCTTTAAAAGTTAATTGATAATTAAATCAATAAATCACTTTCAGAAGTATATGGTATCTACAAATCCAAAGGAAAAAAACTTCTAGACTGTGTCTTCCTTTCTAGTAGTAAAGTTATATAAAGGGTAACATTTTTCATTACATCAGAAAGAGTAACCCCTCTAAACTAAGATACATATAGAAGAAGATAGCCCTAAGTTTTGTTGATTCTTTTAACCCTACTTGGCACACTTCCATTTTACCTCAGTGCTTATGGTAATAGTTATTTCTGCTTGTCAAGTTCATTCAGCCCCATATCCACAAGGCAATGGCTTAGCATGGTGTTATTGGAACGGGCAAAGCAGTTAAGACACTCATCGAATACATAAGAAATAGGTCGGAGAGTCATCATAGTCCTAAGATAGAGTGCTGAAGATGAATCACATCTTTCAACTGAGCAGGCTGCATCTGTGATCTTGGCTAAAAGGCACGGAAGAGAATGTCCTTGTCAGAAATAACAGCTAAATACCCGATAGTGATTTTTCTAGAATTCAACAGAATTGAAGCTACTACCTGAATAGATGTGATGTAACCCACAACATAGCTGTCTTCTGCACTTGACAAATACATGATAAGTTGAGTGGGAATAAAGCTAGGATCTCTATGTCGGTATATTCCAAGCATTTGATATTGGCAATGATTCTTATTAAAACCTTCCAAAAAGCTGCACTAAAGGCATAATGTACTATCTGGGAAAGAATAATCATTTTTGTTCATGCCACTTGGTACTACTAGAGAATCAGTGATGGAAATTGACCCATCATTGAGTAGGGTATTTGATCTATACATTTATAATTGGAGAATGACTATAGCATAGGATTGAGGCTTTAGTGAGTTCATTGTGAAGTAATTAAAAACCAAAACACTTACCTGATTCCCAGAGGTCTTTCCTCTGACCAGTGGACTACAGTGATACTCTTGCTTCTGAATTTTTGCTAATTCAGAGCCAGTGGCTGACAGTTCCCAAAAGTTTTGGCTATTTCCTCCTCTAAAATGCATATTCATCCTAGCCTTTACCTTTTGGTTAAAAACTGGAAAAGAACATCCACAGTAAAGTTTTGGCTCTGAGCAGGATTCTTCCACAGGTATGTCTCAACTTCTACTTCATTGATGGTCTCTAAGTGTATCTTGGAAAGGTTCCAAGAATCCAGCAGTCTCAAGCCATGAAATTATTACAGGAAAACTCAATATAGAGTTTCTCCTTTTCTTTTCTTCTCTTCTCTTTTCCTTTCTTCTTTCTTTTCTTTTCTTCCCTTTCCTTCCTCTCCCATCTCCCTTATTCTGGAAAGAACATTGACAATCTAGGTTGCCAAATGAAAAGTGGTGCCCTTTACCGTGAGTCACATGTACGTCTGGTCCAGGAGTTGGGTGATTTCAGAAGATCAATCGGTATCGATCAGAAGATGTGACATTCTCCCTGATCCCTATACCTGCTGATGTACCAGAAGTTTGCCAAGGACCCAGCAGCACTGAGTCCTGCAGACATTTAGGGTTCAGTGGCCACTCTTGCCTCCCAAACCCCATATGTATGTCCTTTGGAGTAAATATTAAATTAAATTTACACGGGGAAGAGACTTAGGAACAATTAGTTGCACCTTAAGTGAGTTGACCATGTAAGCAAAAATACATGTCTGTAGATTTGTACATTGATACACATATACAATGCTGTGTATTATAACTCATTTGGACTTTCATGTTTGGGTTACTAATTTCCTGGTGTCACATTGAGGGAATTCTGATACACTTTTTTCATTGTCCTGCTTGATTTTAAGATAGGGAAACTATATAGTTTCAGATATAATAATATAGAGTTAATGATTTTCTTTGCCAAAAAATGTTTTACATATTAATTTATAGTCTCAATATCCTGAGTTTTTTCATCTATTTATTACAATAATTTTTTTCGTGTGAATTTCAAAAACACATTTACATATACAATGCATATTTTAACAAGCATAGCTGCTAGATTATCTTATACTTTACACAGTTCAAACCAAATTTTTCCTTGTATTTGATATTTTCAGTCGAAGTGTCAGAAGATAGGAGTTTTCTAAAGCTGATCTTAGGCTCAGTTAATCTCTTCAGGAGACTACTCTTAGGGAAAAGTTGTTTGTCCAGAACATCGAATGACAATAGCTTAGCTGATATTGGAAGCGATAAGATTCAAAGTTCCCCACCACAGTAAACTGGATAGGATGTTGTCACCATTTTTTTCCTGACTTGCAATTATCTCAGCCATTATGACTTGAGATGATTTTTAAGTAGTTAACTTCCCATTTAGTGGAGAATTTTATCTTTCCCCTAATGGATGGCAGCAAGAAGCAATGTAAACGCAAATCTAAATCATTCACATGTCCACACCAACTCTGAGAAGATTGTCAGAGGAAAGGAGGGAAAGGAGGAGATCAGGAAGAAAGGGGACCATGGCTGTCAGCCTTTGCCTTATTGGACATAGACTTGTCTCACTAGAGAAACCAAATTTTGGTTTCAGGTTCTTAGTCTCTTTGACAAAATAATTAAATAACACATTGCGAAGGAAGCCCAGGGACAGTTTTATTAAACTTTGAGAGAAAAGCAGTAGGACAGGCAGCCTCATGCAGAAAAAGCCACATCATTGAAGTTAAGTGCATGCATCAAAGAAAGAAAGTTAAGTGTATGCATCACAGTAAGAAACTACAGAATAGCAGAAGGAAACATGTTTAAGCTTTTGGCCTGGTTCTGAAGAAATAAACAAAAGGGAAAGGAATGCTTAGAGCCAAGCCACTGAGCAGAGTTTAGGAGACACCTGAATCCAGGGCAGTAAGATAGGTAGGTAGATAGATAGATAGATAGGTAGATAGATAGATAGATGGATGGATGGATGGATGGATGGATGGATGGGTGGGTGGGTGGGTGGGTAGATGGGGATAGAGATAGATAGATAGAAGATAGATAGATAGATAGATAGATAGATAGATAGATAGATAGATAGATGTGGGTGGGTGGGTGGGTGGGTGGGTGGGTGGGTGGGTGGGTGGGTGGATGGATGGATGGATGGATGGATGGTGGTGGGTGGGTGGGTGGGTAGATGGGGATAGAGACAGATAGATAGATAGATAGATAGATAGATAGATAGATAGATAGATAGATGGATGGATGGATGGATGGATGGATGGATGGATGGATGGAATGGATGGGTGGGTGGGTGGGTGGATGGGGATAGAGATAGATAGATAGATAGATAGATAGATAGATAGATAGATAGATAGATGGATAGATAATAGATAGATAGATAGATAGATAGATAGATAGATAGATAGATGATAGATTGATAGATAGATAGATCACTGCACCAAAGTGACCAGAGAGACACACAGAAACAGAAATAGAAATGTCTTGTTAAGAAAGGAAAGACATCTCCAAAAATGGGAGAGAACTAGTGAACTTCAGACAATTCCCCAACAAGTGTCAGACCATTATGCACATAGGCCTTTATAGGACTCACTTCTCATATTTATAGTTCCTGGGCTTTTCTCCCACATCTTCAATTAACTGAAGCCTCATGAGAAGGGACCTCCTGGCTTCTGCACATTAGTTTGAACATGCTCTGTTTGCTGTATGAAGCCCACATGTGTGCTGTTTCCAATCTTCCAACAGACTTTTATGACCAAGTTTCTGTTTCCATCTCTCCTCTCCAGTCACACTCAGAGGACTTTTGCACATAGCATTCATTAAAGTTTTGTCCAATTAAAAGCATGGAGATGATTTGCAAACGTTGGAAGGCCCACTTAGGTTTTGCATTCTTACACAGCTTTGGCTTTGAATTTCTAAGACTGAAATAAAGAAACTGCACAAATGACCACCTTGATCCCATTTCCAAGAAGGAAGTCAAACTCGGATGTGGCTCATTGGTACAGTGGTTGCCAGGCATGTGCGAGGCTATGGGTATAACCCTCCTGAAGTGAGACCAAATTCACAAGAAACTGTAGAGGCTCCAAAGTGGGTCTAAAGTAGAGGGTCTCTGTCCCTTTCTGGATCCCAGTTACTTAGGAAATATGATCTGGACAAAGTCAGACGTCGAGAACAAGTCACTAATCATTAACAATTGTGTTTCTTCAAGAAACTAAGGACAAATTTTTCTTCATTCCAAGACTTTATAAATACAGATAAATGTTAATCAGTATGTACTCATATCTATCTGTAGACTAACTAGATCTTTAAGTGAAAATATTTTCAAATACAATGACTTTCATTCTTTCACATAAATAAATAAAAATTGTGATTGAGAAGCACATAATAACTTTTTATTTGCATATTTGGATCTGTTTTACAGTTTTCAATGAAAATATAATTACATTATTGCCCTTTATTTCCATTCCTTCCACAACTCATCTCATGCAGGCCCCATTCCTCAAATTCCAGGCCTCCTCTTTAAATTCTATTAATTCTCTGTGTGTGTGTGTGTGTGTGTGTGTGTGTGTGTATGTGTGTCTGTGTCTGACAGAGAGAGAGAGTGAAGAGAGAAAGAGAGAGGAGAGAGAGAGATTTCAATGATTATCTATTTCAGTGAATAAAGGAATAAAAATATTTGGCAACACAAATCTATGAAAAGAATATAAACTCAGTAGCTGACTTCATAAAGTACAAGCCTAATAAGCAAGAGGCCTTGGGTTTGATCCCAACAATGTATTCATTGCATATGGTGGTACATGCCAGCACTAAAGAGGCAAGAAATGTTTATGTTATCATATAGTAAAGATCAATAATGCCACAAACACACACACACACACATACACATACACAAGAAAATGTTTGTATGTTCATTTACATAATCTCAGCTGCTCCTGAGATGATGGCAAAAGAGAGAAAGGAAAGAGAAGATCAGCAAGAGCATGGCCACTACAGATGGAGGCAGGAGAACCAGAAGTTCAAAGCCCATTTCCTATGTACAGTGAGGGTGAGGCCAGCTGTGTTACATGGGGCAGTGTTTCAAGAAAAGGAACGAGAGAAAGCGATGCAAAAGGCATCTTCCCTGTGGTGGGGATGAATGAGGACCAACTCTAGTCTTGTCTCATGGTGCTTGGGCGATTATCCTGCCTTAACCTAAGAGAAAAGAAGAAGGGAACTAATAGGCCAGTGGGAGCTGGGTGACATCTAAGGGAAATTTAAAGAAAAAAATCAAAAATATTATCCATAACATCTGATGCCTCTACATTACTTCTTCCTAGGGTAACAAATGTTCACACAAACTGCAAGACATTTAAAGAAATGATTACTTTGCTGACATGAGATCTAAAAATAACAACCTTGCTCGACATCACTGCCACCTTATGGATTGATGAACTGCGTGTCAACCAAATGCCTCGTTATGTTCCTTTGTCCTGTGTGGGTTGTCAAATGCATCCATTTTAATGAATGTGAATCATTCCTTATTTTTTATAATTTAGAATCATTGGTTTGTAAGTAAGCCATTAGCTTAGATAAAATTAATAGATCCTGTCAGCTGAAAAGCTGTGTAGAAATGGGGCAAATGGCCAAAGGCACTCTCACAAAGGAGGTGGGAAGGGGGAGGGCCATGCTGGTGGGAGAGAAAGGAAAAATACTCCCTTCGTTCCTTAAGGTTAAAAAACTATTTTTATTTATTTATTTATTTATTTTACCAGAAGCTCAATTTTACTGTGCTGTGGATTCAAAGAACCACAATTTGCCATGGTACTCAGAAACACACTCCATCTATTTCATAGTAAAATCAATTGTTAAAATATCTGTATTTTCTCATAGAAAAAGAATGTTCAGTCTTTCTGGACATGACAGAATGATGGAACTATCAAATTCAAACTCTCAAGCTGTAGTTCATCAACCTCAAGAGAAGCAAACAAGAGTCTCATATTTAGCAACGTGCCCTGCTGAGAGGATGGCTTCTGATTCCTCGGATTCTGAACAGAACCCGAACTCATGGATGTGTTTCCTCAGCGAGGGCGCGTGTGCTAGGACGTGCACTGACTCAGCCGTTCATTCCCCATCCCTACCCCAGGCCTGCCACCCCCCATAAATGTAAGCTGTGTGACATCAATGATGTTACTTGAATCATTGCTGTGTCTTCCCCAGTCAGAGAAGGTTTGGGATATAGTGGGATATCATATTACATATTATTTAGTACATACATGTGTATGTACTAAATCAAGTAACCAGAATACAAGGTTATTCAAACTGTTGAAAAATAAATTCATTGAATCCAAACTCTGAGAACTAATGATTCTCCTCAGTGGTTTCTATCATATCCTAACTAAATATAGGATTTGTAAGTGAAAAGGCAAATAATTGCTTCCACAGTTTTAATTAAAATGGACATCAGGGATCATATTTCTTTTAAGATAAAATGCAGTGTACTCTACCCAACCATATTGTCTAGCTTGCTTCCTTGTTTATTTATTTATTTATTATTTATTATTTTAAGAAGAAAATTTTCCAGCTAGTGTCTGTTATGGTATTAAGTCCAGTGCATTAGCAACGCTTTTATAATGTTGGTCTTTGATATATATATATATATATATATATATATATATATATATATGAATGACATGAGAACCCACAAAAAGAAAAAGTTGTTCTGTGTAGAAATCCTTAGATCCGAAGACACATGACAACTTAGAATTTTAGCAGCACTTGTTTACTATGAGAAATATTCATTTAAGTTGCTACCCAAACTAAGAAGGCTTATATTAATATGTGTGGAGAATCCAGATGATGTGTTCTTGATAAGATGATCCTTTACTTATGTAGTGAATGGTGAACATATTTTAGCAAAAAAAAAAAAAAAATGAGAACAACACTCTAGGGCAATGGGGACTCTATGCTGAAAGCAGAGTGGTCTGAAATGTCACAACAAAATTTGAAAACTAAAAGCAGTTTACTAGGACCACAAAACCTTCAGATCTACTTACAAATAGGAAGGGGTTAATGTTATTGCTCTGATAGGCACAGCCATTACCTGTCTTAAAGGGTCATTCTGCTTGGCCCATGACAGGGACTCTTTAATATTCATACATCCTTCCCTGCTATTTGATTTCAGTGTAGTTTTAATAAAATGTAGATGAAAATGATGAAGATGTGATTTTCATGTCCTCTTTGCACTGTTTATGTATATGAAAGATATTGAGCTGGACATTTTATCTTTTCTTTGTTTTTTTAGAAACATAATACTTGCACATCTTTTGGGGAATGTATTATGGTATTTCAATGCATGAATGAAATACACAATATGCAAATCTATAAGCACTTTTATCTCTTCAAAAGGTAATCATTTTTATGTTTAGGGAAATTTTCTTCTTTCTTCTTGTTGTTTTGTGTTTTGTTGAGGTAAGATCTCCCTATGTATTTATAGCTGGCCTGGAACTCTCTCATTCTGTATACTAGACTGGCCTCAAACTCAGATACCCACCTGCTTCTGTCTCCTGAGCACTGGGATTAAAGGTTTGTGCCATCAAACCTGAATGTGTTAGAAAATTTTCCTTTACTCATTTAAATGTTTATCATAGGTTGCTTTAATCAAAGAGACCACAGAAATCTAAAACTAACTCATTCTTATTTGTATTTGTGTTTTCCACCATTCTACTCTGGTGTTCGTTTTTTTTGTTTTGGTTTGATTTTTTAGGATCAATTTTTCAGCTTCTGTAATGAGAAAAGAGCATGTGCTGCTCTCTTTCTGTCTCTGCCTATTTTTTTTTTTTTTTTGACATTGTGATCTGTAGCTCCATCCACATTGCTGTGAATGACAACATTCATTGTTTTACTAACTGAATAGCATTCTGTTATGTATACATGCCACATTATTTTTATCTATTTATCTTCTGAAGGACCTTCATGTTAGTTCCATAATTTAGCTACTGTGTATGCATATACTTACTCATTCTGTCAATATTTGTTGAAATGGCCCTTGTCAAGTACCACTTTGCCCAAATAAATCCACTTGACTTAATTGTATTCCAAAAAAAAATTTACTCCATACTTCAGACTTGGTTTCATGAATAGAATATTTCTTTCTTTTTTTTTTTTTTGATATTTTATTTATTGACATTTCAGATGTTATCCTCTTTCCCCAGAAACTCCCTATCCCATCCCCCCTCCTCTTGCTTCTATGACGTTGTGCACCACCCACCCACCCACTCCTGCTTCTCCACCCTCACATTCCTCCACACTGGGGCATCCAGCCTTCACAGAACCAAGGCTCTCCTTTCCGCCAGACAAGGCCATTCTCCCTACATATACTGCTGGAGCCATGGGTCTCTCCATGTGTGTTCCCACCCTGGCTGTTTAGACCCTGGGAACTCTGATTGGTTGGTATTGTCACACTCCCCAAGGGGCCACAAACCTCTTCAGCTCCTTTACTCCTCTCTCTAACTCTTCCACTGGGTATCCCTTGATCAGTTCATGGTTGTCTGCAGCATCGGCCTCTGTATATGTCAGACTCTGGCAGACCTCTAAGAAGACAGCTTATCAGGCTCCTGTCATCATGCACTTCCTGACATCCATGACAGTGTCTATGTTTGGTGACTACACATGGGTTGGATCCCATGTGGGTCCTCCTTCAGTCTCTGTTTCATCTTTGTCACCATCTTTCCTCCACAAGATTTTGTTACTCCATCTAAAAAGGACCGAAGCACCCACACTTTGATCTTTCTTCTTCTTGAGCATCAAGTGGTCTGAGAGTTGTATCTTGGATATTTCGGCTTTTGGGTTAATATCCACCTCTCAGTGACTGCATACCATTTTTGTGATTGGGGTTTACTCACTCAGGATATTTTCTAGTTCCATCCATTTGCCTAAGAATTTTATGAATTCCTTGTTTTAATAGCTGAGTAGCAAGTGCTCTATTGTGTAAATGTAGCACATTTTCTGTATCCATTCCTCTGTTGAAGGACATCTGGGTTTTCTAGCTTCTGGCTATTATAATAAAGCTGCTATGAAGATAGTGGATCATGTGTCCTTGTTATACATTAGAGTCTCTTTTGGGTATATGTCCAGGAGTGGTATAGCTGGGTCTTCAGGTAATACTATGTTCAATTTTCTGAGGAATTGCCAGACTGATTTCCAGAGTGGTTGTACCAGCTTACAATCCCACCAACAATGGAGGGGTGTTCCTCTTTCTCCACATGCTCGACAGATCTGCTATCATCTGAGTTTTGATCTTAGCTATTCTGATTGGTGTGAGATGGAATCTCAGGGTTGTTTTGATTTGCATTTCCCTAATGACTAAGGATGTTGAACATTTCTTTAGGTGCTTCTAGGCCATCAGAGTTTCCTCAGTTGAGAATTCTTTGTTTAGCTCTGTACCCCATTTCTTTTTTTATTATTATTTTATTAATTATTTATTTAATTATTTATAATCAAATCGTAATTTTTACTTATTCACACAGGAGTTATAAACACAAAAAGGCAGGACATGGGGAAGGGGATGACACTAGGGCATAGGTGTTCAGGGAAGTACAGATATCTTTCAGAAAAGGGTATCGGCTGTGTACCCCATTTCTTAACAGGGTTATTTGATTTCTGGAGTCTAATTTCTTGAGTTCTTTGTATATATTGGATATTAGCCCTCTATCAAATGTAGGATTGGTAAAGCTCTTTCCCCAACCCGTTGGTTGCCATTTGTTCTATTGACAGTGTTCTTTGCCTTACAGAAGCTTTGAAATTCTAAGGTCATATTTGTCTATTGTTGATCTTAGAGCATAAGCTATTGTTGGTGTCTGTTCAGGACTTTTCTGTACCAAATGGAGACTTCCCCACTTTCTCTTCTATTACTTTAATTGTATCTGGTTTTATGTGAAGGTCCTTATCACTTGGACTTGAGCTTTGTACACAGAGATAAGAATGGATCGATTTGCATTCTTCTACATGCTGACCTCCAGTTGAACCAGCACCATTTGTTGAAAATGCTGTCCTTTTTTCACTGGACAGTTTTAGCTCCTTTGTCAAAGATCAAGTGACCATAGGTGTGTGGGTTCATTTCTGGGTCTTCAATTCTATTCCATTGATCTTCCTATCTCTGTACCAATACAATGCAGTTTTGGGTTTTTTTGGTTTTTTTTGTTTGTTTGTTTGTTTTAATCCCCATTGCTCTTTAGTACAGCTTGAGATCAGGGATGGTGATTCCCCCAGAAGTTCTTTTATTGTTGAGAATAGTTTTCAACTATCTAAGGTTTTTTTGTTATTGCAAACTCCAAATGAATTTGAGAATTGTTCTTTCTATCTCTGTGAAGAATTGAATTGGAATTTTGGTGGGGACTGCACTGAATCTGTACATTGCTTTCAGCAAGATGGTCATTTTTACTATATTAATCCTGACAATCCATGAGCATGGGAGATATTTCCATCTTCTGAGATCTTCTTCGATTTCTTTCTTCAGAGATGTGAAGTTCTTGTCATACAGATTTTTCAATTGCTTGGCCAGAGTCACACCAAGGTATTTTATATTACTTGTGAGTATTGTGAAGGGTATTGTTTCCCTAATTTCTTTCTCAGCCTGAGGAAGGATACCGATTTGTTTGAGTTAATTTTATATCCAGCCACCTTGCTTAAGTTGTTTATCAGGTTTAGGAGTTCTCTGGTGGAAGTTTTGGGGTTACTTAAGTATACTATCATATCATCTGCAAATAGTGATAATTTGACTTCTTCCTTTTCAATTTGTGTCCCTTTGACCCACTTTTATTGTCTAATTGATCTGGCTAGGACTTCAAGTGCTATATTGAATAGGCAAGGAGAGAGAGGGCAGCCTTGTCTAGTCATTAATTTTAGTGGGAATGCTTCAGTTTTCTCTCTCTTTAGTTTGATGTTGGCTACTGGTTCGCTGTATATTGCTTTTGCTATGTTTAGGTATGGGCCTTGGATTCCTGCTCTTTCCAAGACTTCTACCATGAAGGGGTGTTAAAACTTGTCAAATGCTTTTTCAGCATACAATGAGATAATCATGTGGTTTCTTTCCTTTGAGTTTGTTTATAGAGTGGATTACATTGATGGATTTCCATATACTGAACCATCCCTGCATTCTTGGGATAAAGCCCACTTGATCATGATGGATGATTGTTTTGATGTGTTCTTGGATTCAGTTTGCGACAATTTTATTGAGTATTTTTGCACTGATATTCATAAGGGAGATTGGTCTGAAGTTCTCTTTCTTTGTTGGATCTTTGTGTGGTATAGGCATGAGTGTAATTCCTCTACTCTAGCTTAACTGTCTGAAATTGTTTGCCCATTTCTCCCAACAGATCTCAGTAAGTACCTCTTTCTTTCTTTTTTTTTCAATCTGACTAAGGACATCAAGTTAAATGTCCATGGAAAGTCCATTGTCGCTAGTTGTTTTGAAGTGTAAAATCTTATGTGCATATTCTAAATGGAGCAGGGTCAAGCTTGAAAGATATGGATGCATGCAGAAATTGTTGAATCAGATAGTACACAGGTGAGGCACAAAAAAGAGGGAAGGCCAACGAGCATAGAGAAGATGGCTAGGGAAGGAAGCCATGGTGACAATCATACAGCCTGTTCCTTTGGAAAAAGGGAGTTACACAATTTCAAGAGGCATGTTCTCACTGATAAGTGGATATTAGTAAAAAAAAAAAAATAGTTCACAATAACAGTGATACAACTCACAGACCATATGAAACCCAACAATTAGGAAGACCAAAATGTGGATGCAGGAAGAACATAATCATGGGAGGTAGAGGGAAGGAGGGACCAGAGAGGAGAGAGAGGAGGAGGGGAAAGGGGGGCAGAATTAGATGCAGGAGGAGACAGGGGAGGGGACCAGGGACATACAGAGGGTCAAGAATTTGAAAGAAGGTATGTAGTAGTGGGAGATGGGGATCTGGTGATAACCATTATAAAATCCAGATGCCAGGGACCCAAGAGTTTCCCAGGACTCAACAGGGATGCCATTAACCAAAGTACCTAACAAAGGAGAGATAGAACCTATAGAGACTATGACCAGTGGATAGGCATGGTGCCCAGTTGAGAGATGGGGCTATTCACCCATCTCAGAAATATTAATCTAGAATTGCTCCTGTCAAAAGGAAACACAGGGACAAAGAATGAAGCAGAGACTGAAGGAAAGGACATCTGAGAGACTGCCCCGCCTAGGGATCTATCCCATATTCAGACACCAAACTTAGACACTATTGAGGATGCCAAGAAATGCTTATTGACAGGAGCCTGGTATACCTGTCCCTGGAAGGCTGTGCCAGTACCTAACCAATACAGATGCAGATACACACAGCCAACCATCAGACTGAGCTTGGTGGCCTCAATGGAGGAGTTAGAGGAAGGATTGAAGGAGCTGAAGGGGTTTGTAACCCATAGGAAGAACAACAATATCAACCAACCAGACCTCCAAAGCTCCCAGAGACTAAACCACCAACCAAAGAATGCACATGGAGGGAACCATGGCTCCAGATGCATATGGAGCAGAAGATTGCCTTATTAGGCACTGATGGGAGGGGATCCCCTTGGAACTGTGGAGGCTCAAAGACCCAGGGTAGGAGAATGCCAGGGTGAGGTGGTGGGAGTGTGTGTGGAGTTGGGAGCACCCTCATAGAAGCAGAGGGAGGAGAAGTTGATGGGGGTTTGTGGAGGGGAAACTGGGAAGGGGGATAACATTTTAAATGTAAATAAATGAATGTGAGGGGGGGGCGGGGGAATCAAGAAGCTCCACAGGCCTGGATCTTGGAGGTTAAAGAAAAAAGACAGTTAATGTTGGGAATAGTGGTCTGTATAACTCTTCCTTCAAAATGGAAATATTGAAAGAAAACTGCTACCAGAAAAGGTGAAACACAACTCCATTAAGTGAATTATGTGCAGAAATTCCTTCACTTGAGTCTAATGTTGCAAGATAATACCTGAAGTTATATACTACATGTTTAAAGAATTTTGAATTCTCTAATAACTTCAATTTAATGATTCTTGTTACAAATAGTTACAGACAAGTTTAAAACGTTTGTATATCTGCCTATTGTTTTTATGTTTTTTAGCATTTGTGAATTTTCTAAGGACAAGAATTGAATTTTTTTAGCATCCATTCATACCTCAGGATATATTGTATACAAACTCCCAAATGTCTCACCACTTTGTTTTAGTTTTATTTCAGAACAGGAAGGAAGTTAGAAGGAAAACTTCCCCCAAATCCAGATACTTGGATAGGTAGTTTTGTGCTAAGGGCATTTGCTGAGACATCTGGAAAATCTTTTGTTTAATTAAGCACATTTTTCTCACAATGAGTAACACAGGGCTTAAAAAAATAAAATCTATAAAAAAATGGTGCAACATCAAAGCTGGTCTTCTATCCACCCACCTAGGCAGTAAAGGAAAACAAATATTGGCACCTGATTTGTATTGGCCTTGTTGGTGTTTTAAGAAGCCAAAAATGAGACAACCACAAAGAAAGGATTCCTCACTCGGCGTGTCTGCACTTTTGCTTTTGAATGATAAATAAATAAGATGCAAAAATTAAAGATAGTTCAAGCAATGCCAGCATATGCTAAGGTGTGGGGGAGGCTACTCAACTTGTCCTAAGGACCCAAACACATCTGCATGATTTTAAAGCAATGAAATAGAGAATTCTTCTAAAAAGTTTCCAAGGTAAGTATCTTATACCTTTACTTTGTTGAATGATTTGACAAGATGCAGAAAAGTTTTCAGGTACATAAAATAAAGAACAAAAATAATATACAATTATGACCTAACACTGTATGGTGAGCATGGTATGTCAGAAACACAGACAAATATATCTTTGTTTTTTTAATGTCTGAATTTGTTGAACAATAGTAAATTCACAAGGTAGGCTGGTTTCACTGATAGCAATTCAGATGCATAAACAAGAAGATAGTAATTCTTATGTGCTTTATCAGTACTCTGGACCACTTTCCTTGATAGCCCTGCCTAAGGACAATGTTGGCTCTTTTTATTGTCATCATGATTATTAATATTAATTCTCAGATTACACAGTGAATTGTAACTCTCTGTGTGTCTCTTTCTGTCAGTGAGCATTTTTCCTCTAAAGTAGCAAGGACATGAGCACTATGCTAGAGAAGAGGGTAAGAGAAAAAGGTCCTGATACCGACAAGAAACTCTAGTCATGATTGTTGTCAATAAGTAAGAGCATTCTGCTAGCATTGTCGCTTAGTGGGATACACTTATTACCATGCACTAGATAAGAGGTTTAATCTCCATTTTCTCACTGACCACAAAATGAAATAAAAATTCTTCAGAAACAAAAATAACCTTCTGAACTTTTATACCAAGCCAGTAGTCTAGAGTAAGCAGACTTCTTCCAGCAGGGATTATGAACCCAGTACAATGCAGACTCATCCAACATCTTATCTTTCAAGTATAGTCTGTCTTTGAAGGGTTGCTTTTCCCTCAGCATTAGAATTGCTATATATCTCATGCTAGTGTAATAGCTTGAAAGCAGGAAGTAATAGTAGAAAATAGTTATGTTGGTACACTGAATGTTAAATACATCTGGAATGTGAGGAGACATCTCATTTCTAGTCCAGTGTGGAGCTTGGTTAACGACATCAACTCTTGAAAGTTTGTTTTGATACAATGTAGTTTAAAAATCACTTTGAAAATTTTCTTATCAATTTACAATTTCTGCTCTAAATATCCACAGTGCTGCTAAGGAATAATATTAATTCTGAGGAGGATCAAGTGCTAATAAATGTGTATGATAGTTTGAAGTTTAAAAACAGTAAAGCCCCCATGTCAAAATTAGAACTCTATAGAGGTCAACCAGAGCAAGTCGAAGACTGGGAATGAATATATATATATGTTAATCCTAGCCCACAATCAGGATGCTACCATCCAAAGAACAGTGGGGCAACCTCCCTAGGAAGTCATCACCACAGCAGATGCAGAGTTGATGTTGATAGGAAGGAGTAAAAAAGGCCTGATATTTTAATGTTGCATGTTAGTTTTTCATTTCTACACAGTAAAATTACCAAAAACTTGATGACTTAAAACAACAGAAATACATTCTATGATAGTTCCAGAAGACAGAACTCCAAAAATTAAAGTGTCATAAGGGTTGATAATTGTTTCACAATTATCTCTCAACTTCTAGTGACTGACAGCAACATTTGGTATCTCTTGCCTGAGGGACATCTTTCTCATCTCTTCCTGTTTCTTTACCTGGCCTCCTTGCTGTCTCTTTTTTGCCCATCCTTGCCTAGACTTATTTCATCTTGAGATACTTGCCTTTATCATATCTATAAAGATTCTGTCTCCACATATAATTACATTCTGAAGTTTAAGTAAACTACTCAGCTCTGCATAGTTGGTGACTTAAGTCAATACACAGTTATCATCTCATCGTTACTGTGGATCTGGAATCATACTTGGATTAACTCAGACTCAATCTCACCAGGCTATAGCCATCAATTTGAGGCTCTTGTCTGAGATCTCTGGCTGTTAGTTCCATTTAGCTCAAGGATGACTGAAGTCCCTACATTAGTATGAAACAATGGCTGGATGTTGTTCTTAAGTTCTTGGAGGCTACTCAATATTTGCAACCATGAGGTTCTTTCAGCATCAGGGTAGGCTGTTCTTTCAAGTCCAATAGAAGAACACCTGCAGCTTGAGTCTGTCTGATATCTTGTATTTCTTATCTCTAAACTGAGATGATGTGCTCACCCAGTTCTCTAGCTCTGCCAGAGAATCTCCCTGTTAATAAAATCAACTGGTAATGGGTATTTGTTGTAACTTTTTCTCTTAAAATAGTTCACCCTCAAGAACCATATATCATCATAACTATATTCTAGAGAATATATCTTATATTCTAGAGAATGTATCTTTTATTCTAGAGAAATGGATTGTGTACGCATATCAACTAATGGTAGGCATGTTGATGACATTTATTAGAATTTCACCTTCCTTAATATTGTGTAAGTATACATATATAAAGAAAAATGTTCCATTTATTATGTCCCAAAGCATATAGATTCAATTTTGTGGTGACTCTGAAATCAAGTGCTATATGCACATATACATATATGGGACATAGTGTGAAGATAAAAGACAGGGATCAAAGAGAAAGCAATGTCTAAGCCTAGACATGGACAGAAAAGGCAGAGGAGCAGCAAAGGAAAACTAGTGATTAAATCTATGCATCACATGCTTTAATGTTAATTCCAACATCTACAATGAACAAAGTGGATTTTATGAATTTAAGAGAAGTGTTTTGCATCAGATTGTGTGGCCTGTGAACCCTCAGCTGCTGTCCCACAGGTGAGAAAAGTGACAATGAAATCTCAAGAGAATAACTGGCCAACATCAGGTGGCTGCTTTGTGCTCCACCATTTCCCTTCTCGCTGTTGTTTGCAGATGTTATCCATCTTTCTTGAGAGATTTAGTTTCATACACTCTTTGAGAAAGAAAAGAAAGAATGGAGAAGGGGAAGGAGGAGAGACAGGGGGAAGAGGAGAGGAAAGAAAGAAGTTGTTAAATTTTCTAGGCATGGAACGCCCCAAAGACCAATAGACTTATAATTACTCAAACTGCATGAAAACTCTCCAACTATTGAAAACAGAGGCTTCCTTAGCCAGTAGCACCTATGGCAGAAGTGGTTCACAATTCTGATAACACAGTGATTCTCAAGTGTAAAAGTGCTAAAAACCTCAAGAATCCTAATGGATTGATCATTGAATGTTCTTTGTAAAACAATGGCTTAAATTTACAATTATGTATTAAGAGTTAATAGCTCAGTACAACCTCACTAATAACCACCACAGTTTTATCAGCAAAATCTTAAACATAAAATCAAAGTTGTTTACAACGTAGAGGACTTTAAATTTAAACCAGCATTTAATAATGGGTAACCATTAACATCTTAATAAGACTATTGTTTCTTTCAAGCTAAAGTAGATGAGCTGAGTCTATTGATGTTTCTTCCAACACAAGGGATGTGAGAGTAACAGGGTCTCTAAAGGGGAGCTGTCCTTAGCACCTTGGTAGCTCAGAGCCATGCCCTCTGCTACTTGCACATACACAGTAACTATGTAAGGATTTTTTAACTAGTTACTTGGATTACAGAACTGAGTAAGATAAAAATGGGGGAAATATCTGCTTTCAAAACCTTCACAGTTTAGAGGGGAAGAAAAACAGTTGGTGACATGTGTGGTGTCACAGGGACAGAGAGCTGAGATGAACTCCCCACATGTCCATGCGGATGTGTGCTCACAGGGAAGCTGCACCCAGAGCCGTGCTGTCATTGTGTTCCAGAATCTACCCAGAGCCGTGCTGTCAGTAAGTGTGCTCCAGAATCTACCGTGATTATTAAGCCTAACTGCCAACCCCAAGGCCTCCCACGAGAACTTATTATACTCCCAGTTCTGTGACTTTTTAAAGTATTCAGGCATTTGTTAAACTCAACACATTCTTAGGATGTTGTTGGTATTCCAACTCTACTGCCATGTGGCTCGCTTAATCAGATTCCTTTCTTGGGTTTCTGAAATATCCATATCAAACTAAAAACTAGGAAGTACAGCACTTGTGTATCAGACATGAAGCTGAAGAAGCTGTTTACTTCCTCAGTAATCTTTTGTTGGGAGATCTGCAGAAACTTCTCAACTAACGATCATTTTTCATGGACTGTTTATTAGATTGCTCATGTACTCAGGAATGTATAAGTTAAGGTACACATGTAGGCAAATGTCATAATAGCACTTAGAAGGGGCTGGGAGGAGAACGACCTAAAAATATCTAAGGGGTAGCAACACACAGCAATGGTCTAAAGATAAGACAACTAATAAGAAAGTTTGTTCATAGACAAGCTTAATTTTGTCCATATATTTGGCAACTTGAACTTAACATTATTAATACAATATATTCCTTAATTAACATTATTAATAATTTAATATGTTTCTTTAGAAAAGAGCAGAATCGGGAAGGCTCTCCCTGGTTGGTGTGATGTGCAGCTTTTAGTTTCACCATACTCCCCATAACCAGGAGCAGAAAGCTTATAAAGGTAAGGTGGCATTGGCATGAAAAGTGGAATAGGGCTGACCCTGAGTGCCATGTCTGGAAGTGCTTCTCAATCCTCGGATTTCCTTCCTCAATATGGGAAGTACGACATTTTGTTGTGTGAACCTGGGATCTGCTGGATGAACTGAGAGATCATTTTACTTGAATTAACTCTTATGAACAACAGCATCTTTGTTGTGTTAACCATGGTACTTTCTGTGCATCTGGGTCTTAAAAGCTTCAAGGGAAGGGAAACAATCTTGTCATGTTCATATTGTGTATAGGTAAATAATTCTTTCACCTGTCACAAACCTAGAAGATTATAATACTTACATTCAGAATTCAGGCCTATCCATCTTCTGTGGGGTGAACTTTGATAGTCAGATGGAAATCCCAGAGAAAAAAAGGCTCTGTTCAGGAGCACAGCTAGTTTTTCCAGTGTAAAAACAAACAAGGTGTCCTATTTAAAGTTTGTAGATGGGCTGAAATACTTGCTTTTGGTCAGGATTTAGTCAAAACTTCTGTAGGAAACCCGATCCCCTTAATAAGCAGCATACCTAGGTTAAAAAAGGATGAAACATTTCATCAGTTTATTTTGTACAGTCTATTCTGTTATCAGAACCATCTTTAATATAGTTCACTAGTTTGCTTGTATCTCTGATCAAAACCATTAAATAAGGTCTTACCATGTATAGAAATATGTCAAAATATCTAAAAATATAAAATATCATTTGTTGCCTGGCCCTGTCCTGCCCTCCATAGTTAATCTCACAGTATCTATCTGTTGAATTCTGTTATATGTCAAGTGCAATGCTCTTAGACTATGGTGAGAACGGTTTCATACAGAAATATAAATAATTGTCAATTTTTGAATTTTGAGACATAATTTTATTATACATTGCAGCATAAACTAGAACTATCTATGTAACCTATCCACTGCAGCTATTGGTATCTCTATGATACCAACCCAGTAAGATCAATGGATAGTTCAGTAGGCAGCACTAACTGGACTTGTAGTTAAAAGGAGGAGAAAGTGTGTTGAGAGGGTTGGAGGGTGGATTGAGGGTGCATATAATCAAGTTACAATGTTTACATGTATGAAATTATCAAAGAATAAATACAAATGATTCTATTTAAAATAGGGAATCAGAATGCAAAGTGCAATACATTTGGTAACTAATGTTAGATGGTCACAGGAAAGAGTAGCCTGCCTTTAATAGAAACTGGGGTAGGAAAGATGGCAAGGGAGGGTGGGGCAGGGCACTTGGAGTTAGAGGGAATTGGCGCAATTCATGCAAAGGCATATTGCATTTTCACATGAGCGACTGTGCAATGCCTTGTCACCCCTGCTCTGATGCTGTACCTATTAAGAGGAGGAGTCATAGCTCCTGCTCCTGATGGAGCATGGATGGGGCTTCTGAAAGCAGCAGAGTTCTGAAGAATGTCACAGCTGTACCACCCAGTCAACCAACGGCTGAGACTTCTTCCTGATTCTCTCTCTTCTCCCCGAGGTTCTGGTTTCAAGGGAAATCAGTCACCACGCTGATGTAGCATACACTCTATGTGAAGAAGTCATGTGGATGGACACTAGGACTTGCAGCCACAGCCAGCAGCATCCACAGGCATGGGAGGGAAGGGACTTTTGGATGCCTTGTGCCTCCTCAGACATGTCAGCTGAAGCTCAGGCACCAGGAGCAAAGACATATTGGGCCCCTGGCTCTGTTTCCATTTCTAAGCCACAGAATTTATGAGCATGAAAGGAAAACTTTGCCTTATCCAACAAAGTTGAGGAATACTTTGTTTGAACAACAGATAAGAAATGGGTAGTAGCTGCGGAGAAGACAAAGGGCAGATTAATGATGTGTTTTTCAAACTAGGATCTAAATACTTTGCTGAACAAGTAGATGGGAGAGTGACCAATGGAGAAGGAGGAGGATGGATCTTTAGCCTCAGCACTGTACAGAATAAACACTCCATTTGCTGAGAGCAAGAAAATATAAAAGAGTGCACAGGACAGATGCGTGCAGGGCAAACCCATGTCCGTATGCTAGACTTTAAGCTCTTTGAGAGCAGGCAAGAGTTTTATCTGTTTGTTTCAGACTACAAAAAGAAATTTTAGTAGAAAATGTATTAACTGTCTCCTCCATTGAACTATGAGGAAACTATTGCCCACAATTGCTCGGTGAGATCATCTCTTTGGAAAGTATTTATCTATGATACATATATATGAATATAAATGGAGATTCATGTTAACATTTGCATAAAAGGAATTGACATATTACATCAATTTATCATACTTGGCAAGGAAAACAAACATAAATTAAATTGCTGTCTTTCGGGCATTGTCTGCACACAGCCAAGTGATATAAGGAAGTGGAAAATGTATGGTGAGTTTGGCTCACAGAGACACGCATAGATTAAACCCTGTCATATCAGTCAGAAAATGAGAAATTACTCTTCCACATTGTGTTCTATAAACAAAAGCATCATGCATCTCCACTTATGGCTAATTCCAGCTTGCCTTACTTGACATTGGCCTTTCCTTTTCAGGGTCATTGTCTTATTCAATGTTAGCTATACGTGCTTTACGAGTGGCCTAATTGTATGTTCCTTATAGTGCTGAGGTTCTAGAACTTTTCATAGATTGCATCAGGAGTAACATAGCTACAGTGGCAAAGGACTCCTTACAGTCAATCCTCCATACTTCTGTAGCAACTGACTTACATCAGTTTTGTAGCATCCAGTGGTGAAGTCGTTCTTTCCTACACTCTTGGTATCTTGGTATATTTCTTCGTGCAAACTTGCCCAATTTTATGAATACCTCCACAATGTCTGCTTTGTGCTTTCTTTCTAGCATGAAAGTGAGGAGTTTGTTCCTCTTACACTATTTGCCAAGATCATTAGAGTCAAAGGGCAAAGAGGGACTCCTCAGACACTTCCATTGGCTGCAGCCTCTGTCCATTGTTTCGGGTGGAATGCTGAGCAGGAAAAAGGAGAGGCCTCACAAGCTGACTGTGAGCCTAAGCCTGACTACCTAGTCTCTCTTTAAAGCCCAAGGCAGCAGGCTCTGAACTCACAGCAGCTCTGGGTATCTACATAGGATTTGTTTGAGACTGAGCTCATAGACATTGTCAGGGGTGGTGGATGGGTCCAGGAAGCCCAGCGCTGACCGGAGGAGATGCTCATGTCTTAGGGCTGCCCAGGGAAAGGAAGTCATTATCTTGAGTGATACACCCACTGGTAACTTACTCATGAACTGCAGGGTAACTCCACACCCACATGGGCATTCCCAGTCAAGCCCAGTAGGCTGTAAGCAAAAACAAGCAAAAAGACCTGAAAGTGCAATGGGAACTTGGGGGGAGGGGAGAGAAGGAGGGAGGGAGTGGGCCTGGTAAGAAGATAAGAGGTGCCTGTGAGGGATACATGAGACTAGATTGTATTTTTCATGTGCATACAATTGTCAAGTAATACGTTAATGACACAACAGAGTTCAACAGGTGTGCTGGTGCCATGCTGTGATTTCAGGACTTGGGATGCTAAGGGAAGGATTGCACAAGTCAGGGGCCATGCTGTGTAAAGAAATACATAGTTATAAAAATTCACATGTACTTACAACAATACATAGTTGGAACTCTAAAAAAAGTACACTTTCCCTGCACAGTAAGAAAATAAAATCAGGTACATATGAATAAAAAGAAGCTTACAATATTGTGCAAAAGGAACCTGAAAACAAATACACAGAAGCATGAGAGAGCAGTGCTGCTCAGAGGGTCACATGACAACATCTTAGGTCAAGAAATTCTGTTACAAAGATGCTAATTCTTTGTAAGTTACTTTATAACTGTGTTAAGCTCCTAACAAAAAAATACCAATGGGATTTCTGTGGTGCTGGACAAACAGATGCTGTGGGGTTTGGCAGTGGTGGTGGTGGTGGTTGGTTGGCTGTCTGTTTTTGTTTGTTTGTTTGTTTGTTTTGTTTGACAAAAAAACAAAGAAAAATAGTGGAAAATCTTTAACAAAAGCACAGTGATGGAGGAGTTAGTGTGATTAGCTGCTAAAACTTACCTAACATCTCAATCATTAACCAAATCTATGTAATTTTTATACAAAGACAGATTAACATATGAAAATTTTAAGAACCAATAAATAACCTAAAATAGGCAACTCAATATTCAATAAATGAAAAAAATCTAGCGACTATCTGAAAAATAAACCAAAAAATTAAAATTGGATGCATGCTTTAAACCATATTCTAAAGGTAAGTTTCAAAAGGGTAGAGAATTTTATGTTTTAAATAAAAATTAAAAAGGAGCACCCAAAGAAGATTTGGACAATTCCCTTAACTCAATGTGGGCCCAGATCACCAAGCTACAAAACAAAGAAGTGAGTTAAAGTTAAAAGGTTAAAGGCATGCCATAGATGCAATGGCTCTCCGGCATTTAAGCAATTAGGCCTTGAAGGATAAAAAGACACAGTGTTGGGTGGGAAAGTGAAGAGGGTGGGTCTGGGAAGCTTTGGTGGAGGAAACATGAATGTGGTCAAAACTCGAAAGACATTCTCAAAGCACTGATAAATAATAAATCATTAAAAACATCAATAGAAAAGGGAAAATTGAAGTTTTAAATGAATGAAGAGGTATTTGTTATGTTTAAAGAAAGCATATTAGAACTATTGTTCTCCACCTAGAAGAATAAGAAAAAAATTAAAGGCTGTAAGGAAGTGGGTTGTCCCATACAATGCTACAAATTGAAATCAACACACTGTTTACACAAAGGACTTTATCAAAATTACCTTTCATTGTGACCTATGGAACTCACTCGGGAAATGCATCCTCCTATTCTTACACAATGCACACTTACAAAGTTAGGACTGAAGCAATGTAACACAATGCTCGGGAACAACCCACGCATTCATCAACAGGGAAGTGGTCAGGAAAGTACGTCACATAAGAGTCCTCAAGCTCCATCCACTGTTTGGCTCTGGATGTCTGTATCTGTCTGAGTCAGCTGCTGGTTAGAGCCTCTCAGAGGACAGCTTGCCCCTGTCTGTTCTCAGGCTGGAGGTTTAGATTCTGGGAGCTCTGGTTGAATCTTTTGATACTCATTCTAAAAAGGACAAAAGCACCCTCACTTTGGTCTTCCTCTTTCTTCTTGAGTTTCATGAGGTTTATGCGTTGCATCTTTGGTATTGTGTGTTTTGGGGCTATATCCGCTTATCAGTGAGTGCATACCATGTGTATTCTTTTGTGATTGGGTCATCTCACTCAGGATGATATTTTCTAGCTCCATCCATTTGTCTAAGAATCTCATGAGTTCATTATTTTTAATGGCTGAGTAGTACTCCATTGTGTAAATGTACCACATTTTCTGTATCCATTCTTCTGTTGAAGGACATCTGGGTTCTTTCCAGCTTCTGGCTATTATAAATAAGGCCGCTATAAACATAGTGGAGCATGTGGCCCTGTTGCATGTTGAAATATCTTCTGGGTATATACCCAGGAGGGGTATAGCTGGGTCCTCAGTAAGTGGAAGGATTGTGGGCCCTTAGGAGATAGGAACTGCACAGGAAGATCAACAGAGTAAACAAACCTGAACCCTTGGAGCTTTCAGAGACTGAATCACCAACCGTGGAGCATACCTAGTCTATACAGATCTACCTCCATGGGCTGGACCTAGGCCTCCCTGCACATATGTTGTAAATGTGCAGCTTGGTTTTCATGTAGGTCTCAAACATCTGGAGTGGGGGCTATCCCAAAACATGCAGCCTGTATATGGAGTATGGTCTTCTAAAAAACAACAAAAAAAAAACAACAAAAAAAAACAAAACAACAACAACAACAACAAAAACAGTTATTCAGTTATTCATGGAATATTATTTTTTTATATCTCTTGTATTCAGTTTGCAACTACTTCATTGAGAATTTTTGTATGTATACTCATGAGGGATACTGGACTATAATTTATATATTTTTGTTGGGTTTACACTTGATTTCACTATTTCAATATTATTTGCTTTGTGAAGGAGCTTATTGTGGTTCTGAATTTTTTTAAACATAACTCAAAAAGTATTGCTTGTTTAAAGGCTCTATAGAATTCTTGTATAAGTATATCTGACCCTTGGTATTTTGCTTGTTTGTTTCTTTTCATTTTATTCTGTTTGAATGCTTTTTAAATTTTTTTGATTTGCTGAAAAAAAAATTAAAAAAAAAATTAAAAAAAAAAAACAAAAAAAAAAACAAAAAAAAAAAGAAGATATAATAACAAAAAAAAAAAAAAAAGGAAAGTACGTCACAAGACATCACACTCAGATGAACCATAATCACTGGAAAAAGTAACTGAAGGAGGCAGGAGAGATGCTCACTCCATAAAATGTCAGTCCTGAAAGCATAAGGACCCGAGATCAATCCCTTAGAAACCACATGAAAGGCCAGGCACAGTGGTGCGTGCCTGTCATCCCAGTGGTGGGGAAGTCAGTAAATTCCAAGTTCATGGGAGAGCCTCTTTCAAGGAATAATGTATGAGATGGAGAGTTATTGAGAAAGACACATGATATCAATTTCACACTTCACGTATACACACATGTGTGCATGAGCACACAGAAAATATGCACAAATCAAATGCACCTACCAACACAGCAAAAACCGTAGTTATTATGAGTTGATATGAAATGTCTCCCATGAAGTACAAATGAACTAAACAACATTTGGTAGATCATTCTACAACTGTATCAACACTAGAGGCCACAGGTACATTTATATTTGTTTATGTTACACGAATTACACACACACAACACACATGCATACACATATACTGGACTGGCAAGATGACTTAATGGTTAAAGGTGCTTGCTGCACAAGCTTGACAACCTGAGTTCAGTCCCTGGAAACACACACACACACACACACACACTTAATTTTTTTAAATATTTCCTTATTAAAATTTCTGACATGTAAGCATACTACCTATTTAAAATATTAAAATAATAGAGAGGTATGGGGCCATGGAAGGGCTGCCATTGGCCTGGAAACCCTGAGATTGCAGGTGTGGCCACGCCCCCAAAAACCAGGCCCCAGACCCGCCCTCTCCATTTCACCTGTACCCTGAAGTCACGTAAGACACGGGTAAGGGGCGTGCCTAAGAGCCCTCTGCCTTGAGATTTGCATATTAATGAGGCTGGGGGACGTAAGTAATTAAGTTTTCCCCTCCCTAACTCCTCCCCTTGATACTCCCCAATATAAGGAAACCCCTCCTGGCTTTTGGGGGGAGCGCACCAGATTCACCATTCTTGTCAATAAATACTTCATGGAAACTCAATTCCATGTGTCTGCGTGGGCCTACTTCTACCCTGCGACCTGCTTCAACCATGTGGGAACTACAGGTCCTGGGCGGGAAGTGCTCCGGACCAAGGCCTCCGCTTCAGCCCGCTCCACCTCCCTGCCCTACTAGGACAAGGGCCCGAATTCCGTGCGTGAGACCCCACCCCAGTCGCGGGCCACCTCCGCCGCCACTCGGGAGGCTTTGGGGCCCCGGGCACCCGCCCGCGTTTTGTTTCCCACAGAGAGGTACCAACAAAATTTGTGGATAACACTCTGAGTGTCTACTGTCAAAGTAAAGGAACTAAAGCTAGTTTAGAGACAGTAATGGGAGGAGGGCTTTTACATATGTTAAATGTGGGCAAGTCTTTCAATGTTCTACCTCTCAAAAGCATGAAGGGAAGGGAAGGAAAGGTTGGATAAAGTGCAGCAACTTGCATGCTCATGAGAATAATGAGTGCAGTTGGGAAATTTGTTCATGCAGGAAAGATATTAATACAATGATGTGTTTGAGTGGGTGAAAGGAAGTGAGATGCATTGCCCAGTTACAGCTACTACTATATCTATCCATCTTTTAAAATGTTTATTAATTTATTATTTATCATGTACAACTCTGTCTCTGTGTCTCTGTCTCTGTGTCTCTCTGTGTATGTGTGTGTGTGTGTGTGTGTCTGTGTGTGTCTGTGTGTACATGAATGCTCAGGTTCATAAGCAACAGTACGTTGGTGGACAGACACTGGTGCCACTGTGGGGTGACAGTCAATAATTTGGGATATTAGTTCCTTTTTACCATTTTGCTTTTGAGGCTGTTTCTGCCTAGCTCTGAACTTGCTTATCCTTGGGGCTCATGCACAGGTTTGTGTGTAGGTCTCTTAACATGAATACTCTTTATATGAATATGCCACCATGCTACCCTCTGGATGCTACCCTCTGGATAGCATGGTGGCATACTCCACCGAAAGACGTTTAGGCCGCATGCAGTCCTTTACTGTTACACAAAAATATTGTCTAGAATTATCTAGTTCATACCTTTCTGGTCCCTGTCTTTCAGGGACTTTGTAAAAGTTTCTCTAGAGTTTATCTACCAAGGGAACAGTTGCTCTATTATCTTGCACAATCCTCAACGTTTCCTGATAGTGCCAAAGTATTTGCTGTAGCAGTTTACACTCACCCAGTAGTATGGGTGGGATTTTGTGGCTCCACAACAAGGCAGTAAATCATCTACTCCGTGAGCATTAAGAACATCCCATTGCAGATTTAACTTACATGTAATTGATTGTGAATCAGATTGGTCATGGTTTCTAATGTTTATGAGATATTTGAATGTCTTCTTTGAAATGCTAAACTAATTATTTTCCATTGTGTTTTGTTTATTTATCTATATTGTAATGTTCCTATTCACGTACTTTAACACCAACCTGTTAAATAATTGCAGATAGTTAGTGAGTGCTTAATCCTCTATAAAAAAAAAAAAAATTAGAGCCTTCAAGGAAAGGGAGTATTCAAATTTCCATGTTTATAAATCCAGTCATAGCTCAAAGATGAGATTTGTCTCATCACTGTCGTATTTTCTACAGGATCATACTATGACAGAGATTGGGTTAGGTATATCACATCTATAGCCTACAACTAGTCAGTCACACTGTTCCTAGTAATTTGTATATTGTCTAATTAGATAATCATCACATTGTTTAATGAATATTTTTTCTTTTCAGATTTTTATATTACATAATGTTTTTCTTAATGAAGACTTAACATTATGTATGATGATTGTTGAAAACATGTGAGATATGCACTAAACATCTCTATTTGTATTTTTATTTTTTTGGAAGAATCTTGTCATGATTCTGTGTTAAAGTTCATCAATTTTTTGGAGGTTACTTAATCATTCTGCTTATACACTTTTCTCTTTGAGGAATATTTAGTGTTTCCCAGTGTGCTTCATATACTTCAAATTTTACTAGTTTTTTAACTATTACACTTTTGTATTTATGCTATTAGTTGTTGTTGGTTCATAGTCTTTATCCACAATATACACATCCAATCAAGGTCATATGAGTGCTTTTCAATTTGCCAAGGCAGTTGATTAAAACTGGGCACTGCTGTCACAGGAGCCTTTGGAAATTCACTTATTTACAAAGTAGATCCATATCAGCAGTGTGTTCTTAATTGTAGATTTAGCTTTCAAAGCTATTGTCTAATTTGTTTCTTCTCTTAGATTTGCTCATTAGTAATGCCAACAGAAACAGTAAAAGTGGATATTTATTAAGTGCTTAACATTTTCCTGGTTATATTTTGAAGCATGTTAAAACAATTATTTAATATTTATATAAATTTGAGGAGATAAAAATATATTATCCACATCTAGCCAGAGCTAAGGACAGTTTTACTTTGTGGCTATCAGACATAAGGTTGTGCCCCAAAGGACAGGTTCAAATGAGCCAATAAATGTGTATTATGTGTTTGTAAAAACCAAACCTAACCAACCTAAAAGCTCTTTACTATCTTATTTATGTATGCCCAGAGAAGAATAAAAAAGAAAGAGAATGATAATTTCAAATTCAATAACACAGGTACAACAGATGTTCTTGTAAATAAATAAATAAATAAATAAATAAATAAATAAATAAAATCAACAAAAATTCCTTTAAAAGGATGCTTTTTATTTATTACTAACGACATTTGAATGATTTGGGAAACACTACACACCTATTAACTCATAATGAGTATACTTAAGCAGGTACATCCAACACTAATGAGTATATTTAAGCAGGTATACACACCAAGAAAAGAACCCCTTTGGAGGAGAACATAATTGCCTATAATGGGTGTCTACACTACAAGAACTCCAGTGTTATAGATATCTCTGTGTATACAGAGTCTTTAAGCAGTTCAGGATGTTCTGCTGGGAACTGTCCTAATGCTTTCTCTTATTTCAGCTCCAGAAAGCAGTGCTTCCAGACCTGAGGGTCCCTGGCCCTAGCTGCCTTCTGTTGATAATAAAGAATTGCCATACAGCCAATGGTTGGGCAAGGAAACAGGGTGGGACTTTTAGATTGCCTAGACAAGGGACAGAGAGAGAGGAAAAGGGAGAATCTCCAAGACTCAGAGGGAGAAGGAGGAGATTTAAGATTTGCAGGAGAGAAGGCATCCTACAATGTAGGTGGAAAGGGAATGCAGCCCTACTGGGAGTGGGGGCTGCCCAGAAGGTAACGGGGAAGAAAAGATTAAGAAGGTGTTAAGCCAGGAATATAGGAGGGGAGTGTGTGCTAGCTGGGGAAATTTAGAAGTGTCCAACCATTAAGCTAGTCAAGACATATCAAAATTAGCTGGTGTATGTGTGTCTTTCATTTGCAAATCCAGAAAGTTCTTGTGTGGGTATACACATACATGCACAACCTGCAGGGAACCAAAGCAATTTAGCTAATTCACCATTACAATTTCCTATATTACTGATTGCAATAACACTCTTCTTGATATGAAGTCTAAATGCAGTATATGGCCTATGACAGAAAACTACTGAACCACAGGATAGTATGTTTGTTTGTAGTATTTTACATGGTCTATGACAATGGCTTAAAAGACAGTCATAGTTCACAATATTCAATTGCAATAAATATACGACTTATCTTTGGGTTGCACTGTGATATTTCTGTACATATATATCCAGATTTCTTATAGGTGCCACATGCATACATGAAGAGATATATACATGCATTCATACATGGAGCACAATAAACGTATTTCAATTTAGAAACATAAAAAGTCATAATTCTTTCTCCCAATAATAAGCATTCTTTATATTTTAATATTTTTAATTCTGCTTATTTTTAATTATTTTAAATAATTATTGAATGCTAGATCATTTATCACATTTAATTCAGCATATAAATGAATCTTGTCTAAATAAAATATAAGAGGCTATTACTTTAATCTGGGCCATGCTATAATTTTCTCAATCATATTCCTTTGGAGGGTTAGCAACTATTTTTTTCCAGATATTATTCCTCATTTATTTTTCCTAATTTCCCTCTACTACAAATTGGCGCCCAACTTATTGCTTAGAACTCAACTAACCTGAGATAAAAGTTCATTGCCCCTCAACCCCTGAATAGGGTTCGGGCAGCCTTTTAGGCTACACTAGTGTGTATTGAAAGTTGAGTAGATCTGAGAGGCCTACAAAGAGCCACAGAGAGGCTCCCTCTCCCAACTCCCAGACAGAGAGCTAAGGCCAGGGTCAGGAGCAGCACCTGAGCCTGCAGCTCAGCTTGATCAGCAAGCTGTAACAACTGCAAGGAGGGACAGGTGATCCTAGAACACAACTGCCTGTGAGGTAATTTTCAGGCAGAAACAGTGAATTGAAGGCTTTGGATCAGGTAATTCTATGATATAAAAAGATATATAACCTTTTGATACTTAAAGATGAGAAACACAAAAAATATTTTTTGGGCTTTATGCGATGATATTTTGAATGGTTTGACAGGAATCAATTTAGGGAAAATAGACACCTTATCATTTATCAGCATTGCAATATTTATTCTCTTGTTTTACTATGTCTTAGAAAGGGTCCTAGATAAAAAAAATTCCTTGCCTTAGAAAAAAGAGTACAAGTAACACTAGAACTAAAGGTTCAGGATTTAATTAGTCAAAATAAGCAACAGCAAGGAGATAGAGATAACATTTGGAAACAAAGTCTAGAAGATAATTTACTAAAGCTAGCAAATCAAAATAAAGCAGATGCTGTAATATTTCAAATACAACATAAAGAGAAGCTAAGATTATGGAAGCAGGGCTTAGAACAGAAGATACAGGAAATTATACAGCAGCATGAACATCAGAAAGAGAAACTTACATCTTGGCAACAGGGCTTAGAGGAAATAGTAGAATTGAAGACACAAGAAATTATAGATAAGAGTAAGAGACAGAGATGAAAATGAATGTGAGAGACAGGAGCTTGAAAAGATGATAGAACAGAGGATGCAGCAGCTCACTGATCAGACTGAGCAGCAGAGAGAAAATAATGAGGAATGGAAGAAAGACTTAGAGAATAACCTTTTAAAATTAATCAGTCAAAATAAAATGGATACCAAACTACCAGAGTTACAATATGAGGAAAAATTCAAAATATTGAGGCAGAGTCTCGAACAGAGACTACAGGAACTCAAGGAACAGAGAGAGCGACAAAAGGAGAGATATGAAGAGTAGACACAGACCTTAATGGAGAAATTTAAAATTTCAGTTAAGGAAAATACTCAGGTAGAGACAGAAGAAACTAGAGAAAATCAATCAAGTACTATTAGAAAACAAACTTTAGTCTATCTGGTTAATATACAACAAAAACCTCCAGATGTTGATAATCCACAGGATTATGAGGAATGTGAATGGCAACCCATGGATGTGTTAGATCTGCGAAAATTTAAGGAAAGTGTCACTAATTTTGGAATGCACTCGCCATTTGTAAAACAACTCCTGACTTCTTGGCATTAAAAATAGAATAATCCCCAAGACTGGAAAGATATGGCAAGAGCAATACTAGAACCTGCTGCAAATTTACAGTGGGTTGCATGGTGGAGAGATGAGGCAGAGAGATAGCAGGCAAAATAGAGCCAGGGGAAGAAAGATTTCCATAGACCAACTGCTTGGTGAAGGTCGATTTTGCTGAGGTAGAGTACAGGCTGTATATGATGAAGAAACTCTGGCATTGTCTCAAATTTTCAGCCTTAAAGGCCTGGGACAAAGTCACAGAATCAGGGAAAGACTTGAAACATTTACTCAAGTCATACAAGGTCCAAAAGAAACCTTCCCTGACTTTTTACAAAGGCTAACCTCAGCTGTTGAAAGAAGTGTATCAGATTCAGTAGCAAGAAAGGCAATAATTGAATCTTTAGCCTTTGAAATGCAAGTGCTGAATGCAAGGAAGTAATCAGACCACACAGGGCAAGGTCAGCACCAATAGATGAGTGGATTGATATACAGCTGATATGACAGTAATAGGAGAAGCTGCCACTAGACACCTAGGGATGACCCAAGATTTCAAATGTTTTAATTGTTGTGGATGGGGTCATCTCAGAAATGACTACAGGAAAAACCAAAGTAATACAAGAAGGAGGCCTATGTCTTCTGGAATATGTCAAAGATGTGGCAAAGGCCGACATCTGACTAGGGAATGGAGAGCAACAACAGACAAATGGAGCAATACCCTGCCAAAAAACTTCTAGGGGGCCTCTTGCAGGCCCCAATGCCAAGGCAGGGAGAGTTCTCTTCCTCAGGACAATTAAACATCAGTGCTTCAAAAACAAATGTTCTGAGACTGGACAAGGCTGAGACAAGTTTTATAGACAATTCAGAAGGCCTCACAGGGAGCCAAAAGCAAATATTTTGGCAAACTTCTATAGACGATCAAAGACCAAAACTAAGAATACTAGTGAATAATACTGAGATTGAAGGAATGGTTGACAATGGAGCAGATGTTACCATTATCTCTTCAAATTCTTGGCCTGAAAGTTGGCCACTTCAAGAAGTAGACATCCAGTTTCAAGGAGTTGGGACTTTATCCCAAATAAAACAAAGTACCAGATGGCTTAAATGTATAGGACCAGAAGGTCAGGTAGGAAAACCGAGGCCATATATGGCTGATATAGCCATTAACTTATGGGGAAGAGATCTATTACAGCAGTGGAAAACCCAAATTAATATCCCCCCAGTGTCAGTGTCTAGTCATAAAACCCATCAGGATCCTAATAAAATTTAAAATTAGTTAGGAAATGTTATCAAAGTCAGTCACAGACTCCAAGCTGTCCATAAACAAGATATGGCAGAGGCCGATTTAAGTGAGCCACACAGTGGTGGCACACACCTTTAATCCCAGCACTTGGGAGGCAGAGGCAGGTGAAGCCTTTATTCCCAGCACTTGGGAGGCAGAGGCAGAGGATTTTTGAGTTCAAGGCCTGCCTGGTTTACAGAGTGAGTTCCAGGACAGCCCAAGCTATACAGAGAAACCCTGTCTTGGAAACCAAACCAAAACAAGTTGCTTTTTGTTAGGAAAAGAAGAAAGTAGCTGACTCTAGAGTAGAGAGTACAGTGTCTGTGAATTAAAATTGAGATTATTTGTGGAAAAATTTATAAACAGATTTGCCTGAATCAGGTGGGGATTATCACCTGCGGTTTGAAACTTAGATAGGGAAAATTGTCACTGACTCCAGAGTAGAGAATACAGTATATAAATAAAACTGTTCTAGGCAGAGGACCGAACAGAAAGATAGTGTAAATCAGTGAATTCAGATGATATAAAGTTATATTGCCTCACAGGAGACTCAGGTTCTGTTTAATGTGGGCCCCACGGGAATTCTGGGATCTTTTCCTGCTTGGCAAAATAGGGAAGGCCTAAAAAATAGGCACATACAGTATTTTTAGTTATTAAGTTTTTTTATTTTATTTTCAAGATGGGTGATGTATATATGATGATGTTTATGTCTCTTATGGAGACGGCTCTGGAACTGGCAGGGCCTAAAATGTCTATACAAAGCCAAGAATATTTATTGGGTACTAATTTCTAATGACTTGTTAATACATGCCATCCTTTATGAGGGCATGTATACAAAGTTATATTGCAGTTTGATTAAGTGATCAAACTAACCTGAAGAAAGGCAGTCGTCTTTCTTTATTGATCTTCATTGACAAAGCTGTGTACCCTGCAGAACTAACTGCTGCTTTTAAGTTTTATGTACTGCAGGATGAAAGAAGAGAAAGACAGCCCGAAAAAGATTCATACTTGGGGATGCTGAGACCTACTATTCCAGCTTCGTGCTTGATTCTACTGCAACTATGTCAAAGATTTGCTTCCAGAACTTTTCCAGAACAGCTGGCTTGGCTGTCCAGCCTTTCCAACTGTCACAGTCACGATGTTAACTAAGCAATGAACTCTCTCAGCACATAGTGACTGCAAGGCAAATGATGCCCACTAGCTCTCCTTTGACTAAGCCAATTTTCCTATTTCCCTTTGGGCTCCCAGATGGGAATTCTATGTCCAAATTCAGCTTGAAGAAGTTGATGAAGAGTCGGCGCCCCTATTCCCTGGGCTTGGGGACTGAGGTGGTTAATATTAGGCTATCCTTCTAGGGAAAAGTAATGGTTTTATTGAAACAGGGAGGAATAGTTAGAATTGATTATTTCTATATTGGTAGAAATCTCTATAATTGATACAAAGTTGAGGTCATAATCTCTTACATTGGTATAGAATTCATTTAAAGTTTTCACTGATATGAGCTTCTTATTGATATAAAAGTGAGATTAATATTGTTACTCTCTTAGGCATTGTGCCTATATAACACATTTAGGAATACAAGGCTTAGACCCAGTCCTTCTTTAACCTTTTTAACTGATTTGAGATGGTTAGCCTATAAGTCAAGGGCCTGTAGCAATTGCATGGCTCTGAGTTTATTGTTAGGATGTTTTCTAGATTTTAATTAGAAATAGCAGAGAGGACTTAATGGACAACAGTCCAGATTGCTTTATATAGATAGTTGGTTTTCAAAACCGTCAGAAGTCCACAGAAGTGACATCACTAGTATTTCTGTATTAATGTTCATTTTACTAGAGACCTGTCTGCTCCTGACAGCTCCCCTGTCTTGGATTCCAAGAAGAAATTGAGCATCTTTGGAGTTACTCCAGTTGTGGTGAGACAGCCACTAGGCAAGAATTGCCTCTTTGCATCTACAGACAAAATAGTGTCCAGAAAAGGACACACTTGCAGAAAAGCTGACTGATTATATCTGCCAAGACAGAGTGATCAGCCCTTAAAAATTCTGAATTACTAGGTCTGTCAGATGATCCTGGGCCAGAAGACTGAAGACCAGATGTTCCAACGTTTTGAAGTAAGGAACTGTCCAGGTGTTCAGCGGTCTATATAAATTGGCTAAGTTTTGGAAGCCATGCTTTATGCTTCCCATATCTTCAGTTAATTCAGTCATTCTGGATTTCTGATGGGGTTGAAGACTTATAGTCTCACAGCCAATGCAGGCTATTTACTTTGAGAGGATAGTTATCAGATGGCATTCATTTTAGAGACAGGACATAAGCCAGGTTCAGAACTAAGCCTTTTAGTTAAGAGAGATAGCAGAGGTTCTATTTAGTTAACAAAAATTATAGACTAGGTATTAGGTCTGTCTTGTACTTTAACAATTACAACATGGTAATATAGTTTGTGCTCAATATATGTGAGATAAAAGAGTCCTTTAATTAGACAAAAAGGGGGAAATGTTGTGGATAGCCTCAGCCTTGTATTTTGATCCTAGTTCCACCCTTCTGTGAGGGGCTGCAGAGGATGATTGAATCTGTACACAAGTGATGTCTTGTAAACCTTCTGTTAAATTAAAACCTGTAAAATAAAGGCTAGAGCCAGAGATTGGGCAGTAGAAGGGGAGGCGGAGAAAAAGGCTTAGGGGAGGAGAGAGTGAGAGGAATTCGATATAAAAGGCAGAGCAGAAGCAGAAGCAGGGGAGTCGATGGGAAAGAAGAAGAGAAGGAGAAGGAGGAGAAGGAGGAGGAGGAGGAGGAGGAGGAGGAGGAGGAGGAGGAGGAGGAGGAGGAGGAGAGAGGAGGAGGAGGAGGAGGGAGGAGGAGGAGAAGGAGAAGGAGAAGGAGAAAGCAGGAGGAAGCTGGCAGAAGGAAGCCAGATATAGAAGGAAGCCGACGACGGCGGAGTCAGAGCTCGGAGTACAAGCACGCGGCCTGGAAAAACCACAAGTTATAAGGGATCTCATAGCCAGGGATTAGAGTAGTGTAGCGGTAAACCTGCCCAACCTAGGCGTGCTATTTATACCATAATTATTGAGTTGTGTTTTCCTTTACTGGTCTCAATTGGGTAGGAGATTTACAGCGGGAAATTTGGGTGTTAAATAACTCCTTCTACTACATAGAGCAAAGATACTCTTTTCTCTAAGTTGCAAGGAGAAACGGAAATTGAAAAATGTATCTAGAGAAAAAAGGCTGCAATTATCCTTGATCAAAACATTTAAAAATTTCCTTAGCTTTGAGATGTAAGATGTAGATTTGGGCAAAGTTAGAAGGGAGATGTCAACATTAAGGAGTCTAAAGAGTACTGCAAAAGAAAGAAGAAGTGTATTCTTTTAGGATTTAGAAAGATTTTGAAATTAAAATGATTTGGAAAACACACCATGTGGTCTTCAAAATAAAGAGCTCAGTCTGTGGAGAGAAATGAAAGCATGAGGGTCTGACTAGGAAGGAGAGGCTCAGTCTGGAAAGAACTCCTGCAAATCCAACAAACAGATATGATTCACCCATTGATAAGACCACAATGATTCATCCATTGTTAGGTATGTTCTGTCTCAGGCTGTAGCCCTTTACACTGCCCTCTTACATTATCCTAGAAGTTCTGAGAACAGTGACAGGAATTACATGTGGTAGATCAGCCAGGTTTAGGTCACAGTGACAGAGATGAGGTGTTATAGGAAACTGGCAATGCTTTTTACACAAGTTTTGAGCATGGCAATCAAAGCTATGTACATTTGTTTGGTCTCAATTCCATCCTTGTGTTCTGGAGCATTTTGGAGAGTCATCTGGACTTTGTGCAGTTTGTATAGGTGATAATTTGATTTATCTAGTTCAGCTACTAAAAGAAAGGATACATTCTTGCACTGTATAATGATTTTCTTTGCTTAATGCTGTACACCATGCATAATTATGACTCCATTGCATGACACCTAGTAGCACTGTAAATATGTTGTGTATTTATAATCTGTGACATTCAAACAAGGAAATAATACCAGAAGGCAATTCTCAGAGTGTGTCTTCATTAATAATCAATACATGTCTGAGGCTGTGGAACCTGTAACCACAATTGTCTATTAACCTGAGTGTTCTTATATGTTTTATGGTCTCTGTGAAGAGCAAAGACTAGTCCAAGGACATAAGATTTTGTATTCTCATAACATGTTTCTAAACTATTTCCAAAGTACTTGAGCCAATTCATACTTCTTCAATCATTGCTGCAGAAGGTATAAAAAAAAAATCCACTGATTCTTGTAGCTGAAATATGAAAGAATGGTGGTGTCAATGATGATTTCAAGATTACTCAAGAGGGTTCTTTTTTAATGTGTATATATTCTCTTAGTTGAGGGTGATAATGTACTAAGCTAGACCTTAATAAAATACAACTATTAATTTTTCCAAGGCATCAATATCTCATGCAAAGGTCAAATGCCCATCACCAATAATTGACAATGATGGGAACAAAAGAAAGCTCTGTGGGCTCACACTGAGCTGGTAATATTTTCAGTTTGCCATGATTTGTACCTGTAATGCTGTGGTAGCAATGAGTGATGAAAATCAACCTTATAATTCATTGTTCTTTGTGATGCTGCTCTATCTTCCTTTCTTCTCTCAGATTCTGTATTCACCAGAAAAAGAATTTAGAAGCTTAACACTTAAGAAGTCCTAGGTAAAAACAGGCAAATTGAGCACTTAGAATATGAGCCAAAGATTCCCATATGAGAACACTTTCAAAAGTGATATATTGGCCTGTTAGTATAAAGATCAATTGTTGGGAGCCAACTTCTAGCAGAAAACAGCTATCATCTTTACAGCCATCTCGAGCCATATACTCTGACAAGAGACTTGTTTTCAACAGCCTACAACAGCTGAGCACACTCTCATAAACATCTTGTTTTTCTCACGTATCTTGTTTTGCTGCTTAGTGCCCCCAGCTGCAAGGCACACGTGGTCTCCACACTGCTAGCTAAGTGCATGTGATATCCATGCTACAAGGTACATGACATAGTGCCTTCAGCTGTGCTTGTCCATGAGGGTAAGGCACATGGTAAAGGGTATAAATACCCAGGATTTCCTTTCAATAAACGAGACTTGATCGTCTCCATTCTTCACGTCTCTCGCCCCTCCATCCCCACTCTCTCTCTTGCTAGACCCTGACTCGCAGACTGGAGCAGCAGAACGGGCTGAGACAAAATGGGGCCCAATGCGGGGCAGCAAGAATAAAAGACCCAGTGAGGGACATTACTGGAAGAAGGGTCGACTGAAAATTCAGATGTGAAACAGAGGTGATTGCTGCTGCAACCTGCCATGTGGAGACCAGTAAGTCATAGTAATGATAATGGGGCAAGAAATGAGTCAGCCTGAACTCAACTCTCTGTTTTTGTTTTGTTGTTTGCTGTTTACATGTATCAATTGTCTACTTCTGTTTCACTGTTTAAATGCTGTGTTTCACGTCCAAAAGAAAAAGAAAACACATAGAATCCAAAATACGACCAAAGGTTGATGATGATTTGTCAGAGCCAGATTGTGGTGACCTAGAGGAAGAGGCAGCCAAATATTATGACCCTGAATGGCCCTCTTCCCGAAGGCCCCCTCCCTGTGCACCTCTGCCTCCAGATGCTCCCACTATGGTGGTTGTAGATCACAGAAAGGAGTTACAGGACAAAATTTCTCCCCTTAAACAACAAATTTCTCTTCTTAAACAACAAATAGAGTTAGAGTAAGAGTATCAGAACTTAATTAATCAGCTACAAAAATTAAAGACAGGGAAGAGGTTTCAAGAGGCCAATGAAAATCACCCAGGTCCTTGCGTTCCTCAACCCAGAGTCCAAAGATGATCCCTGTCCTCTGGTTTTAGTTCAGCCACAGATCAGCCAGAGGAGGGAGAGGCTGAGGTTTTCCCTGTATCAGAGACTAGAGATGCTCAAGGGGTTGCGTGGAGACATCACACAGGGTTTAATTTTCAAATTATTAAAGAATTGAAAAATGTAGTGTTACAAGACGGTGCCACTGCTCCTTTACTCTTACAATCTTAGAATCTGTTGCAGAGGAGTGGCTGACTCCTGGTGATTGGAATAATCTAGTGAGAGCAGTTCTTATTGGTGGTGACCATCTTATTTGGAAATCAGAGTATCATGAGAATTGTAAAGAGACAGCTAGGAGAAAATCAGGCAGGCAATGGTTGGTTCTTGATACCTTAGTAGGAAAAGGGCAATTTGCTTCTAGTGATAACCAGATGCAGTATGACCCAGGCTTATTTGCTCAAATTCAAAATGCAGCCATGAAGGCTTGGCATAAACTCCCAGTAAAGGGAGACCCTGGTGCATCTTTAACAGCAGTCAGACAAGGGCCTGATGAAAGATTTTTCTGACTTTGTTCATTGACTAATGACAACAGCAGGGAGGATTTTTGGTAATGCAGAGGCAGGTGTAGATTATGTGAAACAACTTGCATATGAAAATGCCAATCCAGCCTGCCAAGTGGCCATTAGACCCTATAGGAAAAAGACAGACCTTACTGGGTATATCAGACTCTGTTCTGACATAGGGCCCTCCTACCAACAGGACTTAGCTATGGCGGCTGCCATGCAAGAACAATCAGTAAGAGATTTTTTGGCAAGTAGAGACAAAAAGGCCTGTTTTAAATGTGACAAGCCTGGACACTTAACAAAATATTGCAAAGCAGAATATGAGTTAACCCAGAGACAGCCCAGAAAACAGCCTGGGCTATGCCCACTTTGCAAACATGGAAGGCATTGGGCTAGTGAATGTAGGTCCAAGACAGATGCACAAGGAAACACCCTTTCCCATAATCAGGGAAATGGGAATAGGGGCCATCCCAGGCCCTGAACCAACACAAGCCAAGACAGGCTTATGGGGCAGTCAGTTTCATACAAGCAAACAACAACCCCTTTTGAACTTAGTCGAGCAACACCAGGAAGCACAGGACTGGACCTCAGTTCTGCCACCCACACAGTATTAACCCCAGAAATAGGACCTCAGGCCTTACCCACCGGAGTGTTGGTACCACTCTATCCAAATGTGTTTGGACTGATAGTGGGAAGAAGCAGTGCAACTATGCAGGGACTACAAATTTTTCCTGGAGTTAAAGACAGTGATTATCAAGGCAAGATTAAGGTAACGGCCAAGGCAATACAGAATATAGTCACCATTCCTACAGGAAGGAGGATAGCTCAAATATTGTTACCTCCATTGATTCCTACTTATCACAAATATAAGAGTCCAAAGAAAGGGATCAAGGCTTTGGTTCCTCTGATGCATACTGGGTACAACCTATAGTTAAACAAAAACCTATGATGACAATATTGCTTGATGGAAAGGCATTCCAAGGGTTGGTTGATACAGGAGCTGATGTGACGATCATCAAACAAAGTGATGGCCTACCTGGCCTCTGACCCCAACCTTAACAAATTTAAGGGGTATTGGCCAAAGTCAAAATCCACAACAAAGCTCTAAGGTGCTGACATGGAAAGATAAAGAAGGAAATACAGGTAATATACATCCCGGGCCTTCCCATTAATCTCTGGGGCCGAGATCTATTATCTCAGTTGGGATTGATTATGTGCAGCCCTAATGAAGTAATCATGGCTCAAATGATAAACTCTGGATTTTCTCCAGGGAAAGGATTAGGAAAAAGTGAAGGTGGGATTACCCATCCTATTGAGGTCCATGGTAACTCTGGAAGAAGAGGCTTGGGGTATTTTTGATGGGGGCTATTGATTCAGCTGCACCCCTAGGGTGTTGTGCTGATCCCATCACCTGGAAGGGGGACTCACCCATCTGTGTAGATCAGTGGTCCATAACCACTGAAAACTTACAAGCTGCTCAGTTGCTAGTGAAAAATCAATTTGAAAAAATTCAAAAGGGGGAATGGTACCCTACCAAGGGATCACCCAGAAACTTTAAATTTTTTAACTTTGGATTCCAAAGGAAAATCTCCTGCAGATAGATTCTGGCATCCTGATACCAAAAAGAATTTTGCAACAGTCCTCTGCAAAGACACATTAACTGGAACCTGGAATGGGTCAGATCCAGTGCTTATCTGGGGAAGAGGTTCTGTCTGCATATATTCCCAAATGGCAGATGCCACACGCTGGCTGCCAGATAGACTGATTAAACAAATAGACAACAATAACAAATCCAGGGAGGAGAAACCCCCTGAGAAGTGTATTTTTTCTTTGCAGGAAGCATGAAGATGCTTCACAATTGTCTTCAAACTGGAGCAGATCAACCAGCAAACCTGACTTGGGAAATTCTCAGTGCACCTCCCCCACCTCCAGGGTGGCTCTATTAGAATCTTGGTTCCATGACTTATGATTTAGTGGGATACATTGTTTAGACCCAAGAGAGAACCCATTACCACAGTTACTATAGTTGTTTTTTGGGTTTAGGATTGACTGGGGCAGGGACAGGGATTTCCTTACTTGTTTTGTTAAGATCAAAGCTATGATCAGTTCTGTACTTCTACAGATTTAGATTTAGAAAGAATGGAATCTGCTAGATTGCATTTGTAAAATTCAGTATCCTCCTTAGATGAAATAGTGTTACAGAATAGAAGAAGTGCCCCCAGCTGGTCTCCATACTGTTAGCTAGGTGCATGTGATAACCACACTCCAAGGTGCATGACATAGTGCCTTCAGCTGTGCTTGTCCATGAGGGCAAGGCACGTGGTAAAGAGTATAAATACCCAGGATTTCCTTTCAATAAACGAGACTTGATCAAACTCTCTGTCTTGTCTCCATTTTTCACATCTCTCGCCCCTCCATCCCCACTCTCTCTCTTGCTAGACCCTGACCAGCGGACTGGAATCAATGACATTCTGTGAATTGTTCATGAAGACATTCTTGGTGGAAATAAAAAATAGTAATACGTTCTTTGCATTCTCACAGTATGGGGTTTGTTAACTCTTCTTAACCAGTGGTTTGCCTTTCATCAGACCTAAACTCCCATGTTCTATGCCCTACTATATGAAAAGATAATCAGTGTCTGTTCCTGAGCCTGGTGACAGGGTGCCTAAAAGATATGTTGCTAAAATTCTATATAGAAGACTCTGTTTCTCTGGGATAGAACAGTTTTTAGAGGGGAAAAAACCTGGATGAGGTTATTTATTTATGTAATGTCTAAGGAGAAGGAAAACAAGTAATAATATAACAACATTCTCTTTTGGAAACATATTGTGGTCAGAATCTTTATCACAATAGAACATAATGTAGACAGTTTTGTTTCTCCAGGAACAATTGTCAAAAGTTTATCAGTTTTGATCATTCATAAATCACTTCATTTCCTAAGGCTTTTAGAAGTTTTGATTCTTCAAAGATAAAAAAGATCTGGCACTACTCTAGAGACATTTGGTATTTTGTATTTTGTTTGCATCTGAGTGGTAGATGTGTGAACATGGGTGATTTCTACACGTCCTTCCTCTTGCATTTGGACACATGAACAGGATTTAACAAATTGTCTCACACAAGATAGGCAAATTCCCATAAGGCCAATCCAGGCATCTAGTTTCTCAGCCTGTCACATCATAGTGGCCCTCTCATCTACGTCTGTCTACAGAGAAGCTGAATTTATGCATACATGAAGGGGTAAACATTTATTTGTCCTATGAGTCAACTTAGAGCCTATTTTTTAATACCAAAGAAGGTGGTTGAATAATTTATATGTCTATGGATTTTACTGCATAGTATACCATCCTCATTCATTCAACATTTCCAAATATCTTCTAAGATCTTCATTTTTATTTTTTTTTTTTAAGTTTTGAGCTTTTGTGCACAGGAACAAAAATGAAGCCTGCTTTCTCAATAACAAATGTTATGAATCTACTTAAGGGCAAGGAGGATGGGATCTCCAGGTTTGTAGTCTTATGAACAATTGCTTACAGTGTAAGTCAGGGATATAATGCAATATAATGTAGTGTAATATAATTCCCAGTGCCCATTTTTATAGAGATGCTTTTTGCTTACTGGTTATCATAACCACATTGTGTCTTGTACAAAGCTTAATAAAGATAGTTACTCTCTTTTTTTTTTTTCTTTTTCTTTTTTTTTTTTTTTTTGGTTTTTCGAGACAGGGTTTCTCTGTATAGCCCTGGCTGTCCTGGAACTCACTTGGTAGACCAGGCTGGCCTCGAACTCAGAAATCCGCCTGCCTCTGCCTCCCAAGTGCTGGGATTAAAGGCGTGCGCCACCACCGCCCAGCTGATAGTTACTCTCATAGTTAGCCCTCTAACTCACCAAATTAACTTTTTAATTTCTTAAGGCATTCACCCATCCATCCATCCATCTATCCATCTTTTCCTCGATCCAGTTTTATAATCTCTATGTTGAAAATGAGGACTTCCAATTTTTCATTGCCAAGAAACTTATACCTAGGAGAGCAAGCACTAGTTTAATTACAGATTGTTGCTACACTTTCCTCCACAGTAGTTTAACCACAAAATACCTTAGTCATTTTCATGATTACTGTTGCAACTGATTCAGGGTTTTTTCTCTTGTATGAGAGTCCATGTTGAAAGCCTTCATTGATTCACTACAAAGTAGTGGAACGACTAAGTATAGCCAGAAAGATTATTTTCTTAAGTTCCTCTGATAGCTTTGCTTTGGGAAAAGGTAATGAGGGATACAGAAGGGTTAAAGCAGTGTGCTTTAACCTAGAAAGAAAGGCTATTTAGATCAGCCTGCCAGTTTTAGTAATGGGAGTGTTTGTGCCAGTACAGTAAATATGTTCAGTTCCAATTTCCTCATATTACCTATCATTCTTTCTGAGTCTTGGATGATCTTTAACACAATAGTGGAGGTGCCAAGAAAATATTAAAAGAGCCATGGATGAAGGGCAACACCCAGCAGCCAGAGTCAATGAAGCTTGTCTGATTGGGGCTTTAAGAAGTATTTCTCTAAGCCCAGAGTACGCAGCTGAAAGTCTAAGGTTTAAAAAAGTGGTTTGCCAGAAAGAGCAACTACTGATCTCGTGATTTGACTTTAAATTAAAAAAAAAAAATCCCAGCAAGTAAAAGAACATGATGACACGTGATACCACCCTCATATGGTATCTCAGGACTGCTTTCTCACTAACACAGACCTTTGTTTCTCTGGACTCTGGGATACTTCCAAGAACTACTCATCTGGTGATGAGGGAGGCCTTACCCACACTGACTGGATCATCTGTGGGCCACCACAGAACAGCGAAACTAGGGCTTGGGCTTGCACTGCTTCTCTTCTGTTGGCAGTGTTCTGATAGATATTAGAAGGCTTAAAAATCACTGGACTTGCTCTAGTAAAGGAAATCTGAATTTCTCTCATCTTTCCCTCTTACATTCATGAACAGCCACATGTACACACACATTGTTCCCATTTTTATAATTATTTATCAAGAATGATTAGAGGCTACTATATTTGTCAGTTTCCAAGGATGTTGAGAGTGAGTGGTATGTTGGTGGTGCTTTAAACATATTGACGCCAGTGATGGCAAGACTGGTTTGCATCCTTTTTTAAGGCAAGCATGGTATGAGTAGAGCCCCTGTGTAAGAATCTCCCTGATGTTTCTATTTCACTTCAGCTGAATGGCTCCTGGAAGCCAAGAGCTTGCTTTTAATCAGCAAACCATTTTCATTTTCTTTCATTTTATTTAAATGTACTTAACTGGCTGACTTGAACATATTATTAATTATATAAAAACCTGAGTTCCTTTAACCCAGAGCTCACTAATTAATTTTTCCCTGATCACTGGGAGAAAAACAGAAACTATAAAGTATTGTCCTGTGAGCTCGCATAGGCTTGTGGGGGTTTGTCTGCTTAAGAAGCAACATGAGCAGAACATTTCAACGTAGCATCTAAGTTAAATAGAGGCTGGACCCTGCATCTGTTAGGAGGGGGAACAAAATAAACCAAACCCCTCGACATTATAATCTTGTTACACTCCACCCTCCCAACAAATCAAACAACTTTAACTTTCAAGATAATAATGATAACACATACAAAAAGAAACCCTAATGTTACTGAGATAAAACAGCCAGGTTCTAACCTTAATAAAATAAACCATAATCAGTCACTTTCCAGTGCTAGCCAGACTGAAGCTGTTTCTCTGGAAAAAGGAATCAGAATCACAGAAATACAGAAGTCTAAAAGACTCCAGAGTCCAGATAGCCCCTCGCTCTACCTCTAGTAAACAGTAGAGCCTACACCTGACCTCTGTCCCTGCCTCCTCTTCAACGACATTCACCAGGGTGCCTTTCTCTCCTGTATGTATAGCTACAGTGTCTTGCTTTCTATCCAATGTTAGCATCCATTCTTTATCTCTTAATTATACCATCCATCACGAATATCATGAGGCCTTCATATCAGAGATTCATAACTCATTGAAGCATAGTTCTTGTTTGGTTCCTTCTATCTAAATCTGAGTGTAGCCATTCTTGTCTCTTAGTTACTTCAATGCAGGACTTCCTCCCCTGACACTTGTTCACCCATGAAATGAGATCCAACTATTAAGGAGAGAAAACCTCTTTCTTTCTGTGGGCTATGCTTTGAGGTTCCTTCATGCCTTTTAGCTTATTGGAGCTTCCACAGAAGGTATCAAGGCTGTCCACCTGACACTACTTGAAGTGAATATTTGATCTAGAAATCCACAGAAACGGAAACAACAGCTCGCAAGGTTATATTAAAAGAACAGCATTTTTTGTTTCATTATTTGTTTTTGTTTGGCTTCTTCAGGTCTTATGTAGCCCTGGCTGACCTTGAATTTGTTACAAATCCAAAAAGGATAATCTTGAACTTTTGATCCTCCACCTTCCATCTCCTCAGTGCTGGAGTGATGGGCATGTAGCAATTGCCTCCCTGGGTTATCATAGAAACCAGGACTCTGAATACATAGGCAACTATTTTAAGATACATCGCTATGGCTAAAAGAATACTTTCCAAGTAGCAAGAATATCTCATAGTTTGTAATAGTGTTAGTGTTCATAATTCATTCTGATTAGTCTCTATTACAAATACAATAGCTCCTCTTGCTAGTTTAATGTCAATAAAGGAATTGCATTTGAGAACTAGAATTTTTCAAAACCAACTAAATATATAAACACATAAAGGAACAAATATTTATTTAAAGTCTCTATACATTCATTGCTCTTTTAAAATTTGCCTATGAAATAGTAAGAATCTTTGACACTGCCTTTGGTCTTCAAAATCTTTTCACTATCTGTTTTCTTTCTGGTATCTTGTGGTTCGTTTCTATCTTCCTGATTTATCAGTTCCTCCTACTCTGCTTTCCATACTGGTCTACACAAAAAAGCTCTCTCGCCTTCTCATGGCCCTGTGTTAGCTCCTAAGTTCTGCTGGCTGAGCAAAACTCCAGGCACCCAGACGAGACAGCTGAGGAGACTTCTGAATGTCTGCCCCCGCACAGTGACATTCTCAGCTCCGACAGGGTCAGACAGTTACCAGGAAATGCTTCCCATCAGTTCTTCTCACTTCCCTCAGTTCCTCCTGATGTCGTTTTGTAGACAAGCCAGATTTTTAGCTTTAAAAACATGTGTGACCCAAAGAAAAATTGGGCTGGCATTCAACTGCATATCCTACTGTTTCCCTGATCTTACTTCTTTCCTGGCAGTTGAACAGCCATTATAATTGCTCTTTCCAAAAGAATCTGATAGTTTTGACCCACAAGCAAGCCAAGCTCCGGTCAGTTGGTCCTTCACAGCCCCTGTCCCTGATGTTAACAAAAAGGACAGAAGTGTATAGTCAGTTTTCCTTCATTGCCCCTTACAGCATGCTTCTGTACTAACCACTGGAAGAGTCATGAATGTCAATCCCCATAGCGAGGGCGCCATTTATAGTCCACCTGTTGGACTGCCTCAGCAAACCAGGTTACCCCAACCTTCATCACTTCAGCTCCTGTCACTTGATACCCATACCCTGCTTTGGAAGGTTTTCTTTGTTTGTTTGTTTGTTTGTTTGTTTGTTTTTTGTTTGAAAAGCAATGAACAAAAGAGGAGACAGGGGAAGAATGCAGATGTGCAAAAGAATGTAGACACTGCACTGCTTAGAATTTCCTAATAAAAATAAGTTAATGAATGCAGTTCACTGAGCATTTTCTGTGTGTCACCATTGATGAGATTTTATGGGTGTGATATCATAATTTGGCTGTCTTTGACCTGCCCCTCCTGGCCATTCTGAATTCTGCAGACGTTATGCAGATATTTTGCCAACTTAGAGAGCCATGCCAAAAGGCTGCTTTATTTGGGCAGAAATCAAAAGGCTTTGTGGACTTAAGCAAAGACAAGCATGGTTACTTTCCCCAGTTTCATGCTGCTCAGCTGTGGCTAGAATGTGTTTGTAAATATAGCTAGAGATTGACCTAAGCTCCCTTATGGCCAAATATGAATACATTTCTAGTCATCCTTGCATTTACAAATTTGTAACATTATACACTTCACACTACCTTCTTCCCCATTAAACTAATCGAAGTCAGGTCAGGCCAACCATCCATAGTCAAAGAGATTAGACAAGCCAATTGATCAAATAGAGGAAATGACCAGAAGCCTTTCCTGCCTGGCACACACATGGAAAGCATCATTTCACGTTAGTGTCTGGCCTCTTTCATTCTTTTGGACTGGGGAATACTCATAAATGTTGTCAGGTCCTTGGAAATTAGGACTCTAAGAAAGGGTTAGAAATGCATTTGGTTCATAAATAAATGTGAGCAAAACACAAATATATGAAAGCTACTCCACGAGGTTTTAAAGAACCATTGACATGAATAAAATGGAGCCCATTCAACTTAAAAGAATTTGGCCCCCACTTCTGTAGTTTCCTTTACCTCCCCTCTAGAGGACAATGGAAATCTTCAGGGATTTGCCAAAATTGTTGGTGACTGAATCCAAACAATACAAGGTTTTGATAGTAGTTCCTTTGTGTTTTCCTTTCATCTGACTGTTTCCATACAGGTTGATGCCAACACTGACAGGAGGGCTCTGATGCCACCCAGTAGTTCCATCAACTATAAATGGCACACCGGTTCTGGAAGCTGGAGTGTTAAAAGGCTGTGCTCATAACTTCTTGGATTTCACAAGCTATTTAGTTGGCTTTTATTTAAAAGAGCATTGTGCTCCCCTCAGCCTCAAGTTGGCTTCTGCTGCCTGCCACCTGTTGTGCTCTTTCCTTTCATATTATAGGGGAAGGGGTCAGGGACAGGGAAGCTGGTGTTTATTTATTTTATTTTGATTATCTTTTCCTTCAGTTCTAACCTCTAAACTATCTATCTAGCTTGGGTCAGTTAAGTCTAATAAAAAAATAATAAAATTCTCCTAAGTCCACTAAAGAGGATGCTGTGACCTTTGAGGTAAAAACGGTAGTTCAGCTAGGTGTGGTAGTACTTAAGAGATTGAAGCAGGAGGATCACAAGTTCAAGATCAGCCTGGACTTTATAGAGTGCTTTCCAATTCAGCCTGGGATACATAGTCAGACTCTATCACACACAAAAAGAAAATACTAATCAACAACCTCCTCAAACAGTAAGGTATGTGTATATATCTTCATATATAATGTAATTCATATATATGTATGTGTGTATACATACATACACATACACATACATACGTATGTGACTATCCTTACTCCCTTATTTATGATCTTCCTTCCTTCTTGCATCAAGTGTTCTAGAACCCACTATGTAGACCATACTAGCCTTGAACCCATGACAGTCTTCATGCCTCTACACATGTGCTTGGATTACAACCTTGAGCCACCCTGCCTAGTATTCATTATCCTTTCTAAACCTATTCTTAAAGGGTAGTTTTTAGACACTTAGTCATTTTTGTCATTTTTGTTCAGATTGTGAGATTGTTTTAATGGCAGTAGAAATCCGGAAATACCAAAGGGGAGGACAGAGATTCAGCAAATGAGATTTTAAAGCCTCAAAAAAGATTATTTTTAAACTAGTTGCTTAAGTCATGGATAGCTCACCCCAATAGTCATAGTTAAAGTCCAAACTCACATTGAAGCCCCCGGAGTCATTTCTACCACAGACAAAGGCTGCATGTGCCTTAAGCAGTTCCTGAAGTTTGAGGTGTTTTGCAAAGCCTGTTTCTGAGAAGACATTCAGCACAGAAATTTTATTCTCCTTATAGAAGTTAAGAATTGAACCCATGCCCATTCTTTCTCTCTGCAGACCAAGAAAGTATTCCCAGGCAGTGGCTCCAGGCAGATTTGGCAAGACAAGCTTGGAGGAAAGCTACCCTTCCGGTCTTAGCACCCGTTCAGCAGTTAGAAAAAGCTGAGGTTGACAGAAGTCTGTGAATGTCCAAAATTAGTTGTGGAGGTTCCTTGGAGCTTGATGGATACTTAGACCATTCATCAGTGGATCTATCCAGCTGAGTGTAGAATGGATGTGGGCAGACTGTTATAAAAGAGGTAGAGTGATGAGTAGGGCAGAGAAAGAATAAATTCATTCAGGACTGAAAGGGTCCAACTTGATATTCCAGCTCTGCTTAAATGACACATGGGATCTTGGAAAAAGCATCAGTCATCCATTCTTGGATCATATACTTATCTTTGTATCATTAGAAGTTTCTATGATGTTGACTTATTAAACCTTTGTTTAATGATAGATTTTTGTTTTTTAATGATAGATCACACATCAGCTCCTCGTTTGTAGGATGCAGATTCAAATTGTTATTTTTGAAGAAGAGTAACGTTCTCAGGTTCCGTTAATTGTGATCCAGGTCACCTCGTATGACTAAGTCAAGCTCTGTATTACTTGCCACTGTGACCAAATGCCTGATGGAAGCCCCTGAAGGGTGAGAAGGATTTCCTTTGGCTCAGTTTAGAGTATCCAGTACATTATGGTGGAAGGGGCATGTTAAAGGACAAGTTCCCGTCTGTGACAGCATGAGCACTCAGCAGCAGCTTCTTGTATGTTGTTTATTCAGGAAACAGAGAAATTGTTCCAGACTAGAACTGTCTATCCCCTTTAAAGACCACCCCTAGTGACCTATATACACTGCTCATAGAACTTTCTTACCAAAGGCTCCACAGTGTTCCCAGATAACATCACCAGCTGGAAACTGAGCGTTATGACACAAAAATTTCCAAGGACTTCCCATGCACAAGACCTAAAAAAACCTCAAAGAAAGGAGTAAGCAAGTATCCAAGGAAGTCATTTGCTATGCTTACTGCCCTGAGAGGCCACAGCTTGGTTTTTTGTTTGTTTGTTTGTTTGTTTGTTTTTTTAGATAAATTTGCCTTCCATGCAAATGGTAATGACATCCTAAGAAAAGCACATGGCCATAGAACCTTACCAAGCTTTTCTACTTGACAATGCTTCTCTGTGCTAGCCAATCATTTATGTGCTAGAGGGTAACATTACAAGAAATGGAGAAGAGAGATAAATCATAGTTCTGCTTCATTTCAGAATGAAATGAGAACTTTCTTACTCATAAATAATATAAAGATAGAACTATTGGTAGAATGTATATAGAAAATTGCATTTGTTGAGTTTGGGGCAATTTCCACTGTTCAACTAAGTAATATATATATATATATATATATATATATATATATATATATATATATATACATATATATATATATGTATGTATATATATGCTAATTATATATGTATATATAATAACAATATTAAATACATATGTATGCATATAAAACAACTGAGTAATTTCAGTGATTCTATATATCAATTCAACATTTCCACATTTTCCTTCAAACCAGCATTATGCAAATGAGAAGATTATATGAAATGTTCATTTTTCTTTGCCCAGAAAGATGTAAAAGATCACATACAAAACACCAGAACAACTTAAGACAGACACTGTGAAACAACAACAAAAAATATTAAAAACCTTTATATTCAGAGCCTTAAATATGTGTTTTGTTTTGCTGTTTTTGTACAATGGACCCCCCACATATAAAACTCATTCCAAAACTGAACCCTAACCACATGAAAATTATTTAGGGATCCTTCAACTGCAAAAACTCAGTGGAGTTTAGTACAAGAAGGCATAAGACATCAATTAATCAATGCATTTCTATAGTAGTTAAAAGGAAATTTGATACTATATCAAGAAACTTAAAAATGATAAAGTAATCAACTCACCCAATTAGCCAACTGACAGGTGTGAGAAGCAGAATTAAAAACCCAAAGTATGCAGCACACACACACACAAACACATACACACACACAAACACATACACACAAACAAACACATACACACATACACACACACACACACACACACACACACACACACACACACACACACGCTAAGAGCCTCAGAAACAACAGGAAGTAGTCCTAAATGCTTAGCAGCCAAAGGAAAACCTTGCAATAACTATCAAACTGTAAGAGCCAGAAGTTAGATATCCTGCTCTTTACAGTTCTGAAGAACAGGTAGTTACACATAAAGTATACTTCTTTGTAACATTGGCCATCTCTCATACCTGAGAAATTTTGTTTCAGCATTCACATGACTCATCCTAAATTTCATTAAAAATGATTGTAATATTTTTCTTTATGTGTGTGTGTGAGAGAGAGAGAGACAGAGAGAGACAGAGAGAGAATTAAATGACATAATTTCTAATAAACAGAAACCAGAGGCTTACATCTTTTTGCATAAGGAATTGACAGCTTACTCTCAGCTACATGACTCCCTTTTAATGCCAACCTTCTCATGCTTTTGATTCAAACATTCCTAAGGAACACACATGTGTGCTAACTTGAATTGGAAATGTCCCCCACAAACTCCTGTACTTGAACACTTGATTCCCAGTCAGTGGCATTATCTGAAGTTATAGAACAGTGGTTCTCAACCTTCCTAATGCTGTGACTTTTTAATTGTAGTTCCTCATGTTGTGGTGACCCCCAACCATAAAATTATTTTGTTGCTACTTCATAACTGTAATTTTCCTACTGTTATAAATCATGGTGTAAATATCTGATATGCACCCCCAAAGGGGTAGCAACATCCTGGTTGAAAACCTTTGTTCTAGACCCTTTAGGAAGCAAAGCATTTCAGGAGGAAGTCTATCACTAAGGGCAGGGTGAAGTGCTCTGTGCTAGCCCTAAGCATGGCCAACATGATGCTAACAATTTTTCTTCTCCTTTTTCTCTCCCTTGCAAAATCATTCAATGACCTTCTTAAAGCTAGCCCCTATGTTCTATTATCTTATGTGGCAATGACTCTTTCCTAAACACCAAGGTCCAGATTAAGGTTAAGGTTCCTATTTTGACTGCACTGGAAAACAGGTCCAATCAGGACTCTTCCCCCTTTTTCTCTTACAACAAACAAACAAATAAACAAACTCCTTACAAACTACCTGCTCTCTGCCATTGTTCAAGTTAGATGCAACCTCTCTCCCCTCCCTCTTGAATTCCCCCTGCTTTTCCTCCAGGGTAGTAAGTTTCCTTTGTGCTGAGGATTTGGAGTTTGACTGTGCTCTATACAGATTCCAAAGGACCCCTTTACACAGACTTTGACAGTTTATGACCCTTACCTCATTTCTTGCTAGCTTGCCCACTTTCAGTTTCCTATATGTGGATAAAATGTGATCTCTCAGATGTATATGCTCTTGCTTTCATGCTTTCTTTTCCATGATAGAATCCACCCTTTAGGAACCAAAGACAAAATGAACTCTCCCTTAAGTTGTTTTTGGTCATGGAGTTTCATCACAACAACAAAAATGTAGCATAAATATCTGCACAAAGCCCAAGTATAAGAATGATTACTGTCACATTGTAGTAAATAAATATCTCAATAGATAACTATTGAGAATAGCAAACGTATTCAATAGAGTTCTAAATTATCTATAAATAGAAATATTGGCCGGGCGGTAGTGGCACACGCCTTTAATCCCAGCACTTGGGAGGCAGAGGCAGGCGGATTTCTGAGTTCGAGGCCAGCCTGGTCTACAGAGTGAGTTCCAGGACAGCCAGGGCTATACAGAGAAACTTTGTCTCGAAAAACCAAAAAAGAAAAGAAAGAAAGAAAGAAATAGAAATATTGTAGAAGAAATATAATGATTTCAAAAAACTTTAATCTGTGTTAAATACAAATGAAATTGTCAAAAATTATTTATAGCATGAGCCCATTGTTTTAAATATATTTTTATTAAAAATCACAGAAAAGTGGAAGAAGATACTCCTGCTTCTATGTTATATAACACAAACTAACTTTTGTTTTGGATATCTTTCCGAAGGAAGGAAAACATACATGCATGCCAGCAACTGTGTAGGTGGAGGCCAGTTATTCAGGAGCTCAAAATCATCCCTGCCAACGCAGAGAGTTCATTGCTAGTCTAAGACTGTCTCATAGACAGTGGGGATTGGGCAAAAGGGGAGGAAGAAGGAGAGAAGAAGAGGGAATAGAAGGAGGAGGAAGGGGAAGAGGAGGTCAAACAGCTGCAAGCACTGCTTAGCGAGCTTTCATATGACATGAACTTAGCTGGCTTGAAAGTCTAGACAACTCTAGAAAGACCATGTACTGACCTCTGCCTTTCTCTCCAAGGCAAAAATTCCAGAAACCTTGGCAGTGTTGTTCAGATTTACTTTGCTTATATCCAGAGGCTGAGACTGCCACCAGCTCTTGATGGTGCTGCTTGAGATGATAGAAGAATCTAGAATATCTGCCTAGAGCATCATGGGAGGGGACACAGGGATTTCCCAGCCAGTCCTCCTGCGCTCCCTGATATTTAGCTGCTAGTTTGGGTTTGGTAGCAGAGAGATTCCCAACTGAGATTTTTGCTATATCTTCTTAGGCTGTCTGTTTGCTATACCAGAGTCCTTCCTGACTATGACTGTTGGTTTCCTTGCTTCTTTCTAGGTTTGAAGACCTTGGAGAAGAAACTTTAATTACTACTTCTATTTGTCCTACAGTAAGAAGAGACCTATTGCCAGGACACAGTGGCACACACCTTTTATTCCAGAACTTGAGATGCAGAGACAGAGGGATCTATGAATCCAAAGCCACTTTGGTTTACAAACTGAATTCCAGGGCAGCCAGGGCTGTGCAGAGAAAGCCTGTCTTGAAAACAAAACAAACAGACAAACAAAAACAACAAAAGGTAACCTATTCATAATAAAGTCCATTTTAGAAATAACCCATCAAAAATAATTTTAAAGGTAAATGTCACAATGCTTTTACTGTATAGAATATGACAGTTCAGCTTTGAAATTCACACACACATGCACACACACACTGTACATATATATGAAACGTTTCAAGTATGCTATTTTGGCACATGCTCTGTCCCTTCCTCTGCTTTTCATGCAAAGACCCCTAGGACACACACTTGTTATCTTTACCATGACTCTTCGTATTTAGCACTTTATCTTGAAGTCTTTAAATCTTCTTTGTATTTTATTTTTAATGCTTAGTTTTATCCTCACTTCTCTGAAGGTATTAACAGGAGTCTTCCTCACTCTTATCTCCCTTATTCTTTCTTCTTCATTTCCACAATATTTATTTTCATTTCATGATGTTATCATTTTTTCATTGTGGTTTTGCACAGCTGTTCTCAGATCAGCCTACCATTCCTCATTGTCACAACTAAAGAAACCCAGTGATTAACCCTGTCTCTACTCACACAATAATCCCAGTATTGTAATTTGCCTTGATTTCTCCCCACTTGTTTATGGAGTATTATGGAGGCTCCTTTTATACAATTTTGTTTATGAGTCCTCAGTTTTGTTATAGTCTCTTTTTATTTTACTAGAGAGATAAAAAAGTATGACAGTGTCTTTTCCGCAGTTTCTCTCTGCCCTTTTAAGGTATATGTACTAAATCTCATGCATTTACCACAAGCTATTCTGAGGCAGTTCAGGATAGCACCACAGTGTGTGGGGTCTGGACTGGGAAGAGACTGTGATTTGTTGTTCAACTTTCATCCTGTTTTAAATGCTTAACAGGAGATATAGTAAAATAGGACAGTAATAATCACCACATTAAGGGGAAAGTTTAACAAGAGGACACTTACCTGTGCGGTAATCCATCTTTCTTTCCAGATGTTTCAACCCTGGTCGTTGTGATATTTGCACATCGATATTTGCACATGGCATTTCTGAGGCATCTTCTCAATAGTTGGAGGATACATTACTGGCAGCACATGCAAAGCCTGGTCTTCGTCTGTCTCAGAAAAAGAGAGGTAATAGCTTCACTGAGTTGAAGGTGCTCACAAGGGAGAGAGATGCTTGCCCACCCCAGGGGCAAGCATCTGTCTGTTCAAGGCCCATCACCACAGGGTTAAGTCCAGTGTGCTGGCAAGGAAGAAAAGCCAAAAATAATCATCATGAATTACACTATTTTAGAAAAGGAAATGATGGCATAATGTGAGCTTTTACCAAGGAAAAAAATAATGCCCAGAAGACATTTTGAAAGTTAATAACCACGAAGATGCTGGAGACTGTTTAAGAACAGCTCACTGGAAAGTCTAACTTAGCCTAAAAAGAATGGACACTTAAAAATAAATACTAAATGGCTAAATGGCAAAGAAAGGCTATTCTGTGGCAGAAAATGAATCTTTTTGTGCAGGGAATAGTTTCCAAAAAGTAGTGAAGGAATCTTGGGAAATGTTGGTGAAATGCAACTGAAGCTCCCAACTAAACTGGATGAAAACTCCTTCATTTCCAAAGATTTTTGGGAGAAAATCCAAGATCAAGCACAAAACTTTAAAGAAGAAAGAAAAACAGCCTAACTATCAATAGAACTACTCAAAATTTGTGTTGTTAGCAGGAAGGGAGGATAGTGGTACTTAAAATCATGTTGGCAATAATAAAAATCAGATATAAAAGGAACTTTATTATTACTTATATTTTATTTCTGTGTGTACAGGAGGATGTGTGTATTCATGTATGTGTTTCATGTATGGAGGCCAGAGGATGGCTTCAGATGTCATTCCTCAGATGCTGTCTCATATTTTTATTTGGTTTGTTTTCTTTAGACAAGGTCTCTCACTATCTTGGAACTAGACAATGATGCAAGGCTGACTGTTCAGCAAACCTCAGGAGTTTACATGCTTCTGGCTCTCAACCTTCCCGGGTCTGAGATTACAACTATTCACCAACACACACCTTCTTTTCCTTGTAGTCTCCTTCCCTGGCTACCTCAGGACCATCCATATCCTAGAAAATTACAAACAACATTAACACTTAACACTTAAAAAAGTGTACCAGCTTTCCATGCTTTGACTTCTATCACAGTTCCTCATTTCCCATTGGCCAAATCCAGTTGTCTGGCTAAACCAGGACTGCAAAATGAAGAGCGGAGCTCTACTCTGTAACTGCTTGTATTTGAATGCTAATTATGTTCCCTCCAAAATGTATGTACTAGAGGGTCTGCAAGTAGCTTCTGGAAATCCGCCTCCAGCTGATTCTGATTGGAAAATAAAGATGCCAACAACCAATAGCTGAGAGGGACAGACATAGGTGGAATTTTAGGATTCCTGGCCTTAGGAGAAGAAGGAGAACCATCATGCCTGGAGAGTGGAGAAAAGAAGAGAGACCCCAAAGTGAGAAGAGTGCAGGACAGAGAGCCATAGCCACCATGTGAAGAAGCAGGGAGAGTATTGCCCAGAGGGCTGCCCAACTGGATTCAGAGCAGCCAAGATAAAACATAAAATTAGTAAGTAATAACTTGGGATTAACCACATGGAGGTTAGGCAGTGGCCCAGCTATTGTGCTGTTTAAAGAATATTAAAATATAAAATGTCTCTCTGTGTGTGTGTGTCTTTCATTTGGGAACATAAGCCATTGAGGTGGGTAGAAGAACTGCACTGCCAGGATTTATTATTACTTCTTTCTACACTACCCATGGATGGGAAGGATGGCAAAGTTACATAACAGAAAAATGTACATATAAAAAGAAATGATCTTGTAGGTGCACACAAACAATCATTCATAGCTTGCCCTCTAATCATCAGACTTTCCTTCTGCATGTAAAATACAGGTTCTCAGTTCTACAGAAGTCATCCCATGATGGTGACATACTTGAAATGTCTTCATCACTCTCAGTTCCTGGTGTAGATGTTTGTGCACCACTCTTTAGCTTCGACTCTTAGTTCAAAGTGCACTAGCATTATGTAGCTCTGCCAACCCTTTCAACATATAAGAATGAGAAGGTACTCATGATAGTAACAGGCACTCCCATCCAGATTGAGAAGGACAGAATTGCATGCTACTGTGAATTCTTTTTGGGCAGACATCATCCTTAACTAGGTTCCAATTTTAGTCCCAGAAGTTGGTCCCCAATTCATAATCATTCTTTTACTCTTGCCATGCCCTCTTAAAGCTTAAGGTTTGCCCATAGAATGCAGGGGCTCGCTGACGCTCTTTGGAGGTAACAGAAGCAAGAATCACCTAGACAATAATTTTTGAGTACCCTAATAAAGCAGAATCAGGTACCTTCCTTACTTACCAAATCGACACCCCAATGTTCTATGAGGATAATAATCTCTGCTGATTAGATACCATGTTAGTCAGACTGAAACAATGCTATTAAAATTATTAAAGCCTCACCTAACTGAAAGTGTCTACAAGGCACCATCTTAAATCTATCACGTGGTTAAAAATGAAAGTTAGCCATTAGACCACCCTTAAATATATACTTCTTCATGAAGACATGTCTTTTTTTGAGGACCTTATGCTTGACTAGAGAAACTGGAGATGTAGCCATTTTATTTTCCATTCCAGAAAAGTTGTAATCTCAATATATCACTAAATTCAGCTTGCCAAACACTTCCTTCTTTAGCCCATCATTCTCTCAAGTAGAGTTAGCTAGAAGCCAATAGATGTGTTCAGCATTTGGTCATAAAATCCTGGCCCCATCTGAGAGTTTACTGGGGACGGTTTTGTGTTTTTGACACTTTCCTCCATTGTTTGCAACTATGTAACAGGAATTACATCTTCCCAGCCTGTGATTACTGTCTCCTTGCCACTTTATCACCTCTAACAGATTCTTTGTCACTCTTTTTCCAATTTAGACTAGAAATTTCTTCTGTGTTCTCAGCTTATTCTTGTCTGATCCTAAACCCATCTTGAGTTTTTTCGGGGTTTTGTAATGACAGTCTCCTTTTCTGATATCACCTCCTAAACTGTTAAGCTATGATACATAATAAAACATCCCATGATACAAGAAAATGGCTGTAAATGACCTAAGTATTTGGTTGTTTTGGTATTTTTAACCATAATTTGGGTGTTCTCTGGACAGTTACATGAATCAGGCAAGACTGATGGCTACTCAGTCTAGAACGGCCTCCACTAGCAATCTGGAGAACAGGTGGCCTGGGACAATAATGTCTCTTTTCAGATTGTGTTCTGTCTTCCAGGGCTCCCATGGACTAAACAACCAACCAAAGAGTGCACGTAGCGGGACTCATGGCTCCAGCTGCATATGTAGCAGAGGATGGTCTTATCGGACATCAATGGGAGGAGAGACCCCTTGGTCCTATGAAGGCTCAATAGCCCAAAGTAAGGGAATGCTAGAGCAGTGAGGTGGGAGTGGGTGGCTGGGTAAGGAAGCATACTCGTTGAAGCAGGGGGAAGGGGTATGGGATTAGGGGGTTGTGAAGAGGAAACTGGGAAAGAGGATAACATTTGAAATGTAAATAAGTAAAATAACCAATTAAAAAAAAAGAACAGCAACAGGCAGAGAGGATGAAGCCAGTATACAACACTCTTTAAGGATCTTTTTGAATCACATTTACTCATGGCATTAATTGACCAGACAAATCATGCATTCAAGCCTGTCTTTGAAAGGTATAGAATATAAGTGCATCTCGTCGTGCTCAACAGGCAAGTCACACTGCAAAGAGTGTGCCCACAAAACAGTCGCCTTAGAAAACAGTTTACCATCATAAAACACACACTAGTTGATAAACTATATTCAGATGGATCCGGTTTCCTGCTTGTAAGTCAGAGACAAAGTCTATGTCAAATAAGTGGGTAGAAATCGATACAGGGCTTGAGTCTTTGCTGGTTAATAATCAACATACTAGGTTCTATGTGGACATCTCAGAGAATGTCCTGCAGAGATGAGGCTGAACAGAGGGACCAGCTGACAGAGTGGATCTCTCACTGAGGGCCTGATAGAAAGAAGCAAGTGCCACACCTTAGGGCCCTGTTCTACAGAGCTTATATGTGATCAAGTGTGTCAAACCAAAAAAAAAAAAAAATCTCAAGGTTCCCTTGAAAGAAAGGTGAAGCAGTAATTCCCCAAATGACAAGCTAAACCTTAAGAAATACATATGAGAAAACTAACATGGAGGAAATTAAAACAAAACAAAAACTGTAGCTTCCCTTGATGTCTGCAACACATCAAAGTTATACCAGCTTGATCTAAGTGTAGCAGTAATCAGGCGACTTTAGCCCTGTCTTCTATGACACACTCTCCTTCTAGTTATAGCCCAGAAGTTTCAGGAGATTGTTCCTCATGCATTATAGGATTTCCAGGACATAGGCTTGGGCATGAGAATCTGAGTAGCTAAAACCAAATACAGCCCCACAACTCGATAAGATGATATCTAAAACTAGCTTTTTTCTTATTTTGTTTCTGAATGCTGAAAGAATGCACGTGGCCTATGTTTTCATTTGCATTATTGCTACATAAAAATCTAAGAGAATTCCATTAATAATGTTAGTTTTCTTTGTCATTGGGATTCTGATAATTCCAAATTGTTAAATTTTTATGTTTGATATGAATTCTATTATAAAATTAAAGCAGATTTTCTGTTAAAAATGACAATTGCTAAAATATCAACTAATTTACTCTATAGTAATAATTTGCTTCAAAAATCTTGTTCCAAAGACAAGCTACACAACAACAGAAACACACGCACACACACACACACACACACACACACACACACACACACACACATACACATACACACACACACAGAGATAGAGCATTCACTTATCCTGGGATTATTTTTGTGTGGTTTAAATACATGCTCTCTCGGAATAGATACGCAAAATCTTCCCTACAGAAACATGCCCTGGGTTTTATGTTTTTGTTTTGTTTTTGTTTGTTTGCTTTGATTTTGCCTAACACTTTTCTAAGATGGTAAGCATATACAGAGACATTTTTCAAGGTTGCAGACGGCTATGGAAAGTTTACTAAATAGAAATAACCAAATGATGGAAAGAATTTCCAGAATGATAGCACAAGCCATGGCTTATGAAGGAAAACGACGGATAGGTCTCCCAGTGAGCAGAGTTACAGTGAATTGGCACTTACAGAGCTAATTGGTTGCTGTCCTCGAAAAGTTTGCAAATCGAGATAAGGCAAATGGCACTGATTAAATCGGGAGCTTGCATTGCGTTTGATCTCACTATATGAATACATAAGTAAACCGGGTAGGAATACATTTGTTAGAGACAGATAAGAGTCTCAGCTCTTTTCACATTTTCTGGAGAGTTTTCATTTTGGCTTTGAACAAATCTTAACATAAATTTAAAATCAAATACCCTTACTACTCTATTTCTTGTTTAACTCATTCTTTCCAAAAGGGGGAAATGAGGTAAAGAATAGATGGACCACACAGTAGAATTTTTAGTTATTATATATTTATTAGTTATTTCTTCACAGCCTTGTGAACATCCATGAGGTATAATACAGAAAATAAACATTTTGATGTTGAGGATACAAGGCAGAGCTCATGAGAGAATTTCTATGTTGGCAAATACACTGTGAACCATTATAAACGAACTCAGATGAAAGATGCAGAATTACTGAATCCTACCAATTTTACATCTAAAAACACAGTATCAGACAAATACACAAGGTATCCACCACTAAAAGTATCTTCACGTGTATTTCCTACTCATAATTTTGTTTTTTCAGCTTTATTCTTTGCTAATGAGTCCTTGTGGAAATTGATGGGAAATGTAATGTCAACTTAATAGATATGTGCTAACCATCCAGGCTCAGCAGAGGTAGGTTCAGCCACCCACAGAAACAACTATCACATTGTGTTACAAAAGCATTGTGACTTAATTTTGAGTCTATGCAAACTCTATAGTTCTTCTAGACTATCAATAGGATTCCATGTTTTCAGATTGCTTGACAATCCTCATGGGTTCCCCTAGAATATGCTATGTATTTGTATTTGCCTTGTTTGGCTATTTCCCGTTGTTTAATATTGATTCACACTTTATGAATAGACTGGGTCTTTCTTCCTAATTAACTGCTCAAAGAGTAATAAAAGCATGATCCCTACCCTTGAAGTGAGTGATCTTAGAAAGTCAGTGTTATACAGACTATACCATTGAAGTTGGTCCCTAACCACTACTTATCTTCTTCCCTTTGAAGAAACTGGGAATTGTATCACTATGTTTTCCACATGTCCTTACACCTAAGTTCTGTGTTCTGAACTAGGCCCCGGTCAGAGCAGCTGCATAAGAGTACAAAATGAATGCGAGGTAACATCTTCCTGCTCTGGATGCTGGTAGGCAAGGCAATACACATATGCCTGTGATGAAAGACCTTACAACTCAGAGTCTAGTCACGTCTTGTATATGAGGAAGTTGTGAAAACAGCAGCTTTTTGGCCTCTAAACAGTAGTTATGGTTGGTATGACTGCAAATGTATCACCCAGTAACTATCTTACATCTTTGTTTTCCTTATCCTGTGAACTTCTACTCTTCAGTATCTGGTACTGCTTGAAACCATTTAGCATTCCCAAACAGTACTAACACAACTCAGATCCATATGAAATAATACACTTACAGAGAGAATAATGTAAGCCATTGATAGGAAAGCGGTCACTCCCATGAGGATGAAAAGCAATTAGGAAAACAGTGATGGAAAGTTCTCAATGGAGAACTAGGTGAGGGTGAAGCTTTATATAACTCTAACACTCATATAAAAACCCTGGATGCATATATTGAAGATCTGCTACAGATGCTTTACTGCATAATAAAGCATGAAGAGATTCACAGAGGAAAAGGGATTTTACGTGAAGAGTAGAAGTAGGATTGCTGAGCAGCAGAGCCAGGGCAAAACCAGACTCTTTGACATCAAATCTGGGACTCGTTCACCTTGAAGTCTGTGAGTTTTATTAAACAAATTTACACAGAAGAACATATAAGCATCTCACTTCTCAGTTAACTGAGTGCTACAAATGGTGATCTGATTATGGATACACAGTACTGGTCCACAGTTAGGAAGGAGAACATACTCTGAGAAGCATATTGAAAAAAAGTAACGCCAGATGATAATTAAATTCGTCTAGCCATCGAATGATTCTCCCAACCCCCTATCACCCGAATTGCTTATTTCAGGTACATCTGGGATTACCGAGCATGCTACTCTGCAGCTCTCTTCTTCCCTGTGAGTCCCAGGGACCATCCTTCAAACAGCGATCAGTGGAAACAGCATATGTGGTTGTGGGCTCTGTTCAGTTCCTGGAAAGTCGTCCGTAGTGAACCAACACATCTCTTTAGGAAAACCGTACAGAGAATTATCCTTGTGACACCCCAAAGGCCATAAGCAAAGAGATGGCATGCTACTGAATGTGAGATCTTTTAACTGTCTATATTAAAGATGTCAATAGACACTGTCTTTGCACACATTCAACTTTCTGCGAAATGCTGTCTTTTTATAACAGGAAAGACTTATTTCTGCAAGAGATTACAAAAGACTTCCTCATCCAAAATGTCATTATCAAATACTTTAACGGTTTTTAATCTTCATTTGACTAAGGTAATGTCCATGGAATTAAATTTCTCCTAAAAGATCATAAGGTGAAAGTCAAGAACAATGGTTGTTCCCATATGTTTTCCTCTCCTCAAATTTCAAACAAAAGAATTCACTTTCAATCTCAACCAAATCCCGAGTCCCTCCCAACATAGGCAGATGCCATGCTCAAAGCTCATTCCAGCATCTCTGACCCACTGCTAACTGTAGGTCCTGAGGATTAGCAGACTCACAGACTTCCTTCTTCTCCTGACCCTTGACAGGATGACTTCATCTGTCACAGGGGTCTCTACTTATTAGCCTGCTGCTCTGCAGTGTGACCGAGGCTTGCAGGAGCCTCGGTAAGTCTTTATACTAAAGGAAATTGCTAGGGGCCAGGATGCCCTTCACATTACTTCAAACCCCAAAGGCTTTGGGTTGTCCTTGGGTCTCCAGCTTTGAGCTGTGGCTTCAAAGAGAAGAAATCATCTAGAACCCAGGTCCTTATGTTTGAAACACGTGGTCATGGCTGGCCTCTGCCTCCACCTCTCTGCTCTCCCTCTCTGCTCTCTCTCCTCTCTCTCTCTTCCCTCCGCCTAAATAAACTTCCCCTCGTGGAACCCTCTGGCCTGGCGTCATCTGTTCCAAGCTCCTGCGTCCTAATATCAACACTAATCATGTAACTGAACAGGAGTCATGAAAATTTTGGTCAAAAGTTTCTGACTGTACAATGACAAAAGATTAATACAAAATCAAACATCCACTCAATCTGAGGACTTTTTATCAGAGCTCACTTGTGTCCCATGTGATATCTCACTGAAACCTTGGCTCTGAACACACAGCTTGTGCAGTGAGCAGTCCATCATGTCCACACAGCACAACAACAACAGCTGAAAGAGCACCACTCAGATTCCAGACTATCGTGTGCAATGAACTGCTGTGATTTCTGGTATACCCAAACATGTCTGCCTTTGCAAAATCATAATGGTTCACATATGGGTAACAAAGATTTAAATTTTTCCTACTGCCTTTATTAGAATATTTATATTTAAAATTTTTCCTTGTATTGAGAATAGACTTTTTCCCTCATACATACCCTGATTATATTTCTCGTACCTCTATTCATCCCAGTCCCTGTCCCCATTGCCTCACATCTGCATCCACCCACTTTCTGTCTCTCATTGGAAAAGAAACAGGCTTCTAACAGATTATAATATAATAATTACATAATATATAATAAATCAAAAACTACACACTGGAACTTAACAAAAACATGAAAGCAAAGAGTCCAAGAAAATGCACAAGAAACAAATACCTACTTGTTCTCACATTCAGAAATCCCATAAAACACAAAACTGGAAGTCATAATATATATGCAAAGGACATGTAGGATAGAAAGAGATGACGAACCTAAAAGGATGACATTGAAATCAGGTTATGTTAGCCCTCATGCTAGGCATACAGCCCACCCTTAAGAGTTTGCTTTCCAGTGAGATGTCCTTGGAGAAAACTAAATGTTCATTTTGAAGTGGATATCAATTGGAATTTTATTCTGGATTAGGAATGGAGCTGTGTCCACTTCTCCTTTAGCTTAGGACTCCATTTGTCGTAGAGTTGTGCAGGCCTGTGTGTGCTGCCTCAATCTCTGTAAGCTCACATACACGCGTGTTGATCCTGTTGATTTAGAGGGCCTTGTCTCCTTGGTGTCCTCCATACCCTCTGGCACTTACATTCTCTCTACCTCTTCTTCCATGGTGTTTACTAAGCCCTGAAGGAAGGGATTTTATAGAGATCTCCTATTTATGGCTGAGTATTCGAAGGTCTCTCACTCCCTACAAATGTCTGGCTATGGGTCTCTATATTTGTTCCCATCTCTGATGATAAGTGAGCAAAGTGCTCATTCATGAGTATAATCAAATACCATCAAAAGTAATTTTATAACTAGATTCTTGTATGGTTTGTATATGCTAGGCCCATTTTTCCTGCAGTATTGAGTTTTTCAGTTCCCATGAGTAGATAAGCTTTCTATTTTTCTTAGTATCCAGTTTCAATCCGTGATGGTCAGATGGGATATGGAGTATTATTTAAGTTTTCTTGTATTTATTGAGACTTGCTTTGTGTCTGAGTATATGGTCAGTTTTCAAGAAAACTTTATGCAGTGCTGGAAAGAAAGTATATTTCTTTTGTCTTTGGGTGAAATGTTCTATAAATATCTGTTAGAGCCTTTTGGCTTATAGTATGAGTTCCAGTATTTTGTTGAGATGACCTGTCTATTGGAGAGAAGTGGGTATTGAAACATCCCACTCTCGATGTGTAAGTGTCAGTATATGATTTAAACAGTAGTTGTAGGTTTTTATGAACTTGGGTACTCTTGTGTTTTAGAGGTTAAGAATCATGATGTACTCTTGGTGAAATTTTTCAGTGATGGATATTTAGCGCCTTTCCCTATCTCTTCTGGTTAGTTTAGGCTTAAAGTCTGTTTAATCAGATATTAAAATGGGTACACCTACTTTCTTCAAAGCTCTATTTGCTTAAAATGTCATTGTCCATCCTTTAGCCAGTGGTGATATGTGATATATATATATATATATATATATATATATATATATATATATATATATTCTTTATATTATGGTGTGCTTCTTTGCTGCCTCAGTAGGATGGGTTCCGTTTTCACATGTGTTCTGTTAGTCTGTGTCTTTTTTTGGGGGGAGGATTGTCAGTTGAGACCACTGATGCTGAGAGGTACCAATGTTCATTGTCTGCTGATTCCTTTTACTTTATTGTTGTGGTATATGTGTCTCTTTCCCCTCTTTTCATGTGCTGGATTTTGTAGTGGTATATTTCCCGCTATATTAAACTTGGAGAACCACACATGAACTGAGTGCAGTCCTAGGTAACAACTTATATCTAGGTTAGTTAATTGGAAAACACCTCCAATTGTGTGGGTATCTTGTTAATTTGAGCATTACCAAACTTATTAAGCCTTTGGATAATCTAAGCATTAGGGTCTCATTCCTACTGGGCACCGCATAGATGACAGGATGGTCTGGGCTCAGCCCAGCCTTGTGGAGACAGCATGGAAGATTGGCAGAACCATCTCCCACGCTGGCGTCTTGTGGGTGGGCAGGGCCAGTGTCTCTGGCCACCTGAGCTGGTGGCCTGAGCCAAGCGGCGGTGATAATTCGCCACCTCCTCTTGTGGCTACAGGCCTAGACTAGTTGGGAACATGGTGGTCCTGAATCACAAGTCATATCGGGTGCCACTGGTTTAAATATCTCTCTCAACAGGATTTAGATTATTTGGCCCTTGTTTTTTCCTAGGTTTAGCACATTCTGTAGGGATAGATTTGTAGATAGATATGATATTCCTTAATTCTAATTTAATCACAGAATTGCTAAGTTATTCTCCAGTGATGAAATGTGCTAGTTCAAGCCAAAATAACATACATAAAGGCAGGGTTTTTCTTTTTTAGGAAACCACTTTCTGGTAGCTTCACTGTTCCCAAGGACCTAGGCCAGGGAAGTTGACATGGGGAAGGAGACGGAGGGAAGGTGAAGGGAAAGAAAGAAAGAGTATGTACAACCTTGTACAAAGGCAGAGAGAGGAAGAAGGTACCAAAATGTCTAGATTATATAGGAGGAAAGAGCTTCTGGGGGAAGGGAAGCCCAGCTACTTAGCTAGAAAGTTCAGGGCAGTCAGAGGGATATGCCAGCCATGCTCTATAACAAATAGAGCCTGAGGAATGCTGGGAGAACCTGGAGGTCAGGCTCACTTTGCTTTGTAAAATATGCACCTCAGCCATTTGTCCTAGGTCTGAATCCCAAAAGGAATGTCTTATTTTCTTTATCTATTGTGACTAAAATTTTTGTTGGGTATTGTAATCTGGGTTGGCATCTGTAGAACTGTCTGTTCAGGTCTTCTGGCTTTAGGGTCTCCACTGGGAAGTAACTATTATTCTAATAGGCTTACCTTTTTGTCTTGCTTGGTTTTCTACCCTTGCAACTTTTAATCTCTTTTTTGTTTTATATACTTAGTGTTTTGATTATGTACTGGTAGAATTTCTGGCCTTGTACAATTTATTTGGTGTTTTTTATGTTTCTTGCACTTTAAAAGCATCTCCTTCTTTAGGTTAAGGGAGTTTTCTTCTATGATTTTGTTGGAAATGTTTTCTATGCCTTTAATCTGGGATTCTTTTCCTTCCTATATTCCTATTATTTTTAGATTTAGTCTTTTCATAGTATTCCAAATTTCCTAGATATTTTATGCCAGGATTTGTTTGTTTCTTTGTTTGTTTTTAATTTAACAATTTCTTTGACCAAGGTATCCATTTCTTCTATTGGATCATCAGTGTCTGAGATTCTCTCTTCCATCTTTCTTATTCTGTTGTTGAGACTTGCCTCTGAGCTTCCCGTTTGAGTTCCTAAATATTTCTATTAATTTTATTTCTATTTTCAGATAGTGAACCAATTTATTCATTCATTCATTCAATTCATTTATCTATTTCCACTCTTTGTGCTTTTATTGATTTCTTTGAGGAACTTAATCATCTACTCCTCAAAGACTTCTATCATATTCCTAATTGCAATTTTAAAGTCTTTGTGTGTGCTTCAGCTATATTGTAATTCTCAGGGCCTGCTGTGGTAGGATTGCTGGGCTCTAGTGGAGATATACTTTCCTGAATGTTACTATCATCTAGGCATTGGTAATTAGTATTATTAGAGTTGTAAATGCTGGTGTCTGGTCTTATTTTTGTTGGCTAGGTACTTTGTTTCTTGTTTTCTGTTTGCCTTGCCTTCTCTGGTTCTAAGGAAGGAGTGGTATCCTTATATTGCCTGGTAAGAAATTCTTCTGAGTGTGACCACTGAAGTATATGTGTAAAATATACTCATAGTTATTGGGAGCAGACACTTAGGTAATGGAAAGGGCTGGAGGTGGTGGTGAGAGGGTACACAGGAGGAAGAGAACCAGAGTGTTCTACCAGGAACCACTAAGTACCCTTCCCTATCTCTTCTGAAGAGGCAGAAAGTGAGAAGCCTCATGTAGTCTGCTATGATGTTGTGGATAAGACTGGGGATTGGATTTTGAGACAAAGAGCTAGAGTCAAGATATGAAGCTCACCTAACTGCTTTGCTGGTCTACTTGCTTTCTCTAGCATGCTTAGCTAGAGGTATCCCAGGAAATGCTGGATAAAGTTGTGCATGTTTGAGGAAATGTGGGAAGAGACAGTCTAGATTATCTGATGGAGATGGGGCAGAGAGAAAGGGGAAGCTATGACTGAGGCTGTGGGATGGGATTTGGAGAAGAGGAGGAAAAGGCAAAAACCTGCAATTGGCCTACCCGTTTCTCTGGCAGTGTTAGAATATTTTATTGCAATTGCTTTTTGAGTTGCTGGCTTGAGTTTCATAAAAATGATTGTTAAATGCATTTGGGCTTAGATTTACTACAGTGTTTTTTATAACATCTGAAATGGTCCAGAGCATAGTTCTTCCATTTTGTATTTTGATGTAATATTCTCAGCATTGATGATTATAGAATTAAAGGATCTACCAACTTAAAAGAAATTAAAAGGCTCTGTGTCCAGAAGTAACGAATATTTAGCTAAGATTTAATTCTTTTAAAAAATAGTCCTTTGAAAATTTTGTATAATGTGTTTTAATTATATTTACCTCCTGCAGCCTCCAGAATCCACTCTCCTTTCCATATTAATTGAACTTTATGTCATATTTTTAATCCATTAAGTCCAACTTATGTTGCCCTTATACATTTGGATACTACTAGCAAGTAATCAAGCTACCAGAGACCACAGGGAAGTTACCTATTTGAACTCTAAGATTTAATTCTTTATGTATAAATAAGCAAACACATCCATCTTACTAGTATTCAAGTAGCAAAATTGCAGGTCAATAAAATGAATTACATTTATTTATGATTTAGCAGTAAATTCATATACATGCTTTGTATACTTGTGTAGCTAGACTTGTATAAAAAGTTCTTGGTATGGTGTAAATGTAAATTTTAATTTTAAGGTTTTAAAAACCCTGATCTTGAACTATGACATTGTTCCCAAGTCTTGAAATGCAGCAAACATCTAGATAGCTCTTTGGAAAGCCACGATGACTTGAAAAATGACTAAGACAAAAGATGCATTAAAATAATTTTTTCCGCCGGGCAGTGGTGGCGCACACCTTTAATCCCAGCACTTGGGAGGCAGAGGCAGGCGGATTTCTGAGTTTGAGGCCAGCCTGGTCTACAGAGTGAGTTCCAGGACAGCCTGGGCTACACAGAGAAACTCTGTCTCGAAAAACCAAAAATATAATAATAATAATAATAATAATAATTTTTTCCATTTTTTACTGTTAGCTTTTTAAAAAAATTAACATTTACGTACTAATAATGTGCACATAGTCTGTTTCATGAATAAAAATAAATGTTTATAACTAAAAGTTCATACTGAATGAATACAAATGATCAAGAATATTGAAGATCACGTCTTACAAATATATGACCCAAGTCCCAGTCTACATAGCTCCCAATGAATGTCCTTTGTGAGCTTCATGAAGGTGTATTATATGTCTACTAGTAACAGTATCTTAACTGTTCAACACTATCCCTGTCATGCTTTCAGTAAATATTTGCTGAAAGAATGACTCAATCAGCCAATAAATTAAAACTGACCTAAATCAAAACAGACACTGTATTTTTTAAAGTATTCATTGTAGTTTTATTAATAAGATCCCGAAATTGGAAGTGACAAACTATTGGTGAGGAATAGATTATACACAGAATGAGATACAACTCAGCAATGTAAAGTGATGAGCTACTGACACATTTAATACTGTGGATGCTTTTAAAACAAACTTATGCTAAATAAAGCATAAATAAAGCAAAACACTACATGCTTCTTTTTTTTGTTATGACTAAGAAATTATTTGACGTGATTTGGTGGTTGTAATGTAATTACATCTTCCCTTCCCTTTCCTCTCTCCAAATCCTCCCATATACCCTTCCTATTCTTTAAATTCATAACTTGTGTTTTAAAATGTTTTGCGTTGGATCTACCATGACACAGGGTTCTATAAACACAGTGATCTCAGTAAAAGCCATGTGACCATCATGGCTTAGGATGGCAGGTCCTGAACCCAATGAGAACCTCATAATTAGAGAGAGACACAGAGAAGAAGGCCGTGTAAAAACTGGATACAGATTGAAGTAGGCTACAGGCCTAGAGCTAACCTCTCCGAAACTGGAATGAAAGACAGACTCTTCCTTAGGGCTTTCAGATGAAGTATCACTCTGCCTATGCCTTGCTCCTTGATTTCTAGCCTCCAGACCACTGAGAGTGTAAGGTACGGAGCTTTTAAATTACCACATAGTTGTAATGTAGTATGATAGTCTTAAAAATTATGTGCTTATTATATTTTAAACCTTACCTCCTAACTCAGCTAGATTCCTGATGTTAGTCCTGATTTACTGGTCCTTCTCCATTGAATGCTGTGATGAACCCAATGCATCTCCCATTCATTATACAGGGGTTTGAGGGGAACTAGAATCTAGTCTTCCTGGCTCCTGCAGATCCTTCCCTCCACTTGTGCTACTATTTACAGCTAGGGAAATTAAGTGACAAGCAAAAGGTTCTCAGAAGGTCTAAAACATGGGTGTATCCCCACAACTCCATGGTGTAACCTGAAACTCTGCTCTTAAAATGTTTATAGGGCTAAGCTTCTGATTTCTCATACATGAGCTTGTCTTAGCCAGTTCCTAAGAAACATCATAAGACATATTGTTTTATTTAGGTACCTGATCTTCTGTCTGGTAAGGGAAACAAATAAACAGAAAATGAAGTGTGTGTGTGTGTGTGTGTGTGTGTGTGTGTGTGTGTGTGTGTTTTTAAAATTCACCTTTTGTCAACACTTGATACAAAATTCTCATTATGTGTATACAGCTACATAACTAAAAACATAGTTCAAGTATGTCAATCAAATTTATAAAGGCCCCAGAAAGAGATCACATTTCCTTCTAATTAAGACAAACAATTTTTACCTGTCATTCATCTCCTTGATTAGCCTGGGCCAACAAAATACTTTTTTTTGTAACAATTGATTATTTAACTATCTTTCAAACACTTAGTGATATATTAGTTTATCTCTGATCATGGGTACACTCAAGAATTGCTCCCTGTATTTTTAGATTTAAAAGAGAATTTATCACTCAGAAAAACCTTTTGCCATCTTATCATCCTCTTACTAATTAATACCACTGTTGCTGTGACTGAAGCTGAACAGGCTTTTAGCTTATTTGTCATTTGCTCTCTACTGCACTTGCTACTAAGCATCTAGAGAGAATGCTACTGGGATATAAAAGCACTAGGACTTTGTAGCCTTCCCTGAGACTCACTGCTTATAAAAACTTGAGGAGGGTAGTGTGACAGTTAATGTTAATTGTTAACATATCAGGGTGTAGAATCACTTGGGAGATGAGCCAATAGGAATGCTTGTGTGAGATTGACTTGCATGTGTTGATTGAGATGGGACGAGTTTTTTTTCTCTTTGTGGCACCATTTTCCTGGCTGAAATCCAGGACCGAATTAAGTAAAGAAAACATTCCGTGTTCTCTGTTCTTTCATTGTGCATGCCATGTGGTCAGCTGCTCATGTTGACTGCCTTACCTTCCCACTGTGACTGACTGTACCTTGAACTTTGGGCCGAAATAAACCCTTCCTCTCTTAAGTTGGTTTCATTAGAGTAGTTCATCACAGCAACAAGAAAATAAAGAAGACAGGCACACACCCAGGCAAATGACCTTCAATCTGCAAGTCACAAGATCTCAAAAGAAAGAAACAAGAAGTTTTCATTTCATGCTGAGAAATCCAGAAAGGGAGAAGGATTGGAAAGTTTACAGGGGTGAGACATGAAATTTTGATGAAGAAAATCTCCAGTGCTTAGTTCAGCTGAGTTAACATTTAAAGTGTCTCTTACTAGGCTAGTAAGGCTGAAAACACTCATGCAGACCTGAAGGGAAATTTCACAAATGCATAGAGGAAAAAAAGGAAGGGTCGAATATGAAGAAAATGTTTTTCGTGTGGTATCTGATCCTTGTTTTTTAAATCCATTTAGAAAGTCTAAGCAAACAAGTACATTTCTCTCTGTGTGTGTGTGTGTGTGTGTGTGTGTATGTGTGTGTTACTTCACCCATGAATTAATAATGTACAAACAAATGGGTTATAAAACCAAAATGCACATCACAAAGAAGTCTCAGAACATGGAGCATCTAAGAAAAGTAACAGCAAGTGTAGCAGATTTGTTACTTCAAAACAAAACACTGAGGTTTGTAAGAAGGTGGTGGCAAAATCGTGACTGATGTGGTTCTAGAAAGAAGGCTGAGTGTCAGCTCTGGTTGCCTCTGCAGGGTTCAGGTAGATTCTAAGGAATCCCATACTAAGGGTTTCTTGGAATAAGCCCCAGGGATCATATTATAGGAATATGCTTCAAACAGCCTACGTTAATATTTTTCCTTTTGTGTCAGTCTTGAATAATAGTATAGAAAAAGAAATCTGCAGAAAGAAACTGTGGGAAAAATAGAAAATTCAAATCCCAAGAGACAGAAAGGAAGTTATTTAGATAGTCCAAGTTGGTATGGATAAACACGTGGTTTGAATGCCCCTAAACAAATTTGTATTTCAATAATCTTCATTATGGAGTAGTATGGAGTTTGGAATAAAACCTGTGGCTTTATAAGGAGAAAAAGGACATTACATTAGGACATTTGGTGTCTTTTTGTATACAGTATTCTGGCCACCTCAGGAACCTGCAGAGTCTTCTACCTCCACAGGATGTAGCCATCCCATCTTAAACTTCAGTTTTAACACTTTGACCTAAAAAAGTTATCTTTTTTTAAATGAATTACTCGATCATTTCGAGTAATAGGAAAGAGTTATACAAAAGGTATGTACATTCTTATACTGGGTTCAAAAGGTCAGTTTAAGGAAGTGGATGGTAACCTCCAATTGCATAGAAGGATTGTAGACAGTAAGAGGCAATGGGTAAAGGAATACACAGAACATCTCAGATGTACATACTAAGTCCTGATTTAAGTAGAGTCATTTAGCCAGGACAGACATACCTTCTCTGGAATCCACTGCATTACAGGGAAGTATTAGAGAAAGAGTCACCTCTACAGCAGAGAAGCACAGTGCTTGATGGAATCCCTCCCACATCCTTTCTAGCTCTAAGGTGAATGAAAAATCATAAACAGTTGTAGAATAGGGAGATCATAGATTCACATTGTCTAAGTTAGGGTTTCCATTGCTGTGAAGAGGCATCGTGACCTCAGCAACTCTTATAAAGGAAAACATTTCATTGGGACTGGCTTACAGTTTCAGATGTCTAGTCCAATATTTTTATTATCATGGCAGGAATCAAAGTAGCATGCAGGAAGACTTGGTGCTGGGAAAGAAGCTGAGAGTTCTATATCTAGATGAGCTTGATCTACAGGCAGCAGGAAATGACTGAAACATGCTTCCTCCAAAGAGGCCATGTCTTCTGCAACAAGGCCACACTTCCTAATAATGTGACTCTCTATGGACCTATAGGGGCCATTTTTATACAAATCACTGCATACATGTACACCATCTCTGTAAATGACAGCATTTCAAACCTCATGAAAATTCTTTTCAAATTGCTTTACTTTCTTTAGGACAATTAAATTCAACAACACTTGAAAAGCATCTGTCACATACTAGATGCTTAATAAATTATGAGAACACGTATTTATTGCAATGTTATATAGTACCTCCAGAGTGATACTGGAGAAGATCTTTAGACCTAAAGAGCAAAAGAGAAACTGAGAAATATTCTACATGCTTTCTGAGCTAACCTGTAATGCAAAACCAGAAGTTCTCCTCTGATCAGCTTCAGCTTCATCAAATAAACTGACAGAGTACAGGTTTATAAGACTTTCAAAGAATAAAAATGTTAATTAAAATAGAGAAAGAAATTTGTCTTGAATTAATGTGCCACACTTCACAGATGAGTTGAGTTTCTAGTAAAAATAGAAAGCAAATATCCCAAATTAATTAAACTTCAAAATTCCAGTGTCAGGCAAGTGATTTGAAGATGAATACATATCACACACAAAATATATATATATATACATATATATGTATATATATATATTTATAAATATATATATGTATATATATCATAATTACACACATGCATACACATATATCTTATATGTATATTATGTATATGTACATATATGTATGCATATTCATAAAATCATTGAGAATGAAGCCCAGAGATTACCCGAAAACTCCTCGGAAAGACAAATTTATCATTTCAAATAGTATGCGGAGGCTAGCCATGGCAGCTCATGCTTGATCAATAGCTTCAGAAATTGCTGGGTCTTTAGGTAGTTTACCTTCTAATTTTGAACATTATTGAAATGCCATTTGATTGTTAATGAATTAAGACCTGCAATTAAAAGTTAGTTACCATAAGACCAAGTGAGACTGTACTCACCAGGAGTTCACATTATGAATTTGCTCAATAAATCACAACTAAGACACTCATAATAAAAGCATTAATCTTATAAAGAAACTTGCTTGGGCACAGATCTAGGAGGGAAAAAGTATTGTCCTGGTGTGGGTACAGTAGAGAACCCAGTTTCATGGAGGGGATGTCATAAAACACTCCAAAATTATGCACAAAACATATTTGGAGGAAACTTCACATAACTTCTCTTTTCAATTTTGAGAGCAGATGAAAGACATTTATAACACTAAAAGCAATTGCTGTCACCTGATCTGTGAACTCTGTCGTTTCCAAGATCTACACAAATGTGGTGTCATGAGACCTGGTTTCTTGATCATTAGCAAATACAGGTGACAGGAGAGATGAAACTTCAGCAAAGATGTGAAAAACTTAATGGGAACAACGGTTACCAGATAAAGGCGTGTGGAAAGCAGCGAATGCAGGGGGGAAGGTGCAGGCAGGACGGGCACATGGGGGAAGGGGGAGGTAGAACTGTGACATTTGCTGATGAACCATATGTGCGTGGTTTGAAAGACATGACTGAATTGTTTTTGGTGCGGTATTATTCTGACATTTAGAATGAGGCAATTTTCCATTTCCATTAATGTACTGCCAAATAGAAGGGGAACTGTCGCGAATTAAAGACTAAAGAAAGCTGTTCCTCAAAGTTGTATTAAATCATTGCTGATGAACTCATTAGGAGCAAATTAACAAGGTAAATGGTACTAGGAGCATCCAGCAAAAAGCCCCAAGTGTGCCGAGACAACTTCACTGCTTCTAAAATGTCCCCATTACATTAAACAAACCCAGTGCATGACACCAAAGTGGGAAACCTTCTTGGTCTCTACAAATCTCTCAGATTCTTTAGAGAAGTTTCAGGGTTGCCTTGGAGGAAGGCAAATGTAACATGGTATCTCAGGAGATAGTGGATACTCACTCAAGAACAACACAAGGATGACCATGTTTTAAATGTAAATGAATATAGTAAACTATCTTTCTTTTTTATTCAGTGCTACAGGTTGAATTTATGGCTTCACGCATCCAAGTCAAGACCTCTGCCAATGACCTTTCTGCTTGCCTCTTATTTTCACTATTTTAATTTTGAGATATGGCCTTGATAATTTTTCCAGACTGTCCTTGAACTAGTTCCTTAGCCTAAGCAGTCCTGAATTTGCAACCCTTGTATTTCAGCCTCCCAAGTAGCTAAATTATAGACTTATATTACCATGTCTGCGTTCTTAGTCATCACAGTAAACACCAGTTTCTCAGCAGAAACTCCTTCAGAACACATTGCTAGATGCTTAAAACATTTTAATAAATTCATTGTAAACTATAACTTCAGTGGAATCATTTGAAATGACTAAATCCTTCACATTGCAATTCTTTCAGAATATTCTAAGACTCATGACCTTAAACTCCACCATTTACATGCTAACTACTCCTAATATAAGTCAGAGTGGCATTGTTTCCAGTTCAGTTCATAGACACTATAGGAAATACCTATACATAGCCATCCTTTGTACAATCACCAGTCCAGGGGAAATTTGAGTCAGGATTTGAGTCAATGTTTCTTCTCTTAAAATAAAAATCAGAAATTTGCTTTTCCTTCATTTCTTAAAATGTTGTTTTTTGCAATGCCTAACCTCTGCTTACTGAAATGGAACTAAATGTGCATATGAGTTGTTTCATTCATTCCCCCAACAAATTGTTATGGTTATTGTTCATGGCCAAACACTCTTAAGCCAGCACCAGAGTCGGTGGATGGCAACAGGGACCCAAATGGTTTTTAATGACAATGAGGAAGCACATGCGTTTACCTGATTCAAAAAGGTGCAACTGCTTTAAATCAATTAAAACAACAGCAGAAGGCTGGCAAGGCCATGCTGCCCAGCCATTTCATACTGAAAGAGTTTATAAATACAAATTTAATATATCAGAATCTAAGCATAGGAAACCAAGATAAACCCTCATTGCCTTCTATATCAAAGAATTCCATTAGTGTCTGCTGTGGTTCATGGCTGCTTGCTAATTTAATAATCCAGAAAGAAAATTACCTTAGCAGGGGAGGAGAAAATTCTAGAGAAAAAGCCAAAACAATCTCTTTCATTTATCTTCTTTTTCAAAATTCTTTTAAAATCACTTGTCTCATAGGTGAACCATGGATGTCTGATTGAACAAAATAATTTAAATAAAAAGTCAAGTAAACTCATTTGAAGGTGTCTGGCCTCAGGGTGCATTTGCCCAGCTAGATTCTTTGCCACTGCAAGCTCCAGGACTCCTATTAAATGCCATCCTTGAAATCAGGATGCGGTTTGTAATCTAAGTGAAACCACCAAGGACCACAGATCCTCCCCTGACCTGCTTGGGGCTGAGCTCCATGCTCCGTTAGGCAGCTAAGCAGAGCAGAGTGAGGACACATCTCACCCAGATACACGCATTTCTAATGATCACCACTTTGGTTCACCCTTAACAAGAGGTGTGCAAGGATGTGGACAAAGGAGTCACTTTTAGTCATCTGACTGTAAACACCTCCTCCATCAGTGGAACCAGCCATTAGACCCTTTGCTAACGAGCCATTATAGTTTACTTCCTGTTTTACATCCATAACATTTGCTCACTTCAAGTCACAGGAGCATTTGGAAAGAAAATAGAAATGCAGAAAAATTGTTAGAACTAGATTATTTTTATTTAAAATTGTATCTTTTGCCTTCAGATGGTGTGGCAAGGGTACCTTCATAGGAATGGCTTGTTTTTTCCCATATACTATGGATAAAAAAATGACCTTCCCCTAACCTAAGCTTAGATGCTACAAAATTAAAAATAAAGACATTTCAACTTTAAACTTTGAGGTATCTCTGTAATCATTTTGGGGTATGTTAGTAGCAAATGCGAAAGGTAAAACATTCCTACTCTGGTGGTCTCCCCATTTTCTGCAGGCCAACTGGCGAAGCTTGCTTTCCAGCACTATTACCATCTGTAAGTCTGCAGGCTGTGCATAGTGCCTCCTGAGTCCTCTGTCCACTTACAAAGCTCTTCTTCTTCACTGTAAGCTTCACTGGCTGTTTCTATTAGATATGATTATCATATTTGATATAGGAGAATCGTCTAATTCTAGCTTCTTTACAGAAAAAATATAGACATGCTGTAATTTCATGTTTAGAGAATCTTGCTTAATTTCTGACTTAACCTTAAGCAGATTTCAGCTATTTCTTTGGTGACGTTGTCCTTAGTTCAAGCCTTCCTACTGCAAGGCATTCTCTCTGAATGATCACATCTTGACACCACATCACCTGAGATCAGTGAGCCTCCTCCTAGCTGTTTTATTCATATTTTTTGATAACCACTACTAAATTCTTTCCTTCTCCCCACACTTAACTTATCTGACACCATTGAAAAAAAAAAAACACATCCAACTTTCTAGCTATAGTCTGCATCTTCTAGTCCATTCATACAAATGTCTGCTAAAATATATCTTTCAAGATGGACATTCCCTGAGTCCTTATGATCACATGAAACTTCCTCTAATTGTTAGGATCCATGCAAGAAAGATTACCCTTTCCTGTTTTCACTTCATTCTAGTCATTTGATGATCATCACCTTCCCCTCTCCCCGCCCCCACACTCACCCCATATACCAGTGTGTATGTGTGATTTGCATGCTTCTAAGTCTGTCCAAGTGGGCTCACATTGCTAAAGAAATGGAAACAGCATCATTAAATATGGGAGAAAACTGATCTGGGGAGTTGCTTACTATACTATTATGATTAGCAGAGCAAAAAAGAATCTCTGTCTTTTGAGCTCTTCTGAAACCCAAGGCTCTGTCCTTAGAACAACCCCTCTCTCCCACCCCTCATTCCAGATTTCTTTAAGTGAAGGACGCATTCAGTTAAATATACAAACTAATTTCCTCTTTATAGAGTTGATATGGATTTGAAACATTTTCTCACACTCAGAAATTATTTTAAAGAAAGGAGGAACCCATGACTGTTAGAAACAGAAAAGCTCACATTTGGCTCTCAGATTAATTACTCAAGCAATCATTTTACACAGATGACTTCAACTTTGGAGGTTTTGAGTGTTCCATTTATAGGAACAGTTCTCAACCTGTGGGTCACTATCTCTTTGAGGGCCAAATGACTCTTTCACAGAGTTGTCTAAGACAAACACAGATATTTACATTAAGATTCATAACAGTAGCAAAATTACAGCTAAGAAGTAGCAACAAAAATAATTTTATGGATAGGGGTCATAGCAGTAAAGGTCTCAGGGTTAGGAAGACTGAGAGCCACTGATCTATCATATAAAGATAAAATAATGTTGGCCTATTGATTGACATTTGTGTATGAAGCAGATTTAGAACTGAAAAAGTATATACAGACATTTCCTTGTAGTAAGATCTTACATACTACATTTGACCATTGATTGTACATCTAATGTCATATGACACTTTAGGGAAACAGATAATAGTACAAGCAAAAATATTTCCAAACAAATATTTTCAGAATATATTTTGCAGTCAGAATATCTGGGAAATCTTTATAGTTGAAGGGCTTCAGAGAAGAAGTAACTAACTATTTGAGGCTTCATGGTTGCCTGAATCTGTAAAGTTGCATATAGGGAGCACAGGCTGACTTGCTCCTAGGTAAATGCTCCTATACTACTAACGTGGATAACACTGACTCTCCTCAAAGAAGTATTAATAATTTCACTTCCAGAAAAGATTTGCATGCTTTGGAGAGAGAGTGTAATTCTGTTTGTTTAACCTGGAGTGCCAGCTGAGCTTTATGGAGAAGAAATAATGCTCAAATGGAAGGAAAACACCCGTTGACCGCCAAGGCAGTTGCAGCTATAACTATCTGTGGTACACTCAGTGGTACACTGCCCCTCCTCCACCCAGCACAGACCCTTGTCACAGAATAGACTTGTTTCCTCTCATTGAATTGTTTCTTTGTTGTTATTACTGAGCACTGTAATTAAACATTCTTCCTGAATCTGCTTGGCAGCTGCCACTGTTCTAAGAAACCATTCATAGCCCTGTGTATTATTATCCTAATCCCCTGTTATAAGAAAACTATTTAATGCCAAAAATCAGACTCAAATACTGAAAAAAGCTTTACATTGGGCTTTATTAGAAGGAATATTAACTGACACAGCAAGGGTGGGGGGTTCAATTCTTTAAGGCATTAGGCCCTCTGTTAGGTTAAAATAAGCATGCAATTTTGAGTTCTACTTGAGTTATATTCAGCTTATGTGTTAACTTCAACATAGCTTGGGAGGCATTCACTGAGTTGAATATTCATATGGCGTGCAGGATACAGACACTGAACCCAATTTAGTAAATGAATACTTGTAATTTCACCAAAGCCCTGCTGAGAGATTATTATGCAGATTTATGAAGGAATATCACTGAAGCAATTCTTGGCAATGGCTTCAGTCACCATGGGCTCAAAAGTGTGTAAACCTCAAATCGTTTGCCATGCATGTACCACTACAGGTTTCATCTCTGGAACTTTTGTGACATTACCTTCACTCTGTCTCATCTCCGATTTTCCCTTCAATATTCTTGCCCTTGAGCAAAGAGCCAGCATCATAACACCTATGAGCACTGCCAAGTTCCTCCTGACAATATCCTGGCTGCCATAATGCCAGCAATCTGTTCCAATCCTGTCACTGCAAAATCTCATTAAAGACAAATGAATGCCCGGTCACAGGCAGAGAGGTGCACAGTAGAATGGGGTCACATTTACAAAAGCAGCTATGCCTGGGACAGGGCCTCCTGATATCTCCAGAGAACTCTCCTATTATCTAAGGTCAGGCTGGAGATCCATAGCAAAGTGTCAGCTGTACGAAATGGTAGTATGCAGACTAGATGATCCCATTTTCTCGAGGGGCTTTAGAAAGGCTCTTGAGACTAGATCCTAAGCGTTTACCCCAAAGACTGAAGTAGAGGGAAATGCCAGCCAAGTTGTTAGAGTACAACTTCAGTGTGTGCCGACACCTAACACTCCTGAATTACCAAGACCAAGCCTAGTAGTAGCTCATGGTCATCCTAGAAATGCCAGTTAGACTCTGGCCAAACCAATTGTATAGCTAAACCTTCAATTCTATCCTAATTTTCCATAATTTAAGAGTGAAAAACATTCATGCAGTTTTATAGGTTGCAAACTCCAGATCATACTTTAAATTATCAGGAGAACCCGAAATGTGAACTTCTGGGAGAATCACTTTATGAAATGACAACATAATACAATGGTATATACAATCAACTTGTGAGATTCAAATCTAACAAAATCCTGTCATAGCTCTGTCAATCTGTTGGAAGTTTATAGAAAATTCCAGAATATTTGGGAGCAAATGTCTCCATTGCACCTTGGGGAATCATCAATATTATCTTGTGTCTCTACCTCTTTTCTTGTTTACTGAGATTATTTCTATTTTTTTCGAACTAAAACTAAAAATGTTTCTAACATCACAACATATACTACACTGTAGCACTGCAGTTACCATCTTAACTTTGGGGTAAAAAAGCGAATCTCAGTTGGCTCATTCATTTCTTCCTCAGCTTCTCCAAGTTAAACTAAAGCTAGTACTGATCTATTTAAATGTATACGAGACTGAACAATGTAATATAGGTAAGCCATCAGCAGTGGAGATGGCTATTTATGAAGCTTAGCAATTTCATGTATTATATTTTTATTGATATAGCAGACACACTCCATTGTAATTTGTGTGCAGATTGAGCTAGGGCATGGTGTACTGTTGCACTGGCCCAAGCCCTTAGTGAAAAAATGATGAAGAAAGATGGATTAGGATGGATTTATCTCTATGTTTTATGTGTGTAGCTATGCAATCTGGATAAGGAGAGTTTTTATATTGACTCAAAACAGACAATGGATTTCAAGGCCAGAGACCAGATTCAGAGGAGAGCAATCAGAATTTAGGAACACAAAGCCCCTGTCCTCAACCTTCTAGAAAGGAATAAAAGAGGCCAGTCACTATCAGCTAAGGTTACTAGATCACTGTGTGGTCCATAAATCAGCAACCCTAGAATTGCCTGGGAACTGACTGGAAATACAGACTTATGGAGTTAAAATCCTCATTCTAACAAGCTCCTGGGTGACTCATGCATACAGTAAAGAATGACTGACAGTTGCCCAGAACAGCTACATGAACTAGTTTATGTGAGCAAAAGAAACATGAGAGAAAGGAGATCAAAATATTCTGAATAGTGAGTTACCAGCTTATTCGTTGAGGGATAGGGGATGACTCCAGGTGTTTCTTTCACTTAGAAGCTTGACATAAGTGAGCATGAGGTGAGCCAGGAAATAGGCTGCCAAAGGAATCCCTTACTACAGTAAGGAGTTGGCATTTTAGGTAGCTTACATTTTGATGAGTTTGAGAAGACCTATGATGAGAACAATGAAATCAAAGAGAAGTGTGAGATCGAAGAAACAGTCAAGAGTAGCTTCCGTGCCCTCTGTTATGTGCGCTTAGGTACTTGGGCTTCTATCTGCCAGCAAACACTATGGAGATGGCCAGGCTCAGCTTGCTATCCTGCTAGGTCTTCATTGCAGAGTGTAGACCTGTGGGCAAAGATGGAAATTTGGGAAATGAGGGAACTGGAAATTGCTCTGCTGGCTTATATATTTCATTTCTAAAGGCAACTAACCCAAGTGATCGGACCTCCATTTACTGGTTCGTAAAAATATACTCCTGTCTTTTCCCTTTGATCTCCAACTGCTCGGAGTATGAAGCTTCTTCCAGGCTCAGGCCAAGGAAGAAGCTAGCAGCACTTCTACCCTGGGATTTGACTCTAAACTTCAGCAGTTCATGACAATGTCCCTTGAGTTATATGCTTATTATTGAGTTATTGAGCTATTGTGGTCCATGTATTCAAAGAGTTGACATAGTAGAAGTTTGGTCCTTGGTACTGTGATCCTGGAAGATGATGGAACATTTAGGAGATGAGATTTGGTGCAAGGTTATTAAGTCAGTGTAGAAGCTGCTAGCAGAAGAGGTTAGCAAAGATCTCAAGGGAAAGCCTTCACAAGGATTCTCACAAGACTGGGCTGCTATAAAAGAGCAAGACATGTCCTATCTCCCAAATTTCTGTCATTCTGTCTACCATACAACTACTTATCACCCACACATCTACCATGATGCTATCCACATTAATGGGACAAGCTATAAAGGCCAGCACCAGAGGCCAGTCTAAGAGACTGTCTCACCTTCCAGATTTGCAGTGTACTAGATTGTTTGCTAATAAATATATTAAATTTACAAATGACCTACCTCAGGTATTTTGCTAGAGCAAGGAAAACAAAGAAGCATCTATGTGTGTTCCTTTTCAGGATGCCTGGGTTTTGATCCTTGAAAAAAATTAGTTTTGGATGTGACAGTATATTTTGTGTCTACTTGACTGCACCACCACACCTAACCCATTGCTAACTTGGTTTCAATCAAATTGAATTTATAATTACTTAAGAACATTAGAAGCATTAAAAATTTATTTAAAAAGTCTCCACTCAAATGGATAAAGATTACATTCTGAGGGTCAAGAATGAAACTAAGAGGTAAGTATAGAGTGAAGGTATAAAATATTCTCATTCATATGAGATTCTTTGTTTCTTCTATTATAGCCACAGTTTGGCCTATGTCAGTGACTCTTATTTGAGTATTGAATCCTTCAAGCCAGTGTGATGTCCCTGGCTCATCTTCACAAAAACATATGTAGGCTGAAGAACTCAGGAACGCAAGTTAAGAGAATCCATACTTTCTAGGGTTTTGATCACTTACGTACAATCACCTTTAAATCACAGATGCCTAGTTCTTAATTATTAGAGAAAAAAGGAATAAACTTGGCTCTCCAGCTACAGTGGAGCAGTCCTCAGATGGCAGCCCACCCGTTGTGTTGACCTTCCTTCTGATGCATCATCTTCAAGAGTATGCTCGGCAGGATGATCAGATGAATCATAGACTGCCCACCAAAATGGCTCTGCTGATTCCATGTGTGTGCTTTCCCAGGCCTGTGGGGCCAGTGGGAGTGCATGCTTTGCTTTAAACTACTACCTTTCACAGATTTTCTCTACTTCTTCCCATAGAAAACCAGTAATTATTCAACCTTGGTGTCTTTTCTATTGTCTCTAAGCAGTACTCTCTGATTAAGCATTAAGAACAAAGGTTGAAAGCTGTCTTCTCTTCTCTCTCTCTCTCTCTCTCTCTCTCTGTGTGTGTTGTGTGTGTGTGTGTTGTGTGTGTTGTTGTGTGTGTTCTGTGTGTGTAAGGTATAAGTGTATAACTGTGTTTGTGGTGTGTAGTATATGTATAAATGTGTTTGTGGTATGTGTGAGAGTGTGGTTTGTGTGGTATGTATCTGTGTGTGTTGGGTATATATGTGTAGTGTGTATGAATATGTGTGTGTGGTGGGTGTATGTGTGTGCATAGTGTGTGTGTGTATGAATGTGTACATGTGTGTGTGTGTATATTTGTGAATGTTTGGTGTGAATGTGTGATCTCTCTCTCTCTCTCTCTCTCTCTCTCTCTCTCTGTGTGTGTGTGTGTGTGTGTGTGTGTGTGTGTGTGTGTGTGTGTGTGTGTGAATGTGTGTGTGATAGGCTGATACTGAAGAGGACATGGAAAACATACAATTCTTCTTAAAACACTGTCATCTGAACACTAAGTGGAACCAGAAGGTGGTCACTTGCAACTGTCTGCATCCTCATTCCCGCACACTTTCTGTCCCTCTCACCCTCCCCTGATCCACCACAGAGGCCTTATTAGTGACCTCTAGACTTTGACAGCTCATTCCTGAAACCTCCCAGTACTTCCACACTTCACTAAATACCACATACCCTTAGGGTCACTTCACTAATTATGAGTCACAGTCATTATCCAACAGATAACACTTAAAACCCAGCACAAGAGGAACTGAGAGAGCAAGCACATAGAAAAAGGGCAGGTTTTCTGCATTTGGGAGGCTTCAGATGACTGGAATTTGGAATGCCCAGTGAACTAACTAGAAAGGTACAAATACCATTTCATAAAAAACAAAAGTAGAAATAAAGCTTCAAAATCATGAATAAGCAATACATAGTAGATTAAAAATAAACATTTACTTATATAGAGTTTCTAGTTTTAAAAAATATTGGTCCTAAGTTGGAATTAAAACAGGTTACGCGGAAATGGGGAAAATAGGAGGCAGCTCATGATGACCCCACGGTGAAAGAAGAAACGCAGAACCCGGGAAAGTGTTGGTCAGTCAGCCTACCTGAAACATGAGCTTCAGGTTCAGTGAAGCTCTGTCCAAGGCTACACGGTATGCCAGTCACCTTTTATTTAGCCTCTCCAACATTCCTATGGGCACAGTGATGGTGTGCAGATGTGCAACACACAAAAACCAAATGAGACCAAAAGTCTCTTTAATTAAAGGGGAATAAGACAAAGGCCAAAATAAAAATGAATAAAAGATCCATGTTAATAAATAGATCTTTTAAGTACATACGAATATGTTTAATATTTATATACCCTAAATAAGGGAAATGTACATTGAAACATCCAATATAAATTGGGATAACGTTTAAATTGCCATAACATAGCCTCTGAAAGACTGTTTGGGAAGCAGACCTCTGATCCACTGCTTGTGAATGCAGATTAATTCAGCCTACATAGGAATTTTCAACATAAATCATTTATTTATACTAAATATATATGACATAATGGACAGGTTTTGGAATTATTTTATGAGAAATTAGAGAATCACTTAAAGGAATGAAATAAATACTAAAATGTGCTCTACCCTACTTTAAAACTGGAAAGAAAAAACATACAAATTGATACTGATAATTAATATTAGAGATTATTGAATTAAAAGAACAAAGTAAAAACAGTAAGCATAATATGTTCCTTTGTGTATAAGAAAAATCATTTAATCTTCTCAGTTTTCAAAAAATTCAATAAGAAAAGTTAAAATTTGAGGTCGGCTTGCTGTGAGTAAGAAAGACAAGAGAATGGGAGGATTAGAACCACTAACAAACTGGATGTACTGGAGTTTTTGCATACTATCAGAGTAACTTTCCTGTGTGTCTAAAATTAAGCAAAATGTTCCAGAAACAAGACAGAATAGAGTTTGAACATTCCCAATACCTTAGGGAAAGTGTCTGTTGCTTTTATTGAAAGTTAGGGAACCCGAGATGCTCCAAAGCCTCATCCCCCCATCCAAACCTGAATTCCAAAATGCACAGCCAACCTCCAGGGATTTAAGACTGACCAACACTATATCTGGAAGCGCACAAAGCGTGGGTTCCTTGCTCCATAGTACAGGAGGAGGGTCAGCAAGGACCCCTCCTTACACTTCCACCAATCTGGCTGCTCTCCATCAAACCCCCCTTCCTTAAAGGATTAGATCCAATTTCCGCCAGGCCCATTTCACTCAAAGCTCCTCGTTAAAATTCTCGGTTTTCCGTGATTTCTTGTTAGCACTTTCTCTGATTAGAAAGAGCTGTGGAAAGGGGAAAGAAGAAGAAGGAGGAAGAAGGGGGGGGGGAGGGGAGGAGGAGGAGGGGAGGAGGAGGAGGAGGAAAGGGGGAGTTAGGAGAGGTGGAGGGAGGAAAGGGGGAGGGGGGAAAAGGAAAAGGAGGAGGAAAAGAGGAGGAGGAGAAGAGGAGGAGAGGAGGAGGAGGAGGGGGAAGGGGAGGAGGGGAGGAGAAGTCACAGCCAATTTCATTTCAAAAACCCCTTTAAAATTTTTGGCTTTTTGCCCCAATTCTCATGAAAAGATACTTTGGGTGAATCCATTGCTTTTAAAACCCAACATTTTTTACTACTTGTTTCCAGAAAATTACTAGAAATCCTCCGAAGCCCGATTGAAGGCTGTCTTTCCCTATGTAAATGATTTGTTCCTTGTAAAACGGATGCTCTACAACCAACCAACCTTAAAATCTCACTCAATCCTTATTAAAATGTGCAATTTTGGTAACCCTTTTGGGGCTTTTAGCCCAGAATTTTAAATAATAATATTATTATAATTTAATGTGTATGATAGTTTTTTTTAAACTATAAAATATCTACTATAGTTATTTGAGAAATAAGAAAATTAAACTGAATAAATCAGTAAATCCAGCTTTTTAGAAAATTTCATCTTTTGTTGAAATTTTTAGTAAGATTTATGTGTGGAAAGAAAATATCTAAATTTATGTGAATACACAAAAAATAAAGCCTATTATTGATCGTCATCTATTTCTGCTGCCCTTTTTATAAAGGAAGGAGAATGGGAAAAAGTAAACACAAATTTTCATAAACCCCAAAAGAAAAACTACCCAGGGGTAAATGGGTCTTTTTTTTTTAACGAAACAAAAAAAAAATCATAGTTTTCAAACTTTTAAGTAATTTTTAAAAACCCGTGTCTTCTCCCCATTCCTAAGGAAGACAACTTGAGAGAGATGTTGTCAAAAAGGGTCAAGCCCATTACGCCCTTTCTTTCCATCAGTAGCATTTTTCGTCCGTAAGGCCTTTTCCCGGATTGCTGGTGATTTTTTAAACCATTAGGTTTACTAGGATCAAATTGGGGGGGAAACAGTCCAAAAAAGGGGGCCACGTGCACGGCCCCTTTCTAAGATTATTGCACCAACTTTTTTCCTGTTATTTTCTAGTCTGTTAGGCCCCTTTAAAAAAGGGTTTGGGGGCCCCCGTCCCGTATTTTTAAAGAAATGGTTTTCACAAAGAATTAATTTTTATCAAGAAAAAACCCCTGAGTTGAAAGTGGTAAAATTTGGGGCCCACAAAACCCAGCTCCCCCGGGCGTCCCTGGTTCTCGGGTTTTCCGAGTGCTTTTTCTCGAATTTTGTTTATGAGGGTTGGTACATTTTTCTGCAAACCTTGCCTGGAGATTGGAAAGAAGCACCAAAAAAAACGAAAAGCAAAGCATTTTGGTTTAAACTGGAAACTGTGTCGCAGATCTCAAACCCTTTCAAAAACATTGCCTGAGCTCCCAAAACTCCCGGCTTCCGGGACCCACTCAAAACAAATTTTTCCCCTTTTTACCCCAAACCCTTCCGGGGCCCCTTTGGGACGCCCCTTCCAAAAACTTTTGGTCAATGTACAAAATTCACCCTTTCCAAAAAGGCACGTTCCCTAAGGATGGAAACCGACAAAAGGTCCCACCGCGTTTAAATGAACGTCTCCCCTTACATTTCCCCGTAGGGGGAAACCTCCCTCTCTTAATGGAGATACACGTTTTTTTTTCCCAAATTTTTGGGACAAGGTCCATAAATGAGGGCCAAAAATTTCCTCACTTTGCTTTGTTGTTCTTTTGGGGATTTTCTGGTCACTTACCCCCCTCGAGAAACCCAAAAAAACCCCTGCAAAAAAAGCCCAAACCAAAAAATCAAAATATTTTTCTTCTTTTCCCTTGGGGTTTTAGCAAAAAATATGCAAGTGCAAATTGGCCTTTTTTTTTTGCCCCCTTTTTAAAAACCCGGGGCATAGTCCTTACTAGGTCCACAAAAACCCCCAGTGAACACATTTTTGGGAAATTTTTTTTTCCTCACAAAAAAAAATCTAAATGTGAAGGGTTTGGGGGAAAGGCAAGGGGTGGTCTTTGTTCGCCCCTTTTTCTTAAAGAAAAAACTAAACAAATAAAAACAAAAAAATTCGGGGGGGGGAGCTGGAAAACTTTCAAACAGCCAGAATTTCGAGCCAACCCCCGTTTTTTAGAGGGCCCCAAGTCACACACAAAACCACAAACAGGGGGAAAAACCTTCGATAAAATAAACCAACCCCAAAAACCCTTCCCCCTTTTTTCTAGGCAGTGAAAGCTAAAAAATAGACTTTAAGGAAGTACACTAGGTCTGCCCTTAAAAAATTCCATCATTTTCCACCTTACGGTTTAAAAAAGGGGCCTTGGGGTTACCAGGCCTTATGCTGAGTTAACAGCCCTCCCCTTCCGTTGATTTTTATTTTAAAAACCGATTCTAGAAAATTGACTTAAATTTAGTAAGCAATGCTTTTTTAAAAGAAACAGAACAAAAAACCCTAATTAAAATTTCCATGAAAATTCCCGCACAGTTAAAAATCAGTTTTTCCCCAAGGGTTTTTCCTTTTCCCCTAAGGGCAGTATCTCTATGAAAAAGGGCTTGAAGAACACTATTTTTGACAATGGGAGGGGGCTAAAAAAGGAAAAAATTCCCAAATTTTTACTTTCATGACTTTCCCAAAACCCAAACCCCCGCCGTTTTTTGGTTTTTAAAAATTTTTCCCTTCTTTTTTTTAAATTTTTTTTAAAAATTTTTTTTAAAATTTAAAATTTTTTTTATTCAATTCACATCCCACCCCATTGCCCCTCCCCAAATTTAAATTTTCCCCCCAACAACCTTTTCCCCCCTTTTTTTCCCCATGTACTTAACTTTAGTTTCTTTCTTCAGTGCCTTAAAGATTTTATTATACAAAATCTTTCACCCTTTCTTGGTGCCTTTTCTAAATTTTTTGACAAGCTAGGGGCTATCTGAAAGGAAAAGACCCTGGAATTTAAAAAAAAAGGCTCCATAAGATTCTGATGTAAGACATTTTCTTTGTCAGGGAAACCCAAAGCAGGGGGGGCAAGCCCAAAGTGGGATAGCGGACCTGGGTTCTATAAGAAAAAACCCGGTGAACATCCCCCCTCCATGGCCTCTTATCAGCTTCCCAACTCAATTTTTCCCGCTTTTTTGATTTCCCCCGTCCTGACTTTTTTAATGTGACCATTGTTTGTGGAAGTGAAAAATTTAATTTAAAACCCTTTCCCCCCTACCCAACTTTCTTTAAAACCGGTGGGATTTAAACCCCAGAGTAAAATCCGGATAAATTTTTTATTTTTTTAGGGATTGAAAAAAAAATGGGTTCCCAAAGAATTTTCCTTCCCCATCCATTGTCATTATATTTGGAAAAGGGGTTTTTTGATTTTGGGGAAAATTAAAATTTATTTCCCCCGCTACTCGCCCGGGAAAAAAAGGTTTTTCACTAATTGGTTTCAACCAGAAAAAACTAGGGGGGCCTATGTAAATTAATCATCCCTAAAAAGAAATTTGACTTCCTTTTTTTCCAAATTTTTAACCCCTTTAATCCTTCCCGTTTCCTTTTTAACTAGCAAAAACGTCAAAGTACTGCCAAATTGGGGTATGTAAGAAAAAGTGGATAAGGAAAGGGTTCCCCCCTTTTTAGTGAAATTGTTTTTTAGTTTCTATTTAAAAAAGGGGGGTTGGTTATGGGAATAGTTTTTTTCATTTGGGGAGGGTGTTTAAAAAATTTAAAAAGGGTTTATTTCACTCGTGGTTATAGATTCCTTTAAAAAGACACTGTTTTTGCTTGCAGATTTTAATGAAAAAACTCTGTTTTCCTTGCAGAAAAATCTTGCATGGGTTCCCCTGAGAGGCTCCACCCGCACTGACCCCAGACAGAGTAAAAACCCCCCACAGCCAAACATTTTTGGGGTGGAGCTTGGGGAAATCTTATGTAAGGGGGAAAAAAGGGGGAAAAATTTTAGGCCCCCAAATGAAATAACACTACACAGAAGGGGAAGGGCCAAACAGATTTTTAAATAAAACCCAACAATTGGAGCCCCTCAGGGGACTAAACCCCCAAACCCAAAAAACATGGGACAGACTGGACCAAAGGGAAAAAGTAGCAGAGGGCACTTGGGCCTTTAAAGGGTCCGACAAGGGAACAAGGGCCCATCCCCCCAAAAACTGATGCCTGTATGGGGGGAACTGTTTTTTTCAGCTGGACTAACTCCTTGTCTGGCCCCAGTGGGGGGCACCTAGCCACACAGAAAACTTGAGGGGCCAAGGGGTAAAGGATACCCCAGGGGGCCCCTCCCCCCAGAGAGAATGGGAAAGGGGGGAAAGGGGGAAAAAGGGCTGGGTGTGGGGGGGGACCAATGGGCGTGAGTGAATATAAAAAAAAAAAAAAATAAAAAAGTTTAAAATTTTACTTATCTGTTTCTTCTTTGACTTTGATAAGTGGGGGGGGTATCAGGGAATTATTCCATTTCCTTTAGATTTTTCCCGTTTGGGGCAGAACCCACAAGGGTTTTTTAAAAATATGCTTTATTTCTCTGGGAAAATTTTTTAGGTCCTTTGTTTTTTTTAGGTTCCCCCCCTTTGATTCCCCAAATTTTTTTAATTCCACTTCCCTAGATCTTTTTTAATTTTTGATAAAGGGGGTGTCATCCTTTCCCATTTTTCTCAAAGATGGGAACCTTAATTTTTTTTGATTCATTGAAATTTTTTTGGTTTTTTGTTTTTTTTTGTTTTTTTTTTTTCAACCCTGAAATTTTTTTAACTTAATTTTTTTTATTTTTGTTTTCCCTTTTGCTCCTTTAAGGTTTAAATTTTTTTCTCTTTTTTTTCTATACCTTTCAGTTTTGGGTTGGTTAAAATTAAATTGGTAAATATTAAAATCTCAGAAATTAAAAAAGGGGTATAAACCCTCTTTCTTCTTAGTCCATTTTTTTCCTGAAAGGGATGTCTCGCTTGATGTAAAGTATAAATTTTGATAAGGGAAAAAGGGGGATGTTCAGAAGACAATTTAAAAAAACAGTTTATTGAATTTTCCCGTTATTTTGTTGCTGATGAAATTGTTTGGGGTGTATTAAACCTGAGTGGGTTTTCCCCTGTGTTTTGATGAAATGGTATAAAAAAATACTTATTTTTTAGTGAAGGTATGGGTTTAAAATTTATGGGGAGAAATTTTCCTTCTAAAAAACTTCCCCTAAGGAAAAGGATTTTCATTAATAAAATAATCCTTTAAAATTTTTTTTTTCATAAAAAATTTTAGGTTTTCCCAAACTAAGGATGAAATTGGGAAATTTTGCTGGGGAAAAGAAGTCTATGCTTTTCACTATGATCCTTTTTTTTAATTCCCTCCCGTGAAATTTCCCTTACTTAAAAGAGTTTTCCCTTTGAAAGGGCCCAGTATTAAGGCCCAATTTTTGGTTTTCCTTTTGATTTACTTTGGGCGTTTTGCCTTTTCTGTAAAAGTTTAGTTGAAATTAATTTAATTTTCGATGGGAAGTTTCTTTTTATGTCTATTTTATATGATATTCTTTTTGCTTTTTTTGTTTTAGGTAGAACCAAAAAAGAAACCTTTGAAAGACCTCTCCTTTTTTAGGTTTTGGGAAAAATTTTTTTTTCTACAATTTGTTTTTAAAAAAATTTTCCCGTACCTTTAACCCAAAATTCCTTTGGGTTCCCCCTGTTCAAACCCCTATTATTTATAGACAAGGCCTTTTTTAAAAAGCGTCTTTTGAAATTTCCGAATGATTTTTTTCAAAAGGGTTTTTCTTTTTTAAGATTTAACATTTTCTTTTCCAAAAGTAACCCCTTTTTTTTTTAAATTTTTTTCTTCTGGGGCTTGACTTCTCTTTGAAACCGGTATTCTTTTTGAGGGGTCCCTTTCCTCTTTAATCCCTGGTTTTTTGGGTTCCTAATTTCTTTTCCAGTTTTTCCCCGGTTTTTTGGGGTTTTTTTTTTTTAATTTTTTTTTTCCATTCAGGTTTTAAACAGATTTTTTTTAATTTTTTTCCTTCCCTGTTTTTTTTTGTTTTTTTATAGATTTCATCAAGGGTTTATTCATCTCTGTTTTTTGAACTTCTATTTATTAAAAATTTAAATTTTAAGCCTTTTTTCCCCATACTTTCAATAAAGTTTTTTAATTTTCCCCGGGGTTTACCTTGGGTAGGGTTTCTGAGCTCTAGGGTTTAAAACAATTGTTTTTTTGCCCCTTTTTTGAAATTAGTTTTTACCTGTTTTCTAAACCTCCTTTTTTTTGAGTGGGTATTTTATGGTTTTTTTTATCTTCTGTTTTCCTCCTGGTTCCCTTTGGTTTTTGGGTTTTAAATTTTTGTTTTCCTGGCAGGAAATTTTTTTGGGGGTTTTTTCCCGATAGGAAAATCCACTGGGGGGTTTTTAAAATAAAAAAAATTTTCTTTTGGGAATTTGGGGGGCTAAAATTCAGATGGCTAGGGGGTTTCTGGCCCCCGACATCCATAGGGGCAGGGAAAACAGGGGTTTTCCCTTTTAGAGGGGAAAATTTTCCTTTTTTATTTCAAATTTGGTTTTTTTAAATGTTTATTTTTATGTGTTGGGGGGCACAACGCTAATTTGTAAATGTGGAAACAGGAACAAAACCCGAGAGAAGTTTTGGGCTTCACTTTCCCCCCATGGTTTTTTCAGGCAAACCCAGATTTATCAGACTTGGCCCGCATGCGCAACCCGTTTAGTTTAAAAACCCATTATCTATGATTTGAAAAGAAAAAGGGACCCTGGGGAAAATTCCCTGGAAAGAAAAGAGTTCTAAGATAGAGCCCAAGGGGTGATTCACCTTTGGGAAAATGTTAGGAGACAGAAAGCATGGTACCTGAGAACAGGAATTTAGACCCGTGGCAAAAATATAGGTTAAAAAAACTGGGTTATTTTTAAGTTTTGGGCCCAACAAAAAGAGAAAACTAGCTTTTAATTTGGGCCCAAAGGGAATTGTAAAAAAATTTTGTGTCTAGTCTTTTTTTCGAGAACCTTTGGGTGGGAGGGAAGAACCACTCCTTTCATCAACATTTTTTTTTTCCCCTTTTCTGTTTTGGGCCTTTTTGGGGAATAAGGACAGAGAGTGAAACATAGGCCCCAGTATGTTGTCTGCTACATAGCTGATGGGGGAAAATGGGTGAGGGGTTTTTTTGGGGGATTTGGAAGAGTGAGTGTAAAAGGGAAAAGGTCTCCTACCTCCTTTCCTAGTCCCACTTGCTTTTTCCCGTCAGGGTTGGCTGGGGGTTTCCTAAGAAAGCCCATTAGAGTTACGGGCTTAGGTTTAACAGGGTGAATTTTGAAGGGGGCGGGAAGAGATCTTAAGATTCACTGCAGAAGGTGGCAGTTTTGGGGAAAGGGGGCTGCATCAGGTTTTTTTGCTACTGAACTTATGTGAGACGGGGGGGGAGATGGGGGGAACTGATGGAGAAGTGAGATCCTTTCAGTCCCGAGTTTCTGCTTCTCTCTCATTTTGGTGTTATCCCCAAATGAAATTTTAAAATTTTTTTCTGCAAAAGGGTTCAAAGCATTGCGTACTCCAAAGGAAAAAATTTGAAGATGAATTTTCCTAACCGCTCTCTGTGCCTGAGTACTTTTTCCAAACACAAAATAACTAATTGCTTCCATAAAGACCAGGCCCATTTGGGAAAGGGCCATCCCTGTCAGACCTAGGTGTTTCGCTTTAAAACCCGAAAATGAAAAAGCCATGACTTTAAGAACTTTTAAAATGAAACTGAACCTGGGGCCCCTCCCCCAACCCCCAACACTTGTAAGCGTTTTGAACAGTGGAAAGACCTGGCTATCCCACTTTCCCTTCACTGCTTTCTCGTCCCTTGGGATCCAACTATAAAAAGAAAAATACATGTTGTCCCCCATGAAGAAACCTTTTTTTCCCCTTTCCCGAAGAATCAAAAAACTTCAGTGGTATAATTTTTTGACAAAATTTGAGTGCAGATCTAGGGAAAAAGACCCAACTGGGGAGGGGAAAAAAAATTAAAAATAAAACCTATGGGGGAAACATTGAAATCAATATCAGCTCAAATTTATTGTGTTAAAATAACAAATCCCTCACATACATCAAGCAAAGTCAGGGAAAAATTGCTTGGAAAACCTGCTGAGTCCCCGCTTTTTTGGGGGTAGGGGGAGCTCTGGCAAGGGAAGGGGCGGGGAGCTGGCCCAAATTTTGAGGCAAGGGAAGGGCCTTTTCTAAAAACAAAAACATTTCCCGGGCCTTTTTTAAAGCCAGAAAAAACCCCATGGTTTAACTATATCCTCAGGGACTAGAAACATTTGGGGAAAATTTCTAGAATGGTAGAGAAAAAACTCTGGCCATGAAAAGAAAGTTTATGTTTCCCTTTTTTGTCCCCATTTCAGTTTAGTTTTTAGTGAAAGACTTGAAAACTAAAAAAAGTAAAAGGGAAAAAGGTTTTTTTTAGCTTTCAAATTTTATCTAAAAGGGAAAATTTTTCTTAGGGTTTCAGTTTTTATTAAAAAATCACTAGAAACTACCATAGGCAAAAATGTGAAAACTATATTTTTCCCCCAGTTTCCCCCGGAAAAGGGTCCGGAAAGATGCTTGGGGAAAGTTATTTTTTTTTGGTTTTTTACTGCCCTATTCCTTTTCCCTGACCCTTTTTACCTCCTTGTCTTCAAAAAACATTTCTTCCTTAACCCGAAAACAAAACAAAAGTTTTTTGTAAATTTTCCGGAAACTTTTAAAGAAAGAAATCTTCGACTTTAACCCAAAAAATAGTATCTCTCTCTCTCTCTCTCTCTCTCTCTTGTGTGTTGTGTGTGTGTGTGTGTGTGTGTGTTGTGTGTGTGTGTGTCTGTGTGTGTAAGGTATAAGTGTATAACTGTGTTTGTGGTGTGTAGTATATGTATAAATGTGTTTGTGGTATGTGTGAGAGTGTGTGTTTGTGTGGTATGTATCTGTGTGTGTTGGGTATATATGTGTAGTGTGTATGAATATGTGTGTGTGGTGGGTGGTATGTGTGTGCATAGTGTGTGTGTGTATGAATGTGTACATGTGTGTGTGTGGTATATTTGTGAATGTTTGGTGTGAATGTGTGATCTCTCTCTCTCTCTCTCTCTCTCTCTCTCTCTCTCTGTGTGTGTGTGTGTGTGTGTGTGTGTGTGTGTGTGTGTGTGTGAATGTGTGTGTGATAGGCTGATACTGAAGAGGACATGGAAAACATACAATTCTTCTTAAAACACTGTCATCTGAACACTAAGTGGAACCAGAAGGTGGTCACTTGCAACTGTCTGCATCCTCATTCCCGCACACTTTCTGTCCCTCTCACCCTCCCATGATCCACCACAGAGGCCTTATTAGTGACCTCTAGACTTTGACAGCTCATTCCTGAAACCTCCCAGTACTTCCACACTTCACTAAATACCACATACCCTTAGGGTCACTTCACTAATTATGAGTCACAGTCATTATCCAACAGATAACACTTAAAACCCAGCACAAGAGGAACTGAGAGAGCAAGCACATAGAAAAAGGGCAGGTTTCTGCATTTGGGATGCTTCAGATGACTGGAATTTGGAAATGCCCAGTGAACTAACTAGAAAGAGTACAAAGACCATTTCATAAAAACAAAATAGTAGAAATTAAAACTTCAAAATCATGAATAAGCAATACATAGTAGATTAAAAATAAATATCTACTTATATAGAGTTTCTACTTTAAATAATATTGGTCCTAAGATTGGAAAATAGTAAAACAGGTACGCGGAATGGGGAAGAAATAGGCTTGGCTGCTCATGACTGTAACACCACGGTGAAAGACAGAAACGCAGACCTGGGAAGCTGTTGGTCAGTCAGCCTACCTGAAACATGAGCTTCAGGTTCAGTGAAGCTCTGTCTCAAGGCTACACGGTAGTGCCAGTCACCTTTATTTGGCTTCTCCAAACATTCCTATGGGCACAGTGATGTGTGCGAGTGTGCAAACACACATAAAACCAAATCAGACCAAAAGTCCTTTCTAATATTAAGGAGGAATAAGACAAAGGCCAAAATAAAAATGAATAAAAGATCCAGTGTTAATAAATAGATCTTTTAAGTACATACGAATATGTTTAATATTTATATACCCTAATAAGGGAAATGTACATTGAAACTATACCAACATAACATTGGTGTAGTTATTAAATTGCCATAACATAGTCTGCTGGAAAGACTGTGGGGAAGCAGACCTCTGATCCACTGCTTTGTGAATGCAGATTAATTCAGCCCCTACATAGAGGAATTTCAACAGTTAAAATTACTCTATACATGCATCTTTATACTAAAGTATATATGCATAATGTGACAGGTTGTGAATTATTTTATTAGAAAATTATGAGAATCAGCTTAAAGGAGAATGAACAGAGAATAGCTAAACAGTGCTCTACCCTACTTTAAAACTGGAAAGAGAAACATACAAATTGATACTGAGTGAATTATGTTAGAGATTATTGAATTAAAAGAACAAAGTATAAAACAGTATGCATAATATGCTTCTTTGTGTATAAAGAAAATATCATTTTATCTTCTCAGTTGTTCCAAATGAAATTCAATAAAGATAAAGTATAAAGCATTGAGGTCGGGCTTGCTGTGAGTAGAGAAAGACAAGAGAATGGGATGGATTAGAACCACTAAGCACACTGGATGTACTGGAGTTCTGCATACTATCAGAGTAACTTTCCTGTGTGTCTAAAATTAAGCAAAATGTTCCCAGAACAAGACAGAATAGAGTTTGAACATTCCCACTACCTTAGGGCAAGTGTCTGTTGCTTTTATTGAAAGTTTTAGGGAAGACTGAGATGCTCCAAAGCTCTCAGTCCTCATCCAAGACCTGAACTTCCTAACTGCACAGCCAACCTCCAGGGATGAAGGCTGACCAACACTATATGCTGGAAGCGCACAGAAGCGTGGGTTCCTCTGCTCCATAGTACAGGAGGGAGGGTCAGCAAGGACCCCTCCCTTACAGCTTCCACTCAATCTGGCTGCTCTCCTATGTCAAACCCCACCTTCCTTAAAGAGATTAGATCCAATTCCTGCCAGGCCATTTCCACTCTAAAGCTCCTCAGTTAAAATTCTACAGGTTTCACAGTGATGTTCTCTTGCTTAGCACTTTCTCTGCATTAGAAAGCAGCTGTGGACAGGGGAAAGAAGAAGAAGGAGGAAGAAGGGGAGCGGGAGGGGAGAGGAGGAGGAGGAGGAGGAGGAGGAGGAGGAGGAGGAGGAGGAGGAGGAGGAGAGGGGGAGGAGGAGAAGTCAGCAGCCAGACTTCATTTCAAAAACCTTAAATTCTGGCTTTTTGCCCTAGATCTCCATGAATGAGGTACTTTTGGGTAAATCAATTGACTCTTTAAAACCCAACATTCTTTTACATTCTTGTTTCCAAGGCAAATTACAGAAATCCTCACGAAGCCCGATTGAAGGTGCTGTGCTCCATATGTAACTGCATTTTGTTCCTTAGTATAATCAGGATGCTCTGACTACCAACATCAACAGCTGTAGATGCTCACTCATATCCTATGTATAGAATGTGCAATATTTGCATGTAACCTGGGACTGTAGCCCAGTAATTTTAAATCAATAATATGTATTTATATTTATATATGTATGTATATGTTGTTTTTATGCTATGAAAATATCTACTATAGTGTACTTTTGAGGAAATAATGACAATTAAACTGAATATATTCAGAATAGATCCAGCTTTTTAGACATTATCAATCCTCTATTTGTTGAATTTGTAGATACAGAGTTCATGTGTGTGAAAGATATATCTTTTTATGTGAATACACAAAGAAATAAAGCCTATTAGTTGATCTGTCATCTATTTCTGCTGCCACTTGTTATATATAGTGAAGGAGAATGGAACTGTATATCACATATGTACATAACCAACTAGAAATAACTACCTCAGGGCTTAAGTGGGTCTTTTTATTTTAACAGAAACAAAAAGAAATCATAGTTTTCATAACTTATAAGTAGTATTCTTAGAGCCAGTATCTTCTCCTCTATTCCTCTAAGGAGGAGACAACTCTTAGCAGAGAGATGTTGCTCAGAAAGGGTCACTGCCTGCACTGTCACTGCCTGTGCTTCCTATCAGATAGACATTTGTACGTCCTGTAAGGCCTTCTCCTGGCATCTGCTGTGTGAGTTGTTGAAGTCCAGTCTAGGTTCACTAGTGATCAAATGTGGCTGGGAAACATGTCCTAACCAGGAGGCCACAGTGCACTGCGCCCCTTTCTAAGATTATTGTCACCATACTTTGGTTCCTGTTATATTTCTATGTCTGTTAGGCCTTTGGAAAGAATGGTTAGGTGCCTCTGTCCTGTATTTTCAGAAGAAGATGGCTGTTGTCAGGCAAATGAATTAAGTGTATCAAGACAAAAACCTCTGAGTTGAAAGTGGTAAAGTTGTGGGGCCACACAGAGCTCCAGCTCTCCCGGGCGTCTCATGGCATTCTCGGCTTTTCCAGAGTGCATTTGCATCATCAGAATGATTGTCTGATGAGGGTGTGGTGACACTTATTCTGCAAGGCAGCGCTGTCTCTGGAGAGTTGGAATGCAGTCAGCCAGAAAACCTGACAGACAACAGCATTTAGGTATTAACACATGGAGCTGTGTCGCAGATCTCAACACTCTGCAAAGTCACTCGCCATGAGCTCCAAGACTCCGGTCTTCATTGGGCTACCCGACTCTAACAACAAATTGTTCCCTTCCTACCACAAACCTGTCCAGGCCCTTCTGGAGACAGCCCTCTTCCTACAACACTTAATGGTCAATGGTACAGACTTGCACATTTTCCAATTATGTGCACGTTCCCTAAGGCATGGATGGTAACCTGACAAATGGTCCCACCAGACTGTTTAAATGAACTGTCATCCCTGTCACATAGCTCAGTAGGGAACCTCTCCTCTCTTGAATGGAGATACACGGGTGTTCCAAGTTTTGGCACAAGGTCTCATGAAATGAGGCCAAGTTTCTCTCACTTTGACTTTGTGTGTTCTATTTGGGTACTCTCTTCTGTCGTCCACTTACCCTCCTTCAGTAGAACGCTGCTTAAGAGACCATCTGCTACAAAATGCCCAGACCAAAAGATCAAAATATTTTTGCTTCTTTCCCAGCTTGGTGTCAGCAACAAAATATGCAAGGCTTGCAAATTGGCCTTTTCATATTTAAGCCTCTTTCAAAGCCAGGTGACATCGTCATCTTACTAGGCTCCACAAACCATCCAGTAGACACGACATTTCATGGTGAATTTTTTCTCATCACACAAAAATAGTCTAAATGTGAAGGAGTTTGAGAAGAGGCACAGGTGTGGTCTTGTGTTTTGCCATGTTATCTCTGAAAGAGAAAAACTAAATAAATAACAACAAATAATTCTGGCAGGGTTGGAGTCTGAAAAGAACTTAGGTGCAGAGGACAGCCAGAAGTTGTCAGAGCCAACTCCTGTTTTCAGATGGCCAGCAAGTCACACACATACCTACATAACAGGAAAAAGCCATTCCTGATAAATGAAGACACATACCTCAGTCTTCCTGCTTTTCTCTATGGTCAGTGAAAGCTAAATGATAGACTTAAGGTAATTGTACACTAGGCTCTGCCTTAAAATCATTCCTACTCATTCCTACCTTACGGTTAAATGAGGGGCCATGGGCATGTTATCCATGGCCTTACCGCTGAGTTACACATGCCCTCCCCATTCCTGTTGACTTTTATTTTACATACCTGATTCTAGAAAATTGACTTAAATTTAGTACTGCAATGCTTGGTAATGAAATAGTAGCAACAGACCCTAATTATATTTCCATGAATTCTGCACAGTAACATCTGAGTTTTTCCCAGGATTTTTCCTTTAGTCATAAGGACAGTATCTCTGTGATGGGTCTTGAAGAACACTAGTTTTTGACAATGGGAGGAGCTAACAAGGAATAATTCAAATTATACTTACTATGACATCCGAACCCAAACCCCAAGCCGTATTGTGTTAATATTTTCCATTCTTTTTTTTAAGTTTTATTAATTTTAATTTTATTTATTCAATTCACATCCCACTCATTGCCTCTCCTCCTAGTTACCTCCTCCAACAATCCTTCCCCCATTTCTTCCTCATGTACTAGCTTCAGATTCTTTCTTCAGTGCCTTAAAGATTTTATTATACAATCTTTCACTTACTTGGTGTCCTGTCTACTTTTATGACAAGCTAGAGCTATCTGAAAGGAGAGACCCTGGATTGAAAAAACGTCTCCATAAGATTCTGATGTAAGACATTTTCTTAGTCAGGAATCAATGCAGGAGGGCAGAGCCCATTGTGGGATTGGATAGCGGACCTGGGTTCTATAAGAAACCAGGGTGAACATCACTCCTCCATGGCCTCTGTATCAGCTTCTAACTCTAGTTTCCTGCTTTATTTGAGTTCCTGTCCTGACTTCTTTAATGATGACCAGTGTTGTGGAAGTGTAAGTTGAATAAACCCTTTCCTTCCTACCCAACTTGCTTTAAATCATGGTGTTTCATCTCAGAGTAACTCCAGGATATTTTATATTATTTGAGGCTATTGTAAAAAAGTGTTTCCATGATTTCCTTCTCAGTCCATTTGTCAGTTATATGTGGAAGGGCTATTGATTTTTGTGAATTAATTCAGTATCCAGCTACTCTGCTGAAAGTGTTTATCAGCTATAGTGGTTTCACACTGAAAATTCTAGGGCTACCTATGTATAGTATATCATCTCCAAATAAAGAGACTTTGACTTCTTTCTTTCCAATTTGTATCCCCTTAATCTCCTTCAGTTGCCTTCTTGATCTAGCTAAGACTTTAAAGTACTGCAGTGGATATGTATGAAAAGAGTGGATAAGAGGTTTCCTTTTTTTTTAGTGAAATTGTTTTGAGTTTCTATTAAAGTTGAGGTTGGTTATGGGAATAGTTTTTTCATTGGGAGATGTTTATTAACGGGTTCATTTCACTCGTGGTTATAGATTCGCTTTAATGACACTGTTATGCTTGCAGATTTTAATGACACTCTGTTACGCTTGCAGAAGGAATCTTGCATGGCTGTCCTCTGAGAGGCTCCACCCAGCAGCTGACTCAGACAGATGCAAACACCCACAGCCAAACAGTGGATGGAGCTTGGGACTCTTATGTAAGAATAGGAGGAAGAATTGAGGCCCCCAAAGGAAATAGACACTACACAGAAGGAAGACCATCAGAGTTAACTAACCTAGACAATTGAGCTCTCAGAGACTAAACCACCAACCAAAGAACATGCACAGACTGGACCTAGGACATATGTAGCAGATGGGCAGCTTGGTCTTCATGTGGGTCCTGAGCAAGTGGAACAAGGGCTATCCCAAAAGCTGATGCCTGTATGGGGGAACTGTTCTTCTAGCTGGACTAGCTGCCTTGTCTGGCCTCAGTGGGATGGTCACCTAGCCTCACAGAGACTTGATGTGCCAGGGTAGAAGGATACCCAGGGGGCCCCTCCCACTCAGAGGAGAAGTGAAAGGGGAAGGGAGAAAGGACTGTGTGAGGGGAGCCAGGAGGGACAGTGAGTGGAATATAAAATGAATAAGTAAAAAGTAAAATTTACTTATCTGTTCTTCATTTGACTTTGATAAGTGTGTGTATCAAGGGAATTATCCATTTCCTTTAGATTTTTCCAGTTTGACAGAACACAGGTTTTTAAAGTATGTCTTTATGTCTCTGAATTTCTTAGGTCTTTGTTGTTATGTCTCCCCTTTGATCTCTAATTTTATTAATTCAATCTTCTCTCTGCCTTTTAATTAATTTTGATAAGGGGCTGTCAGTCCTACCTATTTTCTCAAAGATGCAACTCTTAATTTTGTTGATTCATTGTATTGTTTTGTTGTTGTTTTTCTGTTTTATTGATTTCATCCCTGAATTCTGAACTTAATTATTTATTGCCCTCTGCTCCTTTTAGGTAGAATTTCTTCTCTTTGTTCTATACCTTTCAGGTGTGTTGTTAATTTAATTGTGTATTTAAAATCATAAGATATTAAAATGGCTATACCATCTTGCTTCTTAGGTCCATTTTATCCTGAGGTGATGTCTCGTCTTGATGCTAAAGTATATTTCTTGGTTGCAGTAGAAAGATGGATGTTCAGAGACATTTAATGAACAGTGTTTATTGATTCCTGTTATTTTGTTGCTGTTATGTGTGTGTGTTGTGTGTGGTGTATTAAGCATGAGTGTGTTTCCCCTGTGTTTTGATGTACTGGTATAAGATTACTTATTTCTAGTGATGGTATGGTTAACATTTTATGTTAGAATTTTCCTTCTAGAAACTTCTGTAAGATTGGATTCATAGATAGATAATCCTTAAATTTGTTTTATCATAAAATATTTTAGTTTTCATCTATGGTGATTGAAATTTTTGCTGGGTATAGAAGTCTAGGCTGTCATCTATGATCTCTTAGTTTGTAAGCATCAGTGAAATTCCTCTGCTTTTAGAGTTTCCATTGAGAAGTCGAGTATTATGCTAATAGGTTTACCTTTTGATGTTACTTGGTCGTTTTGCCTTTTCTGTATGTTTAGTGTTGAGATTATTATGTACTGATGGAAGTTTCTTTTCATGTCTAGTCTATTGATATTCTTTATGCTTCTTTGTTTTAGGATAAAGCATAAAGATACCTTGATAGACATCTCCTTGTTTAGGTTAGGGAAATTTTCTTCTACAATTTGTTGAATATATTTTCTGTACCTTTAACCCAAGTTCCTTTGGCTTCCTCTGTTCTATCCCTATTATTCATAGACATGGCTTTATAAGCGTCTTAGATTTCCTGAATGATTTGTTCAGGATTTTTCTTTTTTTAAGATTTAACATTTTCTTTGACCAAAGTATCCATTTTTTTCTATTGTTTTCTTCTGTGCTTGAGCTTCTCTTTGTATCTCGTGTATTCTGTTGTTGAGTCTTGCCTCTGAGATCCCTGTTTTGGTTCCTAATTTTCTTTCCAGTTTTCCCTCGGTTTGGGTTTTCTTTATTAATTTTATTTTCCATTCAGGTTTAGAACAGATTTATTTATTTATTTCCTTCCACTGTTTATTTGTGTTTTTATAGATTTCATCAAGGGATTTATTCATCTCTGTTTTTAGAACTTCTATTTATTAAGATTATTTTAATGCCTTTCTCCTATACTTTCAAGTATGTTTCAAGTCTCAGAGTTTACCTTGGTAGGGTTTCTGAGCTCTAGTTTAGACATATTGTTCTGCCTGTTATTGACTGTAGTTTTACTCTGATGTCTATGCATCTTTTTGTTGAGTGGGTATTTTATGTTTTTTTATCTTCTGTTTCCTCTCTGGTTCTTAGGGAGTTGTGGTAGATTTGTGTTGCCTGGCAGGAAATTTTTTTGGGGATCCTGATAGGTATATCCACTGGGGTTTTAGATAAAATGCATTTCTAGGTATTGGGAGTAGAAATTCAGATGGGCTAGGAGGTGTCTGGCCAAAGACATCCATAGGAGGCAGGAAAGCAGGGATTCCTTGTAGAGGGAATATTTTCTTTCTTATTTCATTGGTTTCTGTATATGTATTATTTATATGTGTGGGTGCACATCTGCTAATAGTACATGTGGTAGACAGAGAACAACCTGAGAGAAGTCTGTCTTCACTTTCCACCTCATGGTTCTTCAGGGTCAAACTCAGATCATCAGACTTGGCAGCATGCGCATCATGTGTTAGTTTAAAAACCTATGATCTATGATTAGACAGAAAATGGGACATGGAACATCCTGGAAGAGAAAGAGTTCTAAGATAGAGCCAGGCAGTAGATTCACCTGGGAAACTGTGAGGAGACAGATACATGGTACCTGAGAACAGGTAATCAGACACATGGCAGAATATAGGTTAAAATAACTGGGTTATCTAAGTTGTGGTCTAGTCAGAGAGAATCTAGCTATATGGCCAAGGTATTGTAAATATATTTTGTGTCTGAGTCTTATTTCTGAAAATAGGCTGGGAGGAAGAACCACCCTTACATCAACATGTTTTATCATTATCTGTTGTGTCCTTGGGAATAAGGACAGAGAGTGAGCATAGGCCACAGTATGTAGTCTGCTACATAGCTGAGGATGAAACTGGGTGAGGGTTGTGGTGGATTTGGAAGAGTGAGTGTAAAGGTAAAAGGTCTCCTACCTCCTTTCCAGTCTACTTGCTTCTCTGTCAGGCTTGGCTAGTGGGTTCCTAGAGAAAGCCTATTAGAGTTACGGGCTTAGGTAACAGGGTGATTCTGAAGGAAGGCTGGAAGAGATCTGTATGATTCACTGCAGAAGGTGGCAGTGTGGAATGGAGGCTGCATCAGGTTGACTGCTACTGAACTGGATGTGAGACTGGGGGTTGAGATGTGGAGGAACTGATGGAGAAGTGAGATCTGCAGTCAGAGTTTCTGCTTCTCTCTCATCTGGTGTTATCTCAACTGTAATTAAATTTCTTCTGCAAGGCTTCAAAGCATTGCTGTACATCAAGGAAAATTCGAAGAGGATTTACCTATCTCGCTCTCTGTGCCTGAGTACTGTTTACATCACAGATAACTAATTGCTCCATACAACCAGGCCCATTGGAAGGTCCATCCCATGTCAGACCTAGGTGTTGCTGCTTTAACCTGAAGAATGAAAAAGCCATGACTGAAGAACTCTAAGATGATACGTGAGACCTGGCCACCTCCCCCAACCCCCAACACTTGTGAAGGTTCGAACAGTGGAAAGAGCCTGGCTATCCCACTGTCGTTCACTGCTTCTCGTCCCTTGGCAGCCAACTATAGAGAAGATACATGTTGTCTCCATGAAGAAACCTTCTCTTCCTGAAGAATCACAACTTCAGTGGTATAATATTATGACAAAATTAGAGTGCAGATCTAGGAAAATGACTCAACTGTGAGAGAAAAAGAAATTAAGATAAAACCTAGTGGGGGAAACATTGAAATCAATAGCAGCTCAATTCATTGTGTTATCGTAACAAATCCATCACATACTTCATAGCAAAGTCAGGAAACATTGCTTAGGACACCTGCTGAGTTCCTGCTTTCTGGGATAGAGGAGCTCTGGCAAGGAAGGGTCAGGGCAGTCTGCAATTGTGAGCAAGTGGAAGGCCATGCTAAAAACAAATACATTCCAGGGCCTTCTGTATGCCAGAAAATTCTCTATGGTTTAACTATATCCTCAGCACTAGAAACATGGGGAAATTACTAGAATGAAGTAGAGTAATACAGCTGGCCATGAAGAAGAAAGTCATGTTCTTTTCTGTCACATTTCAGTTTCAGTTCAGTGAAAGACTTGAAAACTAAAATAGTAAAAGGAAAATGTTTTCTTAGCTTTCAGTTTTATACTAAAAGGAAAATATTTTCTTAGCTTTCAGTTTTTATTATAAAATCACTAGAAACTACCATAGGCAGAATGTGAATGCTATATTCTCCCACAGGTCCATGGAAGGATCCTGGAAAGATGCTTGGGTATAGTTATTTTCTAGGTATTTACTGCCATATTCCTTTCATGACTCTTTTACCTCCTTGTCTTCAAAAGACATTTCTTCCTTAACAGAAAACAAAGCAAAAGTTAGTAAATTTTCAGGATCTTAATGAAAGAACAGCTTCTGACTGAACACCAAAGAAATAGTATTCCTGTCTAGTTTATTTAACTATATTTACTGAAGGATTGACACATTCAGCCTCAGCCGTGGTCTACCAGTGCTGTTGCCTCTAGGAATTCAGTCAATCAAAACATAGTTTCACATATGAATGAAGTAACTCATGCAAGCAATTGATTACAAGTTTTCATGATAACATATTTTCGCAAGAATTCTAAATAGTCTTTGATCATACTCCAGCTGAATAGCAGGCCCTAACAGTAGATTAAGACAGCCACATAAAAGGAATTATCTTACTTACAAGAGATATACCATAAAGTGAAAAGCTAGAGACACAGAATGTTATATATAAAGGCATTTACTTGTGACTAAATGACAAACAAAAATATTATATGCATGTGCATAAATGTATGTAAGTGTGCACAAGCACATTTGCATGAAATAATTCTGGAAAAATTCATAGGAACTAGTATCTTTGACTATCAGGAAATCGGATTGGATGACAAGGAAAGACTGCTGGGAGAGAGATTCTCCACCCCATATTCTTTCCCTTAGATAGTTGTTAATATCTTTGAGCAATATGAATATAATACTGATTCAATAAAATAAAATATGGTTTCTTTGGGTTATATACTCACATCTGAATACTTGGAGTCAGGGACTGTGGATGAGAAAGAATCTGTAGTGTTTGTCTCTCTGGGTTTGAGCTGCCTAGTTCCACCTTCTTACCAGTAAAATATAAACCAACCATTAGAGGTAGTAAGCTTGAGAGGAGAATAGAAGGATAGAGATTATATGAAGAAAGCAATGGAGAAGAGACAGGTGGAGAGGGCTAGGGATGTCAATACAGGAGATGGGGGAGGATGGATATATAACATGTTAGGGGAAATATCAAAGACTCTTATTATTTAGATTAAAATTATGTCATTAGATATAGTGCTTATAAGTGTATGTACACACAGACACACACACAGAGACACTCACATCTTAAATGAGGTTATACTCCTTAGGTTGACAATACTCCTCCATGAGTCATAGACTATCAAAATCCCCAGAAACTGTCATGAGAAACCGCCACTGGAATTATTGGTCCAAGAGAGACTAAAAATGATATAAGATATTACTACTGCTTCCTTTTGCCTCCCAGAGATTGAAGATTAGTCCCTATTGTTAAAAGAACCACACACTTCAGATATAGTACTCAGAAGACCTGAGCTGGATCTAACCTGAAAGTCTCTTCCCAGAGACTAGCAGGTGCTACACCATCTTCCAAGTTAGGGGAACTATTAATAGTCATGCCCAGATATGTTGTTGATGAACCACAACAATGACTTCTATGGCAAGATATCCCTAAAGGTACAGTATGTTAACCAACAACTCTCTAATTAGAGGAAAATCTACTATCACTATTTTAACTAAACCATCATAATCCTTAAAAAACATTTTAAAACTTATTCTTACACTTAGAGATAAATATATCTTAATGCTTCATCAAAAAATCTTTGTAGCACACAGTGATTATTACATTAAACCACAACTAGTCAAAATGCATAAACTAGCTAATTATGGTATGACTGGTTCTTGCACCCAAGACTCAGGGAACATTATGGCAGAGGAGCTGGAAAGATTGTGAGTATCAGGGGACTAGGAAGTCAGCTGGGAGGCTGTGTCTCCTAGAAATAACAGGGAAACTGTACCCAGGATAGCTTACCAACATAGCTTCCTAAATTAGACATGAATAAAGACAACTCTAACAGACATACTACTGGAAAAGGGAGAAATCTCAAAGTGACTGACATCTAGACAAAATTGACAGGTAGCTAGAAATGGAGAGGGGGGGGGGGCAGGCTAGTTTTCTCAAGAAATTAGTCCCTTACTTGGTTATTCAATTTTTAGAGATCAGTCCTAAAATTATATGAGTATATGATATATATACAAGTAACACTAAATGTTTTCAGCAGGTTAATATATTTATGTGTATTTGGGTGTGTGAGCATGTGTGTGTGTGTGTATATATGTATGTAAGAGGGAGACAGAGAGAAAGAGAGAGAGAGAGAGAGAGAGAGAGAGAGAGAGAGAGAGAGAGAGAGGAGAGAGAGAATAATAATCAAAGGGAAAAAAGACCATGAATTTAAAAGGGCGTAGAGTGGGATGCAAGATGTGTTGGAGAAAGAAAGGAAAGGGGGAAATAATGTAATTCTATTGAATTAAAAATAAAAATTTAAGAAAAACAATGAACTATTTACTGCTAAGTAACTTAAATAAAATGTGATCCTAGCACATTGGATTCTGTTTCTGAGGAAATCTGAGTGTGTTCAAAAATGCCATCATTCCTTAGAGAGAATAGTAATAGTTACACCAAGACATGCCTGGAGTAGTGTCATTAGTAGAGGTTACATATATTTTATAGGACAGATGAAAATTTATTAGCCTCAATAGTTTCAGATCAATGTTCAATTTATTTGTAGGTCACTGTTAAGTTTCATGCCAGTAAGATCCTTGGCCTTGTTACCTGAAGTGACAATGATTGAGAAACAGAGTCTATGGCACAGACTCTGAAGTCCATGATAGACAATAGCTCTTTGCCCCCCAACAGGTTTCAGAACATCTTCCACTATTATAAGAACTATCCAGTGCCAAGAAATCTTTCTGGTCAGTAGCAACTTGATGTTTATGACCAAAGTATGTTGTGTCTTTAGTAATAGAATCTTAGCATCAGGTTCTAGTGGGCAACTAACCATAGCCTGTATTATTCTTAAGGTCTCCAAGACACCCCTGAGCAACATCTCAAGGGGAGGTATCTCATACCCGGCACTGGGGTTAATACTAGTCAAGCTAAGGCTTCTTAGAAGAGTATTACCCCTGTAACTCCATTAACTCCACACACACACACCACACACACACACACACAAAAATATATATATATATATATATATATATATATATAACACACATACAAGAATATGTGTTTGGTGAGATCACAGGTCTCAAAGGTTAACCTCCTACTAAGTTATTCTCCTAAATAAATATAAAGCTCTTCCCTAAATTCATAACTCTATGCCCACAGATACTGCAGCTCTCGGACCTCATCAGAGAAGACTCTTTTTATAGCAGACATTTTCTTAATTTTTTAAATTCACTTTATATCAGATCAAAGCCCACCTCCCTCCTCATCTCCTCGTCCTACTCTTACAAATCCCTCCCCCTATTACCGTCTCCTTTTCTCCTCAAAGAAGGTAGCACCCCCCCTTGGGTACCTCCCAACTCTGTGGCATCTAGTCCCTGCAGGACTAGGCAAATCCATTGTGGCCTAACCAGGCAGTCCAGGTAGAGGGAGCATGTCCAATGAAAGGGAACAGAGACCAAGACAGCCCCGCTCTACTTGTTAGAGGACCCACATGAAGACATTTGCTACAGTTGTGTAGGAGGTCTTTGTGCAGCTCCTGCACACTCCCTGGTTGGTGCCCAGGCTCTGTGAGCCCCCGTGGTTCCAGGTTAAATACTCTGTGGGTCTTCTTGGAGTGTCCTTGACCCTTCAGCTTGCTTACCATTTCTCCACTCTTCCACAAGATTCTCTGGGCTCAGCCTGATGTTTGGCTGTGGGTCTCTGCATCTGCCTCTATCTGCTGTTGGATGGATCTCTCAGGAGTCATTTATGCTAGTTCATGTCTGTAAACAGAGTATCATTAATAGTGTCAGGGGTTGACTCTCTCACATGGGATGGATCGGTCTCAAGTTGGGGTAGTCATTGGTTGGCTGTTTCTCAGGCTTTGCCCCATATTTACCCCTTTTCGTAGGATGGGAAAATTTGAAGTCAAATGTTTTGTGGATGGATTGATGTCCTCTTCCGTCCTATTAAAGTGCTGCCTAGCTACAGGAGGTGGCCACTTCAGTCTCTATAAGTCCCTCTGGTAGAAATCTCAGCTAGGGTTACTCCCATAGACTCCTGTATTCTCTCCCAATCCAGGCCTCCAGCTAGTCACCAGAGATCCAGCCCCCTACACTGATTTTCATTCTCATTCCTAGCCTTCTCCCACATCCATCTCCCCACACCTGGTCGCCAGCTCTGTTTCCCTTCCCGCCCCCTCTCCTACCCAATTCCCTATCTCCATCAAACTCAGATAACTAGTTTCCTCTTCTGAGTGAGATTTGTAAATCCTCCCTTAGGACTTCCTTATTACCCAGTTTCTTTGGGTCTGTGGATTGTAGCATAGTTGTCTGCACTTTGCGGCTAATGTTTACTTATAAGTAAGTGCATATCATACGTGTATTTGTGGTTCTGGGTTACTTACTCAAGATGATATTCCCAAGTTTCATCCATTTGCCTGCAAAATTCATGATGTCTTTGTTTTTAATGGCTGAATAATATTCCATTGTATAGATGTCCCAATTTTTTTTTCATTCTTGAGTTGACGGGCATCTAGATTGTTTCCAATTTCTGGCTATTACAAATAAAGCTGCTATGAACATAGTTGAATGAGCATCTTTCAGGTATATGTTAAAGAGTCGTATAGCTAGCTCTTGAGGTTGAACTATTGCCAGTTTTCTGAGAAACTGCAAAATTGATTTCCAAAGTAGATGTAAAGTTTTCACTCCCAACAGCAATGGAGGAGTGTTCCCCTTGCTCCACATCTTCACCAGCATGTGCTATCACTTGAGTTTTTCATCTTAGCCATTCTGATGAGTGTAGGATAGACTCTCAGGTTGTTTTGATTTGCATTTCCCTAATGACTGAGACACTGAACATTTATTTGAGTGCTTCTCAGCTATTGAACATTTCTGTGTTGAGAATTCTGTTTAGCTCTGTACTCCATTTTTAAATTGGGTTATTTGGATTGTTAGGTGTCCGATTTCTTGAGTTCTTTATAAATTTTAGATCTTAGCTCTCTGTTGAATAAAGTATGGAAATCACAAGTTATAAAATTGTACTGGGATGTGTTTCCTTGTATTCAATAAGGCAGTGTTGCTTTATGCTTCTCAACTCTGTCTCTCAGAATCCTAAGCACCATTCATTTTCTAGTCACATTCACTGTGCATAATGAGGCTACTCTATGAAAGTTCTTTTGAGGTATGACTATCATGCAAATGGGCATAAATTCTAAATTAAAACTATCAATGACTCCATCCTATAGGAAATTAAAACTGTTCTTAGGAAATGTTATTTTTTATGCTCTTTTGCTTTCCCAATTTAAGCATTTTCAGAGATATCCTGCTCCTCCCATTCTGGTGATCTGTTCTGAGAACCAAGCCTTCTAGCTCCTTGAGCAGGAGGATGACTTAGCCCTGCTTCCGTGTTTGATCACTAAGCCCCGCAGAGGCACAGGATGGCACTCCATACAGCTGTTCACTTGTCATGAAGCTCCAGCTGCAGATATAGAATAAAAGAATCCAGGGCAGAAACATGGCCTCTAAGATCAATCAAAAGTCACAAAGTACTCTGCAGTTTTATCCCACAGATCATGTGGAACTTTACCTTTACAAAATAAATCAGGGTAAGAGACAACAAAGAGAAGAAAGGAGAATCGGTACATGTAGTTCTACAAAAGATATCACAAGCTCTCTAATATGTCAACAAGAAACAAAAAGAAAAGAGAAGAAGAGGAGAGGAGAGGAGAGGAGAGGAGAGGAGAGGAGAGGAGAGGAGAGGAGAGGAGAGGAGAGGAGAGGAGAGGAGAGGAGAGGAGAGGAGAGGAGAGGAGAAGGACATCTTGAACAATTAATGAAACAGGATGGAAATGCACAATAAATGGCTAACACGGTCCTCAACCTCACTCCAAGTCAGAAGCATGCAAACTGGAAGCACTGAGGCGCCATTGTTCAGATGGGCAAGTATGAAAAAGTGATTAACTTCAGTGCTGGTAAAGATGAAGCAGAACAGGTACTTGGTCCCATTTCAGTGAGAATGTGAAATATTATAAAGTATTTCAAAAATTTGGGGGCTGGAGAGATGGCTCAGTGGTTAAGAGCATTGACTACTCTTCCAGAGATCAATTCTCAGCAACCACATGGAGGCTCACAACCATCTCTAATGTGATCCAATGCCCCCTTCTGGTGTGTCTGAAGACAGCAACAGTGTACTCACATACATAAAGTCAATAAATAAATCTTTTTTAAAATTTTTAAATTTTGTTCTATAAGTAAAGAGATATATATTCTTTGACCTCCTGTCTCTATACTTTTTTCTAATTTAGCATGTAGAATACGTATTGAGAATAAATATATGCAGATAATTAATATGGAGGTAGTATAGATTATATATGTTATATGTAATATATAGGTGATTTATATGTTAATGCATATGTAAAACATAATGTCAATTATAATATTATTTTGTTCACAATTATAAGTTGACTGATAAAATTCAGCAATACATTATGGGATATTATGGATTTATTTTAAAAGCCTTAAAACTTTCTAGTAATGCCGGGCAGTGGGGGCGTACGACTTTAATCCCAGCACCTGGGAGGCAGAGGCAGGTGGATTTCTGAGTTTGAGGACAGCCTGGTCTATAGAGTGAGTTCCAGGACAGCCAGGACTACACAGAGAAACCCTGTCTCAAAAAAACCCAAAAAACAAACAAACAAACAAAAAAACTTGCTAGTAGTGAATTTTAAGTTTCACACCACAAAAAGATAACAAGGGACCTGAGCTAACAAACAAAAATGCTAATTGGTTTGATATATCCATTCATATACATATACATATACATATACATATACATATGACAATTTTTGTCAAAAAGAAATAGAAAACTTCTACATTATTTTTTTTTCTTATTGATCAGGGAGAAATTCTATGACTTTTTAAAAATTGAAATAAAGTAATTTAAGAAGCATATATTTGGGATAATTCAAATAAAAAAACAGTTCAAAATGTACATATTACACATTTTAATATGCCCAGACACCTATAGCTTGAAATATTCAAAAGTACACACCACTGAGGACAGCTTAAGCATCAACATACTGGAATAAATTTCCTTAAACATCAAAACCCTTACGTTGTTTTCAGTACCTACTCAAGAAAAGTTTGCAACTGGCTTTTGAGGAATGGAAATTCACAGGTATCAGTTCACCTGCCCAATTGCCTTTATGTCACAAGCACAAACTGACCTACGGTAACAGAATAGACTTCTCAGCCCCCAAAGTGCTTCCAACCCTCAAAGGTACATGATGCCCTGGCTTTAAGGCTACACTGATTCCTCCTTCTTGCAATCTAACCAATAAGGAGCTCCCTGTTGCCCTTTAGTTAAACCTCTAATGCTGGATCTGACTGGTGGTACATCTCAGTTAATACTCTACTCAAACAGAGCTCTTCTTTCAAAAAAAAAAAAAAAAAAAAACTGCTGTCAGGGAATTAGTCTTTATGTTCATCAGGAGGACCCTTGTTTAGGATCACAGAGCTGTGAACATCCTTCCCTGTAGGAGTTGATGGGCTGCAGAAAGGAGAAAGGAGATTGTGGGTGAGATGTGAGGGAAATAACTTTTGTGGATTTACATTGATTGATTGACTGGTTGATTGATAAATTGACTGATTGAGAGAGAGCAAGAGTGAGGGGCTCACATATGCCATGGGGCATCTGTGGAGGTCAGAGGTGAAATTGCAGGAGTTTCCTCTCTCCCTTCATCATATAGATCTGAGGGATTGAACTCAGGTCCTAAGGCTTGGCGAAGTCCCCTTATCACTGAACCATCTTGATAGATCCAGAATCTTAATTTTTAACTGCATTAATGTTGTTTCATTGGCTTCAGAAAACAGATTTCTCTTAAAATTTTTAATGAGAAATTTTAAGAGAAAATTAAGACCAGAAATTGGTAGAAAGGAACTAAGAAGCTGGGGTTACCATAGGCTTGGAGAGAGAGAATCAATCACACACTGAAGTGGGCCTCTCCTCCACCACCCTGCTCACAGGATAAGCACAGAACAACTATCAGAGTCTCTTATCTAAGTATAAGCATAGATGACTTGTATACAACTTCCAAATGACCACATAGTGGCTCTGTCTTATTTTATAAAGAAGAATTCCTTTCAGACTAAAAATCTAAATATAGCTACTTTATTAGTCTGACCATCGCTCCTCACTTGTGCAAATACACCCAACAATGCAGCCTATGTACAAAGCTTTGCAATTATGGACTGCCTCATCGTGGCCCTTCTGTGGCGAAGGGTGGGGTTTTCTGTTTTGCACTTTACAGATTAGATGGCTCTGGCCAAAACCATTTTAAAAAAGTAAAAAACAAAACAAAAGAAACAACAAAAAAAAAAAACAAAAAACAGTGAAGACCCAGTGGAATGTTGCCATTTCTTTTCTTTCCTCTAGGGGCAGGAAGCATAGCTTTGCATTATAAGCATTAATCATCACAGCTGTTATTGGGCTGCTTAAAAACATGACAGGATGCCTTAAAAATAAAGGTGGCTAAAAGCTATCAGAGAAGTTCATTGTTTGGGTAGATTCACATAAAGTTAGTCACAGACTCTTAAGTATTAATACAGGTGTCTGAAATTACCTTGCATATATCACAAATGTTAAATAAATTTCCTCAAAACTCCATTTCATTTTGTACATGAAGACATGGCCTCCAAAACTTCTTTCACAAAATGGGAGCAGTCTTTTCAAGCTAATGTATTATTTCTGTGCAATTTCCATCGTGAACAAAGCATATTAGTGCATTCATTCACCATCTGTGGCCATTGGTACCATGGCCAGCTACCCTAGAGGACTAAGGCATCCTCTTTTGTGATAGTCACTTGAACAATAACAGGGACTCCCAGCGAACAATATGAGGGCTGTAGGCTGTGCAGATGGAAGACCAATGAACAGAAAAGCATTGCAGCTTCAGCATTTTGCCCAGAATCATCAGCCTGAGGATTAAGATAGGCACACAGACTATCTCAACAAACACTACAACTGTCACTTACGGAGTATATTTCTATTTTGGCATTTCATTTGTACCAAACAAAAAACTCATTGGTTTGCTTATGTACCCTTTCTTGGGGAACACCCAATTACACATTGGTACTCATATGCATAGTCCCTCAGCGGCCTATGGCGCTTTTCCTGTGGGCAGCTCCAGCTTTAGAAGAGTCTGCAGCACAGGGAGAGAATGAAAAGCGAATCTATTTTCTTGAAGACACACAGACACAGGCAAAGGGCACTTCAAAAACCCAAAATTACATTTACACTTAAATATGCTACTTTGAGAGTGTTAGTTACATTGGGGTGGGAAAATAACCATTTTGTAAATAGTTCTCATCTGAAATGGTTCATTTCTCTGCCCTGAAGGCCAAATGTGACTTACTTAGCAATCCACTCTTCTTGGATTCACAGAGTTATATATAGATAATTGAAACTTAAACCCTAAATATTTCTGTGGCTACACTACCAAAGTTGCTGCTTTATGACTTGCATTACAGCACCAGAATTACTCTGTAACTTGATTACTGTTATATAAATTTCACATAATGTAAATTATTGTTTTAGTATAACCTAAGTATGTATTTTACAATACTAAGAGGATATTCGGAACTTTCTTTGATATCTGGATAGACTATTACAGTTTGACTGCAAAGATCATCAACTCAAAGCAATTGTTTCTTCTCAAAATTGTGTATATCTTTTTAAGACAGCTTAACATCACTATAAATTTAATCATAATTTAGTTAAAATGTAAATTATTTTAAATTTTATTCAAATATCTATTTATTTACAAAGTTACTGAAATTGATTGAAATTTATTTGTTCACTGAAAATTCGTTAGATACTTGTTGTTATTATTGTGAGCATGGGGCTGTTAAGGATGAGTGGACACAGGAGCCAACCCTTATTCTGGAGAATCCCATTGCCTATGGAGGATAAGAGAAATATCTAAGCTTCTAAACAATAGGACAAGAATCAAACAAAGTTATATAAAAGATACTGTGAGGGAAAGCAGAATCTTTGTTAGCCTCAGTGTTGGGGTCTGTAAGGTTTCTGAGGAATGGAAAAACTTTACTGTATCTTCCTAACTACAGAGTTTAAACAAGTACTAGGTAGATAAATTAATGGCTCTGTGAATGAATGTATGAAATGAAGAATTTTTCAGTTGATGGAGTATTTGTAGAGGATATGGCAAACTTCAAGAAGGACACCATGCAGGTCACTTGAACAGAAACTGGACAGAGAGGAAGAAAGAAGAAAAGCAGGTGGAAAGTTTGCCTGAGACTACTGAAAAGCATGTCAGTGGTATGAAATCCGGACTTCTTCCTGGAAGAAATGTCAAGGCAAGTAGATTTTTAAACAGAAAATAATAAGAATTCAGATGCCTAAAATTGCTTTAGTTCTATTGTTGACACATTTTGCCCATCAAAGAAACAGATAATAACTGCCTTTGTGTGGCTAATAACCTGTGGGGAATGTCAGATAACGCGGACGTTAAGGAAGTCAACACTGTATGCTGGAATGTAAGAAGTGCTAGAGAGAGAAAGTGAAGGGAAGTGCTCAGATTTGAGAAGGCTGTGATCTAAACAATTCTGTAATTAAAAGAGACTGGTGGGTAAGGCTAACGATACAAATTGAAATTATAGGAATAAAGAGATGGTGGATTCAAAAGAATTAACAGGGTTTCATTGAATATTCAATGATATATATACACACACATTAAGTTCAAAAAGACATGAATAATGATTATGGTGTTGTCTAACTTGGTCGAGAACAGGCATTACTAGGAAGGGAAAGTTACAATTCTGTAATTTGACTTACACACTGCTCTACTTCTCTAAAATCTAATAGAATATGTTGTTTCATTTTTTGAAACAAGACAGATGTACTATGCAGGCTTTATGACTTAAGTAGCCTGGTTATAATCAACAGTATCAGAGTGCCTGGAAAAGGTTCTCTATATCTGAGTGATTTCTATTTTACTATTGATCAGATTTGTTCTTTGACCATTTCATGTATGCCTAGACCTAATCCATAGAGCATTTTGTGTATTTTCACCTCCTATACTGTCTTTCTCTCATTAACCCTTAACCCCAGCACACTTCCAGGTCCCTTTCCAACACTTGTATCTTTTTGTTTTCCTCTGTGATCATTGGTTTTTAACTAGGATCCTTGATGTGACCACAAGATTGCACCTATCTAGTAGAGCTTGGTGGGCTTGCTGTTGAGTACACAGCTGAAGACAGTGGCTATCTATCCCTTCCCCATAGTCTATCAGTAGCCAATAGGCCAGCATAGAGTAGGACGCCCTGAGCCTCTCCTAAATGGTTGTTGACAGGCTCAGTCTTGCGCAAGTCTAGTATAGAAAATCAAAATCATTGTGAGATTCTGTATGAAATCACTGAACCATGTCCTGAAAATGAAATTGAAACCCTGAAGTTAGCATTTGAAAACCTCTTCTCTATCTTCTGATTTTTGCATTCTTTCTACTTTTTCTTCCACAAACTCCTTAACCTAAGACAAGGTGGTATAAGCCTGCCATTTGGGGGATGAACATTCAGCTATCAGTTATTCTCAGCACCATGAGCCTCTAAATTTCGTAGCCATACACTGTAACTATAGCTTCTCTCATCAAGAGTGAGAATGGCACTTGTCTATGAATATAAAGAAGTATTTAGAACATGGTTTCATGCCATGTCAGCTTAGATAAACAATAGTATCTCTCAGGTCCTATGAGTTCCCCAGCTATAGGTTTTTGACCAGGTTGACATGATATAATATCAGCTGTGCATTCCCATGTGAAACAAGCTGTGAATCCAACCTGAGAGTGACTGGTAACACCCATAACACTTGTGCCACCATTGTACTAGTAGGTACATCATGCCTGGTAAGATGACATTATCATTCATAGGATTCAGATATGAGTAAGACCATTAATTCCTACCTCTCCTCAGCCTATATAGCTACCTTCTGGCACTATGAAAGCTTACTGTCCAGGAGGAAGCTTCCAGTTTAATTCTAGTTTGATTTCTCTATATCCTGTGGTCAAGATTTATAGTCTTTACAGCAATTAGACCTTATCCTGTTTGGTGGGCAAGTAGGAGGAATGGCAAGAGGCAGTATTATTCTGAGGTCACTGTGCACTTTTGGTTGTTTCCCTCCTTCAGAAGATTTCATGGTGCCTTCTAGAGGGAGACATTCAGGAAAGTTCCATCTCAGGTTTCTCTGGGTCCTGTTTATGAATTGCATGATATCTTCAGCAGTATGGAATTATCTTTCACCTCTGGGAGGTAACCAGGGACAACAGCAATAAGGCTGCATGCTCTGGAGTCTCTTACAGCCCTGGCCAACAACTCAAATGAAGGCTTCTCAGGTTTGGTATTATGGCTTTTGTTAGGTGGCCTTTTTTTATAGGAAAGCACCATTAGCCCATATGAAAAAAAGTTCATTTAAAAAGATATATCTCTACCTATCCTCTCTACCTCTACTCTACCTCTACCTCTACCTCTACCTCTACCTACTCTACCTCTACCTCTACTCTACTACTTCTATATCTTTATAGCTATATATTTTATATATGTAGTTATATATGGTTTCATGTACACAGTTATGTAATATAGTTATATATAGTTCCACATATATTCATATGTGTACACATATTAAATATATATATACACACAATTACATGTATATTATGATTTTGGGGGTAACTAGTTACTAGTACAGTTCCTTGCAGTGTTTTTAGCCATCCACATTGTTATTTGACCCACTGCCTCATTTCCTTGACCTCTTTTTCCCTTCCCTATGATGCTACTCCTTCCCTTTCCACCTACCAAATCACTTGTATTCTGCTATTCTCCGTTTAAGCTCCTCTGACTTTCTTTTGTATCTACCTCCTTTCTCTCCTAGGAGCTCCCACTGTTCCCATTTCCCCATCAGATCACTTGCATCCTGCCATTTCCCTTCCTTCCCTCCCTACCTTATTCTGTATGTAGCTCTCCCTCACTCCCTAAGGAGTTTCTTTTTCCCTTTCCCTGATTGGACTGCTTGTACCCTGCTGTTACCCTCTCTGACTGTTCTCCAACCCCTTATCCTGGCCATGGTGCCATTTTCCTTTGCTATTTTCTGTAGTCATTACAGGCTGTGTACTCACATCTGAACAATTGGAGCTAGGAGCCTCAAATAAAAGAATATGTGATGTTCACATTTCTGCATCTGGGTGACTGCGTTCAATATGATCTTTTCTAGTTCCACTCATTTACCTGCAAGGTCAATGATCTCATTTTTCTTTACTACTGAACCGTATTACATAGTATATATACACCATATTTTCATTATTTATTTATCAACTGTAGGATAACTTAGTTGTTTTCACTTTTAAGCTGCTGTGAATAGAGCAGCCATTAATGTGTCTGCGCAAGAAGCTATTGAGTATGAAGCCAAGTCCCTGGATGTTTGCCAAGGATGGGTATAGCCGGGTCATATGGCAGATTTACTTTTAGATTTTTGTGAGTTCTCCACACTGATCTCAACAGTGATCACACCAGTTTTCAGTCTCACCTACAGTGCATTGAGGGCGGGGGAGCTCTTCATCACAGCCCCTCTAGGACTTGTTGTCAGTGTGTTGATCTTTGCCATTCTGGTTGGAACAAGAAGAAATCTCACCTGTTTTGTTTCAAATTCTCCTAAGTGTCAGGGGAAATGGACAGTTTTTGAGCTCTTCTTAGTCATTTGTTTTCCTTTATTGAGAATACTCTGTTCAGGTCTAGGGTCCATTTTATTGGAATAGGTCATTTGTTTTATTGACTCTGTCAAGTTATTTGTATGGTTCTGTATATTACTGTTCTGTGAATTGTAGAGCTCAGAAGCTTCTCTCTCCCATCTTGTAACTTTCCTCTTCATCCAATTGAGTTCTCTCTTTAACTGTGTGGAAGTATTTTAGTTTCACAAATTCCTACTTTCCAATTGTTGTCTTTAATTCTTGGCTAATGGAGTCTTACTCAGGAATTCCTTTATACACTTAAACATGTAGGTACTGCCTGGAGTTTCTTCTAGCAGTTTCAAAGTTTCAGGTTTAATCTTTGATCCATTTGGAGTTAGTTTTTATATAAGATGATAGAAATGGGTCTAGTTTCATTCTCTGAATGTAAATATCCAGTTTTCCTAGCACTATTTGTTGAAGAAGATTTCTTTTACTTCTTGTCATGTGCTTAGAGCATTGTTGGCAAATATTAAGTAGATGAAGTCACATGTGCTCTTCCTTGGATCTTTGACTTTTTTTCCATTAATCTACATGGCTGTTTTGTGCCAAAACAATATTATTTTTATTACTATGGCTCTGTAGTGTATCTTCGGGTCTGGAATACAATCACTCCAGCATTGGTTTTGTTTGCTAGTTTGGTTTTGGAATTTTGCCTGAGATTGTTTGTGTTAACTAGGATCTTTTGTGGTACAAGAGCTTTTAAATGGGAATCTTGTAACTCTGGAATTAGTGCTAACAGTTGACAAATGTGACCTTATGTAGTTAAATGTACAGCCAAAGAAATAACCAATTGAGTGATAAGGCAGCCTACAGAGTTGAAGATTTGCATTTGTATGTATTTGTATTTTCCAGCTGTATGTCCAACAGAAGATTAATATCTAGAATTGCAAAGAACTCTAAAAGCTAAACATAAAAACAACAAACAACCAATTAAAATGGAATCTGAAACTGAATAGAGAAATTGCAAAACAAGAAGTGTTAATAACCAATAAACACCTTTAAAAGTGTTTAACATCATTAGCTTCAGAGAAATACAAATTAAAACCAATTTAATTGCAGTCAGAATGGCTATTATTAATTATCAAAGGGCAACTATTATTAAAAAGTTCAAATGAGCAGACACTTGTGAGATTATGAGATAAAAGAAATCTTTATTCACTGTTAGTCTGAATTTAAACTTGTGCAGTCAGTATGGGAATCAGTGTGGAGTCTCCTCAAAATGTTAGAAATAGGCCACATAACCCAGCTATACCAAACCAGAGTACATACCCAAAGGACACTGTATCTGATTTCAGAGATGCTTGCTTATCTGTGTCCATTGCTCTTCTATTCACAACAGCTAGGAAATTAAAGAAGCCTAGTGTGTATCAACAGATGAGTAGATAATAAAATGTGGCACACATACACGATACAATTTCATTCACCTGCAAGGAAAAATGAGATTTGCGGGTAAATGAAATGAATGGAACAGGGGGAATCTAGTGATTTTTAAAGAGTCACTTTGGAAGAAAATATTGAGAGTGTTTCTTTGGTTTTTTTTTTTCTAAATATAATGAAAACCCTAGGTTAGATATAAATACCATAAGAACACAGCCACCAAGACAGGAAAAACATTAAAATCTGCTGGAAACAATGTGGACACTGGAGCTAAGCTGCTGGGATACATTCTGATTATCCCTCATTTTCTGGGTAAACTCTGTTCAATAACTAATTTTTACATCCCCTCTCTATAAATAAGAATAATAATAATGCCTTCTTCACAGGGTTTTTATGGAGACTAAATTATGGAATGTATCCAAAGCTCATGGTGCCACATCTCATAGAAAGCTTTCTGTGACTACAGTCTCACACTGCACTGTGTTGTAATCTCTATGAATCAGCATTAATGAATCCATTTTAGGGTTCATTGTGCACTTGAATAAGGCTTCATCAGACTGAGATAGCTCATGATGCCTTTCCATGCATTTCACCCCACTAACCAACTGCTGTTCTTCTCTGAGTTTCTTTGGTGACTCTCAGTGAGCCCAACCACCTGTGTTGTCTGGCACTAGTGCCTGTTGCTGCAGTCCTGGCTGCCACATTGACAATAACTCCATCCTGGTGTGGGCGAGCTGTGGAGACAGATGGTTTCTCAGTACAGGGTAGGGACTGTCAGTCATGAAGCACAAGGCTACACAGTAGGCAGGTGTGTGGAATGAAGATTAAGACTATTCTTCCTGTGAGTCCAATACTAACATTTAAAATGAACTAACCATATATATATGGTACACACACACACATATATACACACATTTTTAGGAAGTTCTTGGATCCAACTCAAAGACTTTCAAAAATAACCAGACAAAAGTGAGCAATCAGATGGGGAGTCCTTGTCCATTGCACCTCTCTTCTAGCCATTATTCAATTTAGATGGGCCATTGATCATAGTAGAAATAGACTTTCTAATGAAAAAGTCCTTTCTGTACTGGCACCAACATTAACTTCATTTATCTTCAGTTAGGAAACACATGGCCAATCCAGCAAGGCAAGAACAGGGATTATAAAGAGTAACATAATCACAGACAACAGGGCCCTCTTGGAGGTTAGTCACAGAAGTTGTCACAGCAAATTCTCGAGCCTCTAGCTGACTTTATACTAGGTCAACATTCTTGAGAGGAAGCAGTTCTTTTTATCAGTAGACATAATAATTTAATTTATTTTCATCAAAAGATGCTTATTCTGACAAACATTTAAGGTAAATTAAAAGAAGAGAGAGACACCATCATGAAAGTTCCCATCTAAAGCCAACTAGGTTCATTGCTTAGTAAGGGACACAATTCACCATGAAAGAATGGGGCATGATGAAGTCTAGTCCTCTAGGCCTTTAAAAGATTCCTCTTCAAGGTCACAACTCAAATAATCTAACTTCTTCCCACCATGTGCCACCTGTTAGAGGTTCTGTTACATTTAATGGTGCCTTTCATTGGTGCATGTACCTTTTAGGGTCTTTAAAATACAAATATTAACAAGGTCTGAATGCCAAAATTTCTTTTATTTTGTACATTAATTTTTCCATTCTCATACTTTTCTTCTGTATTAGTGCTGATAATCAAAAGAATAGAAGGTTCAGGAAAAGCAAAAGATTTCTTTTTAATAAGTACAGAATCTATTTCATTTGGGAAACTTCCTTTCTAGAGCTGAATCCTCTTGCAGCTGAACGAATAGATGAATGCTGTCTCATTCACAAAAGACAGTGTCTTAAGAACATCATCAGGAAGAAAATTTTAGGTGTCCATGGTCTGGATGCTGTTGTAAAGAGACACTTGTCCCAACCAAGGTAGCTTTTCAGAGCTCATGCAGAATTTAATCAGAATCATGGAAGGATGATGGTGATTTGAGCTTCCACTGAGAGTTGAACTCTTTCATTGAGTTTTATCATTCTAACCTCGGCTTTCAGAAACTATCCATTCTCTCTCATGCAAGTGTATATGCATACATAAGTACGTGCACATGCTGATTTGACACACAAGTGAAAAATGAACACAAAACAATACAGTGGGAAAGTATGGGGCCACTTAGACTCTTCTAGAGTTTAAACCTATGACTAAATAATATATAAAACTCTTCACCTTTTTACTATGGGGTGGGGTGGGGAGAGAGAGAGAGAAAAGCACAGGGAGTTGCAGAGATGTTTCTATGAGCTCTGGGACTCCTTTCATTGCCTTGAAGGTCTGGTAGGAAAAGTTTCACAGAGAAACTGTCCTGTCACTATGGTTATTTTAGTCACTGTGAGACATGAGAAGAGATGATGAGACCCAAGCAGCTAAGAGCCTCAACAGGAAGATGAACAAAGGAAAAGGCAAATTTGGGGCAATGAAAGCTGGCAAGAAAGAAGTGAGAGGAAGACAGCCAGGGCTCTGTTGATCTTGAATCTCCCTGCAGGGCTCTCTGAATTAACAGACCAAGTGAAAGCCTCTGCAATTCTTTTTCTTGTGTTTATAGATATGCAGACCCTGGGGCATGATTTGGGGCTATGACCATGCTAGCTTCAACAGAAAGGACAAAATAAAATATGACACTTATATGTTGGCAAAGGTACTAAGAGGAAGGTTCTCTAAGCCTTGATGATAAATCCATACAAGAAAGCCGTTCCTGGCTTCTATGCCTTTGGCCCATAAGTCTCACCCCTTGTATGTTATCTGGTGGATGAGAACCTTAAGGATTCTGGGAATCTCATAGACATACTAGGCATTGAATACTCATGGCTTCAAGGTGAGAGAAAAGAGAACCAAAGAGTACTTATTAGGTTAGGCCTGGCTTATGAAGGATTAAGTCCCAATTCTGAAACATTCTGTTCCTAACTTAAAAAAATAATCAGCAGATGCCCCATTTTCTGCTTGCCTATCCAGTTACACAGCCCTTTACGACTTTTCATAAGCAGAACTGCTTATCATTTGCTCCTGAGATAACCTTTACAAGCAGATCGCTCACACAAGCCTCTTCCTTGCTGGTAGACAGATGCATCATGGAGAAGTTGGCAAGGTTCAAAAGATAACTGAAGCAAGGCAGGAACGGTCCCAGTGTGGATGCCGCTGGCGTAGATATTTCCTGTTTTTCAGAAGGAACAAGTACCCACTATTCCTGTCAGTTTAAAGGAAAGAAACAAGGACCATTATTTCCTTGGCTTAATATTAATATGAAATGGATGCCCACAAAATGTTGTCAGTGAGAATCTGTGTTTGAAGCGATAATATATTCTGGAATGCTTGGCCCAGACTTTTCTGAAGAAACGGCTCTTAAAATCATGAGTTTATAGCAATGTTTTTTAATAGCCTCACATCTCAGGCTGGAGAGTGGGGTGGAAAGTCCAGTAGGTTGCCCACCGGGGCTTTATTGTGGTTCCTAAGAAGTTCACAGAGAGCATTTCTCATTTGCTTTCTTCCTCTTAAGAAGCTTTCCTAGGAGATAAACAGTTAAAAGCATCTAAGACAGCCAGGAGGCTGTTTTGGTTCTGTTTTTATTTCAGACATGGTTGGCATTGGGTAAGGAAATAAACAAACAAATTTAAAATTCTGCTCATGCTCACAGAATGTAAGAAAAGTCCTGAAAACCCAGTAACAGTTGATTCACTAGGTGATCTGGGTTGTGCCTTGGGATGTGCCTTGGCTTTGCTCCTCAAACAACTGTCCACAGCTGGTAACACGAACATTGTTGAGGTGTATAGAGAAATGCAGTCTCCCACATCCTTAGACTGACAAACTACTGTATCTTACCTAGATCCCCAAAGTTTATTTTATATATTCAGTCTATGAGAATTTAACTCTAAAGCTATTCTTGTCTATGAAAGATTAAAAAAGATGTCCATCAGGTTAGAAGTTAAAGTCCTCTACTATGCCAAACAATTATGTAATAGTATACTGATGATAAGTGAGAGAATGGATGTTCATAGTTAAATGTGAAGCATGTGTTCAGAAAGAATTCACTTCCTCCTGTTCCAATGTGGCTAAATTTGTGCAAATTATTAGCTGGCAATTACAGACATGTCTCTGATAAATCTGTTTCGTTATTATATACATATACTTTACAACTAAAAACAAAACATGCAAACATTTGTCCACATTAATATCCAAGTCAATCAAGACTCCAGAGATGATCAGTATGTGGTATATAGGTAAATAGATTAAAGAGTCATCAAAATAAAGTCTACTGGATTGGCTTCTCAGCCAGATCTGTCCCAAAGTTTCAACAACGTACTGTTACGGGGAGTTTGTGAGTATTCACACCATGACTTAAACTAACGTTAGTAGTTTGGTTACTGAGCATGTCCTCTATGGTGAGTCTAATGTAGAACCATGGAATATAGGTTTTTAATTTAAATTTCATAACAATGCAAGTGAGAAATGAATTCTCATTTCCGTTTCAGTAATGAAGAAACAGTGGTTTAGCAGGAGTAAAATCATGTCCAAGATCACAAAGCTGGGATATTTGAATTAATTTAACCCATCTCTGCAGCTCCCCACTCATGCTAGGCTGTCATGTGGGGTTTATGGTAATAATAAGTTAAATGTTTATTAAAATATGCCCAGTGCTTGGATTTCTTATAAACCAAGTAGTTCTTTTGTCTTTATATTATCTCACATTAAAAGAAACTCCATTTATATTGTTAATTATGGAGAGCTGGACTGGAGGGCCCCAAATGAAAATTTAGATAAAATTGAAGCTCTCTGTGGGCACACTAGATAGGCAGCCTTCATTGTAGGATTCTGCTGAAGCAAGCTGCCATTTAGTTGTCTGTGAAGTCATTCTTCACTGATGACAATACGATCTGCAACAGGATCTCAAGGGTTCATTGTACTTCTCCACATCAGATGATGGCCTTTTAGCATGAGTTGTTGAGAGATCGTCCTCAGGAAAGCTGCAGGTAAAACACTGGAGAATATGGGTATGTGTAGCTCATATAGAATGTGTATTGGTCCAAGCAATAGTTAATGATGAAAAAGGCTCAAAGGAGCTGTGCTATATCTGTGTGTTACTGTGTTATCTTAGCTAGAAGCTTGAATGAGTCAGGATTTGTTCAGGAAAGTTGTAATGACCAATGCTCATAGCTCTAGCAAGTTTATCTGTTGAATTAACTAGGATAACACAATGAATTCTTTGTAGTTGCCCAAAAGATCTTACTTAATTAAGTATTATATGTAGATTAAACTCATTTCATGTATGAGCAAATTGACACCAAGAACACATGACTATTTTGTACAAGCCATCTGTGTGCTAGGCATTTTTATATATAGATAGATTTTTGTAAATATCTCACAAAGTAACCAAGTGGCCAAAAATCTAAAGATGAACTTACTAACCTGGTTGTTTAAGTATTTAAGACAAAATGAAGCTATGTCAAAATGAATTAACCTCTAAACTGAGCTTTTTCAAAATTCCCATTTGTTGACATAAAGACAAGATGCTCTGATCTCATCTGATTCCCAGGCCAGAAAATTGAAATTTTCTTTAATATTGTATTTCTTTGTAATAATAATACTAAGAGTTGACCACTCCTGGGACATATGGGCTTTTTCCCCCCAAAGTTAGTGTAACTTGTGCCTTGGTGCCCATTTCTCTGGTTTTCATTTTTGGTCCAAGAACACAGATTAGTAGGGTTGTTAGCTGGAATTCAAGCTAACAATCTTCATTCTGTGTTATTTTACATTCATCCAGAAAATAGAAATGTGCCACAGGATATAGGTAGAAGTTCACTAAAGTATATTGCCTTAAATCAGAAAATTTTGCGTTATTTTTCTAGGACCCAGTTCATCAAAACAGTTGATCAATTATCTCTTTTAAGTGGCTTTGTATGTCAGCTACTGACAAGAGTGACTTGCTTGTTTATGTCACATGTGAGTACAAATCAAATCATCGTGAGAGTGAACTGAAGCACATCTTCAGCCTGACCCACAACAGTAAATTCACTTCTTTTCTACATAGATTTTTCATGCTTTCTTATTTTACTTAAAGAGGAAAATAATGGTAAGATGTGTGATACAGGAATATAGCACTGGAGATAACTATCAATAAATTCAGACAAGTCTCATGAAGAAATGTAGTCCACTGAATGTCATAGAGGAATAGAGAACAGACAATCATTGTCTGTTGTTTTTTGTTTGTTTGTTTGTTTGTTTTTCCAGACAGGGTTTCTCTGTATACCCTGGCTGTCCTGGAACCACTCTGTAGACCAGACTAGCTTCGAACTCAGAAATCCGCCTGCTTCTGCCTCCCAAGTGCTGGGATTAAAGGCGTGCGCCACCACTGCCAGGAGGACAGACAATCATAACCTAGTAGAGACAAGACACATTTTTGGTCCTTTCAGTGATTCACTGGTGTTAAGAGAGTTTAAAGATGGGCAGGGGAGAAGAGGGAGAGAGTGGGAGCTAGATGAAGGGGTGGGAGGGGAGAGCAGGAAGAGGAGAGAGGATGAGGGAACATGAATGGGAGGAAGAAGAGAAAGATGATACTCTTTTCTGGTAGATACAATTCAGACGTTCCATCTTTAGATTTAGAATTCTCTTTCTTTGAAGCCCAGGAGCACGTTTGGCTACACATATTCTGTGTCTGAATAGTTCACTACATTTTCATTGTTCAGCTTCTGGATTTCATGGCAGTGTGTACATTTGAACTATACAGCTTTATAGTCGATCACGTTTAGTATGACAAAACTATTGACTAAACTTTTGTAAATTTGAGCCATATATGAAGACATATGTCATGTAATCCCAGCACTCAAGAGGCTGAGACAAGAGGATTATTACAACTTGAAGGTCTGACTGGGCTACATAGTGAGCTCAAAGCCAGATTGGACTATGGAATGGGACTCTGTGTCCTCAACAACAAAAACAAAACCCCCAAAATTTACAACAATAATAGTAATAAAAATCATATTGTTCCCCAAATTTTTATTTTCTGATTTTAGTAGGTTTTGGAGGTCTTTCATTTAGTGGTTAGTATTAGAGAAATAAAGAAACAAGGAACATTCCAATAGACAAAAACATTTAAGGATACCTGATTCAGTTTCTTTTTAAACCAAAAAACTAGAGAAACTTAGTAACTTGCCTGAGAATGGGGCAAGCCCCTGACCATTTTGATGAGTTGATTTACTTCCTGAAGCCTAACTTGGATGTCAGGGGGAAATAGGATAGATTAATCATATATCAAATTTCCCAAATTTTTCTATTGTTCAATATCAATAGATTTGGTTTTCTAATTAAACTATGAGAAGAGCAAGTGCCTTGGCATAGATCAATATCTAATTTTTGAAAGTTAGTGTTTTCTTCTCAAATAAAATTGGGTTTTTCAGTGAGGGTGGGTTGCATAGTGATACATAATGAAAAATATTGTAACTGTCGTGGCAAATTTGCTATGTGAAATTTCAGCAAAAACCATCAATTATAGTAAATGACCAATAAAAGTGTTCAATCAAAAACTCATTTTAAGATACATTGTTAATGAACTGTATACTATGATGCTTAATCAAAACCGACATAACTGTATGGGAGAAAAGTTCCTGGACCTTGGGAGCACTATTGTTCTGAACAAAAGATAACAGGAAAGTTGGATAATTAATAGCCTGCGGTCATGTGGCATTCCTGGGGAAATTCGGTTTCATAGCAAACTCCATTGTCTTTTAAACCTCAGCATTTGAGAGTCAAAATATCATCCACACCATCAGAAGAAGGAGACATGATTTAGGCAGTGGTTTCGCTTTCTTTTACTGAAAATAGATTTATTTCATACAATATATTCTGATAACAGTTTCCTTCCCCCTATTCCTCCCAGTTCCTCTTTCCCTCCCATCCCATCAAGAGTCACACCCTTTCTTTCTCTACTTAGAAAGAAACAGGCATTTAAGAAATAATAATAAAATAAAACAAAAACAAACAAATTGGAATAAGAGAAAACAAACAAACAAGAACAAAAGCTAAGGAAAAAACACAAGAAGCACAATAGAGAAACACTGTTTTAAACACAGGGGAACCCCATAAACATAAAACCAGAAGCCACATATATATAAGTCAAAGGACCTGTAAGGTATTGAAAAGTGCCCTGACACAAAGGCTCCAACCATGCCATTGAGTTTGTTTTGTGTGGACCACCTACTGCTGGGCATAGGTCCTCTCTTTAAGAAGAGTCTGTTTCCCTAGTCAGGCAACCTTGCAGGAAAGTAATTCCTCATTTGCAATTGCCTATCAGTGAGAGATGGCCTCTGAGTCATGGATTGCTACCCCAGTCTCTTCTCCTTTCAGCAATAGTATCCTACCTGGCTCTGGGCATGCTGTCAGTTTCTGTAGTTCCTATGTGTTTCCAGCCCTTTTGTGTCTAGATGATGTTGATTCCTTGGTGTCCTCCAATAGAGCAAGGTGTGTGTTGAGAGGTTGGAAGATACACATAGGAACAATAAAGCTAAGGGCCATTTGAGGGATCATATCGAAATGCAACATAGCAGTCGCTTCCTAAGATATATAAATATATCAAGGTGTTCTAAATGGAGCTGTCAAATAAAGAGAGTGACAAACCCCAACTAGACATCTCTTATCAGCAATTGAAATTTCTAGAGCTAAGAGTAGGTTAAATCTAATTGAGTTCTTGGCCAATGTGAAGCCCAAAACAACCCAGGCTATTGGTGGATCTGCAGAAACTGACAATTCTCTATTGCTAAAGCTATCACCTAAATGCTCATTAAGTTTGGAGAAGGTTTAGTTGGTGCCTGCCCAGAGCCATGGGTGGGAGGAAGGAAAAGAAAGGAGATGTTGAGGAGGAGGCAGCACACTAAGGACAAGACACTCCCTTCAGATGCACATCCTTAGTGACATTCTTCCTCCAACTAGGTCCTTGTCCTAGTTCCTATCACCTCCTAACAACATTATAAAATAACTAATACTCAATGAATTGTTTAACCAATTCAGAGTCCTCACAACCCAATCACTTTCTAAAAGCCCCACCAACTGACAAAGAACTCTTTAACTAGTGAATTTTGGGAGCTTTTGTGTGTATGTGGGGGGGTGCGTGTCACACATACAAACCATAATACCCCATGCTCCCATGAAAGAATGTTCTCACTCTGCAAAGAATTCACGTAATAAACAGAATGATTTTCCTTCAGAAGACAAGTCATGTAGCACTGAGCCTGCTAGCAGCAGGAAGACAACATTCAGGACTCTCCTAATGCAAACAAGAGTGAACTACTTTGCAATCTCATCAGAAACCAATAGAGGAAACATACATGGAGATTTACTTCACTCCTTTGATAACCTAAGTGGGAACAGAAATGTTGAACAAACAGTTAAGTTAGAGTTTATATGGATGCCAGCAAGAGTGGAAGCTAAATTCCAAAAAACAAGCCAACAGTGAGGAATCATGAAGCACTCTCACCTCGTCAGAAGTAAAACTAAGAAATCTGTCACTGTCTCTCCAGCCTTCACTCCCTGCCCTCACTTTTTCCAGAACTGTCTCTCCCTTGTGTTCTTATTTTCTAATTCTCCTTCTCTTAGATCTATCCTTTGACCCTAGTTGTCCCTCCTTTCTACTCTCTAAGTAGCCTAGGTAGTTCTTTGTCCTCTATCAACATTGCAGCTCCAGTCTCTTCTGGCTTGCTTTGTCTTGTGTATGAAAGTCCCACAGCCCTGTGAGGAAGGACCTCTGAAAGAAAGTGACTGCCCAGAAGCTCAAAAAGATGTAACTTCATACTCTCCTTATTCTGTTTTTATGTCCCCAATTGGATGATTTCTTTTCTGCCTTTTGTACAAGTACTTCTCCAAATCATAGTATTTCCAGGTATGCAGGTACACAGCACATAAGAAAGAGGATGTTAGAACTCAGATCCAGAGTTTCCACAGCCGAGCCAACCTACCTAAACATTCTCCCCCTCATTCCACTTCCTGTTGTATAAAGTCTCAGGTTTTGGAGTTTCAGAAACCTGATGTTGAGCTGGCAGCCTGTCTTTCTATGCCTAATCTATAATTTCATACTGGAAGCTGCTACTCCCAGGGGTATAGATAGCATAGCAAAGGTAATGAATGTAAAATACTTTGCATTGTCAATGAAATGTCGAGGCAACCCAGATGCGAACCAATGAGAAAGCTGCCAAGTACGTTGGGTACATTTCACATTATTCTAGAGAATCTTTAATCCCAGTTAAGGAAACAAATGAAAGGTAGCAAAGCTAATAGGACCATTCTTGATGGATAAGAAACAAACACAGAAAGAAATTAGATGCTTGGTCCAAAGGAAAATGATTAGTGGATGATACTGATAATGATTGGTATTTAGTCATTTTAGAACATATTAAGCTCCATGGAAACCCCTTTAGCACTCATTCATATACTCTTTTCAGCTTTGAGGCAGCATGTCAGATAGAGCACAGTTGCTCTGGTATGGCCTTTTATGTTCTCTAATTCAAGGATTTGCCAACAGCAGCCCAAACTTACCTAATACATGAGAATATGAGAGAGAATCAAATAGAATTGGAAGCACTGTAACACCATGGTAATTATTATTTCAATATTTAAAAAATATGGTTGAATGCCTTTACACATTCGTGTGTTTATATAATAATGCTTATATAAAAGGTAAAATATATCACGTGTGACTTAAAAATATCAAACACAAACCATTTTATCCAAATTCTAAATATTCTGTTTTCTGAGTCACCTAGGGTAATATATGTCACCCAAATTGTTTTAATTCACCTAAAATATAGCCTTTGTGGCTGAAAAACATTGTCAGAGGGGAGATGTCACAGTTATGGTTTACTGCTGTGAAGAGATACTATTACCAAGGCAAGTCTTATAAATGACAACATTTAATTGGGACTGGCTTACACTTTCAGAGGTTCAGTCCGTTTTCATCAAGGCAGGACATGGCAGTGTCCAAACAGGCTTGGTGCAGAAGGAGCTGAGATTTCTACATCTTCATCTGAAGGCTGCTAGCAGAATACACTTCTAGGCAGTTAGGCTGAGGGTCTTATAGCCAACATCCACAGTGACACACCTACACCAACAGGGCCACATCTTCTAATAGTGCCACTCCCTGGGCTGAGCATATACAAACTATTACAGGAGAATATGTTTTTCCATATTTTATAATATTAACATTCATTTCAACATTAACCAAGAAATATCATTGGCCAGTATAAGAAGATACTTGTCACCTGGGTTATGCCAATTTTCATGCTTGTAACAAATTTCTTAAGAAAATCAACATGGAATCCTCTTGGGTCTACTGGTTTCAACACATGCTCACTTGGTTCTGTGTTGCTGGGCTGTGCTAGGATAGAATATCATGGAAGAAAGCATGTGGTAGCATATCTTGTGATACATGGAGAGCCAGGAGAAAGCAGAGACAAGATACAGTCGCTACAGACACTGCCCCTTGGCTAAGTCACCATCGTCTCTCAATACCTCATCAGATCGTGAACCCATTAGTTTACTAACACACTGATGAGATCAGAGCCCTCAGGATCCCATCACTCTCAAAGCCCCGCCCTCACAGTCCCATCACTCCCAAAGCCCCACCTCTGAATGTTGTTGCCTTGGATACTTTACTACATGAGCCTTCAGGAGACATTTTTTATCCAAGCTTTAAGGGATGGAAGTCCACCCTGCGAAGCAGATGGTCACACAGAGAAAATGAAATATCTGGAAGTTGCTAGACAGCTGTTCTGGAATGGCACGGCTTCTCCTAGCCTACGATCACACCCCAAGCTAGCTGGGTCAGGCCTGGGTCACTCTGAGCAGATCTGTGTTCCCTATGAAAAGGCATGGGATGACGACAACAGGTATCTTGAAGCACTGTCTCTTTCTCATGAGTCCCAGTCGTCTTGCAGAGTGTTTCAAACGATAACTCATGGTGAGAAAGGTCCTTGTCCTTGCTGTAGCCACTGCCATATTCTGTAGCAAACATTGAACACTAGCTCTGTTCTGACCTCCGGCACCAGTGTTTGGGAAAGAGGCAAGGTTGTCTCTCATTTAGCCCAACTGGCTTCTGCCATAGAGCTGATTAGATTTGCTGTCAGGGCCAGACTCTGTTTACTGCCCTTTTCCTTCCAAGGCTTTTATAGTTACTATTTATCTACCATAAGCAAGGCTGATGGTCATCTTCAATTCCAGAATGCAGCACTCCTGCTCCTCCAGTTTCTTTAACCATTACTTTTGATTCTTTCTGTACCCTGCAGCATGTTATGAAATATAAAATATAATGAAACATTCAAACATTTGACATTCTCCTTATGGCTTTTCAGAGAAGCACGAGAGTACACAGGCTTCAGCTTTCATTTCATTAGTTATCTCTGCACTCCGACTACATTCACAGAATAGCCAAACAGACCCACCTCCACTTACTATTTTCACCATTGCTATTATCTCCATCATCATAATCATAATCGTAATTGTCATCATCATCATCTCCATCATCTTGATCATCACCACCACCACCATCATCTCATCATCATCATCATCATCATCTTCCACAGCCAGTTATGCAAAAGCAGTGTGAGCAGACACTCATTCTGATGTCTGACTCCATTCCTCAAGACTTTGCCCTGATTTTAAATCAGCCTTAGAGAGAGAAGAGATACAGACAAGACGGCGTCTACCGGAGGCACATGCTGTTTTCTGTTCTCACTACCAATTCTCTCCCAGAAACTGAAGAATTGCTTCATAAATGTAAAGTTCATGGAAATTGGCATACATGGTTATTCATCTTTTACTGTGACCAAACCATCAAAAATGATCTCCTAAAAGGAGGAGGGCATGTATTTCCCCCTGTGGGGATGAAGAAAATTACGGCAAGACCACAGGTGGAGGAAACTGCTCACCTCCTGGTCTCCAGAACGAGAAAGAGAGAAACAGACAAAGGCTGGATCTAGAGTTGCAATGTCTTTGTCGAGGACACTCACACAGTGACACCAGATTCAACAAATCTAAAAGCTAATACCACTATTAAAACAGAGAATTCCTAAGTAGGAAACCCTTGCAAAGACCTGTGTGAACTGGTGTTGGGGGACAGTAGTCCTACTCAGCATGGTCAAGCTTGGTCCTTCTCAAACCATGAGTGAGCACCTAAGGGGCCTAGTGAGTCCTCTAAGAAGGAAAGTGTGCTTCGAGAAACTGGACCTCATGCCAGGACTTTCGCCATTTCCCCTCCAGGACCGACCTTCTCATCTGTAGAACAGAGAGTGGACTTTTCCACTGACTCCCAGGCTAGCCCTCCATGACCCGCAGACTCTTGGGCCACTCTGGCTTTCAGACATAGCCACAAATGTTTGCTGTGACCTGACCTGCTACACACCACTGACCTCCCTCAAAGCTTTCCAAACCTCCTCAGAAAAGCAAAGCCTTACTTCATGTGCTGCATTCCTGGCCAGGCTGTGGGGGACAAGAATGTCGCAGTGGTCCCCAACTATGCTCCCACATCTACTGTGGCACTTCCAGGTAAACTCTAAATGGTTCTCCTTCCTTTGAGTTTGCTCCGCAGGATTGTTCAGCCAGTGCCTTCACTTCAGCTCTGGCCATCAGTGTCACTCAAGTCAGGACGGGGAGTGTGTCCTTTCATGCTGAAACTTTCATGGTTAAGACTTACTGTTTGAAAAGGTTCACAATTTAACAACTCGAATCAATTTTCTTATCATTTTGTTTTTCCTCTTGGTCAGAGTTAAATGATAAGGAAGCCTCTTTGCAGGACTTTTGAAACAGGCTTGTTAAGACTCGGACAGCAGCCTCCGGTCTTTACACTTCTTACCCACTGCACTCCACCAATGAGAAAAAGAGGGATGACAGTCGGACCAGGCAGAGTGGGGAGGCGTGGCTATGAGAGACAGACTGAGCTCCACCCTTCTTGACCTCCATCGTCAGCCTTGCCTCTCACCACACCCATTTCTCAAATACGATTTCTATACTTTTTTTCATACTTCAGAAACTATTACCGGATATGGTTTGGTTTTCTGTCCCAACCAAAAGAATTCTAAACAAAACTCAATTGGAATGAACCCTAGCACCATGTTGTCTGAGAAGTCAGTAATTGTTTGGTTCTGTGCCACCAGGTATCACTAGCTGCTTCCTGAGGCAGTGCTCTCCTCAGTGGCCACCATTATCATCAGTTATTTCACTGGATCGTGATGTCTCTGTTCTCTCTCAGTCTGAGATATGTGCCTTCCATGTTCTTTAAATAGCGTCAGAAGTTAAGATGACGTCTTCACAGCAGGTGTTAATTTTTGTTTTTACCAAGCCCTAATTAACATTTTTCTTTATCTCTCATGATGCCTTTGATTTTTTTCTCCTTTCTGCATACATTACTTCAAGTAGTCTGGGAAGTACAGACAGCATGATTTTCTCTTCCTTGATTTCAGGACTATACTTCAACCTAACATTACAGTCATTTAAACTTCAGTTCATTGCAGTCTACAGCTCCTTCATTATTTCTCATTTGTGCTACAGATCTGACCTCATTTCCTGCTCAGTCATGTGAGGCTTCTGAAATCAGCTGTCAGATCCATGGCAGTGTCCCTGCAAGTTTCACCACAAATCCAGCGCATCAGACGAAGACGATATGAATCCCGTGGAGATGGATGGCAGTGATTGACTGCAGAGCAGTGCAAATGTCCTCAGGCCATTGTGCAGTGCAAGGGGCCAGTGAGAGACTCAGCCAGGAAAAGCAGTTGCTGCTGTGCAAACCTGATGACCCCGATTTGATGCCCAGAACTCTGATAACACTGGAAGGGCAGAACTGACTTCCAAAAGTTGGCTTCTTATTCTCATATGAGCTCAGGCACTCACGCTGGCACAACACACACACCACACCACACACACACCATGAACATACACAATAATCATAAATAAAACTAATAATCTGCCTGAAATGAGATTTTTCTAAGTTGAAACAGATGGAAGCAGTAGTAACATATCATATATATGCAATGATCCAGTTTTATGTATTACATATGTAATACATAATAATATGCTGCCTCTATAGGAGGACTTCTGTCCAGTGCTGCCTCTAGTGGAGGAGGTGACTGCTGTCCCATGTTGCCCCAAAGAGAGGGGTGAGTATTGTCAAGTGATACCCTGAGGGGGTAGGTTTCAACTCCCAAATGGCACCCATAGAGGAAAGAGTTTTCCATAGGATTTGGCTTAAGTCAGAATGCCAGCCAGCTTCAGGGTGAGACAGGAGGGTGAGTAATGACCTGCAAAGCTTGCAGTTACCCAATCATCAGCTCTCCATACAACTAAAGCCCTTCCTCATCTTTAAATAGGTGTATTTAAAGATAAATGGTCTTATGTATCATCTCCTGATCAAACCCATTAAAGATTCTACCCTACTGTATACCTCCAGGATAGGGCAGAGTCCTGCATAAAAACTTCTTTATGATCTGATGGCTGCTTTTCTGTCTAGCTGCAGTACATACATACCCTTGTACTTCAAGGGCTCAAAGCTCACTTGCAATTCCTTGACATGCTTTGGCTCTTCGAACCACCTATTCGCTCTGCTTATCCAGTCCCCTAGCTCCTTTAAGTCTCACCTTCGCAGATTCCCATGGGCACAAACAGCATTTCTCACTGTACCCACACCAAGTTCATCTGGTTTCATGTTGGGTTCATATTATAAATATGGCCATGTTTATAATATTAGTCACACTCTACATAGTTGTTCTCAGGTTCTGAAGACAATTGGGCCTTTCTAAACAGTTTCCAGAAAGCTACTACATGTCCCAAATCCCCTGATCCTCTCTTCTCTAGGACAGATTCGCTGTCTATTTTGGACTGTCTTTAAATGAAGCATTTTAATGGGATGTTCTCTGTGTCCAGTATGTAAGTTCAAACTTGACCAGCAGTGCCCTGGTGAGAAGTCATGCTCACTCCAAGAGTCGCATGTTTAGCCTGGGGCATGCAGCAAACATGCGACAGGCTCTGTTTACTTCTCAGGCGCTATCAACCTCCTCAGCTTGATCCACCACAGTTCCCTGCTCTTTAAGCTTGCCCCCAATAACCCCTTTCCTCTTTTTCCAACCCTACAACCCAGTCCGAGATGTCATCCCTTTAGTTTCCAGGAAGGGAAACTCGTGACCATTGCCAAAGTGCTTGTCCAATCAGAGCCGGTTTTCTTCAGTTCAGATACGGTAAGTGAATTTCTAAGAACTGTCACTTTCCTGCCATTCACAGAGTCACATGACTGTCTTTCAGTCACATAAACTGTGCTTCAGGTTGGCTCTCACTTCCTCAGTGCCCTTCCCTCTCTGTGCACATTTCCATAATGAAATGCTACGCTCCAGTCTGAACTTTTCACTGCTGCTCTGAGTAGTGTTGATGTAGCTGGTCTCTGTGCTTTCCTGCTACATCGTCTGTTGCTTCCCTCTCTCCACGGGGGTCTCTTTGCTTCTCTGAGAGAGCGCGAGCGCGCGCGCGTGCACGGCACACGGCGCAGCGCGCGACACACACACACACACACACACACACACACACACACACACACACGGCCTTCCTTCCCATTTCGCTCTGCTCTTTCCCACAGCCAACTCTTCCTCCAAGCTGCAGCTAAATTGAAACATCCTCCCCGCCCAAATGCAATTACTTTATGCACTCCCTTTGTTTATCCCATGCAGAAAAGCCTTATTTTGATAAATCTTCTCTCAAACAATTAATGCTACTGTTTTCTAATTTATTTGCCAGTGGTATTCAGAAGGAATTTATGGCATATATGATCAGCTGGGAAAAATTACCCTTGCAAATAATGCAAATTGTAGAAATCTACCTTATCTCTCTAACTTAGGTAACTTGAAAAGTTCAGTTAATTATACTCTTATTATACATTTATTTTATCATAATCTCAGGCTAAAATTTTGGAAGGCACTATTGAAACAATAAATTCCTCTTAATATGAATATTTACAATACTTTAAGTACTTTCCCTAGGCACTTTCTAAAATCTCTTATTTTCATAAGGACTCTTTGAATTTGGAAAAAAAGTATTAAACTTCTTAGGCATATTTCTCTCAATACCAAAGGGAGGGGAAGAAAACTGTATGAATATTTTAAATACAAACTGACAGAGGGCATGAATTACATTCTTTTGTTCCCTATTATATTTAGCACCCAGGACAGTTGCAGGCACATAATGAACACCCATTATGTATTGGGAGGATGCATGGGTGCATGAATGAAGAATGTCACTTAGATTACATAAAATGTACATACTAAAATTTGAATTAATTTCAACCATCTCAGACATCAAAGCCAATCATTCTCCTGTTCCACTCTTTCCTCTGCCCCTGCTTCCTCCATGTCCTCCTTGAAAAAACACAGAAGCAACATACAATGACATAAGGTTCCAGGCATGGCACTGCATTCAAAGGGAATATCAACCAGTACGTTTCCACTTTCTGGAGATTTAAACTGATGAACATTAAGAAAATGAGCTGGATATGGGACAGCATCAAAACAGATGTGATGCACACAAACTAAAATTATAAGAGGGTGGAAGTTATTAGGAGAAAAGATCAAATAAGGGAAAATGGAACAGATACACAGAATATGACAAAGCACATTCCTCCAAAAAGAATGAGTATCATATTATATTATATTATATTATATTATATTTATTATACCTCTCTCTCTCTCTCTCTTTCTCTCTCTCTCTCTCTCTCTCTTCTCTCTCACACACACACACACACACACACATACACACACAGACATACACACACATGCATGCACACACCCCACACAACAGACATACACACACACACACTCAAAAATATCAAAATGGAAAATCGTTTGACTCTAAATATGGCATTTTGTCACTCATGACAACATACATGGAATAAAGGACATTATCTTATGTGAAAGTCAGAGAAAGAAAGGAAAATGGCATGTGCTTTCACCCCTGTGTAGGTGGGATGGTAAACAGGCAGATGTCCAGACATAGAAATGGTGGCCATTGGAAGCTGGATGTGGACAGGAGATGGGAAACAGGGAAGGTTTGTGACTGAGTGTCACACATAGTTATATAAGTCAAACCCTGGACTCACATGGTGGGAAGATAAATGGATTCTTATAAGCTGCTCTCTGAACTTCACATACACAGTAGCAAAAGTGCATGCGTGCATGTGAGCATACACACACACACACACACACACACACACACACGAGAATAAGTGCATAAATCTGAATAAATAAAATAAATAGAAAAAAATAAATAAATACTACTATCAAGAGAAGCAAAAATCTTTAAGATGAAAGATTTGCTAATTATACTGACTTGTATCCACACATTGTATGTGTCAAAATTACACAACAAATTCTTTTCCCTATGAAAGAACAGGTCATAGAAGAAACTTATGAGGGAGGGGGAAGAGTTTATCTGGCTCTCAGATGAAGGGGTCCCTTCATCCTGGTGGGTCAGCATGGTGCTGGACCTGTTACTTAAAGACAGAGAGCAGATGGGGCTGTAACCATAAGACTCAGCCCTAGTCATTTCTTTACTCAAGTGTGGCCCCACTTTCTAAAGCTTCCATAAATTCCCAAAACAATACCAGACACCAAGTATTCAAACACATGAAACTGTAGGGCACTTCCTATTCAGAGAGAGAGAGACAGAGACAGAGACAGAAGACACAGACGTCTCTACCATAAACATTAACAAAGCCCAATAGACAATCTGCTTGGGTCTATCTCACCACCATTTTTCTCTAATGTCACCATAATATTACTTTCAAAGTCCATTTTTATACCTCTCATCTTATCACACAAATGACCTTCTTCTATAGATTACAAAATTGAGGCACAGAGACGATAAATGACTGAGCGGCTCCACACAGCATGGTAAACTTCCAGTGCTCTTCAATTCAAGTGCAACAAGTAATCCCTCAGAACTGTTTACTTTAACAGTCTCTGCATGAATCTGCAGGCCATACCTAAACAGTGCCCAACCGCGTTATTTTACTACACAGTGCCTTTTATGGTCTTTCTTTATTTATCATGCAGTTGGTCAGTAAACACTATAAATTATTTACATGCCTTAAAGGATGAAATAACATTTTTAATACTTAGTCTAATGACTTTTTTGTGTGTACCATTATTTTAATGCTATTCCATCAAGTTTCGAATAAATAGCATTATTAAGCCAAACTGGCAGCATAAAAATATGTTCTTTTTAAACTGTGTGCTTTGTAGTATTTTATTTTAATAAAATCTATTCAACAGAAACCTCTCAAATCTTACCTATTTTTTCTCATAAAACAAAACAAAAAAAATTGCTCTAGGCCTTTAAAGAAAGGCCAATTGAAAAATTAATGATAATTGCTATACTAATGTCAAAGTTGCTTCGGAGTATCTTTGCAGCACTTAATTGACTATTACTTGCTCTGATTGTCAAAGCTTAAAGTCATCATGAATGGAGGAGGAGATAAGGAAGTGGAGAAGCAGGAATCCAAGAAAGTGTAAATTTCAAAATGGTTAAAGGGTGAGTGCCATAATTTGTCAAACGTTGTTAATTGCTCCACTGTGGTACCTCCAGCTGTTGCCATGGAAATATGCACAGCTGACAGGTGCAAATGCACACACTGAGGTGGGGTACTTTGTGCCCATGCACAGATCCACACTGTCATTCTGTTGAATACAAATGGAATTCTATGGTGTCCTGTTGCCATTGCTGTCATAGGTCTCTGAAAAGTACAACCCGTGACTGTAAGCTCTAGAGTATATAAAGGATATTTCACTGGACCGAGGTTTTAAGATTAAGTGTGTACATGTGAATGCAGGCGATTCTGGATAATGTTTTATTTAAATACCCTAATCAGAGAGAGGCCACCATGCTCAGATTTCCATGTCTGTCCATGCAGGCACTTCCTAGCTGACCAGAAAGATATCAGGTAGGTGAAGAAGTCACACATCCCTGTGGCTGTTGTTATTTTGTGAGAGGTGTACTAACATGACACCAAGTAGACATTAATTTAGTTTTGGTAGGTACTCTGGAGGCAGGAAGGTATTTTCAAATCTTCAAGTTCACAGGGCTTGAAGTATCCTAATGGAAGATGAAGGTTTTAAAGAAGCATAGCTGGCCCTGTTACTCTGCGACTGCAAGAATGCTCTGGCCTGCAAGCACTTCTAGTCTGCAGGAACCTGGATGGAGAGCAATTCAGCCATTATTATGCAAGGAAAGTCTTGCCCTGAGGAGGTCAGGCCAAGACTGAGCTAAAGAGCTTCCTGATAGAGTCTGGGAACCTTGGTAACATTTTAACCCACAGCTGATTGCAGATAACCGTTTACATGCAATTTATTTGAGGGTCAGAATGTAATGCTTTTAATTTGGAGATTTAATTTTATTTTCCTTAATGCTAAAGCCTCCTGGATATGGGAATGAAAGTCAGCAAAGAGAGGGCAGACAGTGGCTTATTCTGAAGAGGGACAGCAAGTTGGTCAAGTTAAGGACAGATCCTTTCTCTCACTGCAAGATCCAAGGCCAGGCACTGATCCCACACACCTCAGGACCTAGGTTTCTCTATCTTAGTCAGATTGTATGGGGAATAATTCCTGCTTCCAGCTTAATCACAGCCTTGTCATCAGTTTAAATTATCATATTTTAAACACAAACTATTAAAGTATGCACATTATTAATTATGATCTCATAACAAAGCAGCTCTGTAGGCTTCAGATGAAATCTACTGGATGGTGGTAAATTAACCTGCAAACCCCAGCCTTTGGCTGCTGGATCTCTCAAACTTCTGTGTTAGTAGCAAGAACTGATCTCTTCCAGTCTCTCTAGGGGCCGAACAATTTTCTAGAACCTGGAACTTCTTATGGCTAAATGAACCGCAAGCATGCAGTGTAGTATTCAGAAAGTGTTGGAGGGAAAGAGGTGAGTTATCAAGATCAAATACATTATGGATACATAGTATCATATTACTGAGCTTAAGATATCCTATACCACTGAATGTATGGAGGTTTTGTTACCAGAGGTTTATTTAATGTATTTAGTGTGTACATAGGGTGCATAAGTATTAGCAAATATTCTAGTCAGCAATATGCAAAGAAAAGCAAGGAGATATAGTACTCCTTACATTCTATGTTTGCTGTAAATTTGTGCTAACTTCACAGGGTAAATCCATCTTTTTCTCTGCTGTAAAGTCTAACTAAGAGTTTCTAAATGAGGGCCCACAAGATGGCTCTGTGGGTAAAAGGCTTGCCACCCCAGCCTGACAACCTGAGTCCCAACCCAGAACTCACAGTGACAGGAGTTCCAGGTTATTCTGTGATCTCTGGTATGCATGCACTTCCCATCCCCATACATGCATACATGTACATGCACACATGTATACACATAGATGTTTGTCTTTCTGTGACTATTTCACTTCACTTACATAATGTTCTCAAGGTTTATCTGTGCTGGTGAGTCACTGGAATTTCTTTCCTTTTACAGTGGTTTGTATATCATATCACATTTAGTCCATATCAGTATGTATGCCATTGCTTCCTGCTACACCTTGACTGTGAATATGATATTCATATATCTCTTTCAGCTCTTGTTTTCAGAGTTTTGTTGTTGTTGTTTATTTGTTTATCAGGTATTTTTAATCATTACATGCTTTAATTTTTGCCCCCCTCCTAGTCCCCCTCCCAGAGTTCTTTACTCCCTTTTGCCTCTGAGAGGGTGCCCTACCCCTGGCCATCCCCCTTCCCTGGGGCATCAAGTCTTTACAGAATCAGGTGCATCATTTCCCACGAGGTCAAATAGGGCAGTCCTCTGCTACATAAGTTCCAGGGGCTGCAGACCAGCCCATGTATGCTCTTTGGTCAGTGGCTTCATCTCGGGAACTCCCAGGACTCCAGGTTAGTTCACACTGTTGGTCTTCCTATGGGGTTGCCATCCCCTTTAGCTCCTTCAATTCTTCCCACAACTCTTCCATAGGAGTCCCAGACCTAATCCAATGCTTGGTTTTAAGTATCTGCATCTGTCTCAGTCACTGGTGGGGTCTCTCAGAGGACAGCCATGCTAAGCTCCTGTCTGCAAACACAACGTAGCATCAGCAATAGTGTCAGGGGGTGCCTGCCTAGGGATAGATCCCAAGTTAGGCCAGGCTCTGGATGGCCTTTCCTTCAGACTCTGCTCCATTTTTGTTCCTGCATTTCTTTTTCTGAGTCAAAAATTTTGAAGGTGGGTGGATGGGTAACCCCATCCCTCCACGGGGGACCATGTCTAGCTACTGGAGGTGGTCTCTTCAGGTTCTACCTCCCTACTGTTGAGCATTTTGACTAAGGTCACCCCCATTGAGTCCTGGGGGGCCTCTCTCATTCAGGTCTCTGGACTTTCTAAATATTCCCCGAACCCTTCACCCCCGGTTTTTTGGTTTTTGTTTTTTGTTTTTGATATGTACCAAGAAGTTGAATTGTTGAATCATTCAAGTTACTTTAAGATATTCAGGGACTGGCAAGGTGCCTCCATGGATTAAAGGGCCTCAGTGCCTAAGACTGTAAGCCCAGTCGCCTGAGTTTGACCTCTAGAACCATGTAAAGTTGGAAAAAGAGAATCAAACCCCACAAAGTTGTCTGTTAACTTCCATTTTATTATGTTTTATATATTAACAATAATCTAATAAAAAATGTAGAAAAAAAATTAGCCTAGACTTCTGACATTTCAAACGTTGCCTCAAGTGCCTGCTGGGAGGCACACATACGAGTATTCATGTAATCATATATCTGTCCCTTCCACAGCTGGGCAGGTTGCATGGATGTCATCCCTGACTTCTGGAGTACATTTCTACACTTCACTGGATAGACAGCAAACATAACATCAGTACCATGGAAATGACAGTGATTGCATAAAGCTATCCCAGTAAACCCCCGTGTGTATGGCTTGGCTTCCCTAGAGCTTCCCCACTTCCCATGACAGACTGTGTCCATAAGCTGCAGGGCCTGCCTCCAGCACACTGAAAATTGTCTGGCTCAATGAAAGCATGTTCCCCATCCCAGGTCATAGTTCTTAGTGTTCCGTGCTTAGCTTGTCTTTTCTTTATCACTACGTGTCATCTCTGTGTGTTTTCCGCATTTCCTTCAGTGAGGCTATGGAGTCAAGGGAAATGATCATGGCCTTTTTCAGTGTTCTTGAAGATGACAGAACATCTCACATTAAACAGAGAGATCACACTTTTCTCTCCCATACTTGACTTTTCTATGCTCGGTTTTGTATTTAATTGTTCACTTTTCTATTAGGTTAATATTTGGCAATTTTTAACAATGGATAGACATTCAAAGTGACCTTTAGAAGAGAAAATCAACTTTTGTGTAAGTCCATTGCGTAACTTTGTGACCCACTTTTTGCTACACCACTGAGCATCGTGCCAGTGGCAGTGACTGGCCTGCATTTCCACTAAATGACTTTGTGTTATAGACATGTGGACTGCATGCAAATATATATAACACAATTAAAAACAATGTACAGAATCTAAAATGAAATGTGTTTGTGGGTTCGTCATGCATGATATTGGAAGCAATAGACAGATAATGAGAAAAATTATTACCAGATACTCAGTATGTACTTTACAGTAAGCATGTTGTCCCACTGCATCAATGACAGTTTCAATGACAGTATAACTGTGCTGTCGTCTTTGAGGGAAATCACATGCTCCTCATTTTTGCTGTCTTTTGTCATTTCTAGTCAAGGACATGGCCATAGGTTTTGGTTTTTGTGATGTGCCACTAGGTTTACTATTTTCTGTTCTCTAGCCTTGAGTAAAAATACTGTAAACTCCATAATCTAGTGGATATAAATTCAGATTACAAATCTGAGACACAAGCTGGTTATACTCAAACATTTTCATTTGTAAATTAGGAACCATACTATCTCTTCCTTAGAAATGTGTTAAGACAAACTATACCTCAAACCTAAGGTCCTAAGAGATTTCACAATACATAATTACCTGTCCTTTACAGTCTCTTTATAGTCACAACTCTTAAATTTTTATTAAGCATGCAAAGTTGTACTCTTAGTAACTTAAGAACTATGCTTTATGAAACAGCATAGAAATGCAGAGCCAAGCCTTATAACCCCCAATACTGTGTACATTCTGCTTTACTAAGGTCTATGGAATAGAAGCATCAAAGTGATCATTAAATATCAACAAGGAGAAAATGACTTCAGATATGGAGAGAACAGTGAGGGTCAGCAACCTTTCCAGGCACTAAATTTATCTTTAACAGATCTGAACTCAGTCAAGACCTGGTGGGATCCTCTGTTTTAAAATATCAGACTACTTTTCTTTATTCTTCAAAACTTCTTATGTTTCTGGTGGCTCTTCCCTAATGTTTACTTACCTCTAAACTTTTATTCATGTACATTGACCATGATGAAAATTTCCCCTCTAGCCTCTCATTGAAAACTACACTTTGGAGTCCTACTAAATCATATTGCATACATAGAGATCCCATAGCTTTTATGTAAATAAGTAGGCAGGTCCAACTCAAACCTCTACTTCATTTGAATAAGAAATATATGTTTCTATTTCCCATTTCGGACCATCAGAGGAGATCTTAAAGATTTCTGATTTAAATGTAAATGGTTTTCGAAATAAATGCTGGCCATATACAATTAATTTTGGTCATATTCTTTGCAAACATCTGGTATCTATCCATATAGGTTCTCAGCTAACAAGTAGGTCTGATAGCTACCTAAATGTCAACTGCTGATTGGAAGGACCATTTATGACTTACTCTAATAAGTGTGGAGTTATCTAAATATACTTTATGTAATTTGAGCTCTTAATAATTTTTAAACAAATGTACTCCAGAGTTTATCCTTCTTATGCATATTTTCCTTTAAAAATGTATATGCTATAGCCCTAGCTATCAGTACCTAAGGATGTGACCTTTTTTAGATATACATCATTGCAGAGGAATAATTACACAGTACAGGTTCTTAATCCAGTACAACCATTGTCCTTATAGAAAGAAGTTTGGATACAGATATTCAATACAGAAGAACAGCATATGAGGAGAGAAGTGGGATCAGATGATACATCATAAACCAAGATATCGCATTCTAACAAGGTAACTGAAACTTGGAAGGATCAGTTTCCCTCACAGGTCTCAGATGGGAGTAGCCTGAACACATGTTGATCTTGGACATCTCATCTCCAGCGCTATGAAACAATGAACTGTTGTTGTTGTTGATGGTAGCTTTTCAGTTTGTGCTCCTTTGTTACCATAACCCCAAAGAGAGAAGAGGACCGAGGCCAAGATCAATGACTCTACAATTTCTTGTGCAATCCGGCTCTGACTATAAGGAAACTGCCAGGACCTGGGCTGTCACTGGATGGAGTATAGCTCCTGATGTGAAGGAATGTGGTCCATGGCAGCCCCTAGAAGGTGCTAGAACATGGTATATGCTTACAGCTAAGCCAGTGTTTATTGTGCTTCTAGAAAGACAACAGTCCTGAGAAAGCTGCTACCACTAAGATCTATGTTATCTGGTGACACAGTTTAGCCAGCACAAGGCTGACCTCTGTTTGGATCTGCATAGAAACCACAGCCATGGCCAATCCAGAGGGAAAAAGATGTCCAGATCTCATTCATCTCTCCCAGAGGTGTGAACTATTGCAGCCCACACAGGTCAAACTTGACCAGGTCTGGTAGTAGTAAATTTGTTCTGGTCCACTCTCACTCCACACCCTCTGAGATAGTTTCTTTCCTTAATTTTTCACTACAGAAAATTTCCAGAACCTCAAAAGGGAACAGTAGCTTCTCTAGCTCAGTGAAAAAGAGCAATAAAAAGTCCAAAGAGGAGATGTGTATTGGCTTAATTATGCAGTCATGTGACTGAAATAAATCCTAGCAGAATCTGAGGTCCATTGCTCTAGTTGTACAACTTTTCTGAAAGAACTTTAGAGAAAAAGATATGCTTTTTGTCTCTGTTTTGACTTGTTTGCTACTTGGAATTATAAAGGAAAAATGGAAGAGGGAAAGAATATAGAAATATATCAGTATTATTAAAAATCCACATTTACATTTGCCCCAAATGTTATATAGTGTTTTCTGAGTTTATATGTTATGTATACCATACTAGTTACTATATGTGGTCTTCTCAGAAACCTTTGGACGCACATCTTCCTTTTACAAATTAAAAACATCATTTACTTTTTTTCCTGAATACTGGCACTCAGAAGTTGCTGGTTGAAGTTCACGCCTTTAGTAATTAACTGATGAAGCTCATATTCAAATCATGTATAACTTCAGTAAGATGTGCTGGAGAGAGACAATAAAAAATAAGAGGAAAGAATAAAAAAGAGAGAAATGGAAGAAGGTGGGTAGTGAGTACTCTATCCTAATGGAATACTTTAGATAACCAACTTAGAAAAAAGAGCTTGATTTGGCTCATGGTCCAAGAGGTTAAGTCCACGGCCAGATGGCCAAGTTGCTATGTAGCCTGTCCTAACTACTCTTGTCCTCATCAGGTAGTCAGGACATTGAAATGCCCATGCTATGTCACTGAGCTTAAGGTCTTCTTATTTTATTTCCTATGCAGCCAAGTTGACCAAAACCAGGCCATTCTCTCCTGCCTCTACCTCCTGAATAGTAAGATTGCATAGTATCTTGCCTTCCACCTCAACTCTTTCTGTGACTATTACCATGCAGATTTCCTTCCATGTTGCTTTACAGTGGCCTCTTAGCTTCAATCCAGCCTCTTCTCTCCTTTGTATCTATTTCTTAATTCTCCAATGTCCTGGCTTTACTCGTCCTCTGAAGCCAGAACTAGATGAAATGTTCAAGTTCAATTTCAACTTTCTCTTTATCCAGTGTATCTATGGCTCTGTACTTTGTAACAAATGAGTCTATCAAAAATTACAACATCATTTAATTCACTGTATACCAGTTTTAAAGCAAACTATCTTTGCATGACAAGATGTACTCCTCAGGGCCAGCGCTTTATTGAACTGGTTCTTCATTTGGCTGCATTTCCTTTTACTCAAACCACCTGATAATTAGATAGTGAAAGAGGAAAGTAAATGTCATTGATTATAACAATACTGTATGTGTCCACATTTTCAGGGCGCTTCTCTTGCAGGCTTACCATTTTTTTAGTTGAGGCAACATTGATTCCTGGTAAAATTTCAGTCAAAACTTTCCATCAGTTGTTGATGGCAGAAATACCTGTTTACTTTTGATTACTATCACCCATCTATATTCAACAAAAGAAATAACAGGATGGCAGATCATTCAATTGTATCACTTGTGTTAAGGCCTTCTGTCCACTGACATCATTGACTTCCATAACCTTAGGGTTTAGATACTGAATCATTAATGGTGCACAAAAAAGATGTGAATAAGAAATCAAATGGTATGGCTTAATCAGTGTCTGTGTAATCCTGAAAACTCTTAGCTACTACCTTATGGTACTAGAAGAATAGCATGGCTTCCAACGCCATAAAATAATTCTAAAGTGAAATACTGTTAGACATTTAGTTTTTGTTTTTCGAGAAGGTTCTCGTGTATCTGTGTCCTGAACTCACTCTGTAGACAGCTGCTCGACTCAGAAATCCGCTCCCTCCAATGCTGGATTTGGCGTGCACACGCCGTTATAGACATTTTTAAATAAATAAATTTAACTTCACAAATGACAGTCAAATAGAAAGAAGAAATGCCTTCCTTATTGACAAAAATTTGAGATAATTTTTCTGTTTTGTTATTGTTTTCAGCCTGTTTTTTTTTTAAAAAAAAAAAAAAACATTCTGTTACTTTTGTGTTTTGTTTTCTATGACAAAGTGTGTAGTTATTTGCTCTGGACTGGTCCAGTACTTCTTACCTCCTGAAAGCTAGCATTACATGCAGATGTCACCATGCCCAGTTAACCTGGAGCTCTGGATATTTGACCACTGTACCAAATTAGCAGCCTCCTCATCATGCTTCTGCCATGACTTTCTCAAGTAACAGAGCTGAGACTAATGTCTCAACTGCTAACCTGGCTGTGCTATCTGCAGTTTCTAAAGGATGAATCAACCCAGCTCCTTAATTAATAAACAAGAGTGATAGCACACTGATGGAACCATAGTTAATCTCATTCTTTCCTGAGTTTAATAATTGACTTGATTCACTGTGTACCTAAACCTCTTGCTTACTAGGGTACCGAGAATACAGATACAGTGTGTGGTATTCTAGTGTTCCCATAACATAACCATGCCTTCAAATTTCTCTTTCTCAAAAAGATATCCTTTAATCAAACCAAATACAACAAATTTATTTGTTTTCATTTAGGACTTGGATTTTTCTACTCAGAATACATACATATTTTACCTATAACTTTGAAGAGTGTTCAACAATAAAATAAGCTACCTGCAAAGGTAAGTACTTTGCATACTAGAATTCTTTGAATTAATGAATAACTAATACTTACTATTAGCTACCACCGTTAACTAAAAGTTAATAGGGCCTTAATGTTAATTTCAGAAAAAAATATGACCAAGATTTATTTTCATTATGACATTTATAGTCTCTATTGTGATTATTCAGCTATCACAGTTCCTGCTGAAATAACACAATTTTTGTCAATAAGCAACTAAAAAATAAGTGGTCCTGTGACTAACAAAATGTCAGCATTTTAAGAAAAAAACCCACTAGTCTACTTTCTAGAAAGCTGAACTATAATAATCCCTCAGTCTATCTGACATTCACTTATCTCACAGAATTCTAAGTCATGGGAAGTGAAGTTTTTTATTCTAAACTAAAGAGAATCAAAAGTTTAGAGTTCATTGTCATAGGTCTGGATTCCTCTCCTGGTATTGTAATTTGGATCTTAGATGTCCTCTAAAGATCAATATGGTAAAATCTTGGTCCCAATAGTGGATGTATTAGGAGGCTATAGAACCCCTAAGAGATGAGGACCAACGAGGTGTTGTTGTTCACAGGAAATGGCAGGTGAATCTCTGTGACTCCTAGGACAACTCAGTCTACATAGAGAGTTCCAGAACATTCCCTTGAAAACTCCACCTCCTCTATGACCTCTGCAACCCAGAAAACCAACAATGCAGCTCTCCCAGTAAAAATATTTCATGTCATATCATCTAATAACTTGGTCTGATAGTTATATTCTAAATTTTCTTACAGACTTATTCAAGCATGCTTTAAGTGGCCACACCCCCTTAGAGCTAGAAACTGTCTTTTATCTTCCTTCTACATCCCCACAGAATCTAGTTCTGTTGCCAAGCATCTACACAGTACTTGAAGAATACAAACTAACAAATGAATAAACTATAGGAAAAGTAAAAAGGTTGTTATTATTCTTGCTCAAAACAAAACTGCTCCATTATTTCCATCTGAATCTTCTGAGTTCTTATTATATAAAGAGATTTATTTTTCAACAATAGAGAGTTATAGCCCATTTGGCAACTTTCCAAACTTCTGCCCAGTTTCAAGCAGGAAGAAGAAACATAATGAGAAACCACAACACGATATTATTTCTCAATGATTTTCTAATTCTACTCATAAGACGGATATTTTTAAGATAGTGGTTGTATTTCAAGATCAGAAGATCTCTTTTGTGTTTCTGTAGTTCCCTACATCTCTCAGTTCACCTGTCGCCAGCACTGACTACTCTCCAGGCTTTCGAATTTAACTCTATATTAGCTGTAACATTTGAGAGGCTGGTTTTAAGGCCTCCCAAGTAGAAACCATATATCATATATACATATATATGACCTCCTATAGCAATCTATCCTCTTCAGCCAATTTGCCTCTATTTCTTTTTAATATCTAAATACTGTACACTGTAGTTGGGCACAATTCCTCTCATACTGTAAATGAAGAATAGCTGACTTCCATCCATTGTGACTAAGTCATTTTTTTAACATAAGCACATTAAATAAGCAGTACCTATCTTGCTTAATTGAATTATTACAGTTATTTTAACATTTGCTTTGGATCTCATTTTTTTTTTATTTCTTAGGCTCTCTAAATACTTTTATATTGAATCACACCTTTTATTTGTTTAATAATTTGGTTTTGTTCTATTTCTATTTTCTCTTCTCTCTCATATCCCACTCTTTATTTTTTTTTTTTTGAGACAAGCTCTTATACAGCCCAGGCTGGATCTCACTCACTGGGTAGTATAGAATAGCTTTGAACTCTTGATTCCACCACTCCTTTCCCTGCCTCCTTCAGGAAGTTAGGGTCATAAGTGGGAAATGGCTTCACAGGTCTTGACTTTTATTCCTGCCTCTCATTATGCTGCTTTCCATCTCCTTTTACAGACGCCAAATGTCAGCCATGAAATATTCATCAGTCTCAAGTTGAGAATCAATGGTTTTTAACCTGCCTAATGTTCCAAGTTCTTTGGTGACCCTCAACCATAAAATTATTTTTGGTGCTACTTCATGACTGTAATTTGCTACTTGTATGAAATGAAATGTAAATATCTGTGTTTTCCAATTATCTTACAACCCAATGAAATGGTCCTTTGACCTACAAAAGGCTTGGAACCCACAGGTTGAGAATCAATGAAGAGTAGGCTATAAAGCAAGTTCCACCTCTTATAGCTACTATCTGCCCTAAGTGTTTGACACTTGTTACAAAAATTCTGCTAATCTCTTCCAATTTCATGAGAAATCAATATTCAATAATCACAATCAATAATCTCATGTTAATATTCATGAGAAATCTACTTTAATACCCCAATCGTATCCTCTACTGTTTACACCATGATAAAAACAAATCTCATGGACATACCCTTCTCCTAATCTATTGGTACTTTATCCAGAGCATACTTCCTTCAAGTTGGCATGTATTTCATAAAAATTATGAGTTTGATCCTTGGTCCAACAGTCTTCTGTAGAGTGGTTATAAGCTGATTTTTTTAATAGATTGATGACTGTCTCTTGTAGAATTTAATTTAAAATATGTTAAAGCCTCGATAAAAATCCACCAAGTCTTCTAAAATCTCCATACTTTTCATAGTTACAGTAGATGGGTCTGACTAGGTCATTTTCTTCAAGAATATTCAGTCCATTGTCCAAGTTTAAAATAAAACCAAATTGTAAATTGGACACTCTGCTGTGGCTTCTAAAGGGCACACTCATCTATCACTATTTTGTTCTTCTTCTGATAGGCATACAGTTACCAATTTTGCATAAATGCCTCTCTCTTTCCTACCTCTTCCCGTTAAATTATTTCCCAATCCCTAGTCTTTGATTTTGTTGTTAATCATAAACATTTGGCCATTTCTCTGTTCTTTATAAATTCTACCTTTTTATTTTTGTGTTTTGACAATTATCAAGCAGCATCTATCACATAAAAGTGGAAAAATCAGTAGTATGTTTGATAGAGTTCATTGGTCTATACAGTCAAAATCTCTGAGACTAGTGGCCTTTAATGTTCTCTTTAAGTAATACGTTATTTTCATTACAAATATCATTCTGCACTCAGTAACTTTCTTCTCCCCTTATTTTATGTTTGTTTCCTTTCATTTTAGGGTATATTTTTACCTTGTAGCCTTGAACTCATGACATTTCTGCAGAGATTGCAGGCGTACACCTCCATGAAGAGCTTGTTCTCTATTGTTCATAGGTTCGGACAATGCTTAATTATCACTTTTGCCTTGACTTGCTGTCTCTAAGCTTTCTTAACAGATTTTTTAAAATCAGCTTCCTAAGATGACTAATATCTGATTTTAAAATATGTTCAATTTGTTAGCCTAATAAAAAAGATGCTGCAAAGGAACTCTAGTTGGCAAAAATATAGTAAAGGAGTTCGAAGCTCAAGAGAAGACTCCTTAGTCTTAGATGCCACAGCAACCATGGGGTTAACTGTTAGATGGACTTTCTTCAATGCTTCCTTTAATCTTCTTTCAATCAGTTCCCTTCATTAATCCTGTTCCTACTATTCATGGTCCCTGACCTGTATCTTTTCCAATTTGTCTTATATGTCCATTCTTTACTCCAGGTTTCTTTAGTCAAAGAATGATCAGAAATCACCAATGCCTCTTCAGATCCCTCCATGCATCCTCAGTTCTCTTTATTCCCATTCTCTTACTCAGGATGGAAACTAAATAGACAGGGTTGTTTTTCACTAAATGGCCATTAATTTGTCTTTATTTCCACTGTATGACTCTTCTTTTTGTCAGTTTTAACTTAAACCATACTTTCTGCCATGCAACAAGGATTTAAATTCATTGAATTATTGTCCAACTCATTCAAGCTTTATCTACTGGTAGAATGGTGTTTCCAAAAATGAGCTTTTACAGAAGAAAATGCAGACAGCAAAGAACCACTGTCTTGAAATAAATGTTAGATGTAATTTTGATATTTTAATATAATCCCTTCAAAACCTAATTCATTGCATTCTAAATACTTACTCATGTAAAAATATTCAATATGTCTCTTATTCTGGTTCTAATGCCTCATATTTCTCCTTTAGTTTTATTGAACAGTTTAATGAGCATTTCATTTTACCTCAAGGGTGCCACTAGGGCAATGTATAAGCATATATAGAATTTCCTATCTTCTAAAAGCCAACTGTGTTCTAGATTCTATACATCATTTGAAGTGAATGTCTTTTATGAAGTTTCCTCTAACATAGTCATATATGAGGCATTTAATGTCACTCCAAACAATGACCTGAGGCTAGCATTCATTCACACCAGGGCAATATCAAAAGTGTGAGAAGAGTATATTTTAACATCTATTTCTAGTCACCACCACCAACAACAACAACAACAACAACAAAAACAAATAAACTGATAGTTACTGATATTTAAAATACTAAATGACATAGAAATCTCCCTGAACATGTATGTCATAGAAATTGACCTTCCCTATAGAAGTCCTCCAGGAAATTAATTCTTCTGTCTCTCATTCATTTCAGCTTAGTGTGATCTATAATATGAGATAGATATCCAGATAGTTGTTATCTAGCCTTTTAAAATTAAAAAAAAAAAAAAAAACCCTCTCCTGGTATGCTCTCCTGCAAAAGGTATACAAATTTAAATTAAGAACAATAACACAGCTTGAGGACAGGGATGGCAATTTCCCCAGAATTTCTTTTATTGTTGAGAATAATTTTCACTATCCTGGGTTTTTTGTTATTCCAAATGAATTTGAGAATTGCTCTTTCTAAGTCTGTGAAGAATTGAGTTGGAATTTTCATGGGGATTGCACTGAATCTGTAGATTGCTTTCAGTAAGATGGCCATTTTTACTATATTAATCCTGGTAATCCATGAGCATGGGAGTTCTTTCCATCTTTTGAGATCTTCTTTGATTTCTTTCATCAGAGACTTGAAATTCTTGTCATACAGATCTTTTACTTGCTTGGTTAGATTCACACCAAGGTATTTTATATTATTTATGACTATTGTGAAGGATGTCATTTTCCTAATTTCTTTCTCAGCCTTTGAGTAGAGGAAGGCTACTGATTTGTTTGAGTTAATTTTATATCCAGCCACTTTGCTGAAGTTATTTATCAGGTTTAAAGAGTTCTCTGGTGGAAGTTTGGGGATCACTTAAGTATACTATCATATCATCTGCAAATAGTGATATTTTGACTTGTTCCTTTACAATTTGTATCCCTTTGACCTCCTTTTGTTGTCAAATTTCTCTGGCTAAGACTCAGAGTACTATACTAACTAGGTAGGGAGAGAGTGAGCAGCCTTGTCTAGTCCCTGATTTTAGTGGATTGCTCCAAGTTTCTCTTCATTTAGTTTGATTTGGCTACTGTTTTGCTGTATATTGCTTTTTACTATGTTTAGGCATGGACCTTGGATTCCTGATCTTTCCAAGACTTTTACCATGAAGGGATGTTGAATTTTGTCAAATGCTTTCTCAGCATCTAATTAGATGATCATGTGGGTTTTTTTTTCCTTTGAGTTTGTTTATATAGTGGATTACTTTGATGGATTTCTGTATATTGAACCATTCTTGCATTCCTGGGATAAAGCCTACTTGATTATGATGGGTGATTGTTTTGATGTGTTCTTAGATTTGGTTTGCAAGAGCTTTATCGAGTATTTTTGCATCGATATTCATAAGGGACATTGGTTTGAAGTTCTCTTTCAAGCTGTACTACAGAGCAATAGTGATAAAAAAAAACTTCATGGTATTGGTACAGAGATAAGCAAGAAAATCAATGGAATAGAATTGAAGACCCAGAAATGAACCCACACATCAATGGTCACTTGATCTTTGACAAAGAAGCTAAAACCATCCAGTGGAAAAAGGACAGCATTTTCAACAAATGGTGCTGGTTCAACTGGAGGTCAGCATGTAGAAGAATGCAAATTGATCCATTCTCATCTCCTTGTACAAAGTTCAAGTCCAAGTAGATCAAGGACCTTCACATAAAACCAGAAATACTGAAACTAATAGAAGAGAAAGTGGGGAAGAGCCTAAAACACATGGGCACAGGGGAAAAGTTTCTGAAAAGAACACCAATGGCTTATGCTCTAAGATCAACAATCGGCAAATAGGACCTCATAAAATTGCAAAGCTTCTGTAAGGCAAAGGATACTGTCAATTGGACAAAATGGCAACCAACAGATTGGGAAAAGATCTTTATCAGTCCTACATAGGATATAGGGCTAATATCCAATATATACAAAGAACTTAAGAAATTAGACTCCAGACAATCAAATAACCATATTAAAAACGGAGTACAAAGCTAAACAAAGAATTCCCAACTGAGGAAATTCAAATGGTCGAAAAGCACCTAAAGAAATGTTGAATATTATTAGTCATGAGGGAAATGCAAATCAAAACAACCCTGAGATTCCACCTCACATCAGTCAGAAAGGCTAAGATCAAAACCTCAAGTCATAGCACATGCTGGCAAGGATGTGGAGAAAGAGGAACACTCCTCCATTGTTGGTGGGATTGTAAGTTAGTACAACCACTCTGGAAAGCAGTCTGGCAGTTCCTCAGAAAAGTGAACATAGTATTACCTGAGGACCCAGCTATACCACTCCTGGGCATATACTCTAAAGAGTCTCCAACATATAACAAGGACACATGCTCCACTGTGTTCAGAGCAGTCTTATTTATAACAGCCAGAAGCTGGAAAGAACCCAGATGTCCTTTAACAGAAAAATGGATACAGGAAATGTGGTGCATTTACACAATGGAGTATTACTCAGCTATTAAAAACAATGAAATTCTTAGGCAAATGGATGGAACTGGAAAATATTATCCTGAGTGAGGTAACCCAATCACAAAAGAATACACATGGTATGTACTCACTGATACGTGGATATTAGCCCAAAAGCTCGCAATACCTAAGATGCAACTCACAGACCCTATGAAGCTCAAGAAGAAGGAAGACCAAAGTGTGGGTGTCTTGATCCATCTTAGAAGGAGTAACAAAATACTCATGGGAGTAAGTATGGAGACAAAGTGTGGAACAGAGAGTAGAAAAGGGGCCTTCTGGAGACTGTCCTATCTGGGAATCCATCCCATGTGCAGTCACCAAATGCAGGCACTGTTGTGGATGCCAGGAAGTGCATACTCACTGAAGCCTGATCTAGCTGTCTCCTGAGAGGCTCTGCCAGAGTCTGACATATACAGAGGCAGATGCTCTCAGCTAACCACTGAACTGATCATGGGGTCCCCAATGGAGGATGTAGACTGAAGGAGCTGAAGGGGCTTGCAGCCCCATTGGAAGAGAGACAATACCAACCAACCAGAGCTCCCAGGGTCTAAACTGCCAGCATGGGAACATGCTTGGCGGGACCCATGGCTCCAGCTGTATAAGTAGTGAAGGGTTGCCTTGTCAGGCATTGGTGGGAGACGAAGTCCTTGGTCCCATGAAGCTAGATGTCCAGTCTGGGGGAATTCGAGGGCAGGGTGGGGGTGTTGGTGGATGGGTGGGAGCACACCCTCATAGAAATAGTAGGAGGGGGATGGGATAAGGGGTTTCTGGGGGGGATGGGGAAAGGGGATAATATCTGAAATGTAAATTAATAAAATATCCAATAAAAAAGAACAACAATACAAGTATTTGCAAGGGAAAGTGAATAGCACATATATTTTTCTTCATAATATAAAACTTAAAACAATACACTTGATGCAAAACCTTAGCATTCGGTCCAATTCAGAGAGGGAGGTGCAAATGATTCATGAGTCCAGCTGACTACAATTAAAGAGAAAGTCTGACTTCCATAGAAGAAACACGAACAAAGCTGAAGTAGGGGAGAGGAGTGAACCCTTATCTTCCAATAAGCTTGTTATTGGAAACACCAGTCTACCAGTAGATAAAGCTTGAATGAGTGGGACAACAATTCAATTCATTTAAATCCTTGTGCATTGCAGAAAGGATGGTTTAAGTTAAAGCTAACAATAGATTGGCAGTTTGTATCTGATATAGAAATCACATTACTATGACTGAAATGTCACTAGTAGTATACTTCTAGTACAAGGAATGATTTCTGTAGTCATCCAGTAAAATCAAATCACTTCAGATATACTTCCTACCTTATCTATCCTTATGCTTTACTTTTCACTTTTAATACAGTTATCTTAGTACAACACACAAATATATGATTTACATAAAATAGCATATCTGATAAACAGATATGCAAAATGTAAGAAAGCCTTATCATTAATCATGGGGCTCTCTCCTCTCCCCGAATTCAGCTTTGTTCGTGTTTCTTCTATGGAAGTCAGACTTTCTCTTTAATTACAGTCAGCTGTCATGAATCATTTGCACCTCCCTCTCTTTAACAATAATCTCCAGGAGTGAAGGGTTATATCTTATCTACATCCAGTTTTCTATCATGCTAATTATATTTACCAAGCACACAAGTGACTTCAGTAAATGTTTGGTAGAAGGATGAATGAAGCCTACGTGGGTAGCGTGGGAGGAATGTGCCATGGTTTAAAGTGTTGTTTCACCCCACTCCTAGTTGGATCACCATGAAAGAATACTTAAGATACCACTCCCAACAGAGGAAGGGTGAAAGAGCAGCTTGGGTGAGGCAAGGAAAAATACACAGAAGACCTCAGATTCTTCTGAGGAGAATGTCTGCAAGAGGAGAGAAGAGACAGCATTTGACTTAGTAGTGGTGGTTTCTGTGTGAACAGAGCTGAAAAATATTCCCCTTTGCACAAAGACAAACACCTAGCAACTGATCGGCAGCAGCAGTTTTTTTTTCCTGCCTGATTCTGCACTATAGCCCAGGGCTTGGTCTGTTACCTGAAATGACCCGACACATCAGGAAGTACATTTGTACTGCTTTCTCTAAATGAGCAGTCCAACCCTGTTCACAGTATAATAGCTCTCTGAAGCAGCCACATTAAGAAGAGAATCATGCAGGCCCACTATTGATGATGAAAAGTTTTAATCATGGAAGTCTTTCAGGAGACTAGCTCTGTAATTACCGAGAGATTCCTGTCTCCTGCACTTAAAGGGACACAGTCAGGTATTAGTAGACAACCATGCCTAATGACATCAATAAACCTGAAACAAATGAACAAACAAACAAACACCAAAATGGAGGGACTGGGTTTAAAGGAAGGGTTTGCTAAGGATAAAAGTATTTGAATCTAATAAGAAGACTGCCTCCCCCTCACCCCCTACACACACTGCATCCAAAGATAGGCAGGGGATTGAGAGAATAAACTACTGAGAGGAAAGAAACCCCCACAGTGTCCAAGGCAGGAGGGAAAGAGCAGGAGATGTTACCCCCAGCATTTGTACAAGAGCTATTTTGGGCTCAGATGCTTCACTGGATCCCAGAACACTGTGGTGTTGCAAATACTTTAGTCACTTTGCTTCTGACAAGTCTTAGCTAAACACAGAGCTCATGAAGTCCAGATACCACAAGGACGAGAGCCAAATTCATCCATGAAGGATGCTCCAACTGCTCTGCTAGGAGAAGAGTGGACAATCAAAAGGATTGGAGCCGCCAGAGGAGGAGCCGCATCCACCCTTCACTTGTCAGCAACCCAGTGCCTCAAAGCTTGCAGAGGAACAGTTTCCCAAATCACCAATATCAGAAAGTCCTTGAAAAGGAAACAATTCCCCCACCCACCAAATCCACCTGAATTGGAAACAAGACAATGTGGTGATAATGCTAATATCTGAATGTCTTGTGTTTATTGTCTTGCTTGTTCCTTGACTGTTTGCATCTATCGTATTGCTAGTTCCTCAACCTAGAACTGACCTGAATACTTACATGTAATTCAAATGGTATAAAAGCAAAAAGCAGGAGGGGGGATGAAATAGGGTGTTTCGGGGGGGGTGGAGAAAAGTTATGACATCTGAAATGTAAATAAATAAAATATCCAATTTTTAAATAAAAAGGGGGGAAAAGAATCTGAATGTCTGCACGACTGTAGAGTAGAAAATGAAATAAAGGAACATCACATAATTAGACAGTAAGAATGCAGGCTTGTTTATTCTTCATTCAGACCCACTCAGAAGCCTCAGTACCTATGCTAGTGAGGCTACAGGGCCATGGTGCCTTGAAAACTATAAAATGCTACAGTTCTTTCTATGAAAAGTAGTTGGGCCAGGGAATTGGGAGGGCACATAAAACCCCATAATTGGTACAAAAGAAATCCATTAAAATTAACTGCAATAAGAATAAATTTTATTTAGTCTTTGAAAGTTGATTTTGTAGTCTTACATTTATATATTCACAACAGCATGTCCTTTTTAATGATAACAGAGAAACGAGAATATTAGCATATGCAAGAATCACATGCCAACTTTATTCATGCTAGTGAAACTTGGAAACATTCTCACATGTTCAACAACAGGAGAACAAATAAGTATATAAGAATCTATAGAGAAAGTGAGATGTTTTTCAGAAAACAGAAACTATTGACACACAGAACAGATGAATCTTACAGACAAATAGCTGAGCAAAAGAGGCCAACACACATGAGAATCTGTGGCACTATTCCATCAGATGAAGCTTAAGAATGCACAACCTGAATCTATAGAGAAATTTAAGTTGTATCTGTGTAAATCGGTAGGTAGGAAAGGGTTGGCAAGAAAAATTTTCTGGGCTAATGGGAATGGTATCTTGAAAGAGGCATGAGTTATACAGTGTATGTATTTACCAAAACTCAAAAATTAAAAACCCAATATTCCTTTATTTTCTATATGTAAAATATACCTTAAATACAGTATGGTGGTTAGAATCTGAATGGCCTTGCCAAAATTCCGTCTTCCCGTCTGAGCCATTCCAAACCTCTGATCCTGTCTGGGCACTCATCCCAATCTATCTTCCCTAAGCTGAGAGTCTGCTTGGTGTACTGGTTTTTCTCTTGGAGGATGGATCTGAGATCCAGGAAAGGCAGTACTAGCTGCTGAGGGCAGCAGTGCCCTATGGCAGCTCCCTCCCAGCTTACCTCTTCTAACTAGAGACTCGTCTTAATTACTGTCCCTCCTATGTTTTATTGACCAGCTGTTGAGATTTATTGAATATTTAATGTGTACTTACCACTTCCCTATCGTATTGATAATATGACTCATTACTTCTAACATAGTTATTTCCCGAGCAAGCACTCTTGAACTGAATGTGGGTGCGGTCTATACATGGTGAGGGGTGAGAAATATAGCCCTTCCACTTGCAGCAATACAAACAATCAGTACCATGTGACTGGTGACTCTTCCAGTGGATGGGACACCCTAGGAAGGAGAAATCTTGGGTTCCAGCTTGATGAGTTATTATTCTCCTGGCTCCTACACATCACAAGACCTTCCTTCTCTGGACAACATTTTAATAGTAGTGATCCAACTGGAGACTGACAGTCTCTTCCTCCTCTTTGAGAATGAACATTTGGCCATAGCTGCGATTGTCATTTTGGTTCCTCATTCCAGAGCCAGCAATCTTCTGACTGTGTGCTACATAATAATTCTTTTTCTCTGGTTCTTAAAGAAGAATTAACTTTGCAGTGACCCCATGAGCAAAAATTCCTGAAAAGACGCTGTGTGTGGCTGTGAACAAGACTCCTGGTGACCAGTGAAAATTCCAGTACTCTGGAGAGACTGGAGTTTTGTAGATTCAGGGACAAATTACTTTAACTTGAGCTAGTATTAGCCTTCTGCAACAGCTATTCATCACCCCATTCTGTATCTGAACTAACACCTCATATTGGTAAATTAAAATCTCTTAGAAGCTACTAATTTAGCAGAACCCTAACTGCTACCAATCCAAGAGTAAAGAATGTCAGCAAAGCCTATAAAAATTTTCCTCCATCTCCATGTATCTAGCTCTCTTGTGAATTCACCAATGTATTTTAAACATGCCTTGATTTATGACTTTCTTTTTTCTGTTATACACACACACACACACACACACACACACACCTTTAAAACTGTTTCCATGTTGTAACATGGAATTTAGAGTAGTAAATTAAATCTGTGCTTTAAGGCCATGGTAAGTAATAATGGTTCCAGAATAAACTCTCATTCTCTTTAAGATGAGAACTGTGTTTTTTAATCTTAACTGACCCACACACCATAAGCATGAAAATAGGGGATCATTCTCTATTAAAAACTACTGTTCCCTTCCAGTTCCTCTCTACTCTACCTTCCCACATCACCAGCAGCACACTTTTCTTCTTATTTTTACATATTTCTTCCACCAATCAGTTCCTATTGTGGACACTATCATAGCCACTAACACTTAAAACTGGAAGGAAAAGAATGGGCTGCTTGGAAGAATGTGAGCAGACAGCAAGAAGGAAGAGATGAACATGAGATAGAAGGGAGTATGGGTGTGTGAAGGTGTGAAAGCAGACACTCCTGACCACCTGGGACACACTGCAGAGCGAAGCACCCATCCTGGCCTTTACACCTCTTTCTGTCTGTAATGTGTTTTTAGCTTTGTCTTTAATATAGTGGCTTTCAGTAGTATTTGCTAATAGACCCTTGACACACATGTGCAGAAGAATGCTACTCACGTTCTCCCAAAACTCTTAGCACAAACCACCTAGTTTTATATTCTCTTGAGCACAGTTCTCTCTTTCCTATTACCCAGTGCACTATGATATATGGAGAACTTTTTTATCAGACAAATTTGATTTCCAATCCTATCCTTTCCTTACTATTTGAGCAACTTGAGAAATGGTACTTAATCTCTTCAAGGTCTAGTTTCTTTGTCTGTAAAATAAGATTAGTGAGATAATACAAAATTCAGTTGCAATGACTGCAGTGACAGATATGTTAGGCATTATCACTCCTCTTCTTACTTTCCTTTTTAACAAATCAGAGCATAATGCTTCGTGTGTTTCCAAGTGAAATAGATAGAATCAAGAAGTGACACTTGACAGTGGCTAGCCTTACGTCACATACAGGTTACCTGGCTGCGTGCATTCAGAGAAGGCTCTGCACAGAAAGGTAGTTTCTGTTCGAGTGCTTTCAGTGTTGTGCACTCCATCCCAAAAGTCTAGGAGCAAAATTTCTCCTGTTATTAGTCTCCTGCATCTAGTATAATGACTACAGCATCCACCCTGGGGTTTCTTCAGGGCCTCAAACAACTTCTTCAAAAGGCCAGACTTACTCAGAGATCTGCAAAGAGATGATGAGGAAAAAAGAGTTCCGGAATCACCCCCAGTTAATGTGCTCCCAGGCATCAAAGTATGGAAGGACAAAGCGTGTGCCTCCAGACTGCCTGAGCTCCATGCTAATACTGCTCTTTCCTTTCTCTCTTGACTTCGGAGGGAAGTTAGTTTTTCTCTCTGTGTCTTCATGTTCTCATGCACAAAATAGAGCATCAATAAATCTATCATATGTTTTACTAAGAGGATTAAATTAACAAATACAGTGAAAGCATATAACCCCCACCCAGCACTATCAGAACTAGTGACCATTCATCTTCTTATCACATCTGGCCAGACATCTTTGGTGAAGTTCCTGGAAAAGTCATACTATCCTGAAGAAACTTCAAGACTGGCTCAACACTGCCCATAGTAAAGGCTAGTTGCTTTGTAGCTCAAATGTATTGGAATATCAGTAAGACTGTATACACATACGTTTTTACTGGACAGTATTGTTGCTCCTGCTTCATCTCTTTATATACTACCAACATGTTCTTAGAAAACACAACTCAGTAGATGCAACATGAGTATCAGTGGTAGCAAAGACTTGTACAAAATAATTCATGCCCTGAATAAACACTCCCGGTAAGAGTGCAAGTATTGTCAGTAAAGTTAGCCTCTGGGGCTGACTCAGTCACCTTCCTTAGAAGGTGTGCATTTAGATCAGAAGGTAGGTAACAGCTGTGTGGAGCCTGCCCAGCATAGCTACAGGCAGTGTTTCGTGACTGACAGTGGCTGTTCACCACCACAGTCCTCCGGGTTCAGATGACAGAGAATAACCCACTTCTGTCTTAGCCTGTGGCTCTGTCTGAACAAATTGTTTCTGCATTGATACTTGCAAACTCTGGAGGATTATCTTGGGACATCCCTTCTGCCCCTGACAGAGCTTCTCTGTAGTCATTCAGAGAGCAACAGATGCAAAGACACTAGGAGGGACACTCTTGAAAGACATTTGAGGGGCAAGGTCAAGTTCTCTGAAAGGTTAGCTTAGAATTTTCAGTGCTGTACTTTCCACAAAAATAAGATTTTCTTTCTTTCAGAGGTAAATTATAATATATTAATCTTTAAAATGTTTTAGTTTGGAGGGACTTATATATCCAGGGTATGTGTTTATAAGTACATGAATATAATTGCAGTAAGTATGTATTCATTCACCATATTTATGTTTACACATGCAAATATATACACATATATTTACATAGAAATGGGTTGCTTTATGCTATAGTCCATTTATAATAGACTAGAGACTTTTTAAAATAGAAATTTATTTCTCATGATTAGGGGAGAGTAGAAAATTCAATATTGAAGTTCTAACACCTGGTAAGGGCCTTCCTGCTACATCACTACTTAACAGGCAATATGGGAATTGGGAAAGGATTTGTCTTCTTACATAGCCAATAATCCCATTATGAGGTCATCCATTAGATCGTTTTATCTGACAAATTATCTTCCCAAGGACTCACCTCCAAATATCATTATCATATGAATTTGTTGCTCATATTCGAACACATACATTTTAGGGGACACATTCATACTATAGCATAGTCATACTTTATATGAATATATATATATATATATATATAATATATATACATATAGTTATATATATTATACTATAGCATAAAAGGGACTGTAGCAACCCATTTTATGTAAATATATGTATATATTTGTATGTGTAAACATAAATATAGGAAAATATGTGCATGCATACTACATATATTTACATATTTATAAATACATAAAAAAGATATCTAGTTCCCCTAAGGCATTATAAAGCATTTTAGACATACTATAGTCAGTATGTTTGCATATATTATGCACATTTCAACAACTCCTCATGAGTTCTACCTCAGAGTGGGAGGATTGACCAGTTGTCTAGGTTTCAATTGATCTTTGATCTATTGGGCCTTTCAAGAGTTTGTTTCATAGACATGAATGGACATAAATGAAGATGAAGATGAAAACACAGAAAATTAAACAGGAGCAGAGCAAATAGAACCAAGACAAGAAGACAGAGTCCATATTTCAGACACACCACATAAAGTAGTAACTGTGAAGCTGAGGTCATAGCCATCCCTCCGCATTCCTTCCTGGCAGTTCAACTATCATTGCTAATTTTTGAAATAGAATAAAGAACAAAATGACTCACAACCTTGTGTTGTTGGAAGTAAAATTGACCCAAATATCTCCTAATAAAAAAATGCTACATTAGCAGAAACATGTTAAGAGGGAAATTCCAAGTCATTCAGTAAATAAGCACAACACACAAGCCACAACAAACATAGCTGAATATGGAAAATGAGGACCATAAAGTCAAAGAGATGAACCAATTCTAGAGAAAAATTATACCTTTTGTTATAAAATTAAAAAAAATGTAGGGGGACATGGAATCAAAAGTTCCCTCATGTTTTATTTTATTTCTGCGAACACAGAACTCCTTGTTTATGTGTATCAACCATGATAAAGAAAAGGTAAATGACAAAAGTAGACACTAAAGTCATGTGCAGGAAGCAAATGACTGACTCTCCTTGACAGAGGGCACCTTCTAGTTCATTCGGCTCATATCGCACTAAAAGAAAATACTATAAAAGCTTTAATGAAGCCATAAAACTGATCTTGAAACCTGCATATGCTTTGCTCTGCTCCTAGACTTGCTCACAACTAATGCCTATAAAATAAAAGCAACTCCCATAACTGATCTGTGGTTGCTTATTAAACATTTACCTCAGCAACCACATATAAAACAGGACAATATAAAAGGAACTTTCAATTTCACAATTCATCTAGTCCATATACAGCAACTCCAAAGTGCTCAGTTGCTTGGGAACCAAAGGAGTTGTGGTGCCTGGATCTTTGAAATCAAACATGGCTTCCTCTGTAAATACTTGGACAGAATAAAGTATCTGCAGGCATTCTTGTCACCATGCCCTCTGGATGTTCCATGGCTGCCTTTGGGCACTGTTTTTGCTCTCAAATCTCCAATTCTGTAAGCCAATCTCCCCTCCGACACAGTGTTTCTCAGATAGCTCCTCACTTCAAAATTACCTTATCCTATCTCCTTTACAGTCCTCCTCATTTAATCAAATGACAATGACAAAGATATGTCTTTAAAAATATAATATTTTATTATCTCAGAATATCAGACATGTATACCATGTATTTTGAGCATATTCATCCTACTCCTCCCTCTTACTCTCCCAGAACAACCTCCCTCAGCTCCTCTCCCAACTTTATAAACTTTAAAAAAATCCTAGAGATTCCAATGTACACTGCCCATCTACACATGGTGTTGGGTCATACACTAGAATGTTGTCCACCCACCAAGGGATATACAGTGAAAGAAAATTGATTTATGTTTCCCTAGCAGTCATCTCCTGTCAATAACTACTCAGTTAGAGGCAATGGTTCATGAGCCTCTCCCCCAACTATGCTGACTTGAGCTCCTCACGTTTATGCGAACTCTTGAGTGCATCCTGTCATGTCCAGAGGCACTGCTTTGTGCCTGTCCTTCCAGACTTTACCTCTGTGATATAGATGTTTGACTTTTGACTGGGACTCTATAGATGCTTATTCTCTGCACTTTGACCAGTTGTGAGTTTCTGCAAATCCTTACGGTGTCTACTTAACAAAATGACAATAATAGGTTCTCCTGAGTGCCTGAAACTTCCCTAGCCATGAGTTCTTGGCTAGATTTATAATGCCAGGCATTCAATTCTCCTGTGAGGCCAGCCTTAAATCTAGTGAGTAGCAGTTGGTCACCTCCATAGCATCTGTGCCACTGTTGTACTCATGAGTTTATCTTGACAGGACCATCATTGTTGCAGCTCTTAGGAAAGGACTGTTAATAACTCTTCTTCCTAGCAGACTTCATAGTACTGTTCAGTATTAGCCATTAGGAAGGAGCTTTCTCATTATTAACAGTTTGATTTCTTCATGTCTTAGGACCAGACTGCATGGTATCTTCAGCAATAGGGCCTTACCAACAAGTTCTGCCATCCAAGCACAAATGCAATAGCATGTACCATTTTCTCAGTCTCCAGACACTCCTAACCAACTTCTGGCCATCAACTCAAAGAGAATCTATTCTATACCAGGCCTTGGGCCACATGGACACAAACACACAAAGGTTGTAAAGAAATTGGCTATTTGACTCAAGAAAGGTAAGAGAAATAAGCAAATAGGACCACTAAATGATAGAAGGATGAGTAAATAAGGATAGATAGGTGGATAGATGATAGAAGATAGATGATAGATAGATAGATAGATAGATAGATAGATAGATAGATAGATAGATGATGGTAGATGCCTTAGCATTCCAAGAGCATTCATATACATGTATATGCATATGTATCTTACAATACATAACCCATTTGATTTTCACACAAGAAAATTATATTATTGAATGTTTTACATATGAATCTTGCTCATCATGTTTTCTGTCACTATCACTTTTCTTGGATATCACATTCCAAGGACATTCCTCTTCATATACTCTCCAGTCTCTGTGTCCCTGTTGTGTAGTCATGAAGATTCATGGCTTTCTTACTCTTTGCTATCTTCTGCTTTCTTTCTTTTTTTTTTTTTTTTCTAGATTTTACCAGTTCCAGACTTACCTCTATTTTATTTTTATTTATAAAATAAGAGGTCATTATGTGGATACTCCAAATTGAAACTGGAATTTAGATTGGGGAATATGGTTGTACATGATTTTTTTTTTCTCATTACAAGTAAGGTTCTCCAAAAAAAGCACAAAAGACACCTTTTTCTCTAAGGACATTTTGCCAATTTATCCTGGGCTTATAATCTATGCATACCTTATACTGTTTGTATTTGGGAATGCAATAGCATTTTAGGTGTCCAATGTAGCTAATGATTTAGGGGAAACTGCTGTTTCTCCCTTTTTATCAAAATGGTCTATTACCAAGTCAAATTTACAACAAATCCCATTGAACTGACCACACTTTTAACATGGGAATTAATGACATGTTCTTCTATTTGAGAAACTGTTTCCTTCCACTACTTGGCAATTGTAGTTGTTGCTGTCTCAGTGAAAGACTTTTAAAGTAAGAAAATAAATGTATACCCATAAATTAACTTTAAAATGTTTTGATGGAGAAAGTAATAAATATAATAGAAATAGGGAACTCAACACTTTCTTTCTGATGTTTCCTCCTAAAGTGTTTCTCATCCTTTTTTACACTCCCCAGAGTCATAGAGCTTTCCTGCTCTGTGTTCCCATCAGCAGAAATGTTTCCTTCCCTTCTGACTCCACACTTGATTTCAGATAAAAGAGCTGTGGACAAACCTGCTGGCCTTGCCTTTCTAAACGGGCTATGTCTCAGAATTTAGCCAAGTTCAGCATGAGACCACTGATCTGTTAATTTTGATTCAATTTGATTCAAGATTAACCTGAATTTCTTTTCTATGAGGCTAATGGTGCTATAGTCTTGGTCTTAAATGTATCTAAAAGTCCTGGTGTTAAGGATTTGCTCTCTAGCTTGGCATCATTAGGTAACAGCAGAACTTTCAGAAAGTCTAATAAATTGAGAGGATCTTGTACCATTGGAGACAGGATAGGAAATGGGACTATGTAGCCCTGCTCTTTCTTCTTTTGCTCTTTTGCATTGTGTCCATGAGCCAAGCAGCTCCTGTCTGTCATGTTGTGCTGCATGGTCAATGGACCCAAACAATGGAGACAGCCAATCATGGACCATTCCCTTGGGACTGCAAGCCAAAATAAGATTTTTCTTTTTTAGACTGACTGATGAATTTGCCATAATCAGATAAGAAAATGTAAAGGGAATTCTGTAGCATGTGAATGGTCTGTAAGCGAATGTCTTACTTCACTGACGTATTTGCCTTATTCTGCAATCTTTTGGCTGATCACCAACACTGACCAGTGTTTGGTTTTCCAAATCTCTCTGTTTTTTTTTTTCTAGTAATATTTGTGCCTCATAAAGAAAGAAAGCATATGGAAATAAGAAATCTCAGTAACCTGCTCTGCATGGTCTTTCATTACCCATTACATTTAGAAGAATAAAATTTCAGTTTTGTTTTGTTAGCAAGAATTGACTAAGTTTCTTTACAGTGCAAGAAAGTAAACAGTCAGCCTTCAGAATGGGATAAATCTTTGACAGTCATTCTTTTGACAGAAGATTAAACACCAAATGAACCAGTAGTCCGAAAAAAATAAATGGGAAACTGTACTGCAGTTTTCAAAAGTAGTATGAAAGACCAACAATAGATGAAATACAAGAACACAAATACATGTTCAACCTTGTTACTTATCAGGGAAACAAATCAAAACACATGAATGGGTCAGTGAGAAGACTTGGCAAGTAAAGATATCTGCTGGCAAGCTTGATGATTGGAGTTAGAGTCCTGGGACCCACCTGATGAGTAGGAAGAACAGAAATCCTTCAAACTGTCCTGTGACTTCCAAATTCACACAGTGGCATGTGTGCATGCCTCACAATCAATCAGTCAATCAGTGAGCTAATTAATCAATCAATCAATAAACACATTGAGCTATTCATGGTAGCACACGCCTGAAATCCTGACACTCAAGAAGCTAAGACAGGGGACTTACTATGAATTGAAGGCGAGTTTGTTCTACATAAATGACTTTGACTCTCAGGGTGACTAGGCTACAAAGTAAGAAAATTTCTAACACATGTTCACACACAAAAACAAGAGATACTATGTTTCAATTATTTTTAGTTGGGCAGGCCCTTCTACAGCAGTGATCTACTATGCCTACCTACCTCTTTCCGGTCAGATTTTAGAAAAGGAAGAAAGGAACAAAGGAAGGAAGGGAGAAAGAAAGAAAGAAAGAAAAAAAGGAAGAAAAGAGAGAGAGAGAGAGAGAGAAGAGAGAAGAAGAGAGAAAGAGAGAAAGAGAGAAAGAAAGAAAGAGAAAGGAAACAAAGAAAGAAACCTTGATATCACATCACATTCTAGTCAGAAACACAAAATTACTCCTGAGGTTCTACGGAGTGGGTTCAATGTTCTTATATACTGTTGGTGAGGATGTATATACATTTTGACACAATTATTATGGAAATCAAAATGAAGGTTCCTCAAAAGTTAAAAATAAAACTGTTATAATATCTACCTACTTATACCATCCCTAGGCATATAAGTGGAGGGATCAAAACAAAAGGTATGCCTGTATAGTCATTTTTAATTGTAGTATAATCATAATATATTATGTAATTGTGTCTGTCAATAGATGAATAGATGAAGAAAATGTATGTATACACAAATTACTATTCATCCATAAATAATTAAATTATGTTGTGTACACGACAATAGTGGACCAGGAGAGCACCATTTACAAGAAACAAGCCCAGCACAGAAAGATAAGTATCACATATTTTATTTCATATGTGGACTCAAGAAAGAAAAGAATAATGGATAGAAGAAAGGAAATAAAAAATACAGAGAAGAGTATTAGGGAAGAGAAAGGAATTAAACAGAGAAGGAGTAAGAGAAGCTACTAAGAAATATTTATCATAGAAATATATTTAGAATAGATATGAAAATGTTGCAATGAAGACATTAATTTACCAATGAATATGTGCCAGTATAATGTAAATTATGCTTACTGCATACCCCCTACAGAGGTTTAGTGTAGAAAGCAAGCAGTGTTTCAGTGAGATCACTGCTGAAGTCCTAAGGAGCCACTCCATAGCTGTGGTAATACTCCCTACATATCAGTTATGATGGACGTTTTGGATATTTCATGATGGCTTTCCATTTGGAATTTTCTAAACTTATTCAACAACCTTATCTTTAAGTTTTAAAAAATATTTCTTTCTGTTAACATGGAATATGGAATCAGTATCAAATCAATGTTTTCATTAACTTAAAAAATCAGTTTTACATTATTTACCATCTACTCCTTAGTAGAGAAAGTTTAGCACTTAAATAAATCAACTAGTCAAGATCAAAGGTGGGATTTTTCTTTTTAAAAATGGGCATATAAGTTCACGGGTACTTTGATAAATATTGAAACATGGGAAGACCTATCAAACAAAACAAAAACCAACAACAATAACAAGAAAAAGAGCCATAGAGGAGGCCAGAAATGAGGCATAGGATCTGACCAGAAAGACACAGGTAGGCATAGCATATCACTGCTGCAGAAGAAGGGTCTGCTGAAATGAAAGAATTTGGAACATCGTATCCCATGTACGTGATTTTAAGGTTGAGAATGGAGGGCTATGAGGTCACAATGATCCTTTCTCTTCCATTTCCCTCTTCCAGTGTAGGGACCAAGGAACCCATTGGCTTTCCCTTTTTCATTTGAGCTCTATTCATCAAGTTAAATCCATTTTGATTCTATCTGTGGTTTCCTGTTACAGAGTGAAATGTGTTTTCCATCTTCCTACAATTAATTTATATTTAAACGCTTTATGAAGAAACCACAAAAGAATATATTCATTGAGATTCATAGTGTCTTACTTACAAAGCTCAGATGTTTTATTCTTCACTTCTTTTTTAAATAAATGATATTATTTAATATATGGGGAAAATTGTACCATTACTAGTTTAGAAGCTTAGAATTAAGATCTAGAAAGGTGAACAAAAGGCTGCTGCTCTTCCCCAGAAAATGTATCTCACCAGCTACACATGGCAGAGTGTTAATATGGCTCCTTGATGGCCATGGTCATTGTCATATGTTTATGGTGTATTCCATAGGTATACTAATTCCCTGATCCTTACTTAACCCTTTCAGGGTCTTTCTGTAATAAACACACAGAGACATACAGACACATGCAGAGAGAGAGACACACACAGACACACACAGACAGACAGACAGACTTTTAGTACCCTGTTCATCATTACCTGTTTCATTAAGGTTCTCATTTTGATCATTACAAATCTACATAATGATCACACAATTAGACTCCACTCTGTGACAGAAAGGCAAAGTATGCTCACTGGTTCACGTTGAGATCAAGGGAATAAATTTGCTGTCATTAATGTCCTTATTAATAAATGGAACCAGTTTCACCAAGACAACCCCTCCACCAATGTTATTAGACAAACATTCTTTTACATAACAAGGAAAAAGAACAGCATTGTTACAAATATCAGTAACAATAAGAGCCCGTACCTTAAGAAGTCTCTATTAACCAAACATACACTCCATGCATTTAATTTTCAAAGAATAGTCCTCAACTTTCTCAAAGGGTAACACATGATATATATTAAGATTTATAACTAATAATTACTGTCTTGTGAATCATTAATTCTAAGACCTCAATCTTTAAATAAAATTAGTATGTATTTTGTTATAAATCTGCTTATAATTATTCTCACTGATCCCATGTAACCTGTGTTCCCCCATACAAGGAATTTTGTTTTATTTGACATTGTGAGGGCAATGTCTTGAACAGACAATATACTTACTCAAAGTCACATTTTAATAAAGTGATAAAAACTCTCTTAGAATCCATTCCAATTTGTCTTAATTTAAACTTGTTAAGTTTATCCAGTACATAATACACTTAGCAACGAATTATCTAATGTTAACGAGTGGTAACTGTGCATTACACATGAGCTAACTACTTAATAATTTCATTATCTTATTTGAACTTCCACAACCTCATAAGGAAGTTATTAAGAGATTTTCCTCATTTTATAGATGAAATAAAAAAGTAACTTGGCATTGAAGATACAATCTTACCTATAGTCATGAGTAAAACTCACCCTATGCATATGCCTTCCAGGAGTTCTGCACTGAGGTCAAGGACACTGTTTAAAGCCCTTGCTCTACAGTATTTGCATTCTCTCCCATTGTCAGTGAGCCCTTGAACTGAGACTCCATGTCTTCAGTAAAGGCAGCCAAAGCATGAATAATTCTAGGTAAAGCAATAGTCTGCCTTAGGTCAGACACTGGAAAAAAACTCAGCAAAGGAGTAGTGAGGTGGAATTATTACACAGAGAAGAAACATGAGAGCTGAAGGAAAAGTAACGAGACGCTACAGATTCCTGAAAAGCAAACTTTCCCTTTCAGTTATTCCACAAACAAGAATAAGACTTTCTCAATTGCACACACCCCAGTATCTATGAAGGATCACTTCAGAAATGTTTAAGTTTCCAGGTTCAAGTGGGAAAAAGGGAGACTGCTAACAGTTCTAACTCTAGTCATTGACAGCAAATGCACATGAAGCTAGTTGATTTACCTGAAAAGATACAGAAATTGTTTGAGACCTGCTGTAGTAACAGCATCATCTACATGTCTGAACCTCCCACTTATTCTCTTGTGTCCAGGAAAGAATACATAAGCCCTTGGGGAAGCAGATGTGGTTTGGGATGTACTTTGAAGACAGGAAGGGACATAAAGAAAATGGTCCCGCTACAGGGAAGGAGAAAGGCAGAGAAGAAAAATGAGGGAAGAGTGTGCATAAAGAAGGAAGAGGAAAGGAAGTCTAGTTTTAACTGACCAATTCCTTTGTTGGACACAATTTTCAAACCTTTCAGCAGCTTGAACATCTGTAAACCCTTCAGCACTGCTGTATCTCTGAGCATGGTCTTCTATGAAAATAAAATCTCAGAGTTATCTTATAAGCAGACTTAAATTCTCACAGTGAAGAAAAACGAGATTGCTAACCCAGTTCTTTTCACTTCCAATGGAATTGTCTTTTTTTTTTTCTTCTTTCTTGCTAAATGCATCTGTAATGGTTGTGCCTCATAGAACTCAAAACTTAGAGTGGGGTTCACATTTTCTCATTTAAGTTCCCCAAATTATGTAATAGTGGGAAAATATACTTTGTACCTGCTTTGAGAAATTCTGTTCCATGTGCACATTAATCACATTTGGGTAATTTATTTCTGTATTCGTGCTGGCCAATTTCATTAGTTGTTTGGTTTGGCCAAGTGAACTGAAATCTGCTTTCTATTTCATCTCTCTGAACAAATGGGTGGGGTCTGTGCTAGCTTATAGAAAGTCTATCCGCCGGGCAGTGGTGGTGCATGTCTTTAATCCCAGCACTTGGGAGGCAGAGACAGGCGGATTTCTGAGTTCGAGGCCAGCCTGGTCTACAGAGGGAGTTCCAGGACAGCCCGGGCTACACAGAGAAACCCTGTCTCAAAAAAACAAAAAAAAAAAAAAAAAAAGAAAGAAAGAAAAAGAAAGTCTATCCCTCAGCCTCGTTTCTTCTAGACTCATCCTTCCATACACTCCTCCAGCAACAGCCTTACCAAATCTCTCTTTATATAGATCTGTTCTGCTTTGCTTTCTAACTCCTTCAGAATCCTAAATTGTGTCAGAGCAGCATCTCACACTGACTTTGCAGCTCTGGACCACAGAGCAGTATCTTACATTGACTATATGGCTCAGGACCATAGAGCAGCATCTCACACTGACTGTGCAGCTTGGAACCCAGCCATTACCAATTTTGTCACTCAATGTTCAATGCTACCCCCAAACATTTTATGAAGATGGTATGTGCTATGGCCACTACACATCCCATTAGCAAGGGCACTGTTCAGGTTCCATATCTTTGGCCACTGCCACATAAATGTTTCTTTACGTTATCTAATTGAGTTGCAATCATTTAATCTACAAAGCAAAGATCCTCCATCCTATTGCTTCTCAATCTTTTGGGTTCAGAAAGTTTACTCCATTCCTTAGTCCCCAAATTCCATCTCAAGGGTAAAATGCTCAAGGACACATTGATTTGATTTTGCATTTCACATTCACTACCTTTGGCTCCCTGAGAGTAGATTTGACCTTTAGTACAGACTGAATTCTTAATAGCAAATAAGAATATCTCAACAGGAATACCAAATGATGCTACCTGGATTTACTCCAACATTGAAGGAGCAGGAATACCAAATGATGCCACCCAGATTTACTTCAACATTCATGATGCAGAAATAATAAGGATGCTACCTGGATTTACTGCAATACCATGATGCAGGAATACTAAAAGGATGCTATCCAGATTTGCTGTAACATCTATAGAGCAGGACTACTAAACAATGCTGAACTTACTCCTACATCGAAGAAGCAGGAACACTAAAGGATGCTACCCAGATTTACTGTAACATTCATAGAGCAGGACTACTAAAGAACGCTAGATTTACTCCAACATGCAAGGATCAGGAATACTAATTGATGCTACCAAATTTATGCCAATATCCATGTCAACAGGAATACTGAATGATGCTAGATTTACACCAACATCCATGGAGTGCTTCTGAGATAAAAATTTAGAGTGCTGTCTCCCACTTCCAATGTACAAACACCCACCACCTCTTCTGTTACTTCTGCCCACAAACAAGTTACTGAAGAAAACTCCCACCTCTCTACTGTGTATTTTTCTACAATGTTTTGTTTTTATAACAAATGTTTAGCTAAACCTGTTGAGTATTGTGAGAAAAAAACATGGAAGAGTCCCTGTGGGGGCAGGGGGAGACTTTCCATGACACGGGTCCCAGTAACTCAAGAAAGTCCCGAGTTCCAAAGGCTGGAAGCTTTGGCTATAGCAGGCCCAATGATACGAGAAGTCCATGGGTTCCAAGACCTTTATTGTCATGGTGTGGTAGTTAGATCTGGTTGTGTGGCCCCTAATCTAAGCCAGGGCAGGCCTGCCTTATATAGGGGAGGGGGAAGAGGAGGGGCTGAGAAGGAATAACTTAATTTAGCCACACTCCCTGGCCTTTAGGTAACTCATGAATATGGAAATCTCTGGAGGCTGAAGCCTGTAGTCACACCCTCTCTAGCCAAACTACAAGGTGCAGATCAAATGGAGATCATGTACCACATGTCAGGAGCCTGGATTCTGGGGAGTGCGGCAGAACAGATGCCTGTCCCTCACAGGCAATGGACACCTGTTGGGTCTCCGGGTTATTTCCAGCCAGCTCCTCGACAAAAAACAGCCATCCTATCACGGTCCTACATCCTATTCTCTTTTCTTTCATGAAAGGAGGGACATCTCTGTGTCATCTGTAGTGAAAAATTTGGGATGAGGAAGTCAAAAGAAAACACTACGTAGGCGTAGGCCATAGAGTGCAGCACCATTAAGCCATAGGGTAAAGGGAATTGAGGGTAGGGTTTGGAAGGCAGGGAATCATTGAATCAATTAAATATAAGTGGTACAGTTTGAGAATAACATCTGATTAATCTAGATAGACATTATGTTTTCCTCACTAACATGTAACTAGCTATTTGACTTTGGCAAAAGAGTTCATTTGTAGCTAGAAGGTCTGGATGTGTCTTCTCTGGGTCTTCAGTGAGAAGAGATGGCTGGGAGAATGTAGCTTGGCATCTCAGTCAGATTCCAGGAGATGGCATTGTCTCCAGGTCTCAGCGTGTCTCTAGAGTCTTCAGTCAGATGGTTTTTGAAGAGATGTAGCTTGGCAACTCAGGCAGATTCTAGGAGATGGCGTGGACTCTGTTGGACCTGTGGGTATAATCACAGGGAAGCAGCTTCCCAGTGGGGAGATGTCTGCAAAGGCTGGATATTAAGCATTAAGTTACTTGGGAGCAAGCATATCATGGTCTGTCATTAAGATCCTGGAGAAGCAAAGGTGGTTTGAGGAAATTTTAGTCCTGGAAGGTATCTTTGAGTCTGTTTTGGATGGCTGAGGGAGAAGAACATCACGTTAATTGTGTATCTGGGATAGGCAGCATCAGTTTGTCTGTGAAAGGAAATTAGTTGTTAATAGCATGTTGATTTAACCTGTGGAAGTAGATTAGATGACTTTTGAACCTTGAAGAAATCTTAAAAAGTTGAAAAAAAAATGTAGAGAGAAAACAAAAACAAGAAAATTTTCAGTTGAAAAGCACGAACATTGTTGTTTTAGAAGTTCCTGTTAGGGAGAAAAGGAAACATTTAAATAAAACCAAGAAATTTTTGAGTTAAGCATCTCAGGTGTGCTTCTTTGTTATCTTGGAGGGTTTAGAAGCAGTGGGGAGGGGCCTGCCCTGCCATGCAGCAGCAGCTGCACTGCCACATGGTGGCTGGGCATACTAACAGAGAGGTCTTGTATTCCCCCTTTGTTTTTCTTAGCCTGGGTAAATCTTAAATGTAAAGAAAGAGAAGAAAGGCCAACCTTGAAGAAAAACTCAAAGCAAGAAACATTGGGGCATGATAGGAAAGTCAAAAGGAGTGAGGTTTTGTGTGAAAAACTAAGTCATGGTGGGGACAGGTGGAAGCTGGATTGGGAGTGGCAGCTCCTGGGAGCGCAGTTTCTCTAGGCCCTGCTTAGCTCTTTTAGCCTCGAGAAAGAAAACTGTCTTGAAATGAAAAGGGAAATTCACAGGTACTGCTTCAGGCAAACAACTGAACTAACCTGTCACAAATGACGGAGGGGGAGGAAAAAGCCTATGCTGGCAGGCAGAGCATGAAAGAGTGACTCCTTGGGGAGGGGCAGAGAGTGGACATTAGGGAGTTGCTACCATCTTGTCGAGTTGGAGAACATGTGGAGGGGAGGGAGAGACAGAGAGAGAGAGAAACCTAGTCTTTTGAGCTAGGCAGGACTAGTGGTAGCTGAGAATCAGAGAAAAGATGTTAGCCAGAAACATGTGGAGAGAGAAAGAGAGTAGACGGGGACAGAGAGAGACCAGCCTAGTCTTGTAAACTAGGCTGGAGTTATTCATGGTTCCATGGAGAGGTTCTTGGCGGGCTCCAAAGGGGGTTACTCTTGGAGCTGGCTATGCCCACATCCTCCACCACATGCGAGGAATGATTAGCTTATGCATGGATACAGGCTTGAGTTCTTGAATATTGTTGGGCTGTTGTGATTTCCAAGGCTCCAAAGAGACTGGAGCTTGGGAGTCTTGACTGAGTTTACTCTGCACAGTGGACTAGGCAGGTGCTATGGGGGCCCCACCCAGTTGAGGGGAGAGTTCTCACTCAGTCTGAAGCTCTGCGGGGGTGCAGAGCTCTTGGATTGGGGATCCCCGGGCCAGGAGGTGGCCGGGAACTGACTGGTCTCAAGCCCTTGGACTCTCAGATGCTGCTGAGAGGCCTCAGAAGGACTGAGACTGGGGGCATGTGGGTGCACAACCAGCTGGCCCACAGCCAAGCGAAACAGGGTGGGGAGAGAAGAAAGAGGCCCCGGCAGCACTCCAAGGAAGAGACTTGGTTACTATACTCGAGTAGCAGACTTGGTGGACCACCATGGCTGGTGGAGATGTAAACAAGTGAAGCCACTATGGAAATTAGTTTGACATTTCCTATTTAAAGAATAAAATAAAATTAGATATATTTACCATCTATAGCATTCCTGAATATTCAGCTAAAAGACAATTTAGATATCACAGAGACACATCAGTGTTCACAGAAGCGCTATCCAGAAGCTATGAAATACACCTTGGTGTCTGTTGACAGACAAATAAGAAAGCATGGTTTATATTCATGATGGAATGTTTTTAGCCATAAAGAAAGGAGTTTTGTTATATGCAGGAAAATGGAGATAACTGAAGAAAACTGTATTAAGGAAATTAAGTCTATATCTATAAGTAAGTATGTTTTCTCTTATTTGTGATATAATGCACAACATAATTCATGTTTGCACAACAAGAAAGCAGTAATTAGGAAAAAGAGAGGATTAAAAAGAGAGGAGCAGAAGAGAAGGCTAACTAAGAATAGAAGAGCTTGCTAAGTACTTTATGTACTGGCAAGAACGTCCTATCTAATCCAGCTCAAATAAAGATAGATGATAGATAGATAGATAGATAGATAGATAGATAGATAGATAGATAATTGATGCATGCTGATTGGACACACCCAGACCCTCCTTACATGGATGGCCAAATACTTAACATCTGAATAGCTATCCTTTGGAGAGTAAAGAGGAAGCACTATTAGTAACTATTCTTGCACAAAACCACAAGCAAGGTCATCCTCAACTGAACTAGAAAATTAGGGTCACCATTTTTACCATGCTCTGATTTCTGTTATTCTAAATAAGATTTGTGGAAAGTTATAAAGCATGATTTACTACTCTGGATCTTCTATTCATACTTTCCTTGAAATACCAACTACTATAGAGAAAGAAGCTGAAGATCTAAAAATTTGCCAGATAGATTTAGGAATCTATAATGAAAATTTTGATCAGTGCTCTGTGCATAAATTTGATCGCATTAACCCCCCCAAAATTTTAAAGATTAAACCAAAAAAAAAAAAAATTTAAAAAAAAATAAAAAAAAAAAAAAAAAAAAAAAAAAAAAAAAAATTTTTTTTTTTTAAAAAAATTTTTTGGGGGGTTTTTTTTTTTTTTTTTTTTTTTTTTTTTTTTTTTTTTCTTTCTTTTTTTCTTTTTTTTTTCTTTTTTTTTTTTTTTTTTTTTTTTTTTTTCCCCTTTTTTCCTTTTTTTCCCCAAAAACCCCCCCCCCCAAAACCAAAAAAAGGGGGAAAAGGAAAAAAATTTTTTAAAAAAAAAATTTTAAGGGGGGAAAAAAAAAAACCCCCCCAAAACCAAAAAAAAAAAAAAAACCCCCCCCCCCCCCCCCCCCCAAAAAACCCCTCCCCCACCCAAATTTTTTGTTTCACATCATAAAACCCCTTTTTTTTAAAAAAAATTCATGTACCGAAGGGGGAAAATTCTAGGGATGCCCCCCCAAAAGGAAAAAGGGGCCCCCCTTTTTTTTCCGGGGGGGTTTTTCCAGCAAAAAGGGTTTTTTTAAAAAAAAAAAAATTTTTTTTTTTTTCCCCCTTTTTTTTTTTCCCTTTGGGGGGTTTTTTTTTTTTTCCCGGGCCCCCCGGGGGGGGGGGGGGGGGGGGCCCCCCCCCCCCCTTTTTTTTTTTGTTTTTTTTTTTTTTTGGGGGGGGGGGGTTTTTGGTTTTTTTTTGGGAAAGGGGAAATTTTTTTTTTTTCCCCAAAAAATTTTCCAGGGGGGAAATTTTTTTTTCCCCGGGCCCCAATTTTTTTGGGGGGTTTTTTTCCCTTTTCCCCCCCCCCTTTTTTTTCCCCCCCCCCCCCAAAAATGTTTAAAAAAGGGGGTTTTTTTTCCCTTTCCCATTTTTCCCTTTTTTTTTTTCCCCCCCCCTTTTTTTTTTTTTCCCCAAATTTTTTTAAAAAAGGGACCTTTAAATGAAAAAAAAAAAAAAATTTTTTTTTTAAACCCCAAAAATTTTTTTCGGGTTTTTTCCCCCCCCCGGTTTTAAATTCCTTTTTTTCCCCTTTGTTTTTTTTTGGGGGGGGGGGGGCCCCCCCAAAAAAAAAAAACCCCCCTTTTTTTTAAAAAAAAAAAAAAAAAACCCCCTTTTTTAAAAAATTTTTTTGGAAACACTTTCAAAAATAGTGTAAAAGGAAAAGTTTTGATATAAGGATTTTGTAAAACAATTGGGAAGTTAAAATTTAGGGGGAAGCTTGAATTTCATTTTTGCTAAAGCCTTTTTTGTTTTCTCCCACTTCACCCCAGTATTCTGGCAGAGGGATTCAGTTTTCATTAGAGCCAAATGCTCTATTCTGGCCTGGTAGACTGGTTAGACTAGGGAAAACTGAAGTCCCATCTAGATAAAATTGCCCTGAGGGACACAATAGGGACCTCCAGAGAAGTTGGGTAAACTGTGAATGGAGTCTTGTGAGCCAAAAGGAATTAACTACAAAAGGCCCCAGTTGGCTTTTCCTATCTTCCAAGAATTAACAAGGTCTCATTGTTATTGAATCAACTTGTGGGATTATTTTTAAATAACAGAATGAATGTTATATATCCACTATATAACTCATTATGGCCTGGCAGGAAATGGCCTGCAGTTTTCTCTGGGGAACTGTGCAAACATCTGGATAATCTTGAAATCTTTTACTGTGAAAAAAAGCAGTAATTACCCTGAAACTTACTAACATCCAGATCGTTTTCCTCTTTTTTAAGGACTAGAAATTTACTTTTCAGCGTATGAGAATGAAAGGATTATTTACCAAAGAATTAATCTGGCAATGTATCCACAAAGAGCATAGTTACCAGCCTAACCATGTAGAATTCCAAAGAACACTCATTTACACCAGCTGTATTTCATAGATTTTTTTTCATTAGTATAGTTTTTTTTGGAGGAGGGCATTATATGTGGAGCTAAATGAATTTCAATATTATACACGTGTTTATATCAAGCTCTGCATTTTCATTCATCATTGCCTTGTGGTCTGGCTGCAAAGCATATCTCAGAAGTCTGGCATCTCTGGGCACAGGCCATTCCTGATAAACCTAGAGCAGAATTTCACCCTTTTCACTCTTGTGTTTTTAATAGTATTCCTTTCTCTTTATGTTACAAAGTATCCATTCTTTATTCTTGTACCAACTTCAGTCTGTTTTGTACAGTTGAGCTTGCAATTTGTTTCTTAATGTCATAGACTTTTCTTCTCTTCCTCCTTCCTTATTGTGTGATAAGTGAATGCATGCATATCTGTATACACAGATATACCACTATATTTCCTTATTTTAGAAAGTTGTAACTGCTTCATTTTCTTGGTTTCATTTTGGTGTTAACACTTCTGAGTGATGAGTCCCCTAAAGGAAAAGAGATCTCATTGTCCTAGAAGGTGGCTCTGTCACAAAGCTTCATTTTGTTACAAATATGGTTTTGAATGTAAGCAAGTTGGAAGATAAGGACTTCCTTTTGGATTCCTGGCTCCTGATCAGAACTGATAATTTATATGCTCTGACATTGGGTTTTACTAGAGGGAAACTTCTAAAGTCTTCAGAGGTATCAGTGGTATGATCATGAATATTTGATAGCACCTGCTGTATTGCTGGTACCTACACTGTGGGCTCCATGAAGCTGAGCTTTTCTCAAAGATCTTAGTGAGTAAGAGGCCACTTGAGAAGTGGAGTTTCATAAGGCCTTGATGAAAGCTTTGCCAATAAATGTAAACACATATATGTGATGTCTAACATTCCATATTGAAATAGCAGCAAATTAAAGAGGATAAATAAATTCTCAACATAATCTAGTCTTTTATATCCAAGCAGAACTATGAAAACAACTTTGAATAAAGTATGTTCACTTAGTAATAGTTATCAATTTTACCTTTAATTTTTTTGGTGCCTAAGAAGTACATACTTCTGTCATTGAAGACATGTTTTTATCCTTTTAACTTGAAGGAAAGGAAAAGAGAACTAGTACTTGTGTGATACCCAGCATGAACACAGTAGGACACTGTTTCTAAAGTATTTGAATAAACTTACACGTTTCTCCACAGTATATATCGCTGTCTGTAATTTGATTTACCCAAAGTCAACAAGAAAATGTTAGTCAGTATTCACCAGTTTATTTACTTCAGAACTCACACTGACTCTATCATATCCACACCAAAAGGAGCCTTAGAGTTACAGTTCAATTAGATAAAGATGCATAGAGCTAGTCACAGAAAAATAGATCTGTGACTACAAGCTTTGTATAGAATGAGGATCTGAGTTCAGAATCTCAACTCCCTTATGAACACCAGGCATGGCATTCATCTGTTAACTTCACCACTTGCTGACCAGCTAGTCCAGATGACATGGAGAGTTCAGACTAGAGGAGAGACCTTGTCTCAAAACATAAGGCAGATACTGATAAAGAAAAGCATCAGATGTCAACCTCTGGCTTCCATGTCCACACATGCGTGTACACACACACACACACACACACACACACACACACACACAATAGACATTTTCTGGCCCCTGAATCTAGCTGTTCCATCCTGAAGATAAGAAAAAGTAAGACCTGAAGAAGCTTGACAGTGTGCCATAATTCATTCTGCTACTTGCTAGTAGACACCAGTGATTAGAATAACATTTTTGCTTTATTTATCTTTATTCATTTTAATTTTTGAGAACTTCAGATGGGATTATTGTATTTACATTTCAAACTTTACTTCACTCTTCTCCAATTCTTTCCATGCCTTCTACTCCCTTTCGAATCATGATGTCTTCTTTTTGAATTAGTATTTTTAGTGTGTGTATTGTCTCATTCTCTCTCTCTCTCTCTCTCTCTCTCTCTCTCTGTCTGTCTGTCTCTTTCTCTCTCTCTCTCTCTCTCTCTCTCTCTCTCTCTCTCTCTCTCTCTCTGTGTGTGTGTGTGTGTGTGTGTGTCCTTTTAGTTCATCTAGTGTTGCTCACCTGGATATGTGTTTAGAGTTGACCACTAATGCCTGGGAAAGGCTGATTCTCTTCCCTTGGCAGACATTACATTTTACAGATCTTCATCTAGTGGTGAGTCCTGTGAGAGTTCCCTGATCCATACTATGATGTCAACTAGTGTTGTCTTTCAGACCTTGTTTAGGTAATCACATTATTGAACTTTTTTGAGTAAAGCTTCCCTGTCATGGATTTAAGATGCTATTCCACAGCAGACACTCTGGTCCTCTGGCTCTCATACTCTTTCTGCCGCCTCTTCCATGATGTTCCTTGACTCTTGGATGTAGGAATTGTATTGCTGATGTATCAATTGGAGCTGGCAACCCACAGACAGTTTTCTCTGCATTTTTCACCAGTTTCAGATTTTTGTAATAGTCTCTATGTGCTATAAAAATAAATGTCCTTGATGAGGGCTGAGATATATGCTTATCTGTAGCTATAAGAATTCTCATACTCAGGGAAGAGTTCTGCTTCCAGGTCAGTTCTGGCAGGATTCCTACAAATTCTGTCTGAAGTTTGTGGTGTCTTCAAAATAGAATCTTACCTTCAAGTTCCAGGAGGCAACCAGGAGCAATACGTGTATCTTATATTGTGTTTAAAGGTTCTTGGGGCTACTTGAAATGACTCAAGGTCTCTCTCTGTCTCTTTCTCTCTGTTTTTTGTGTTGTGGTGTGTGTGTCTGTGTGTGTGTGTGTGTGTGTGTGTGTGTGTGTGTGTGTGTGTGTGTGAAGGAATGAAATTCTATTCCACCAGAAGTACTTAAACACAATTATGAGCAAAATATTCTAGGAGGGATTTTACTTACTGAATGGAAGTTTGAATTTGAAGATCTAAATGTTCTTCTCCTGTAGAATGGCAAATATTGTCTCATTATCTTTTTTCAATTCCTACATGATTAAGTCACCCTCCCTTCTCCATCAGTATGTTATTTCTGATAACTGCTGTCCTGCAAAGGAATGTTAAGTGAATGTTTCTATCCTCCTTTGACCTTAATTTATAATGCCATGGGTTAGCTCTGTCAGCAGTTCAGTTTCTAGACATGAACACCTACCTTTGTTGTTTGCACACATCACTGTGTACACACACACAGGATCAGGCTTTACTTATACTCTCCAGTTTTCTTTTTTCAACTTAGCAATAGGTTATGGAAACATTTTTGTTGCTACTCAGATTTACTAATTCATGTTCGTGAGCACTTAGCGTTTTATCTTATGGATATAGCAATGTATTTATTACATCTGGCTTTCAATATTTACAATGACAAAGTATGCTGAAGTATCTTTGTTCATGTATGACATAACAAAAATATTTCACCAGTTATCCAAAACGTCATACAAGCCAGTCATCTGAGACTAGAAAAATACCATGCTGCCTACTCTCAATGTTAAGCCGTTTCACTCCCAGTTGGACGTATCTGGGGAGGGACAATTTGCACAGCATGGCCTTTAGTACAGTTGGCTACAGTTGATCTCAGACCAGAGAAATCAATGGATCTTAATATATTCTCAACTAGGAGAGAGCCCATTTAGCTACAAGCTCAGATTCGCAATTCATGTTTACAAAGGGAGGGGATAAATGGGAGAGGAAATAAATGCTCAGAGGGTAGTGCTAGAAACAGCAATCACAGCGAAGGACATTTGAGGTAAGACTTGGGAGAGAAGAAAGAAAGACACACACATGCAAAAACACACACACACACACACACACACACAGAGAGAGAGAGAGAGAGAGAGAGAGAGAGGAGATGGAAGGAAGAAAGGAAGAAAAGCAAGGAAGAGAAAGAGGGGTCTTAGCAGTATGGCCTCTGTTGCTGTGAGAAAAATGTTCTAAGCACAAGCTATGTGGTGCAGAAAGGGTTCATTTGGCTTAAGGAAGTCAGGGCTGAAACTCAAGGCAGGGATCTGGAGGCAGGAACTGAAACAAAGGCACAAAGGACCAGGTACACAGTTTTCTGCCTTGCTCCCCATAGCTTGCTCCACATGCTCTCTTACAGCACCTAGGATCTCCAACCTGCAGATGACACCAAGTACAGAGGGCTGGGCTCTCCCACATCAATTATGAATCAAAAATATCCCACAGGTTTGCCTACAGCCCAGTCCTATAGATACATTTTCCCAATTGGGGTTCCCTCTTGCCAGATGACTCTACCTTGAGTCAAGTGTACAAAAAACTGACTAGCACAAACACACATACACACACAGACACACAGAGAGAGAGAAGAGAGACAGAGAGGGGGAGAGGAGAGAGAGAGGAGAGAGAGAGAGAGAGAGAGAGAGAGAGTTCCAATATTTCCCAAATACTTACATAACTAAAGGTCATAGTTTGAAACTTTGAGATGGTTTCTGTCTTTTTATGACTATGCTCCTCTAAGTTTCACTAGTCATCAATTCTCATGAATATTGAACTACTGTAGGAGGTCTAAAAGCAAGTGTCACCCAAACAAAATCAATGCATAGGCTCTTGTATAGGTGATAACTTAGTCTCCTGAAACTGCATGTCTACATAGGCAAGGAGTGTCCCTTTAACCTTCTGTTCCCTTCACTCCCAGACTGTATGTATCTCTTTGGACTAAGGTAGTTTAGCTGAAATTACAGTGTGCCCAGCTCTATGCTAAGCACCTTCAGGGCCTTATCCTACTAACCTTCACAGCAGAACTATGAAATCAATATCATTATTACTTGTAATATGACGGCTCCTACTAATAAGTGCACAAAGGAGAACTCACAACATATTGTTTATTTTATTCTGTATGTTCAAGGAAGAGGTATGTTGCACCATTTTAATTCATAAAAATACAGTAGAATAATTCAATTTCCAATTTTCCAGTCAATAAGATTCTTAGTTTGTTAGAAGAGAAATATTGGCAGAAAAGCTCTGAAGTGCCAAATAAGAGAAAAGCATCTGACCTTGAAATGTTTTGAGATCTTATGAGAAGGTAATAAAGGAATGGCTGGAAGACCACCAAATTGCCTTTGAGCAATTATGGAGAATGAGATAAATACATGATAAATGATAAAACATATAAATATAGATTTCAGGTTCAAAGATGATGAGTTGTACAAAATTTAAGAATAAGAATTTAAAAATTTAAGAATTTAAGAATAAGATATATATATATATATATATATTATATATATATATATATATATATATATATATCATGAGCAAGATTCCAGAACTTGACTTTTTAAAAAAAGATTTTATTTAAATGTAAACCCTAAATTTCTCACAGAACTATAGATTTGAAAAGGTAAATCTCTCTCTCTTTCTCTCTCTCTCTCTCTCTCTCTCTCTCTCTCTCTCTTTCTCTCTCTCTCCTCTTTCTCTTTCATGTGCTTATCTCCTTTGGCATTGCTAAACTCTCTGTTGTTTTAGAAAGATGCTAAGCAGAGGCTGTCACAGGAAGGATGACAAAGGAAAGACAAAGACACAGATTTGCTGATATGTGGACTACTAAAGAACTTATTCTTCGTTTTTTCACATACTGGATTTACATTTGAGGTGACATAAAGTTTCTTCTTTCTTTTTCTTTTTTTCTTTTTTTTCTCTCTCTTTGTTGTTTTTTCTTGTTTTGGTTTGGTTTAGTTTTCCTTTAGAGATATCTCAGTATGTAGCCCATTCTGGTCTGGTCTTGAATTTCTGATTCTTCTGACTCAGCTTCCACACTTCTGGGGTACGTAATATTAAAACAGGTCTGTGAAGAAGAGTGGACAAATATACTCTAGAGTATAACAGTAAAAAAATGGGAGGAATGGGGTGAGTTTTCTAGATTTGAGACCCCAATAATAGCAGTAAATAGCAACATGCATATTTTAGCTGCCTTGACTCAAATACCGCTAAGAATAAAAAGCAGTTATGCAACATAACCTCCATGCCTATTATCATTCTAAAACAAATAAAGTTTAAATTCAAAGTAACCAAGACACTATTTTAAAACAATCAATCAACATTTGGGTCTGGGTTGTGAACCTTTTGAGAGTCAAACAACTCTTTCACAGGGGTCAACTAAGACCATCAAAAAAAAAAAAAAAAGATAGTTAAATTATGACCCATAACAGTAACAAAATTACAGTTGTGAAATAGTTGCAAAAACAATTTTTATGTGTTGTGTGTCACCATAAAATGAAGAACTTTTTAAATTTATATTTATTTATTTACATCCCAAACATTGTATCCCCCCTGCCCACTTCTCCCTCCCCCCCCACCCCCGCCCCTGTAGTCCCCAACTCTGGCCTATAAAGTATCTGTCAAATTAGGTGCATCCTCTCCCACTGAGGTCAAACAAGGCAACCCTGCTTGGGAAAGAATACCACAATCAGGCTACAACTTTAAGGATAGCCTCCACTCCAGTTGTTGGTGGACCTACATAGAGACTGAGCTGCCCATCTGCTATCTATGTGCCCAGGGCCTCCTTCTAATCTGTGTATGGTCTTTGGTTGGTGGCTCAGCCTCTGAGAGCTCCCAGGGAGGGGTTCAGGTTAGTTGACTCTGTTGGTCAATCAGAATAGCTAAGATCAGAAACTCAAGTGACAGCACATGCTGCCATGAATATGAAGAAAAGGGAACACTCCTTCATTGCTGGTGGGATTGCAAACTTTTATAACCACCCTGGAAATCAATCTGGTGATTTGTCAGAAAATTGGAATTAGTTCCACTTGAAGGCCTAGCTATACTGCTCCTGGGCATATGTCTAAAAGATGTGCCGCCATACCACAAGGACATGTGTCTATTATGTTCATAGCAGCTTTATTCATAATAGCCAGAAACTGGAGACCACCCAGATGTCCCTCAATCAAAGAACGGATACAAAAAATGTGGTTCATTTACACAATGAAATACTATTCAGCTATAAGAAACAAAGATATCATGAATTTTGCAGGCAAATAGATGGAACTAGAAAATATCAGTGTGAGTAAGGTAACCCAGACCCAAAGTGACATGAATGGTATGTACTCACTGATAAGTGGATATTAGCTATAAAGTACAGAATAGCCATACTATACCCCACAAACCCAAAGAAGTTAAACAAGAAGGAAGGCCTAAGACAGGATGCTTCAATCACACTTAGAAAGGGAGACCAAAATAGCCATAGGAGGCAAGGAAGGGAGGGAACTTGGTGGGAGAGGGGTGAAGGAAGGGAATGGAGGCCAGGATCAGGTATGAGGAAAGACAGGGGAGAAGCCCAGAGGGCCCAGAGAATGAATGGAAATCTGCAGCTGCTTGGGGGAGCAGGGGTGCTTCTCTAGGAAGCCCCAGAGACCTGGGATGTGGGAAGATCCCAGGCGTCAATGTGGATGACCTTAGTCTAATGGTAGGGACATGGGACCTGAAGAGGCCACCTCCTGTAGCCAGGCAGGACCCTAAATGCCAGAATAAGAACACCAACTTATCTACAAAATTTTCAACCCAAAATGTGTACTGTCTAAAAGAAATTCAGGGACAAAGACAGAACAGATACTGAAGGAATGGCCAACCAATGAATGACCCAACTTGAAACCCATCCCATGGGCAAGCACAAAGCCCAGACACTATTAATGATACTCTGTTATGCTTCCAGACAGGAGCCTAGCATAACTGTCTTCTGAGAGGCTTTATTCAGCAGCTGACTGAAACAGATGCAGATACCCTCAGCCAAGCATTGGATGGAGGTCGAAGACTCTTATGAAAGAATCAGGGAAGAACTGAAACCCCTGGAGGGGATGGCAACCTCTTTTACTGTATTAAAGGGTCACAGCATTAGAAAGGTTGAGAATCTGTTTAATTCATTTATCATATTTGATTGTTACAAAATATATTTTAAATGTGTATTTAAATCATAAACATATCTCATTTAATGAATTGATAGGCTCAAAAACCAAAAAAGCAAATCAAAACACCCTTTTAATAATCCAAATGCATTCAATCACTAGTAGAAAAGCCAGGAAACACTAAATAGAAAAGGAATATTTTAATGTAAGGGGGCATCCTAAGCCAATGCTATCCAGATTGAGCCTCTCCAGAGTCTCATGGAGAGCTGCTAAGTATTATCAAAGGGCTCACCAAAGCCAAAGCCCTGGGGTTTAACAAACTCCTCCAAGAATTATGCTCGAAATTAGCTTGTGTTCCCTCCATTGTTGGCTAGAATTTTATAGCCAGACCTTGAAATTAAAAGCCATCTATTACACGCTCTGTCAATATTTTATGCAGTATTTTAAGAAGGAAGCACTCCAAGTTTAAGTTTCTCATTGGCTCTCTGCCTCCAAAAACACCCATGGGGAAGGTGTGACCCTGACTCTTACCTGACAGTAGAATGCAAAATGTTCTCCCTTCTCAAGAAGACAGGCCTGGACTGGTCTTGGGAAGACTCCCTGGCTAATTGGTGAAAACAATTTGATAACATTTTAACTTTGGCTCTTGCATTACCAGATAAGTCCTTTTCTTATTTAAGTATTTAGTGAAAGTAACTATTTACATGTGTGAAGCTACTTCAATAGCTCCCTTAAAACTGTGAACTTTGGTTGTAAGCCTAGCCTTTCACAGCTGAGCCATCTCTCTAGGACAGGGAAGTTGGCTCAGAAATTTTGGGCATCCTGAAACAATGATCACCAGAGTGTTCCTGGAATTTTGTTTATTGCCTTGCTTGTTCTTTGACTATTTGTGTTGTCTTGCTTGTTCCTTGACTATTTGCATCTATTGTATTGCTAGTTCCTCAACCTAGAACTGACCTTAATATTTGAATGTAATTTAAATAGTATAAAAGCAAAAAAGGAGGAGGAGGAGGGATGGGATAGGGGATTAATGGGGGAGGGGGAAAGGGGATAACATCTGAAATGTAAATAAATAAAATATCGAATAAAAAAGAGAAAGAAAGATGGAAAGACGAAAACCTGTGAACTTTGATGCATAAGACATTGCATCCACCAGAGACAGTATTCCAAAAGAAAGAGACAATGGAAATTTTCCAATATTGAAAAGAATTCACAAAGGAATGTAGTGATTTGTCCGAATCTTCACTCAAAGTATGCAATTACTAAAGAGTTGAAACTTGAGAGTGACGACTTAAGAAAGCAACACAGAGATAAGAATGAAGCCAGCTGTCAAAGACTACAAACCCTTCTCACTAGCTTGTTTCTGTTCTCAGAGCACTTTCCCTGACTTAACTGCTTTTATTAGTATGTCTAGCCCTGTGATGTGGGTGCAGTGCCTGGTCCTGGGTTTCAAAACCTTGTGCTCCTGAGGACTCCTGTCTGCACATATATGCATGCATGAAGGAAAGAAAAGCCATAACTTCCTTCTTATACTCTGCTTCTCTGCCTGTTGTCCTGGCATTTAACAGAGTCAAGCAGAGGATACTTGACAAGAATTCACAGTTCATGAAGCTTTAATTTACTACAAAGGAATCTGTTGTCAAAAGAGATGGGAGGAGACTGACATTTCTCACTCTGGCCTCTGATTGACCACTTACAAATGCCCCCACTTGTGGGTAACAGGGGCGCCTCAGCAGGAGGCCCAGGGCCTACTTGGCAGCTGCTCAGGACCTGCAAGGTGGAGGCTGCCTGGAGGCTTCCACGCAGCAGGTCCCACATCCAGGAGAAAGTCTAAGGTTTCAAAAGGGTTTATTGTCATGGCAGGTGGTGAATGGATCTGGATGTACCCCCCCCAAACTCAGGGCAGACCTGAGTTAAGTAGGGAGGGAGAAAGGGGGTGGTTCTGGGGGGGCGGTTTAATTGGCTCTGCCCTCTGGCCTTCATTAGTATGTAAATCTCTAGGGCCTGAGGCCTGTAGTTACACCCTCTACCTGTGCACTTTGGGAGGGGCTGTAATGGCCTACATGAATGAACATTGTAGGTCCATAGAGATTAGACTGCTTGTCAGGACCCTGGGTTCTGGGGAGTGGCCAAACTCCTGCCGTTTCTCCCTTGTAGTCTCGGGGTTCTAGGCCCATGCCCAGCCAAGAACCAAGATACCCTTACACAGTCCACACACCCACCCCACCAGGTGTAGGATGTAGCTCTCTGCTGGTTTCCTCCAGCATTGGTGGGTTTACAGGAGGCTGTTTTCCAGGTCATCTATCAATATTAACATCCCCAGTAATACCAGCTAATCCTGAAAGTGCAAACTTAAGGATCCATGTGTCATACATGGTAAGACCAAAGGAGTTTACCACTTTGTGGAACAGATTTACCAAATATGTTGTTTGCGGTAGTACTGATATCATTAAGAAAGATTACATCAATATCTTGTCTTATTTTTCAATTGCCAAATATATCTTACCTAGTCTTTAAGAACTTCAATTATTTTGATCATCTCCATTCCTTTGCAACTCCTTCTAGTTCCTCTCACTATGTGTCCCTTTCTCATAGCCTCTGTCTTTAACTCACTGAGTGCAGTCAGTGATGCCAACACATTCCCGAGTGTAGGACTGTCCACTGACCAGGGCAACCTACCAGATGGTCCTAAGGCAAACTTAAATACATAGAGGTTAGAAAATTAAGGATGAATTTTTTAATGGAAAAAAAAAAAGTCATGCAAGATGTGAACATAAAAGATGTGTTCTTAATAGAAAAATAAAATTTATTTCAAATTATTTCTCTGTCTTACTTAGCTTATGAGAAGTGGCCTTCAGGCTAAGACTGGATAAAAAAATGATTGATCTTTCTGAGACCCTATCAAATGCTACCCAGTGCTATTCACAACTATCTAAGAAAGGAACCTGAACAGCTGGAGTTCTAGATGAATATATGCTGGCTCTGCTAATGCAGAATATCAGAGCACCCTCCCATCATGTGTCTGAGAAATGGCACTGAACTGAGGGGAAAAAAAAAAGCATCAGGCACTGCTAAAGCTAGGAAAAGAAAAAAGAAATTACAATTTCGAGAAGAAACTGGGTTAATAAATGGACAGTCCCATCACGAACAGTCGTCTGATACTCCATCGAGAGAAAGTACACCTATATTTCAACACTTAGCAAATACTTCATGAATCGCTTACTTGAACTCTATCATGAAATGAAAAAAAATTGATAATACCTTTTCCTTCAAACAACTTCCACTTTTCATTCCTCTGTAAGCATTATAATTACTCCCTGTACACATTGCCTTTCGCTTGTCCAGAAAATGTCTTTAATATCCTCATTGTGAAAGGTTTACGTCTTTCCCCTGCTCCCTAGGATGCTGTCAGTGGCACATATCCATTATTAAATGAACACTGTGGCCCCATTTCCTTTTTCATTTTCAAAGGAAGACTAGCCTGGGCTTTATTAGCATTTTAAATCTATTTTTCCAAAGGGACAAAAGATACCCACAATCAACTAAACTTTTCCCTGGATATTAAAACCACTAGGTGGTCTTCAATTTCCTGCCTTTATAGGCTTCTTTCATGTCAGGAACTTGAGATATATTTCCAAGTTGGCTTTCATTCAAGGAGAACTTTAGTTGGCTCAAACTTTCTTGTACCTGACAATTCAAGAAGAAAGAGAATTGTAATTCAATTTACTAATCAAAACAGAAAACATGTTAGTAAGTGGCTTTCTTCCCTCCGAACATAGAACAAAGTCAAGACCAAAAAATATATCATAAAAGAATAATAGAAGAACCCAAATCCCAAGAGAGATGGAGTTGCATGGCTCAGTCACTTGGAACATAGGGACGTGAAAAGCAACAACACAGAATCAGTTCATATGGTAGACAAGTTAGCTCTATCCAGTTTGTCACAGATAAAAACCACTGATCAATTTTCTCACAAATAGGGTCCTTCAACTTTTGACACATTCTAGGTCCTTTTCACACATTCTAGGGTCCTTCACTGAAAATGAGGTTTTAAAAGCTTTGGCCAGTAGAAAACCTTCAGAATATATGACTTACCAGCTTACCAGGTTCAAATCTACATCAAAGATTTTTCTCAATGGAGTTCACAGAAGATTCAAGAATACTGGTTCAATTTTCTTTTTAATCCACCCTCATGTTATTCATTGAAATCCTAATAATAAATACATGGATGCTCTATTGTTAATATAAGTAAATATTTTAATAAAATTTAAAATGTCAATAAATAATTTATAAATAATAAATGCATGGATACTACCTAATAATAAAAACCCTGGGTGTTACATTGTTATTTAGATGTTAATTCCATTTATTTATATATGTCATACATCAAGGAGCTTTTTAATATCAGGTAACAGAGATCAGCATAGCAAACATAAAGTTCTATTGTTTCAAAATTACTTTAGCATGAAACAGGTGTAGTTTTAGTATTAAAATGAATTTAATTTTTCATTTCAATATTCTTTTTTACAAACAAGATAATAAAACATGTACTTTTTCAATCTGGCACTAATAAATAAAAAGCTTTGTTACCAAACATTAAGTAGAACATTACTGACCCTCTTGAAATCTGCTTTTAAAAACATATATAAAAGTAGATCTCATAACAGAAAAATCACTTTTCAAAAACAAGTTATACATTCATATGTTAATTTATATATTCATATGTTGGTTATATATATTCATATTTTAATTTATATATCCATATGTTAATTTTTCAGATTAAATTTCTGCTTAGAGAACATACTATCTAAAATTTAGTAAAAGATGATACTGGATAAGAAAAATATATCGGATTCACCCAAACCTGGGCTGAAAGGCCAGCTTCCAGTGTGCTAAGCTTAGGCTTTGAATAATTTGATCATCGTTAGTTTTATCATATAAAAATGAAAACAACAATGTGTTTTGTCAGGCTGTTATGATTACTGTGGCATTGATTTTAGGGTTTGGCTATAGAGCATACAAGTTAGAGTACAAAGTCAAGAGTTAGACATTGTAGATCCACATCCCAGCCCTGCTTTTCATAAGTTATAAACTCTAACAAACTACTCAAATTTATCTTTGCTTGTTTCCTATTTATAATTTTGAATTACAGAGAAAATATATATATAATATATATATATTATGAGAATTATTGAATAAATATCAATTGCTAAATAGAAGACTTATCTAGTACCAAGCAGAAATTATAGAATAGACAAATATGACAGAAACTGAGACACAGAGAAGACCAAATGTGTGCAGACATACACAGCCAATGACATCACACCAAGAGAACTAGAATGATATAAACCCACTTCCCCATGGTGACAGGATTCAGAGCAGCTCATTCCATTACAGCTATCCCCCATGAAAACTTCAAGTTTTCCACTCAATCACAATTCTGTGCATGCTTTGAAATTGTCCCTTTCATATATACAGTGGTGAAATATAAAAGATTGAATCTTCTTTCTCCTGTAAGACAAGGAATCAAACCCAGAGCCTCACGTTACTAGGCAAGCGCCCAAACATTGGATTACAGTTCCAACCTTTAAAAATCTCTAAGCCCCTCATTTAAACCATGTTTACACTATTAACAATCTTTTCACTGTTTATTTATTTATATTTCTTACATACATTTTCTCTCCAACAATATTACTAGTTTTTTAAAAATATTTTTAAAAGACTAAAATCTTTACTAGTTTTCAGGACGATATAACATTATGTAAACTTAAATAAGTATTAAAAAAAAACAAACAACACTTTTCTCACAATCTAAAAGCCTGCAGAGGCAAAATTCCTGCAGATAAGAATTGGATTCACCAGTGTGATAAAGAACACAAAATGAGACTTGAGTGAGTCAAAAATATAGGCTCTTTTTTCCCAAGTACATTGTATTTTTGTGACGGAATTTCTTAAATTCCAATATGAAAAGTATCAGAAACTTGGGAACGGGTTTATGCTAGAGATTCTGAACATGCTTTAGCTCTTATATGGGATGCATGACATGTAATGTACTCTCCGAGCCTGGAAGGAAGACCTTGACAATCACTGGAAGATCATTAGGGACTGAATTCTGGAAGATGGTAAGTTTTAATGACATGGACTTTGTGTTATTTTCCTTAACTTCATTTGAACCAACTCAAGAATGATGTTATTAAACATAAATTCATTAACCCTAAATGATAACCTTTATTGTAATTATTTTAGATACCTGTATTTTATCCAATCATATTCACGTTCAAGAAACTCAAATGCTCTACCCAGGGCTTTAGTTCCAATTTATATGAGTGCAACCTAGATGCTAGTGGATGATTTTAAAAGTAACCTAATTATTCCAAAACTATATATAATGTACTCTTGTTGTATAATAGGTAATCCATAAAATACATCACAATACAAATAAGATCTATATGGCAATGCATGATTGCTACTAGAAAGGACATAGAAATGAAAGAGCTGAACAGGTGTTTCCTTAGCTCACAAACATTTCTTCGAGTATATCTTGTATACTCATTGCATTGTTGTGGCTTTAATCTTTCCTGTGGAGACTGCTGGTTACTGATGCTGGCTCCCTTTCAATCACAGTGGGGAAACCTCTCTCCATGGATTGGGCACTGCTGAACTCCCTTACTCTGCACCAGCCATGTCACTTGACTCCCAAATGCATACTAATTTAGCTTTTTTACATTCTGATGTTTCCTCAAACTGAAGTAAATACTCATTGTTTTCTAAGAATTCAAATGCTAGTCTTTTATATTTTCCATTTTCAGGTGACCCCTTTTTTCTCATTGGTGTCCCACAACTATTTCTGCAGGTATTAAAATAATCATTACTATTTCCATTTTAAATAATACTCTGGCCAGGCGGTGGTGGCCCACGCCTTTAATCCCAGCACTTGGGAGGCAGAGGCAGGCGGATTTCTGAGTTGGAGGCCAGCCTGGTCTACAGAGTGAGTTCCAGGACAGGGCTACACAGAGAAACCCTGTCTCGAAAAAACCAAAAAAAAAAAAAAAAAAAATACTCTGGCCAATTAGGATCAAAGCAAAACTATAAGTTAATAGCATGTGGACCAATGCCCATCCCACCATTAGGAGCCAGGATATCTTAGGAATCCTCTGTGAGCCTAGCAACAGAATAGAGAATTTTTTATCTGCCTATATAATTGCATGAATTATAAAATAATAATCTCATAATTTATAATCCAATTATTAGCAAATAATTGACAGTAATACTTAAATGCAGATTTTTTTTGTCATTTTCTGTTTGGAGAGGTTTACAAGATTTCTGTTAAATATAGTTAAATAAGTTCATGTGTCCTCATTTAAAAGAGCCTTTTAGGTCACTCCCTTTCTGTACAATGTGGATCATAGCCACGTATACTTAAGTTTTGTAAGTATTTATACATGTTCTTCTAATTGCTGTTCTAATGCATGTTCTTATAATTGTATCTATGAGAAGAGACTAGATCAATTCTTTTATCCTAATTCTGAGAATCTGACGCTGTGGTACCTAACATTCAATACATACTTGTTTAAGGAATTAATCAATTAACAGATATTTAAGCACTTCAGAGCCAAGATACAATCTCTAGGTGTTCATTTATATTCCTAAATCCAACTCGCCCATTTGATGTTAATTTGAAAAATAGTTTATTTTCTAAAACTTGTTAACCACACTATTGTACACTAAGTAGTCACTTGTGATTTTTATGCAATTGACACATTTTCAAGTTCAATTTCACGTTGTGCAAAAGTCTTTGTTCCTGGCTATGAAATCAACATGAAGACAGAATTCACAGCAGATGGAGCTCAGTCAGAGATCAAGTCTCTGAATGTGCTTATCAAACCAACCTGAGGTCTTCAGATCAATGGAAAGCAAAGTGGTGGGCAGACAGGAGAGGGAAGTCCGAGTTATAAATTTTCCCTCCTAAGTTTCTTTAAGAATATTATCTGAAAACATCATCTAGGTTTTACTATATTAAAACTTAGTTATAAATAATATTTTCCTAATGATGATTAGATATTTAAAACCAAAATGATCAAAATTTCCTCCCAGATGGGGCAGGCATTGATGGAGGATGAAAGTCCATCTAATAACAAAATGATTTGCCCCCATGCCAGGAAAAAAGGGGGGGGGCCTGAAGCAGCATTAGAATCGTGCATGAAAGGCCCAAAAGACTCATGAATATTACAAAAATGGACACTCCTGGCAAATTAAATGTAATGGTCTGGAGGAGACTTTCTGTATATATTAGCTCCAATTCTGTGACCCTTCCAAAGAAAATGGGACCTCAAGAAAAACTCCAATTATCTTCTCTGAGCCTACGGCATATTGGAGTCCTGGTGACCACTGCAAAGGCATCATAATGCAAAAGTAATCTGGTGACGCTAGACAGAGCTTTTCTCATCAGCCTGCATTTTCCTCTATCAAAGGAAAGGAAAGAAAAGTGCCTGAATGTGATACTGCTCTAACAAAGAGCCATCCAGCATACAGGAAACGCTACTTCCCCTCCATACACTGCCATTAACCATCAAAGAATCGATTGGAGAGGCAGGTGTTTTTCCCGGGAATAGGAGATCTGGGAGTGTGCTCTCAGAAATATGGATTGGGAGACTAACTCTAAAGGCATATGTGTGTCTTTCTTCTCTCTTCTACGCAGAGAGCTTGAAGGGGTGCTATTCTTTTATTTCTCTCCTGTCATGTCTTTTGGTTTCAACAAAAGTAAGAGAGCCTTTTAATATTCCAATTTCCGAAGATCCTTGGCTGCCGAGAATTGGGTATGTGGACTATCAAACTCGTGCCTAAAGGCATCAGACAGATAGCTGAAACGATAGATGAATTTCACTTCAACCAATGCTACATTCAGCAAAGAGCAAACCTGCTCTTTCACTGGCAGTGCTCTCATTGGAAGGCAATTAAACTCGATAAAAGGCTAGGTAGATCTATCGTCATGCCATGCGTCAACTCACAGCGAGCGTACCTGAGGAATGTGTTCCTCTACAGATAACACCCGAGTATTTATTTTACACCGGTGTGTTTGTTACTTGGTTTCTTTGTTGAGAAAATACTTGATAAGAAGCAACTTGAGGAAAGAAAGGCTTATTTCTGCTCAGTGAATGAAAGTACAGTTTATCGTGTCAGAGCCGGCATCGGGGAGCTGTTCACACTGCATCTAAGGAGAACAAGTGTGAAGGGCTGGGGCTCGGCTGGCTTTCTCCTTTTCATGTACATGGGGACCCCAGTGAGACCCCGGCACAAGGGATTTTGTTATTTTCTATGTTCACAGTGTCTGTTCCATCCTCAATGTAACCTTTCTGGAAACAAACTCATACACATACCCCAGAGCTGTGTTTTCATGGCTCCAAATCAAGCCAATCTGATTATGAAGATCAACCATCACAATTAACATCAAGGTGCTTTGACTCGTGACTTCCAAACCAGTCTCTGTATCTGAAGGCTCCCCTTAGACAATATTTGGTTAGTATGCTGTTAGCAATTTTAAGAAATAAAATAACTTCTTAAAAGATTCAAAAGATGTTTTTCCTTGATACTCGGAGACAAGTCTCACTTCTGGGCAACACTAGGCAAATGTTACCAATACTCATTTGCACAATCTGAAGTGACTTGTATCCTTGTGAGGAATTAATGGGATCTAAACAAAGGCATCAGCTAGGTCCAGGACGGTCTTGGTCCCACAATCCTCCTGTCTCAGTCTCCTGGTGGCTAGGACCACATATGTATGCCGCCAAGCCTGGCTAATCAAATCAATACCTTTTGATTTTGAATAGGAAATTTTAAATGAAAAAATTTTCCAACCATATATTGGAGATTGTATCTCAAAAAAATACAGAATATTTCTTTCAGGAGTGTCCCTTACAGGTTCTTTAGCAATATTTGTTTATTTATTTTTTTAAAAAATATATTTTTATGTAAAATGTTAATAAGAATTTTATTTTATGGTGGTTAGAATTAAATCTTGTACCTTGTAAATCCTAAAAGTGATCCACCCCTAAGCTCTACCTTTTTGACCTCTAACACCCTTTTATCTCAGACATCTCTATTCTTTTACAACTTTGTAGTTCTTTATTAAAATATTACTTGTAATATAGAGCACTTTTACTTCAAATATTACTTCTTTTGGTCATGGGAATTTAAGGGTATACCAAATTTTTACCCATTTACAATACTGAAAAATGAAGTTTGAGACCACACTACCTTTGAAATTCCTGGGCATGGAAGAGGGTCAGTGAATGTGTGGAAGAGGCGGCATTCCAGATGTCCACACATTCCACATCTGTCCCACCACAGGCCTTCCAAAGAAGTCTTAGAATTACTTAGAAAAAACTTTTCAGCATAAAATATTGAATGCAACATTTTTGCCAGCTTAATTTACTAACTTAAGAGTATGCCATTCATGACGGTGTGTGTCAACTTCTTGGCTAATACAAAGATAGTACTTTGGTTAGTTGTAGGGAATTTTAATTACTATAATCAATATCTGTGGGTCATTCATATTCTAGCCACAAAAGATCGAGGCTAAAAGGAAGGAGGTGCATCCCATAACATTTCCATTTGCCAAAATGAGGGAATGAAGACATAGAGATGCCAGCTCCTTGACACCGCCCTTTGTGTGCATGCTTCAGGTTTAGAATTTATATCCACTGGCTCTTTGGTATCGTTTTAACAGCATTAATCTTCATTCATGTCACTCTTCAAGGCTTCAGCTTTGCTTGCTGTGTTACACATGTATGAACCTCCCTATGTGAGTATGGCTCTAGACTTTTGTCAAAGTAGCACAATCAATAATGAATTCAGGCTTTATTTTTATATGTGATCACAAAGACAGGTAGCAGGCAAAGAGCAAAGACAGGGACATGAGGATCTCTGATACCTAATTGCAAACATGTCTTATTGAGTTTAAAGAGAAGCCATAAAGCTACTAAAATCACCATGGCTATCCTTTACATTTACCCCTGAGTGCAAAATGAGGAATGAAGGTGGAGAAACGGTAGGTGGAAAAGAAATAAAACAATCGGCTTTCCTACAAACAAACAGGGTGCTCAAAAGTCTTCCATTTTTCCTGGCTGGGGAGATTTCAGCTACCTACTCTGAATCTTAAGGTATGCAGCCAACATCCACATTGCAAATTGAGAGTCAGAAATAAAATCTCCAAAGAGAAACAAGAACGTCTTTGAGAACATTGAGTGTACAGCCAGTTGACCAGCATTCACACCAAGCCCACAGTCTCCTTCATTTGGTTTGTCAGACTGTTGAAAAAATATAGAACTCATGAAAGGCACTTGAGTCTTTCTGGCTGAAGACATTGGAGGATGAAGAGGAGATTCATTATTTTTGTTTCAGTCTTAAACTACTACTAGAGCCCATTTTGGGAATCAGTGATGCATACATAACTTGGGGTAATTCTTTATGTACATTTCTCTGGTAAAAATATTTTAATGTCAATAGATATTTCATTATTATTCATTTGACCGTAAATGTCCCCTGGCCTTTTATTTCTTAAACTAACATTCTAATCCTCAATTGTTTCTATACACTCCACCCCCAATTTGTTTACCCTAGCAGAACAAACATCTCCACAAAGTGTCATGAATTGCTTTTAGTCATGTGGTCTGCAAGAGGAAATGTCATTATGGCCTTTCATCTCCAAGGCTGGAGAAGCTGCCATTTAAAGTGTAATGCAGCAGAAACTGCTGAGAGCTTCTGGCTCTCCAGACACTCATCTTTCTGGAAGTGAGTAACACTGTTTAGTGCCAACATCCATGTCAGCAAAGAAACTGGCATAGAAAGTCACCTGACTCTAAACTGTTGCCACCTAACAGCTTTGCAAAAGTGGACTACTAATAATCCAGCCCCAAGTGTCAGTCTTCAGAGGTTTTCTCTGTTCTGTGAGAAGGTATACTTCTTTGATTCCCTGGCTCAGTTCATTCCTAAATTCGCTGGTGTTCCATTCTCATGAGCAAACACAGTCTTCTAAGGCCAGAAGAGGTGCAAATGCCAGAGCCAACCAGCATGGCACTACCTCATTTGCTATCTTTGTAAAAAGCAGTTAGCCAATAATACAAAGATGACATGAGAATGCCAAAAGACCCTTCTGAAATCAAAGAGAGGCAAATTCTCCTGAACAGCAAAGCACACAATTTCTTTTAGAAAAAAAATCTCCCACTTTGGCAAAGGGAAGCAGCTGGCACCCAGACACCGAATGTTGGAAGTGATCACATCGCTGGTTTATTCTTCCCAGTGAGCTCTTAAAGATGTTTGACTTCTGAAATAGAAGCTAAATGGTTGGCACATGTGTCCAGTTCTATATGGTTCTGTTTCTTTTAGCATAGGACAGGAAGATGTTTTTGCCGATATTTAAGTCTGAGGACAGGATCTGTTGAAAAGTCTGCCAGATCCACTCTGAGATGCACAGGAAGAGGAAAAGACCAGTACAAATGAGCACAGCTCTGTGAATATCAATGGGCCATGGTTTAAAATATGCTTCATACAAAATCTGAGTTTGTGACCAAGAGAGAAGACCTCTTCCTTCCAAGGTGCAGATTATCAGCTTTGTTCATCATGGTCTATCTTATATAGAAAAGTCTGAACTGTTGGTAATAAATTTCAACTTCAACTTCTCCGTTTCTATTCCAATTTCAATAGAACTGAGGTTACCAAGACAATTCTGTAAAATGAGAAAGAAAGGAGTAAAGGCTGAAAATCATCTATAAATATATTATTACGATGCATGAGTGCATGAGAAAATGAACTAAAAGGAGACACAGGGGAACATGAAATGTGAGCTGAAAGATAGAGAGACATGAATTGAGTCAGAAATAAGATACAAGGCACATGCAGTCCCCAGAATCAGTGATAGAGGCAGTGTCTAATACAATCTCATACTTGCTGCTGTTCTCTTATCAAGCAGAAAATAAAAGTATCCGTACCACAGTCAATTTTTTTTTAATATCTAAATAAAAGTCTAAAGAAGTCTTCCTTACAGCATACTGTTCATCCCAGGAAAGGAAACAGTTGTGTGACCCATGTCCCCAGCAGAAAAGGGATGCTTGGCCACTGTGTTTTCAGAAGTCAGTAAGGTATCTGCACACAGGAAGCTCTTGTTGCTCTTGAGAAATGCAGGATGATGACCAGCCCTTTCCCCACAGAGCTTGAAAGCCTGACTCCCCATTCAGCTCTAACCAAAGAAGGGCATGGCACTAGAGTCAATGCCTCCGTACACTGCAACATCAGAACTATCAAGGCTTATCTGCATGCTTGCCATGACAGTACTGTGATCATCAGATATGTTAGAACAATCACTATAACTATATGCTTCCTTCTCCTTTGCAACCTTGAACCTGCTTTCAGCTTACAAACCCTGGAAAGCACGTCAAAGGTGGCCATCTGCAGGGGCCTAGAACCTGGGTATTAACACGTTCCTCAGCTTCCACAAGAGGAAGATCAGGTGTGTTGTTGTGAGGTAACTGTTCTTTGTAAAGACAAGGTAATGTTTACCTTAAACTACCCTCATTTGGGCTTTCAGGAGATATAATACACAGATTGCCTGTAACCATGGCAATTGGTTCAGCTCTGAGTACCCTGATTTATTCAAAGCACAGAGGCAGTATAAGAGAGAAAATACTATTACAAATAGGGACAATGCAGTTTAATTTCAGATGCCAAAACAAGATGGGTTTGGTATTATATTCCCAGCCATATGATGCAGGCCATGCTTGCTGGATTTTATCTATTATCTACTGATTCTCAAGAGTGATATTGACTTACGTCTTTTCAAGAAAAAAAAAAAAAACATGTTCTGTGTTCTCAAGACTATCTTGACGTCTTATATTGTATGCAGGAGAATTTTTTTAAAGCCAAGGATCACAAGACAATATCAGCCTACAATTTCTTCCCCCTTCCCCTTCCTCCCCTTTGCCAACTTCCATTATACTTTCATCTAGAATGTATATGTACTTGTGTTTGTGTGTGCATATATGTTTGTGTGCTACAACATGACATGTAGAGGCTAGACAGCCTTTTGGAAGTAGGTTCCCATCAACCATATGGAGTCCAGGGATTGAACGTGATTCTTTAGGCTTGAAAAGAGCACCTCTACCTGCTGTTACTACCTTGCCAACATCATCACCACCTTCTGTTCCTCCTCCTCCCCTTCATCTTCCTCCCCTCCTCCTTCTGATGTTGTCTATAGTGACCATATTCAGTTCAATTTCCCTTGGGTAAGTAAGCACTTATTAATCTTCTCCCCCAATTTAGCTTACTTATAAATGAATGGATTTGAATCACTTTTTCTCCACTTGCAGATTTTGAAGCTTCAGGAGGCTGTCGTTTGAAAACCACTTTATTTCCCTAAAGCTCTGTAGCTATGAATTAGTTAAACCACTTTGGCTTCTGGAGGTCACACATTTCACTCATCAAGAACTGTCTGAATTCATGAATGAAACACACACACACACACACACACACACACACACACACCAACTTAATTTTCATATGCCTTGACAAGCTCAATGGTTAGGCACTTCTAAAACTCCCATAACCAGCAAACACTCCCCTTTGGTATTCCTGGCTTAACACCTCCTAAATCCATATTTTACCTTTGCTTCCCTGGATCCTTCTAGGCAGTCCCCTATCTTTTGTGCCCATGATGTTTCTAGAGACTGCTTTCCTTCTTTGTACCTAAATTTCAGCCGTTACTCCCTCCTGTTCCTTCCCTGTGTGATCTGTCCTACCCTTTCTCTTAGTGGCCCTTTCTTCCTCCTCCCTCATCCCTTCCCCCATCCCTCCCCAGCCCCAGAACCTAGAAGTCATGCCTCATTCATCCTGCCCAGCCACTGACCATCCTCTTTATTGATAAATCAAAAACCAATGGGGACAGGAACCTTCAGTGTTTGGACACACAGATTCCCCATATGGGAGGCCAAAACAAAGCATTAGAAACAATTCCTAACATCTCACTCTTTCTGTCCAATTTTTTTTTTTTTTTAAATAAAGCTCTGCCCGAGAGCCTGGTCCTTTTGGCTGGGGCAGACACATAGCTGGTCTGCTCCTGTGGAGACACTGATCCTGAGCCATCCTAGAGGAGCCACTGCACTGAGAGCAGTGGACACCTAGCTGGTCTGCTCGTGTGGAGACACTTTATCCTGAGCCATCCTAGAGGAGCACTCAGAGCACCAGGATTTCAGGAACCCCAGGTGGCCTAAGTCCCAGGAGTTCTTCCACCCAGGAGCTTAGGATCACAGGAACACAGAGACATCTGGTCTCTGAGGAGTTCTGACACAAGCAAGATAACTGGAAAGAGAGACTCCAATTAGACACAGTGAGCACAGGTAACACTAGAGTCAACCAGATGGCTAGCGGCAAGTGCAAGAGCACAAGCTACAGAAACCAAAGTTACTTGGCATAATCAGAACCCAGTTCTCCCACCATAGCAAGCCCTGGATACCCCATCACACAAGAAAAACAGGATTCAGAATTAAAATCACTTCTCATGATGATGATAGAGGATTTTAATAAGGACATGAGTAACTCCCTTAAAGAAGTACAGGAGAACACAGGTAAACAGGTAGAAGCCCTTAAAGAGGAAACACAAAAATCCCTTAAAGAATTGCAAGAAAACACAACCAAACAGGTGAAGGGATTGAACAAAACCATCCAGGATCTAAAAATGGAAATAGAAACAATAAAGAAATCTCAAAAGGAGTCTACCCTGGAGATAGAAAACTTACGAAAGAGATCAGGAGTCATAGACACAAGCATCACCAACAGAATACAAGAGATAGAAGAAAGAATCTCATATGCAGAAGATTCCATGGAAAACATTGACACAACTGTCAAGAAAAAATGCAAAAAGCTCCTAACCCAGAACATCCAGAAATCCAAGACACAATGAAAAGACCAAACCTAAGGATAATAGGTATAGATGAGAGTGAAGATTCCCAACTTAAAGGACCAATAAATATCTTCAACACAATTATAGAAGAAAACGTTCCTAACCTAAAGAACAAGATGCCCATAAACATACAAGAAGCCTACAGAACACCAAACAGACTAGATCAGAAAGAAATACCTCCTGTCACATAATAATCAAAACATCAAATGCACAAAACATAGAAAAAATACTAAAACCAGTAAGGAAAAAAGGATCAAGTAACATATAAAGTCAAACCTATAAGAATTACACCAGACTTATCACCAGAGACTATAAAAGCCAGAAGATCCTGGGCAGATGTCATATAGATCCTAAAGGAATACAAATGCCAGCCCAGACTACTATACCCAACAAAATTCTCAATAACTATAGATGGAGAAACAAAGATATTCCATGACAAAACCAAATTTACACAATATCTTCCTACAAACCCAGCACTTCAAAGGATAAATGATGGAAAACACCAACACAAGGAAGGAAACTACAACCTAGAAAAAGCAAGGAAGTAATCTTCCAACAACCCCAAAAGAAGATAGCTACACAAACATATTCCACCTTAATAACAAAAATAATAGGAAGCAACAATCATTTTGACTTAATATCAATGGACTCAATTCTCCAATAAAAAGACGTAGACTATCAGACTGGATACATAAACAGGATCCCAGAATTTTGCTGCATAGAGGAAACGCACCTCAGTGACGAAGACAGACACTACCTCAGAGTAAAGGATGGAAAACAATTTTCCAAGCAAATGGTCCCAAGAAACAAACTGGAGTAGCCATTCTAATGTCAAATAAAATCGACTTTCAACCAAAAGTAATCAAAAAAGATAAGGAAGGACACTTCATACTCATCAAAGGAAAAATCTACCAAGATGAACTCTCAATTCTGAACATCTATGCTCCAAATGCAAGGGCACCCACATACATAAAAGAAATTTTACTAAAGATCAAAGCACACATAGCACCTCACACAATAATAGTGGGGGATTTTAACACCCCGCTCTCTGCAATGGACAGATCATGGAAACAGAAACTAAACAGAGACACATTGAAATTAACAGAAGTTATGAACCAAATGGACTTAACAGATATCTATAGAACATTTCATCCTAAAGCAAAAGAATATACCTTTTTCTCAGCACCTCATGGTACCTTCGCCAAAATAGACCATATAATTGGTCACAAAACAGTCCTCAAGAGATACAAAAAGATTGAAATAATCCCTTGCATCCTATCAGATCACCAGGATTAAGGGTGGTCTTTGATAAGGACAGAACCAAGGGAAACCCACATGCATGTGGAAACTGAACAATGCTCTACTCAATGATGACTTTGTCAAGGAAGAAATACAGAAAGAAATTAAAGACTTTTTAGAATTTAATGAAAATGAGGAAATATCATACCAAAACTTGTGGAACTGCATGAAAGCAGTGCTAAGAGGAAAACCCATAGCTCTAAGTGTCTACAAAAAGAAATTGGAGAGAGCACACATTAACAACTTGACAGCAACTCTGAAAGCTCTAGAACAAAAAGAAGCAAATACACTCAAGAGGAGTAGACGTCAGAAAATAATGAAACTCAGGGCTGAAATCAACCAAGTAGAATCAGAAAGAACTATACAAAATATCAACAAAACCAGGAGTTGGTTCTTTGAGAAAATCAACAAGATAGATAAACCCTTAGCCAGATTAACCAGAGGGCACAGAGACAGTATCCAAATTAATAAAATCAGATCTGAAAAGGAGATATAACAACAGAAATTGAGGAAATTCAAAAAATCATCAGATCCTACAACAAAGGCCTATACTCAACAAAACTGGAAAATTTGGATGAAATGGACAATTTCCTAGACAGATACCAGGTACCAAAGTTAAATTAGGAGCAAGTAAAACCATCTAAACAGTCCCATAACCCCTAAAGAAATAGCAGCAGTCATTAAAAGTCTCCCCACCAAAAAGACTCCAGAACCAGATTGTTTTAGAGCAGAATTCTATCAGACCTTCAAGGAAGACCTAATACCAATTCTCTTCAAACTATTACACAAAATAGAAACAGAAGGAACACTACCCAATTTCGTTCATACCTAAACCTCACAAAGACCCAACAAAGAAAGAGAACTTCAGACCAATATCCCTTATGAATATCGATGCAAAAATACTTAATGAAATTCTAGCAAACTGAATCCAAGAACACATCAAAACAGTCATCCATCATGATCAGTGGGTTTTATCCCTGGAATGCAGGCATGGTTCAATATTAGGAAATCCATCAACGTAATCCACTATATAAACAAACTCAAAGAAAAAAAACCACATGATCACCTCACTAGATGCGGAGAAAGCATTTGACAAAATTCAACATGTCTTCATGATAAAAGTTCTGGAAAGATCAGGAATTCAAGGCCTATACCTAAACATAGTAAAAGCAATATACAGCAAACCATTAGCCAACATCAAACTAAATGGAGAGAAACTTGAAGCAATATCACTAAGATCAGGGACTAGACAAGGCTGCCCACTCTCTCCCTACCTTTTCAATATAGTACTGGAAGTCCTAGCCAGAGCAATTAGACAACAAACAGAAGTCAAAGAAATACAAATAGGAAAGGAAGAAGTCAAAATATCACTATTCGCAGATGATATGATAGTATACTTAAGTTACCCCAGAACTTCCACCAGAGAACTCCTAAACCTGATAAACAACTTCAGCAAAGTGGCAGGTTATAAAACAACTCAAACAAATCAGTAGCCTTCCTCTCCTCAAAAGATAAAGAGGCTGAAAAGAAATTAGGGAAATGACACCCTTCACAATAGTCACAAATAATATAAAACACCTTGGTGTGAATCTAACCAAGCAAATGAAAGATCTGTATGACAAGAACGTCAAGTTTCTGAAGAAAGAAATAGAAGAAGATCTCAGGAAATGGAAAGACCTCCCATGCTCATGGATCGGCAGGATTAATATAGTAAAAATGGCTATCTTGCCAAAAGCAATCTACAGATTCAATGCAATTCCCATTAAAATACCAACTCAATTCTTCACAGGGTTAGAAAGAGAAATTCTCAAATTTATTTGGAATAACAAAAAACCCAGGATAGAGAAAACTGTTCTCAACAATAAAAGAACTTCTGGAGGAATCGCCATCCTGACCTCAAGCTGTACTACAGAGCAATAGTGATAAAAAACTGCATGGTACTGGTACAGAGACAGGGAGGAAGATCAGTGGAATAGAGTTGAAGACCCAGAAAGGAACCCACACACCTATGGTCATTTGATCTTTACAAAGGAGCTAAAACCATCCAGTGGAACAAGGACAGCATTTTCAAGAAATGGCACTGGTTCAGCTGGAGGACAACATGTAGAAGAATGCAAATCGATCCATTCTTATCTCCTTGTACAATGCTCAATCCAAGTGGATAAAGGACCTTCACATAAAGCCAGACACACTGAAACTAATAGAAGAGAAGGTGGGGAAGACATTTGAATACCTAGGCACAAGGGAAAAGTTCCTGAACAGAACACCAATGGCTTATGCTCTAAGATCAAGAATTGACAAATAGGACATCATAAAATTGCAAAGTTTCTGTAAGGCAAAGGACACTGTCAATAGGACAAAACGGCAACCAACAGATTGGGAAAAGATCTTTACCAATCCCACATCCGATAGAGGAGTAATATCCAATATATACAAAGAACTCAAGAAATTAGACTCTAGACAACCAAATAACCCTATTAAAAATGGGGTATCGAGCTAAACAAAGAATTCTCAACTGAGGAAACTCAAATGGCCGAGAAGCACCTGAAGACATGTTCAGCATCCTTAGTCATCAGGGAAATGCAAATAAAAACAACCCTGAGATTCCACCTCACACCAGTCAGAATGGCTAAGATCAAAAACTCAGGTGATAGTAGATTCTGGCAAGGATGTGAGAAAGAGAAACACTTCTCCATTGTTAGTGGATTGCAAGATGGTGCAACCACTCTGGAAATCAGTCTGTCGGTTCCTCAGAAAATTGGACATATCATTACCTGAGGATCCAGTATACCACTCCTGGCATATACCCAGAAGATGCTCTAACATATCACAAGGGCATATGCTCCACCATGTTCATAGCAGCTTTATTTATAATAGCCAGAAGCTGGAAAGAACCCAGATGTCCTTCAACAGAGGAATGGATACAAAAAATGTGGTACATTTACACAATGGAATATTGCTCAGCTATTAAAAACAATGAATTCGATAAATTCTTATGTAAATGGACGGAACTCGAAAATAGCATCCTGAGTGAGGTAACCTAATCACAAAAGAACACACATGGTATTCATTCACTGATTATTGGATTTTAGCCTAGAATCTTGAAATACCCAAGATTCAACTCACAGACCACATAAAGCTCATGAAGAATGAAGACCAAGTCGGGGGAGGGGGGCGGCTTCAGTCTTTCTTAGAAGGAGTAACAAAATACTCAAGGGAGCAAATATGGATAGAAAGTGCAGGACAGATACTGAAGGAGGGGCCGTCTGCAGACCATTCCACCTGGGTATCCATTCCATGTGCAGTCACCAAAGGTAGATGCTGATGTGGATGTCAGGAGGTGCATGCTGACAGGAGCCTGACATAGTTGTCTCCTTAGAGGTTCGCAAGAGTCTGACATATTCAGAGGCAGATACTCACAGCTAACCATTGAACTGATCATGGGGTTCCCAATGGAGGAGTTAGAGTGAAGATTGAAGGAGTTGAAAGGGTTTGAGATCCCACGAGGCAAGCAACAATACCAACCAACCAGAGCCCCCGAGGTCTAAACCACCAGCCTGGGAGCACTTAGGGAGGGACCCATGTCTCCAGCTATATTTGCAAGGGAGCTATAGGTGGGAGAAGAGATCCTTCGTCCCATGAAGGATGGACGTTGTGTGTGGGGGAATTGAGCGTGGGGATGTGAGGTGTGTGGGGGGGGTAGGTAGGGGCACACCCTCATAGAAGCAGGAGGAGGGGGAATGGGATAAGGGGTTCCTGGGAAGGAGGGGGAAAATGGGGTAAGGGGAGAACATCTGAAACGTAAATAAAATATCCAATAAAAAATAAATAAATGAAGCTCTTCTCTTAGATACAAATTGAGCATAACCATAACAATTATGTAAAGTACAAAGTATGTATACAATTAGCATCCATTCCATCTTATTTGTCAATTAGATAACATACTAACTAAAGAGATTATAGTTGTATACTTGAATTATGTTCTGATTTTAGCTTGCATCACCATCTGAAAATCATCCTTTCAAATCTATATAATCTCTCTCAGTGCTAAACAACTTGAGTTTATTATGAAACTATGACTTGTTTCAACCCCATTAGAGATCCAGGAATAAATTAAATATAACCTGAATATATAGGAAGCAGAACACATAGCTTCCAAAACTTAAACTAATTGTAGAGACAACTGACTACCTGAACAGCCTGTGATTTCTTATAATGTTGGAGCATCTGTCTTCAGCCTTCTGGCTCAGAACGATCTGACAGACATTGAAATGAAACAGGAATTAGTTTGCTCTGTATTGGCAGAACTAAACTGTCAACTATCCCATTTATGTGTCCTTTCCTGGACAATATTTTTTGTCTATAGACAAATAGGACAATTTTAGTCCAATTGTTACCTTGTCATAACTGGAACAACTCTATATGGAGGTTTTGATGCTCAAATTCTTCTTTGAAGAGGAATGAAGAAGCTGTCAGGAGAAGACATGTCTCATTGTCAAATGATCCTTAATAATGAAGTAACATTAAATGTCACATTTCTGTTTGTGAAGACTATCTATCCATGTAAAGTATATTTAAACAGTTTAACCTTAACTACTCTTAGTCGTTTCTATTTGATAAATTAAAAACACTTTATTATAATTAAATCAGAATCTAACATAACCATGAGTTTACTGTCTGGCCCTTAATTTATGTTACCTAATCATTCTAAACAGTTTGTAATAACAGCTATTAGAAGGACTGGGTTAAAGCCTTGTATTCTTAAATGAGTTACATAGGCATAACCACCTGTCTAAAAGTAACAATATTAATTTCAATTTTGTATCAATATACAGATTCATACCAATGAAACCTTCATTCTATATCAATATATATTTTGTAACATTGTAAGAAATTATAACTTCAATTTTGCCTCAATTATAAAGATTTCTATCAATGTAAGCTTATGACCACACAATGCTTTGTTCAAGAATAAAATTAGTAATATATCCCGTCTATTTCCTCCCTGTTCAAAATTATGACCATTTACAAATTATCTCTTAAAATTGCAACCTATCTATAATTTATAAAATAACTATAACCAGATACCCAAACCCAAGGGATCAGAATGATGACTTTCCATGGCTTCCTCCTGCTGAAGAGAAGCAATGAGAAATTCTTTAAAGAGGAGGGAGCTGTAGGAAAATTAAAAACATTGGTTAGACTTCTGAAAGCTGGCTTTAGCATCTGTTATCCAGTCTCTGTATGCTTTGAAGAATTAGGGCTTGACTGAAGTTTTGACTGGATCCATCTGAAAGGTTGGATGACGTGAAATCACCTGGAATTAGCAGCAATTCCTGAAGCCGTTCTGGAAGCAAGTCTCTGGACAGCGTCGGGAAGCAGGGGACTGAAACCCGAGGATGAATCTTGCCCAAGTTGTACATTCTGTAACATATGACTCTCACAACCAAAATTTTAGTACTATTAAGATAGTCATATGGACTGTGCAAAATGAAGATATCAGCTAAGGATAAATTTTGCTCCTTGTTTGAGCAGGTGAAAGGCAACTGTCAATTTTATGATTTTATTTGATGAACAACAAATGATAATAAATCTTTATCCATGCCATGTGAAGGACAGCATGATGAATCTTAAGGATTCTACAACCAACAAATTTATTGTCTAAATTTAGCTGAAGTTTTGTCTGGAGACATTTTTAGATCTAAGTCAGTTATTGGGCTGTTCCCATGTCAAGGAATCAGCAAATTAAGTTACCAGTCCTGTTTGGTCTTCTTGGATTTTTCTTTTCTGTCTGTAGCCAAGATCTTCAGGGGGTCTTCCCCTATCACATCTAATTCATATTGTATCACTCTGGAAGGAGCCCAAAGCCTTTTGTCCTTTCCTGTCAACAGAAATACAGAGCCTTTCTCACAAAATGTCATTTCCTTGGTCCAGTAACCAGAAATCCTTAAAGGTATAGCTTGACTTCTCTTCCAGAGTAATGTTAATATCATAAATACCACCAAACTTATAATCATTTTCATTTTGATAATTAAAACAATCTAAACAAATATTATCTATTGAGATAGTGCTCCTCCACTATCTCTTTTTATTTTTTTACACAATTCATTTTTAATAGTGAGATCAATGCCTAAGTTTCTACTGTCTGAGATAGTTTAGGCACCCTATCTCCTGCTTTTTGACCTATAATTTAAGGCCAAAAGCCTCAATTATTTATTCTTCTAAGTATAATTAAATCCTCTCTTCTATGGAGAGTAATATCTTTGTGGTTATATATGCCCTCTTTCTTTTTATGTAATTACCAAGGCCTAAGCTTCTCCTGTCTGAGATAGGTTGGCTCCCTGTCCTCCGCTAATGACCTACAATTTAAAATCAAATGCCTCAATTTCTTTGTTCTGAATATACTTAAGAATATTTAAACAATTATCATTATATTCCCTTCTATCTTTAAAAACAATTAAATCAAATTTTATATATCTCTATCCTTTATTATCTTCTTGTTCTCTGTGCCTCTGAGCAGTCAGCCTGTCTCTATGGACAGCAGGGGATTTCAGTTCTGTCTAGGAGGTCAAGCTCTTTTACCATTCCAAACCACGGACAGAAATCCCCACATGGTTAGGGAAAATCTGGAACCTGCTAAGAAGCCACTTCTCCCCAAAATCGTAATCTAACATCATGGCATGTGTGTATTCCACCTGAAAATCTCTTAAAAATTTTTAATAGTGAGTTCTTGCCTACCACATTGTATGTCATCTGTAGCGGTGAATTAGTTAAACCACTTTGGTTCCTGGAGGGTAGCGTGTGTCACCATTCGAAGAGTTCTCTGGATTTAAGAATGAAATACACACATGACAGCTTAATTTTGATATGCCTTGACAACTCAATGGCTGGTGTTATGCCCAAGGAGTGGCACTATTACAAAGTGTGGCCCTGTTGGAGTAGGTGTGTCACTGTGGGTGTGAGCTTTAAGACCTTCATCCTAGCTTCCTGGAAGCCAGTATTCTGCTAGCAGCCTTCAGATGAAGATGTAGACCTCTCAGCCTTCCTGCACCATGCCTGCCTGGATACTGCCGTGCTACTTCCTTGATGATACTGGACTGAACCTCTGAACCTGTAAGCTAGCCCCAATTAAATGTTGTCCTTATAAAAGCTGCCTTGGTCATGATGTCTGTTCATAGCAGTAAAAACCCTAACTAGAACAGCTGGGCACTTCTAAAACTCCCACAACCAGCAAACACTCCCCTTTGGTATTCCTAGCTTAACACCTCCTAAAACCATATTTTATCTTTGCTTCCCTGGGCAGCCCCCTATCTTTTGTGCCCAAGATGCTTCTGAGAAGCCCTTCTGGGGGCCATTTTCCTTCTTGTACCTACATTTCAGCCATTACTCCCTCCTGTTCCTTCCCTGTGTGATCCGTCCTACCCCTTCTCTTGGCAGCCCTTTCTTCCTCCTCTCCTTTTCCTCTATCAGAACCCTAGAAGCCCTGCATCTTTCATCCTTCCCAGCCATTGGTTATTGTCTCTTTATTGATCAATCAAAAAAAAAATTATGGACAAGGATCTTCAGTGTTTGGACACACAGTTTCCCAATTTGGGGAGCCAAAATTAAGACAAACCATTAGAACCAATTCCTAACAAAGTTCAGCCTATTTGTCATACTTCTCAACTTTTCAAACATCAGGATTTTCACATGGCAAACTGCATTTTCTTAGATGCAATGCATGTTCTTTTTTCTCTCAGACTTCATGAACTATACTGTAAATGACCAGTAGTGATGCCAGTCTTTTACTATAAATCCTAGAAACAAAACAAATCAAAACAAAAGCAGGTTAAAGGATGCTTTGCTTTCTGACTACCTGGAGAACATAGTGCAAATCAGGATAAACATTAGGGCCCTTTAAGATATGCCAGTTCTTCTATCCATGCAAAAGCATCACTATCCCAAATAATGATGCATCACTAAATTTATCAATATTCCTGTTAAACTAAAATTACAATCATAGAACATTCTTGTTAATGTTAGTCATGAAACACTTATGAGAATCAAGTGATTCTGCTCATCTGAATCCTCTAACTTTCAGGAGCTGCAAAATAAGCAGACTGGCTTGCTGAGCAGCTTGGGAGATTTTTCCTTATGACAAAATATAATTTTTCTATTTGTGCACATCTTTACCATTATTATTTTAATATCTAAATTTGTTTGTCCTAGTATCTACAGCCACAATCACAATCTGGCATAGACTTGCTTCATGAGAAGCTTTAGGATCATTATTTCAAATGAGAGGAGCTCATATCTTTGTAACTATAGGATCATAAGGCTGCTCAATCCATCCTCTGACCATCTCTATATCTTGTGACACAGACACAGGGCCATCCAGAAAACAAGAGACAAGAGAGAAAATGTATGTCATGAAGAGGTAGAATTCTACATTCCTTTGACTGGGATTAATTATTCAAAATCTTTTCATTCTGCATCTTCTACTTTCATTTTTCCTTTATCTTTTACTCGTTTAGTAGATTATAATAATACCTGATATAAGACTAATTTTAATGAGGCATGGTGGTACATATCAGGAGGACTAGGTTGTCCTTAGCTGCGTAGAGAAAATGCAAGGCCAGCCCAAATTAAATGTGACCCTGTGTCAAAAAATAGAAAGAAGGGCAGATTGGGGGCTCAGACGATAAAGAATTTGCCTTGCATCCTAAAGACTCAATTCCAATCCCTAGAACCTATTTCAAAGACTGGAGAGAGTGCTCCTGCACCCCCAGTTTTAGAGAGGCAGAGATAGGAGGATCCTTGAAGCTCAGTAGCCAGACTAGTTTGGACTTCTGGGGAGTTTGGGGCTAGTGAGATACTTAATCATAAAAACAAGGTATATGCCTGCAAATAAGTGAGATAGATTGTCCTCTGACCTCCATATCTTCTGCACACACATATGTTCTCATATTTACACACAGGATACACACAGCAAATAATATTAGATTTACTGAAAAGTTACAAAAGATACCATAGAACATATATCTGTCACTTATTCTTTCTACTATTTGAAATAGATAATAGAAAATTAACATAGCACATTTTTATAATTAATGAACAAACTTTAATTTGTTATCGTTAATTAAATCTAATTCTTTATTCAGATCCCCTGAGTATACCCTGATGTAATATTTCTGTCCTTGGATTCCATCCAGGGCTATATATTAATTACATTTAGCCATCATATCTCCTTAGACACTCTTCCTAGATTTCAGAGTTTCTTGCCCTTGACCTTGATGACTGTGACACTTTTGAAGGACACCTCTAGGTTTCATGGCAGAATGTCTCCTGATTTAAACATAACATTTCTTTATGATGATAAACTATTAAGTCTTCTAATCATAAAAGTCTTTTGGGAATCTAGATGCTTTATTCTCTAGACTCATTTTCTATAACTACCTTGATCATCATGACTGTCCACCTTTTAAAAGCATGTCTTAAAACTTCACCAATCACAACATCTGCCTTTATCCAACCTTTGTGCATACTGGTACCTCCACTTTGGGCTCCTCTCTTTGAAACTCTTCACTCCATCTCTGTCTGGATAACTCTTGATCTGAAGCTTTCTTTTTGGATCCTGAAGATCCCATCATCCTTCATTCTCCCTGGCGTCCTCTGTGCTTCTTACTTCACAGCAAACTTAGATGGAGTGTTGCTAACTAAACCTTCATGTACCCTCACCTAAGCGCATCCTTGTCTGGAGAGTGAGGACCCACATTGGTGTGGCAGAATAGCCTAGCTGTGCTTCCTCGGGCCAATCACACTTCACTGTCCACCAGTTTCAGCTCATTATACTGTCACTGCAGGATGGTGGTGAATATCAGCTACTTACTCAAACTATCATTTCAGAGTGTCAAGCAGGACCTAAGGAGGTGGCCATGGAGCAGGGCTATTGTTTTTCTTTATGCAGAGAAAAGAGGAGGAGCCCTGAGGAATTCTTCTTTTATACTTGTCCATCACTGCTGGGAAAGTTGAGTCATGACCTTTTAAATATATGAAGAGTATTGTCAAATGTGATTCTTGGGTATGTCTTTTCCCTTCTCTTTAAATAATTCAATCTAAAGTAAAGTAGTTGGGGACTTGTTAGCTCAGATTAGTGTGCAAATCGAGCAAAGATAGTGTCTTGAGAGTTGACTCCTCATCATATTGATGTATACTGCTCCACAATAGCCAAGGAGGCTCAGAATCACATGATTTTACTTCTTATCCACTGTGGGAAATATGTCTGCTATGATATATTAAAAACAAGAACATTTCCTGGTCCTTAAGATAATCACTTTCACAATGCTAAAGGTAGGCATTAAGATTGGAGTGTGTCCAGAGGTAAAGGTTAGTGGATTTGGACACCTTTAACTTGCTCTTTCTTGGAACAAATCCCAACACCTGTCTCTGAGATTTATTTCTTCCTTGGATCCAGCCTGACCCTGTTTATAGATACCAACTCACACTGCCTTATGACGATCTAGAAGTTGTTCTTCTAGTCTGTTTTATGTTGCTCTAACAAACTATCTAAAATTGGAATAATTTTAAAGAGGAAAGGTTTATTGGCTGATGGCTCTAGAGTCAGAGAAGTGCAAATAAAACATGTGGCATTGGTAAGAAATTCCTGCTGCTTCAATTCAAAGGAGAAAGCTCAAGAGTGAGTGGGCCTGTGCGAAGTGACAGCACACAATTATAACATACACTTACAGGAACAAGCACCCTGCTGGGAAAGCCTTAGGTCTTCCCAATACCCCAACCACCTATTGGGGCACTGAGCACCAACCATTCTTGAATTTAAGGAGACATGCAGGAGTCATAGAGACAAAAAGAGAGGGAGGGCAACCTGGGGAACTGCCTAAGAAAGAGTCTGGGTTTCTCTACAAGGTCACATGCAGGGCCAAGTAAAATACAGTGAATTCTGTGACTAGACACAGATATTAGTGATGTGTTTCTCGCTACCAGAAAATCTCTGCCATGTTCATACATCCCTTGGAGGTCTTTGAGGGAAGTACTAAGCCAAAGAGTAGGTTTGTGAGCTTTCTGATCAATTACCATGTTCTCAGCTACTTACTCCAAAGTCTTTCTTTTGGCAAAGCTAGCCATCGTGCCATCGTGTTTGTTATGAGGGAAATCCACAAAAACTTGCAGTGTGCATGCATAGACACTGCATAGAAGAGAGTGCAGCATAACTCTCAAACCTGGGTTTCAGTCTTAGCATAGTCACCCTCTCAATTTGTGAATGCAATCATAGATGTATTATTTTCTTACTGTACTAGTAATACCTCAGGAGTTACCATAAAACTAAATGGACAGATGAAATTTTCAGTAGATTAGAAAACAAAGTGATATTAATGTGCATTCAACACATGTTAAGTCCATGCATGACGATGACTTTTGCAAAGTGAATACAACATTTGATCATAGGTCAATAGTAAGAGAATTTGTATGAAGGCTGGAATGTTTGTCTGTCTACTACATACTAGTCCTGGAAATTTCATCACTGAAAAAAAAAATCTTATAAAGAGACATCAATTACAAGAGACAAGAACCACGTAGACAATGACTGTGTTTTGTAATAAAAGTTAATTACAAGAGACAGATAGATTCACAGGGTATTAATTATCATTATTTCAGGATGTTGAAATAAAAAAAAGCAGTTTAGGAGAGTGAAGTTTGAGAGACTGTAGAGCAGCTGCGAATTGTTGGGCCTGATGAAAGGCCTCCCACCACTGATTGCTTGAGTTGATTTCCCCAAAGGTATTTGCATAGCAACTTGGCAGTCTACAAATGGCCTAAAATTCAGAACAGTTTTTGTACAAAGTCATAATTGTACCTTTACTTAAAATACAGGTCTTGCTTTTATTTTAAGACCCATAATGTTTTTTACCTACGCTAATAATTTTTGTGCATTACAATCCCATCATTGTGAATTTAAAAGAATACAGGCAAAATGAAAACAAACAAATAAACAAACAAAGCTCAAGTAAATAACTATAGTAAGTGCTTTCTATATTGGTTGTATAAAACCAAACCTATTGATTAAAGGATTATTATAATCAGGATCAGGAGACCAAGGAAATGATTCAATTACACTTTAATCATGGGTTATGTTTTTTAATCTATCAATTACAGTTAATTCAAGGTCATGACCCACCTTCCTATGTTCAAAATCTACACAGCACTTAGTACCTCTGCAGTGTTTTCTGCACAGCACTGAGTTCATCATAAGCCCAACTTTTGCTCTAGACTGTAGCTTACACTACCCTTCACAGCATCCCCTAAGTCCCATGCCTCTGATTTTGGGACAACACACTTGATCTTTCCAGACCATACTCCATAAAATAAAGGTACTAGGCAACAAGATGTGTGGACAAGTGGCACCAAGATGCAGCCCAAGACATTTGCAGCAACATCCTTTGGCACTGGAGATGTTCACCAAAACTGAAGAATAGTGTCCAAGGAGTTAAGAGTTGCTAGGTTAAGCTCCAGTACTCCATGGCGATCGTGTATTTACTCGCTTGTTTTCAGAATGCTTTAAGATTACCCTGTTCTGCTTTTAGGCTCTCTATGCAGCCCAGGCTACCTGTGAACTCGTAATTCACTTGTCTCAGCCGCCTGAGAGCTGAACAGGCAGGCGTGCTTCATTGTGTTTGTCTCATTCCTATTCTTAGTTTTTTTTACATCTTACTATTTTAGTGGTCTGCCATATACCATTCAGATACAGTTTAAGAGATCAAAATGTCAACAAAGTTCTCAAACGTGTTGGGAATTTATTAATCATCATTTTAAATTTTGTTTTCTTTTTGTTTATATTTTGTTTTTAGATGTTTGTCCAAAAACACAGGCCTTTGTATGACATAATGAGAGGGGGGAGAGGGAAGAGGAGGAGAGTAGAAGAGAGGAGGGGAGGGGAGGGGAAGGGAGGGGAGGAGAGGAAAGGAAAAAGGAAAGGAAAGGAAGGGAAAGAAAAGAAAGGAAAGGGAAGGAAAGGGAAAGGAAAGGAAGGAAGAAAGGAAAGGGAAAGGAAAGAAAGGAAAGGAGAAGGAAAGGGGAAAGGGAAGGGAAAGGAAAGGAAGAAAGGAAAGGAAAGGAAGTAACTGCTACTCTCTTACCCTAACCTCCTGTGACAGGCTGAGATACTCTTGATGAATTTTGGTTTACTAAGTACATTGGAAGACCTCAGGTTCCTAAAGCAGTTACAGAGATTCACACGCCACCCATCCTACTCTGGAGGCTGAACTGTAAACCTACTTTATGTCCTCTGCTTTTCATGTTCTTTTCAAAGCATGTTCATTTAATGGTTGTGTGCAGCACTGGGTTTGTGGTTTCTCCACAATGCTTGTTACATAAGTAGCTGCACAGCAATATACATGCCATCTCAGATTCACCTGGAGAACTTTTCCAGTTTATATATCCTGTGCCCTAGCAGTGAGTACACAGTTGAAAATGTTGAGGGTTTATATGGGGTGGGGAGATATTTGGGTTTGTTTTATTCACTAAAAACACTTCCTTATTCCTGTTGCAATATATGGGGCAGTGGAAATCTCACCACACAGAGATTGCTCTGTAGACCCCAGGCATGGCACAGATCCACACAAAACCCACGTACTTCCCTCTGTTACAGGTCCTTGTTGAAGACCAGAAGTTGGACATGGCTAGTGTTGAATACGCACATGTGCTGTATGTCCATAGTGTTTGGTTAGCATTATCATTCCTCTCTCAAAGTTAGGGTGTAGCAGAAGGCTTCTGGGACAGCAGAATCACCACATCCATTTCCTGACTCCAGACAGTGAGGATCCTCCTCAGCCATCTCAGAGCAGCCGAGCCCCAGCTTGCACCAGATCACTGTGGAGCAGGACCAATTTTTAAATGTCTTCATCTGGTCCCTCCTACTTCATGGTTGCTCTGGGGGTGGTGAGAATCAGGATGCACTGAAAGCTGCTGAGACATCTGATTTCATTTCCTTGGCTCTGCGTGGCTTAACTCTACACCAGCCTTTCCAACTGTGCAGAAATTCATTTTTGAGAGCCGAGGCAAAAGGAGATAGACAGAGATGGTAGGCGCTTTTGCAGCTGGAGGCTTAAGACAGGGCAGAGGGAAGGTAGGGTCCCCACAGTAGTGCTGGACTGCTCTGTCAGTCACTGACTTTCCCCAGTAGTCTCAATCTGAACATCCCCTCCTACAACACAGTGACAGAGCAGGTTTTCCAGGAGGAGCTGGACTTGAAGTACCCTTCTCACTTCGGTGATATTCGCCAGGACTCACAATCAATCACCGTCCTCTCTGAATGCCTTTGGATTGTACGTGCATTGTGAAATGCTTTGTGGAATGGGGTATGTGGAGAAATCAGATATCTGGAAATCAGGTGCATGGTTAGATTCGCTACGTCCCTCCAAGCAATAGTGGAGCTCATGGGACAGATCTGGCCCCAGATAAGACCCTGATTCATATCAGTCTCCAGAGCCGCAGAAGCTATAAAAAAAGAAGTATATAATGGCCAAGTTGTGGAGTTATTTGAGCAACTCTGGCAGAGTCACTAAGTGTGTGGATTATGCAAGGTCTCCTGTGTCAGCTAAGAAGAGTGGTATTGGGGATGGTCCTTCCTCTTGGTGGACCCCAGTCAGTCTTGTCAGAGTGCCTCACCCTTACCCTCTCACTTCTCTGTGGAAAATACTTTTAAATGCGGATATAAATTACTCTCAGGAAAAAATTTAGAGAGTCCCCCTCCCAGCATTTTCATAGCAAGAAGTGAGGGGTCTAATAATATTGGAAAATTGAAAACCATTACATAATTGATAATGTTCCTTTCACCCTGAGATGCTGAGATTCGATAGAGTGTGATAGTTTCTGTTTAGACTAACACTTTCTTGGCTCAATTATCATTATCTAGTTTAAAAACGTAACAAAGACGTTTGCAGATTCATGGTGCCATTCCTCTATAGATTTAATCTCTAAGTACCTCTACTCCGTAATTAGTCAATAGGAATTATTTAGGGTTTGCTGAAGGGGTTGAGTTCCAAATAATCTACAGAAACAAGTCAGCAGCACAATTAGTCTGAGTGTTGCAAATCCTAAGCCTAGAGTTACCTACCATCCATTGCCAATAAACAACAAATGTGAGTTCTAGAACTTCGTTCTCTGTACCTTCTTACAGAAAGTCCTTTCCCACCTCAGAGAAATATTCTACAGAGTTCTGTCTTGAAACTCTTCGGGCGTTTCTGATACCAGCACAGACAGGAAACAGTGAAAGTGCTCCCTAAAAGAGTGAGTTTTCACTGAGCTTCACAGACCAATGAGAAGGAAGATTAACTCAAAAAACCTTGGAATGCCAGCCAAGCCCCTGAAACACGTCAGCTGCTATGTTTTCTCAGTAGCACCTTATCCTGAAATGACCTGATGAGAAGGCCAGTATCAGACAACATGTGACATCGAGTGTTCAATGTGAATTCTACTGGCATAGCAGTCCATTGGTTCGCTCCAGGATCTGTAACCTACTGCAAATGCTGCTAAGAAATGCATCCTTTGCTATCTGCAGCAGAGCATGGGACTGAAATTATTTCTCAGGGATGTAACTCTCAGCAGCCACAGAATTCATTTTGTATTGGAAAGCAAATGAAACAGTTCTTTTACTTAAAAATATTCTTGACATTAATTTTACTTCTATTTGATGACTATTTCACAGTTTGTTTCATTACTGGAGATACTACAGTGTCTCTATTTCATTCAGAGTTGAAACTGAATGTTTAATGAATTGACTTCTCTGTTTCTCCCAAAAAACATTAACTCAGCATGCTTCCTCAATTGACTCTCCAAATATGATATAGCACATTGATTTACAGTTGAGTATATGGTAAGGTTATGTCAGCATTTACATTATAAAGCGATGTTTCTGTAGGTTTATAACTAAGCCATAAAAAAATTCTCAATAAAACTTACAATGCCAAGTTTCTGCCTTGAAATGCAAATCTGAAGTTTTTTCATAGATGTACAACACATACTACAGATGTGCTACAATTCAATAACTACTACTTTTTTAAAAAATATATTCATTCATTATGTTGTCTTGATGCAAATGAATTAAAAGAAAGTCAAAGTTATAAGAGGAAATCAAACCAAGCTGTCATTTACTGGTGGTGACTTACATCTCAAGGTATAGTTTAGCAGATGAGAAAATTAATTTCATGACAAAAGAATTGACTGCATAGTTTTTATAGTTGAGGATTAAAGGACAGGAAGATGAATAAGGCCTCAAGGACACACACACACACACACACACACACACACACACAAGACTGCTTTTTCTAGAACTGTTCAAATACTTTCTTTCATGTCCCATGGTAAATATTTTCTGGCTCTCTTTGCAAACTTTACTGTCCTTGAAAACATTTACTACAATTCACCTCCATGGCAACAAAGAGGGCTATGCTTCTAAACATGAACTGGAGCTAGATCTAGCCAGTTATTAAGCAAACCTAATCCTATGTCATTCTAGGATTGCCTGCTCATAAAAGTGAAATCAGATTTCTGATATACAAATTGCTTCACAGATATGCAAAGCTGTTGCTTGAATTCACATCTTATCTATCTTGTATTGCATGACTACTTTAAATAATAACATGTACCTGAATAAATCCCCCTACTTATTTTTACAGATACTAGCGTTTTTTTCATTTACATGTTCATGAAACCTCCTAGCAAGTGAGAAACGAAATCATTTTCACTAATAAAAAATACTGAAAATTGGGAGTAGAAAAATTCTGAGATGAAATAAATAAGAAAGTCTAATCTTGGTAAGGAGATAGGGCAGTTGGCCTGAGAAATCACTTAGTTATCACTTAAACACAAAATTTAAATACCCCACTAGGACCCAACAAGAAAATCGGTAGCATAAAATCATGAAGCTGCATTGTTGAAGTCTGCTTTACTCACATTAAAGCACCCAGAGGTTAAGTGTTGGACGTGGTACTGGGCAGCCTCAGTCACACCCAAATTCTGACTTTGGAAACCTTGGACTGGTTTTCCAGCTTCTTTGGATGTTGGTTGGCTTCTTCACCAGGAAAGCAGGGCATGAGTTTCCTCCCTTGGGAGTTTATGAAGCTAATGGAAGGAGCATCATCCTGATGTCTGCTACATCAGAAGCAATATAGAAATAATTGCTAATATGATGTGACCAAGCTCAGAAGGAAAGTATGCAGTGAATTGTCACTCAAAAGACTCATGTGTCCTGGGCTGTTTCCCAGCAAGTGGTACTACTGAGAGGTGATTGAATAGCAAGGACATTAAGCTCATCAATGAGTCAGGCTACTGATGTTTTTATAGCTGAATGGGCTGTAATGGGATGGGTCCTAGTTGGACCCACCTTCTAACTTCCACTATATACCTATTAATAGGTCTCTATATTACCCTTACCCAATAGTAAAGAAGAGGTGGTATGCTGACTTCAAACCAATCAAACTCCTTTAGAGAAACAGACCAGTGGGAAATGCCTTTAGATAACTGTTGTAGAACAGGTCGGTAGGTCAGTCTATCCTTGAACTGCATTCCACCTGGAAACTTAAGACTGAGCCATGTGACAATTCTTAAGTACATCTCCACCTCATTGTTTCAGGAGCATGCTGAATGAGCAAGGCAAAAGAAGCAAACTTCTGCAACTTTGAGTGTAATTCCTAAGCTTGTTAACAGCATGAAGAAACAAAGTCACGGTTGCCCTACTCCACCTCTCAATTCCATTGTATGTTACAGGCATTAAAGTGTTCAGTCTCCTCCCACTCAGTGTTCTATTACTAGAAAAATAAGAAAATTATAGTTGAAGTACTTGGATCCTGTTCAAGGTTGAGGTACAGCTAGGAGACAAATTTATTCCTGGACAAGAGTTCGGATACCTCACCACATCTCTTGAAATATCAGATACTCAGCAATGCCTTGTAAAGGGAAAAGGGTACGCCAGCCTCACCAGATCTCACACTTGCTTCTCAAGTTGGGGTAGTGTTTACAATAGTAAGCTAGTGTGTGTGTGTGTGCGTGTGTGTCTGTGTGGTCTGTGTGTGTCTCTGTGTGTCTCTCTGTGTGTGTCTGTGTGTGTGTCTGTGTATCAGTGTGTATGTGTGTATGTGTGTTCACTAAATGTCAATGCATTAGCAAAGCTTCTACATTACACCCATGAAGACTATATTGGGAAAAGGTAGGGACCTAGGAATTTGACTCCTCTCTAGATAAGGAGGGACCAGCATGAGGAGTACTGTGTAGTGTTTGAACATGAAGAATGTCAGTATATACCCCAGACTTATAGAATAAGAATCTGTGCTTTAGCCAGATCTTGGGGAGTGCAATATTCCTTAAGGTTGAGGATCACTAGTAAAAAAGAAGTTCTACTAGAAGTTATAAAAATAAATTTTCTAACACTAGTTTCAACTCCAAATCAAAGTTATTTTAATGAAACTTAACCAGAAAAAAAATGACATTTTAAGGGATGAGTACAGCAATTACTAATTACCTTTGCAAATCTTGATGATTCTGTTTTATTTTATTTTGCTTAGTTTAAGAGATAGGATGTCATTATAAGCCAAGGCTTACCTCAAACTCATTCCAGTTCTCCTGCCTCAGCCTCCCCTTGAGTGGTGGGATGATAGACATGCGCAATCATACCCAGCTGTCTTAATAGTTTTGATAGTAATGACCTAGCACTGTCACAGAAAAGAAAAACTCAGGATTTTAGGCATTGCCTAACACATAAATTATAATTATTCATAAAAGTTGTTGATAGAAAACCTTAAATCTACAGGTGTTTTTTAACTTGGTATTTGTCTAAAGTGGCATTTTATTTTTCATTCTAAATGCGATATGCATTAAGATAGATGTTATATTATTTTTGAAAATTAACTTCTGATTAGGAAATGCAATCTTATTTATATAAGCAATGTGCTCATTATACCATGCTTATATTTAGTCTGTATTTTTCAGAGGCCAAGCAGACACTCATTCAATATGTGCTAAGATTATTCAGGAGTGATTCAATAGTAACTGGTAGAGACAGTCTTCCCCCATTCTGCAGCATGTAAACATCAACTGATAAAAGTTACCAATGAAAAATCCTCGAGGATTTGATACTGAGGTTGCTATGAAGACATTGAAACAAGGAATTGCATAAAGGGAGGGTCTTGTGGTTTTAAACTGATGTGTAGGGGGTTGGCCTGGAACTGCTATGTATTCAGATGCTAAGTACTGGACCCCAAGATCTGGTTGCCTCCAAAGAGGAGATCCTTAGAGATGAGGAGATCCTCATGTACACCAAGTAATGCTAGGTAATCTTGCTCCCCAAGTTAATAGGTCAACTAAGGTTAAAGTATTGTGATTGGGCAATAGAAATAGGTGGATTTTCATTTACCTGGCTAGGGGTCATAGGTAGAGATAGGGAAAAGAAGAAAGGACACAAAGAGAGGAGCAAGCCGCCAGGAGCATGTGGCCAGGAGAAACAGCAAGTAACAAGGGACATATGACTGGGATATAAGTTAGAAGAGCTCCAAAACCTGGCCAGTCTAGACTTACAGCTTGTAAATAAAATACCTAGATTGTGTGTTTTTATACGAGATAGCTGGAATTCATAATTCCTTTTACACTAGTGGTCATAGAAAGTCTTAGGAAGTAGGTATCATTGCATCAAAGACTTTCACAGATGCAAGCAGTTCAGTCTTAAGGTTATCCAAGCAAAGAGAACAAGTCAATGATAATCTAGACAACAAATATGTCCTGGTGTGGCACTGAACCAGCCATGGACTAAACATGGTAGAGTAATCAAGGGTAATATACGAAGTGAGGTCAGGGGGAATGTGACAGGCCACTTGGAAGCTTATTCACTTAGACTGAGGGCAGAGATATTGTAATAATGGGGTTTAGCTCACGTTTCAATAGCATCAGTTTGTCTGTAACTGAAGGCATGCATTCCATAAGCTGCATGGTTAAGAATGAGAAGCAAGAAAAACTATTTTGTTTTTTCTCTCCAACGCTGTCTTCTCCCACCCACAGACAAAATATTACCATATTATGGTAGATTTGTAAATCTGGAATGAACTTAATGCCTAGATAAAACAATAACCCTAGTTTCAGCATGAGACTAGGCAGGGAAAAGTGTGTCAACAACCATGTGTGTGGCCCAGACAAAGCCAGAAGTTTTATGATTCATCCTTACGAGGGGCTTAGTGTCAAGTGGCTACGAATTAGGTTCTCCAGCACCAGGCAAGTCATGATCACAGCTGGGTCATAATCTGAGTCTGGTGCCTTACATAACTCTTCAAGAGTCAGAAAACTGAAAATGTTGATCTGCATGCTAGGGTTGACATGCTGTCTGTATATAAGGCAAGCCTGCGAGGGTTGGGGGCATCACTTGGTGCTCAAAAATGGGAATCTTTCAGGTTCTTTCCCTTTATTTCCCATCATTATGTGACAGCTACTAGATACCAGGACCTGTGCAATTTTAAGTTGATTGTTTTAATCTAGTATGCAGTACAAAGTTATAATATTGATGTATTATCTAATACATACTGAAATAAAACAAACACTTTTAATTTCTTTGCTTGCTATCAATTATTCATTTCATTTAATGTTAGCTTATGTATTACTTATATCATACCATATATTAAACTATAATGTGAATTATTAATTATAATTACAGTAACAGTAACTATTTTCGTTAGTTACTTTTATACTTCTAAGACCACATATCTGACATAAACACCTTAAGGAAGGAAGGTGATTTCTATTTATGATTTGGGATGGTGCATTCCATCTTCATGGGGAAGACAGGTGTAGTTCAATGAACCAGGCTCATGTGGCTGGGACGGATTCATACTTAAGGGTGCCAACTTGCAGCTGGTTACAGCACAGTTGCAGATGGGAAGCAGAGAGATATAATGCAAGTGAGAAGGGCCTAGAGCCCAGAAGGTTCTCAGTGATAGACATATGACCATGTCTAAACGATTCCTCAGTTTCCTAAAACAGCATCATAGACTAGGACATGATATTCAAACATACAAACCATAGGGCCATTTCACTTTCAAACCATACCATTCCAACTTGGCTCCCACAGGCTCATGGTGCTCTCATAATGCAATGTGCATCCAGTCCAACTTTACATTCACCAGAGTTTCACAGCTCCAGTACCACATAAAAGTCCAAATCCCAAGACCTTTTTGGAGACTCAAGAAAATTTCTTCACTGTAAGCCCCTGCAAATGACAAAAACAAGTTACATGCTTCCATATGTAAAAGAAGAGAGGAAATATTCCTTCCCAAAGGGGGAGAATAAGAAATATGTAAAGGAAAGACCAGGGCAAGATCACTGCCAGCTGAGCAAACACAGAACTCCATAGTTCTGTGTCCATTATCTTGGGCTTCTGGTGGCATTGTCTGTCTATCAGTGGGTGTTGGTGGCCCCACCTCTCTGGTCCTACTGTTTATAACAAAGACATTGTCACTCTGGGTCTGACTCCATTGTGTTGCAGCTATCTTCCATACAGAATGGAGTTATGGATTCATGGAAACTTGTTCCTAGGCTTCAGAGAAAAAAAACTAAAATAAAGAAAAGAAACGTGACAGAATTAACCATTGTGTAACAGAGTAGGACACCAAGAAAAGAGGCTCTGAGTGATACAATAGCACAAAATCCTGGGTTTCTCTTTAATGGTGCCAGTCTCAAAATATATCATTTTGTCTGCATCTGTCTTTGCCTGCAACTTTAAATTCGCTCACAATCCTTTCCTTACCAAATTTTACATGTCTACATGTCTTGCTCAGAATTATCTCTGTAAGCTTTGAAAAAAAATAGTGAACAGGCTATATGTTACAGGCTGAATACTGTGATATATTGAAATTTTCTCCATCATACACACTAGCCCATTGTTATGGAATTGAGCCTTGCTCAAATTTTTAGCATAAGGGAAGAACATAACCCGAGTCTCTGGCAGACTCTAACAGGATTGGCCTTTAGATCAGTTTCCAATGAACTATGCACTTTTCTCTGAAAGCTCATGGAGAGAGTCTTCACTGCCTACATTCACATCAGAAGTCTCTGGAGTTCCCACCAGAATGATCCAAGAGTCTGTTTCCAGCAGTTTAAGGCTTCAGTAGCCCTTAACTCCAAACCCGCACATTCCTCTCACCATCCATTCCCAATAGCAGTGAACATTTTATTATGTTCATCCCAGAAATGGCCCCAGAAGGAGGAGAGGGAAAGGGAGAAAGAGAGAACATAGGAATCACACTCTAGGCCTTCTTAACTCCCTGATTCCTAAGGAACATCTCTTAAGGAAGGGATATACAAAGTTAATACCCATTTTTAATTTTGGGATTATATTAAAGCTTAAGAGTCCTGAAAGTTAAGGCAAAGGAAAGAAATTCCTTCAAGTATGGGAAAGAGTCAACTTGGACTTCTCTCATCTCCTTTATGTCTGTCTGATTAAGATGGATCAGACTTTGTCTGGGAGTGAGTGGTAGGTGATCAAACTTTCCAGGTACCATTCACTAAGTTTATCTTGCGATGTGCCAAAATAGCATGGAGCTTCTCGGATAATTTCAGCCTTCAGAAATCTTCTTCGAACAAAACTGTAAGGTAAAAGAAATCACTTTGGTTCCTTTCTCAAGTTCTCCTGCAGTCTCTTGAGCCAAAATGAATTATCTGCCATCCAACTCTTTAGAGAACAACTTCTTTGTTATCAGTTCAATGGTTTTAACTGTGGATGACCACAAAAGAAATCATGATCGGCCTTAAGAAATAGACTTAGATGACCTTGTGGCCTAGGACTGAGCTCTTAGCCCTAACTGCAGTATAGCCAGCCTTCTCATCTTCTTCCTTTGAAGCTCAGAGAAATTCATTTGTGACTTTGGAAAAGGAAAAGAAATCTAAGATTCTTCTCAAGGTTATGGTGCTTTGACTTAGCCATATAATTGTTCTCTCAGTTAAATTCTGTTTAAAGAGCCACAAAACTCTACCTTTACTTACAGTAACTAGTTCACAGACAGTTGCCTTGGCTTTCACTGAAGCCTTAAAGAAGTCGTCAATATCCTTAATTAATAAGTTAAAACATGCAAAGCTATTCATCTGCTCTAGTTATGAAAGAAAATCAGCAATAATTACAATGTTAGAAAGACTCTAGAAATGTGTAATGTACTTGGAACCAAATGTAAGCCCTTAAAAACATGGTTAATTTTCTTCTGACTACATGATTAAAATTCAGGAAAAGTCAACTAAGAAGAGAGAAATGATTTTCTTTCTGGCTAGTGCTGGAAGTAGACAAATAAAAACCCTACAAGTCCCCTTACAGTCCATGCTTGAGCACTGAGCAGATCCTGGGCTTCAGCTCTGCACCCAATCTCACAAAACCCAGAGGAGGTGGGGCTCCCAGTAGCTCTAACCCCAGCAGTACCTTAGGTAAGGAGACAGCAACACCTGCCCCAAACAGGGAGTAACTTGGATGCAGTAGGACCCAGGAATTCATACCTGGCCCCAGGCACTGGTTCCTTCTAGTTTCCACTCAAGCACTGAGCAGATCTTGGGCCTCAGCTCTAACCCCAGCAGCAACACCTACCCCAAACAGTTCTGACACAACCAAGATAATAGGAAAGACAGGCTCCAGTCAGAGATAGCACAGGTATCGCTAAGGAGACAAAAGGCAAGCACAAGAGCATAAGCATCCCAGGTTACTTGGCATCATCAGAACCTAGTTCTCCCACATTAGAAAGTCCTGAATTCCCTATATCACCAGGAAAACAAGATTCAGATTTAAAATTACTTCTAATGATGATAATAGAGGACTTTAAGAAGGACATAAATAACACTCTCAAAGAATTTGAGAACACAAGTAAACAGGTAGAAGCCCTTAAAGAGGAAACACAAAAATCCTTAAAGAATTGAAAGAAAACACAACCAAACAGGTGAAGTAATTGAACAAAACCTTGCAGGACATGAAATGGAAGTAGAAACAATAAAGAAATCACAATGGGAGACTACCCTGGAGATAGAAAAACTAGGAAAGAAATCAGGAGTCATAACACAAGCATCACCAACAGAATACAAGAAGAGATAGAAGAAATAACCTCAGGTGCAGAAGATACCAAGAAAATATTGACACAACTGTCAAAGAAAACACAAAATGCAAAAAGTTCTTAACCCAATACATCCAGGAAATCCAGGAAACAATGAGAAGACCAAACCTAAGGATAATAGATATAGATGAGAGTGAAGATTCCCAACTTAAAGGGCCAATAAATATCTTCAACACAATTATAGAAGAATACGTCCCTAACCTAAAGAACAAGATGCCCATAAACATACAAGAAGACTACAGAACTCCAAATAGATTAGACTAGAAAAGAAATACCTCCTGTCACATAATAATCAAAACACCAAATGCACAAAACAAAGAAAGAATATTAAAAGCAGTAAAGGAAAAAGGCCAAGTAATATATAAAGGCAGACCTATCAGAATTACACTAGCCTTCTCACCAGATACTGTGAAAGCCAGAAGATCCGGGCAGATGTCATACAGACCCTAAGAGAACACAAATGCCAGCCCAGGATACTCCACCCAGCAAAACTCTCAATTACCATAGATGGAGAAACCAAGCTATTCCATGACAAAACCAAATTTACAAAATATCTTTCAACAAACCCAGCATTACAAAGGATAATAGAAGGAAAGCTCCAATACAAGGATGGAAATTATATCCTAGAAAAAGTAAGAAAGTAATCCTCTTCCAACAATTCCAAAAAAGATAGCCATACAAACAATGCCACTGATAATAACAAAAATAACAGAAACAACAATCTCCTCTCCTTAATATCTCTTAGCATCAATGGACTCAATTCCCCCAATAAAAAGACATAGATTAATGGACTGGATACTAATACTACATAAACAGGACCCAGTGTTTTGCTGCATACAAGAAACCCACCTCAGTGACAAAGACAGACACTACCTTAGAGTAAAAGGCTGGAAAACAATTTTTTAAGCAAATGGTCCTAAGAAACAAGCTGGAGTAGCCATTCTAATATTGAATAAAATTGACTTTCAACTTAAATGGAAAAGTCAACCAACATGAACTCTCAATTCTGAACATCTATGGGCCAAATGAAAGAGCACCCACTTTCATAAAAGAAACCTTATTAAAGCTCAGAGCAAACATGTACCTCACACAATAATAATGGGAGACTTCAACACCCCACTGTCACAATGGACAGATCATGAAAACAGAAACTAAACAGATACAGTGAAACTAACAGAAGTTATGAACCAAATTGGATTTAACAGATTATCTATAGAACATTTCATCAATATATATATAATATATATATATATATATAATAGAATGAAAAAGGCCTCAACAGATAAAAGAAAATTGAAATAATCCCATGCATCCTATCAGATTACCATGGAAAAAGACTATTCTTCAATAATAAGAAAAACAATGGAAAGCCCACATACCTGTGGGAATGAACAATGCTCTACTCAATGATAACTTGGTCAGGGAAGAAATAAAGAAAGAAATTAAAGACTTTTTAGAATTTAATGAAAATGAAGGCACATCATACCAAAACTTATGGGACACAATGAAAACAGTGCTAAGAGGAAAGTTCATAGCTCTAAGTTCTTACAAAAAGAGACTGGAGAGAGCATACACTAGCAGCTTGACAACACACCTGAAAGATCTAGAACAAAAAGAAGCAAACACACCAAAGGGGAGTAGATGGTAGGAAATAATCAAACTCAGGGGTGTAATCAACCAAGTAGAAACAAAAAGAACTATACAAAGAATCAATAAAACCAGGAGCTGGTTCTTTGAGAAAATCAACAAGATAGATAAACCCTTAGCCAGACTAATCAGAGGACAGAGAGACAGTATCCAAATTAATAAAATCAGAACTGAAAAGGGTGACATAACAACAAAACTGAGGAAATTTTAAAAAAATCATCAGATCCTACTACAAAAGCCTATACTCAACAAAATTGGAAAACTGGATGAAATGGACAATTTTCTAGACAAATACCAGTTAACAATGTTAAATCAGGAGCAGATAAACCATCTAAACAGTCCCATAACCCCTAAAGAAATAGTAACAGTCATTAAAAGTCTCTCCAGCAAAAAACGTCCGGGACCAGATGGTTTTAGTGCCAAGTTCTATCAGACCTTCAAATAAGACTTAATACTAATTCTCTATAAACTGTTCCACAAAAGAGAAAAGGAAGGAACACTACCCAATTCGTTCTATGAAGCTACAATTACACTCATTCCTAAACCACACAAAGACCCAACAAAGAAAGAGAACTTCAGACCAATATCCCTTATGAATATCATGCAAAAACACACAATAAAATTCTAGCAAACTGAATCCAAGAACACATCAAAACAATCATCCATCATGATCAAGTGGGCTTTATCCCAGGAATACAGGGATGGTTCAATATTAGGAAATCCATCAGTGTAATCCACTATATAAACATATTCAAAGAAAAAAAACCACATGATCATGTTACCAGATGCTGAGAAAGCATTTGACAAAATTCAACACCCCTTCATGAAAAAGTCTTGGAAAGATCAGGAATCCAAGGCCCATACCTAAACATAGTAAAAGCAATATACAGCAAACCATTAGCAACATCAAACTAAATGGAGAAAAACTTAAAGCAATTCCACTAAAATCAGGGACTAGACAAAGCTGTCCACTCTCTCCCTACCTAGTAAATATAGTACTGGAAATCCTAGCCAGAGCAATGAGAAAACAAAAGGAGGTCAATGGGATAAAAATTGGAAAGGAAAAGTCAAAATTTCACTATTTGCAGATGATATGATAGAATACTTAAGTGACCCCAAAACTTCCACCAGAGAACTCCTAAACCTGATAACTTTAGCAAAGTGGCTGGATATAAAATTAACTCAAACAAATCAGTAGCCTTCCTCTACACAAAGGATAAACTGGCTGAGAAAGAAATTATGGAAATGACACCCTTCACAATAGTCACAAATAATATAAAATACCTTACTGTGAATCTAACCAAGCAAGTAAAAGATCTATATGACAAATCTTCAAATCCCAGAAGAAAGAATTCGAAGCAGATCTCAGAAATGGAAAAATCTCCCATCCTCATGGATTGGAAGGATTACTATAGTAAAAATGACTATCTTGCCTAGAGCAATCTACAGATTTATTCCCCATCAAAACTCCCACTCAGTTCTTCACAGAGATAGAAAGAGCAATTCTCAAGTTCATTTGGAATAACAAAAAACCAGGATATCGAAAACTATCTCAACATTAAAAAAAATTCTAAGGGAATCACCATCCCTGACTTCAAGCTGTACTATTATCAATAATGATAAAAAACTGCATGATATTGGAACAGAGACAGGCAGGAGGATCAATGGAATAGAATGTAAGACTCAGAAATGAACTCCCATACCTATTGATCCCATACTTACTTGCTCTTTGACAAAGGAGCTAAAACCATCCAGTGAAAAAAGACAAATTGTCAACAAGTGGTGCTGGTTCAACTGGAGGTCAGCATGTAGAAGAATGCAAATTGATCCATGCTTATCTCCTTGTACAAAGCTCAAGTCCAAGTGAATCAAGGACCTCCACAAAAAACCAGCTACACTGAAACTAATAGAAGAGAAAATGGGGAAAAGCCTCAAACGCATGGGCACAGTGGAAAAATTCCTGAACAGAACACCAATGGCTTATGCTCTAAGATCAAGAATTGACGGGACCTCATAAAACTGCAAAGCTTCTTTAAAGAAAAGGACACTGTCAATAGGACAAAGTGGCAACCAACAGATTGGGAAAAGATCTTTACCAATCCTACATCTGATAGGGGGCAAACATACAAGATATACAAAGAACTGAAGAAATTAGACTCTAGACAATCAAATAACCGGATTAAAAAATGGGGTACAGAGCTAAACAAAGAATTCTCAGCTGAGGAAATTCAAAGGCCAAGAAGCACCTAAAGAAATGTTCAACATCATTAGTCATAAGGGAAATGCAAATCAAAACAACCCACCTGACACCAGTCAGAATGGCTAAGATGAAAAACAGCAGATGCTGGTGAGAATATGGAGAAAGAGGAACATTCCTCCATTGTTGGTGGGATTGTAAGCTGGTACAACCACTATGGAAAGCAGTCTGGCAGTTCTTCAGAAAATTGAACATAATATTACCTGAGGACCCAGCTATACAACTCCTGGGCATATACCAAAAGATGTTCCAACATACAACAGGGACACCTGCTCCACTAAGTTCATAGCAGCCTTATTTATAATAGCCAGAAGCTGGAAAGGATCCAGAGGTCCTTCAACAGAGGAATGGATACAGAAAATGTGGTACATTTATACAATGGAGTATTACTCAGCTATTAAAAACAATGAGTTCATGAAATTCTTAGGCAAATGGATGGAACTGTAAAATATCATCCTGAGTGAGGTAACCCAATCACAAAAGAACACATATGGTATGCGCTCACTGATAAGTGGATATTAGCTCAAAAGCTCACAATACCTAAGATACAAGCATAGACTACGTGAAGCTCAAGAAGACGAAGGAAAACCAAAGTGTGTGTGCTTTGGTCCTTCTTAGAAGGAGTATCAAAATACTCAACCAGAACTCCCAAGGTCTAAACCTCCAGCCTGAGAACACAAAAAGAGGGACTCATGGCTCCACCTGTATAGGTAGTTGAGGATGGCCTTGTCAGGCATCAGTGGAAGAGGAGGGCATTGGTCCCTGACAGGTTGGATCCCTAGTGTTGGGGAATTGGAGAGCAAGGAGGCAGGATTGGGTGGATGGTGAGAGCACACCCTCATAGAAGTAGGAGGAGGCAGGAGGGATAAGGGGTTTGGGGAAATGGAAAAGGGGATAACATTGAAAGGTAAATAAATAAAATATCCAATAAAAAAAAAACAGATAATGAGTCTGGCAATTGTAGTCGAGTGGTCGAGACTTTTTGTCAACAATTTATTAGGGGATTTTGCATAGTCCTCAAGGACAAAGTATTGTGGAAGAGCCCATGGAACTTTAAAAAGATTGGTGAGAATACTGTTGTTGAGACAAAGAATGATGCCAACCTGTGAGCTTGCTGAGTGCCCTGACAAGGGTGACTGGGGAGCTGTATTGTTCCTGACCCACCTTTGCTTGACTATATCCTAGATGGGACAAGCTGCCTTGACTCAATTTTTAGACCTTGTGGGATAGAAAATCAAAAAGAGAAATTATAATGTCTCTTGTATTCTTCTTAAAGGTGACCAGCTATTAGGACTCAATCATGTACTGGTCTAGAAATCAATCCAATATTGGAAATAACAGTCAACGTTTGGAAGACTGGATCTGGACTTGTGAGAGACATATTTGGAAGTTAGCTGTAGCTCACTATGATGTTACAATAGCAAGAGATAAAGTTGAGACAGGATCTGGATTTCAAGCAAGGGTTAGTGCATGTTTTAAGGCTTTTTAATTGTCAAGCTAAAATTGGTTTTGTCTCTTCTACAGTATTTATAGTAAGTTGCATTGACTGTATACTTTCCAGTTGTGTTAGTGTGTTGAAACCTGGCATCTCTGTTATGAGGGTCTATCAACTAGCTTTCGTCTTACTGCCCTGGGCATTAGAAAACCTTGATTCACTGAAAAAAGCTTGAAAGTGCTGAAAGAAGTGAGTTAGACTTTAAGCAAAAGCAAGAGGTTAGCGGGCTTGATTATTGCTGGTATAACAGCTTTAAATTCATTAATTGCTAGTACCACTGCTTTTGCAGTGTATTGACACAAGGAGTTAAGACAACTATTTTTGTTAACCAGCTAGTAAAAAAAGTTACTAATGTATTGAGTATACAAAAGGATTTATATAGGTATCTGGAACAATGGATGATGCTCTATAACCCATTCAAATTATGTGAAGGCTGTTCAGGGTTCAAGAGTTAGGAGCCATCCCAAGTGTCATGACAAATATCATTGGAGTAGTGTTACTTTTGAAATTCACAATGATTGTCATTATAATTAGAAAAAAGTTTAAAGACACCTGTAGGATATTTGGCCATAATCCTAACAGCTCTCTGGGTGTGTTAACTTTGCATAGTGAAATTATGAATTTAAAGAATGCTGGTCTGTTGAGCTTTGATGCTGCAGATAATGCAAATAAAATTACCCATGGCCTGAGGTCAGTATTTCTACTTTGGTCAAACTTTAAGAATGGCTTATATAGTTTGATCATGCTAGCCCTTTTTGTCCTGAGAATACTTTTTATTCCTGCCCATTGTGTTAAAACTTGTCTCTAACTACATCAATAGGTTGGCAGCCAAAGTACATGACTTGAATCTGAAAATGGACTAACAGACAGAGTTATTAAATTAACAGGCTGGCAAGTCAAGGACAGGTGAGACTCTACACAGAGCCTTACCAAACTAAGACAGAAGTGCATAGCTTTTGATAATGCGTATTCCATGATCGGTAAGGAAGACATTCTTGTCAGAATGAGCTAAGACAAGCTCAGTCTTGTTAACGAAATAAAAAAAGGGGGAGAGGTGGAGAGCCTTTGGGGCTGCTTGGCAAGAATCTGACATTTGCCAAGGACAAGGAAATGGGCTGCTTGGCAGGAATATGACACTGTCCAAGGACAAGAAAGTAGGCTTCAAGCAGGAATCTGACATTAGGCTAGAACAAAGAAGTAATTTCAGGTAGGAATATAAATCTTCGGCTATAACAAAGAAGGAATCTCAGGCAGGAATCTAAATATTAGGCTAGAACAAAGAAGTAATTTCAGACAGGAATCTAAATTTTAGGCTAGATCAAGGAAGTAGGCTTTCAGACAAGAAAATGACCTTGGGCTAGGACAGGGAAGTAGGCTCAGATACTTTGGTCATCCGATAAGCCTTTAGAAACAGTAGTCACGGAGAGTTCACGTAATTGGGATTAATGCCTTGCTTTTTCTTTGACTATTTGTGTTTATTGTCTTGCTTGTTCCTTCACTATTTGCATATATTGTATTGCTAGACCGTCAACCTAGAACTGACTTTTATACATGCATGTAATCAAAATGGTATAAAAACATAAAGGAAGAGGGATATAGAATAAGGGCTTCTAGGGAGGGGATATGGGGAAAGGGATGACATCTGTATTGTAAATAAAATATCCAATTAAAGAAAAAGATTTTAAAAAAAACCTACAAATCTTGCAAGAAAAGCCAGGAGCCACTTTTAACCTTGTTGTAGCAATATTACCTTTATATGTCTTGAGCTAAAGAATTATCTTTTGGAAATCTACTTCAGGACCTGAGTATCTAAATTACTACAAACAAAATATCCTGGTGGTTTTGAAGCAGAGTCAATCTTGTAAAGGCTATCTAAACAATGAGTCTTAATATAATTATAGACTTCTCTTGACCAAACTAAAACAAAACATGCAAAAATTTTTATACTTCCACTTAGTATTTCTTTAAAAACATCCTTGCAATATTTCATAACTCTAGATGTACTAAATCTATTGTAAGCTTGATAAATAATACCCTCATTAAAATCAGCATTAGACAAAGCAGGAAAAGTTTATCATCATAATTAAGGACTTACTATTAGGCACGAAATTTACCCAAACAAGACGATTATAATAACTACAGATTCTTGCACATTATAAACACTTGCCAAGATATCTTTAAAGATGTATTGTCTTATCTATAATGCTGACTCTTATAATTGGAAGAATAATGTCCCATTTAGCAAGACCATATACATTCCTAATATTCCACAATGTTTTATTTTCCGAGAAAGATCATAAGAGGAGACCAGGTACTGAGAATTGAGAGGTTGGCATTCACCTCTTTATTTATATAACACAGTGATACTCTCTCTCCATGTCTTCTCAATAAGGTAATTCTAAGACTCAAGTTATATATCATTTATAATCTATCCCAGTATTTCAGTGTAACTATGGCCACAACTTTGTTTTCTTATTGGGGTAGCAAGGGAGCCATGTTTGTTCCTTAGCAGCTCTCATAGCCTGCATTTTAGCCTTCACAGAGTGCTTTCTTGAGAGGTAGAAGAGACAAGTGCTTGAAAAGAGTTAACGACCTCTTTGTCTTCTTGGTGAATGAACCATGTGATCTTACTGTCCATCACTGTGTCTGTTCATTGCTCTTTCTCACTGAACAATTTAGAAGTACTCTCATTTAAGGCTGGATCTCTAGACTCATGACATTTGATGGAATCTTGGATGGTTGTTTACTTAGAGCTTTTTGAACTTTGAGTAAACAGAAACTGATATTTCTAAATTTTTATTTTATTTTTAATTGTGTGTGTACTTGGATAAGTACATGTGAGTGCAGGTGTCCTCAAAGTCAAGAATGTTTAATCCCTAGAGCTGGAGTTATAGGTAGTTGTAATCCACTCCATATATGTGCTAGGAACTGGAGTGGGGCCCTTTGCAAGAGGCTTGGCTGTGACTCCAGTCAGAGAGAAGCCATATTGAAATATTTAAAAAAGAAAACAATGGACAATGGTGAGGTGATGTCAATGGTGAGGTGGCATCATGCCTTTGCTCTGATTGGCTAAAATGTTTCTTTTCTCTGTTCATCTATATGGAATCCCCATGTAACTGCAAAACCAGAAACACTTTATTATGAGAATGTGTGTAAAGTTAGACACAAGGTTATCCTCTGGAAATCCATGGTTTCATCTGGATAATTTGGAATGAAATGAGGGTAGTCAATTTCATGCTCGAAACTTCTGACCTAAGTTGAACTTATATTTAGTAATCTATCCTTTCTACACTAGAAGATAGGCTTTTGTGGAAATACATATTTTGTTTTCCTTGTGGGGAGGGAGCTTTGGATCAGTCCTCCAAAGGAAAGGGGTTGCTAAGGCAGGAAGGCAGAAATGAGAGACTAAGAAAGCTATGTTGGATCCCAGGAACCTAAAATTTATGGTGATCTATTTTGCTTCACATGACGATCATGTCTTTTAATACTTATAAAGGTTTGAGTGGTCTTGTGCTTGAGTTTAAATAGTCAGTTGTGAATCTATAGTTTTGTAATAATCATAATATTATACCTCAAGCAGACTATTCATCAGACCAAAAATATAAAAGACCACGCCTAGCCAATTTAATGAGTAAACAAGTCACAAACATAAATGTTTTATGAGTGAATCATATAGAGAGAAAAAAAATTTAGTCTCCACTCTGCATAGGTTTGTTTTGGTTTACCACAAGGTTTTTGAATTTTCTATGTTAGCATAGGTAAAGAAAAATAGATTTGGGTGCTTTCCATCAAAGAAGATTCTTATTCAATTTGATGTATTTTAAGCTAAATCTAGGATACATACAACTGTTTCTAAGAGTGAGAAAAAGACATCATGAAGTCACCATATAATCTGGCTTTTATTTTCTTTGGCTTGAGTGGTTATTGGATACCTTATCTTCATTACATATTACCATAAGAACATTGTCTTTAGATGTCAGATAGGGAAAGTTATTAAAAGTCCAATGGTAAGTCTATCCTGAAAGGTTCTGCAGACAATTAAAACTGGAGATAAAGAGTGGAGAAGGTCTTTGGAGATTTGAGAACATTTCATTACACTTTGTAGCATAGCCATAGCTACCCACTATAAACCTTCTTCAGAGCGGCACCCATCTGGCCTTTATAGACAGGCACTAAACTCCCCAAAGCAGTGTCATCCATCTGTCTTTTATGAATGTATGATGTACTTGGTTCAACTCAACTGATAACATCTGTCTCTTAGATAAACCAAAGATAATCTATAAAGATATCTCTCCATATCCATATCCCTATGAATTAAATAATGGTTGATCTAGATGCTATGGATAACTGATGCAGTATTATTCTATTATCCACACACCAGCACCATCATCCAAGATCATGTGAATATGTTCTATTCATTTAATGAATGTTTCAGAAGTCTAATATGACTTAAAATTGTTTGCCTTGTGTATGAATGTGTAAATGTATTCTTTATGATGTCTTTCACCTATTCAATGGAGGCTCAAATGTTTCCAGCAAACAGCCTTTAATTAAATCTTGAAGAAAGAAGAGGTTAATCTTTCAATTTCTTAATTTTCACCAGATTTTACTACAAAAAACAAGCACTGTTGAAGAATCTGTTTGGTATGTGACATTGAGATCTCCTTCATCAACTTATAGGTTACACACAGAGTCAAGAATCTAAATCTATTTAATTTATATGTCTGCACACTCGAACAGTTTATCAAAGAACATGCTAATTTCCAGAGCAAGAAGCAATAGTCAAATTAAATATTCAAGACATTGAATGAACTGAGCACTTCAAAAATTATAAAGTAAGCACACAAGAATGAATTCTTATCACACCAATAGTTTAACTGTAGGACATCACAGCTCTCTTAGATAAAATACACAGTGCTTACCATGCTAACTGTACCAAACAACGACTGCACTTACGGAGCTCTTGCCATGTTATGCAAGATTAGTCATTGTTAGGGCACTAAATGGACTCTTGTGTTACCTCCTTGGATCAGCACTCAACTCTACTTTCCTTACTTCCTAACCTCTACTAAAAGTAGACTTGTACTCAAAAGCCAAGAATTTCACCACATCAAACACACTAGTCCCTGGAGAGATGGCTCAGTGGGATAAGAGTGTTTGATTTTTGAGCATTAGGACCAGAGTTCATATCCCCATTACACATGTAAAAACAAAATTCAGAAACCGCTATGCATGCCTGCAACTGCAATAATGGAGTAACCTGTAACTGGAATAGTGGAGTTCAGAGACAAACATATCCTCAAAGCTAACTGGCCAATCAGCCTAGCTGAAACAACGAGCTCCCAGTTTAGAGAAAGATCCTGTCTCAGGGCAATAAGGTAGAGTGATATAGAAAGACACCTGACATCCTACACATACATAAGCAGGTGTGCCTCATGCATGTGCTACACACACACTACACACACACACACACACACACATACACAACATGAAGAGAGAGAGTAGAGAGAGAGGAGAGAGAAGGAGACAGAGAGAGAAGAGAGAGAGAGAGAGAGAGAGAGAGAGAGAGAGAGACATGCATAAGATTATTAAACAACAAGATCTTTTGGACAACAATATAATCACACTTGCCAACTAACCAATTAGAGTTGCTTTGCACACATCAGTGTGAACACTTTGTGTGCTGTGTATCCTCTAGAGTGGAAAGAAAACCAAGATGTACATTGCTTACAAAAAAAAAACCCTGAACTGCTCTTATACTGTGTTCTTAGACAATTACCTTTGCCCACTTTCTAGAATTACTAATCTCTTCCCAGGCATTTATTTTATTTAAAAAAAAATGTGTCCTGTTGGCTAGATTGCAGTAAGCTCAGCTCTTGGGACATAGAAGCAAGAGGATTATGAATTTGATATCAACCAGAGCCCCATAGCAAGACCCTGTCTCAAAAGAAAAAGAAACACTTCATTGTCTGTTTCTTATTTTCTACTGTAAGAAGTAGGTAATTTCTTCTACAGGAAAAGATTCTTTAACCAAAGTGACAGAACAGAAGGATTTCTATATGTTACAGTTATCCTTCTGGTTACCACTCACCTGTGTGTCAACCATATCCAGCACATAGAAAATCAGATGAAGGAGGAGGACATCCTTTGGCCCCTCTGCCATTTGTCATTATCTAACAATCTTTTTTTTTGTTAGTTTCATTTGAAGAAACTATACTTTTTTTGTTTTGTTTTGTTTCCTTTACAAGCACTGGAAAGGTAGGCAGAAAATTATTTCCAAATACATTAGCTATTTCCAACTTAGTCCATTAATGGAAGTGTCTAGGAGGCATTAGTGGTGCCCTACAAATTAAATATATAAACACACACACACACACACACACACACAACTGATTTATGTTTCAGAAACAAAGTCTCCCTCTGTACAAATAAAAATACTTTCCAAGTGCAAAGCAAATAGTAAAAAGGGGTCTTCAAGGGGTTGGAGAGATATCTCAATGATTAACAGCATTGTCTGGTGTTAAAGCAGACCTGGTTTAATCCCTAGAGCCCACATGGTGACTCACAATCTGTAAATCCAAACCCAGGGGAATCCAAGTCTTCTGATCTCTGCGGGTGTTGAATACACATGCAGGTAAGCATTTATACACATAAAATAAAAATCAGTAAAATCCAAGAAAAAATTTAAATACAGTAAACGGCCCTCTCTAGAAGGCTAATCATTCAGACAACCTATGACTTCCCAACCAGCCCACAAATGTCTCTATCATTTGGGGGAAATGAAATAAAAGTTTGAAAGACTCACATTCTCTGTGAAATCACAGTACAGAATGAACATGACAGTTTGTAACACAGAAGACTTTATACGATTAGGTAAAGAGGCCTTCATCACAATGCATAAACCAGATTATGGAAAGGATCTTGCATGCAGATTATAGATGTGGGTTCCAGTCCCCACTTTTAACTTATTTGTAACATGATTGGTCCTCTTTACGTCTGAAGTCATTAAAATTCATGATTTTTCTAAAGATTAAGAAAAATAACAATATGTATTAGCTAAATAATTGAAGATTCTCAGTGAAACCTTTCCTATTTATCTGAGGTTTTGTGCCCTAAGCAGAAATTCTAGAAAATCTTCTGCCTGGTTGACTTTAACTGATTTGATCTAGCCTGAAGCCACTTAAAGGGAGTCTCAATTAACTCAGATCATGTTGCTGTCTTCCTTGTTAATTGTTGTAGGAGGACTCTGGGGATAGCATCATCAGGTGGTCCTGGTGAGAAAAGAAAGGCAGCTAAGCAAGCCTGTGAGTCATCGAGTCATCGAGCAGAGTTCTCTCTTGGTCCCAGCTTCCAAGTTCCTTTTTGAATTACTGCTCCAACTTCCCTCAGTGAGGAACAGTAACTTGGAAGTATAAAACAAATAAGTCTTTACCTCTCTTAAGCTATTCTCAGTCAGTGTTTTTATAAAGAAACAGAAAGGAAACTAGGGTGTCTTCAAAATGAATGTAAAAGGCCAATTTCGAGCCTAAAATTTAAAACCAAAGTTCCTTGCAAAGTAACAAAATAAGGAGTGAAAATGGTTCTGGTCTGATATTATAATAATAAACACTTTCAATTACTAAAGAGGAGAAACTTTCATTTAATAATCAAGGGAGAATTTTACATAGAGATTTGCCGTTAAAAAAATAAATAAGCAGGTTTCTTTCTGCTTAGTATGAAGCTTAAGGAAGATCTGAGGTTAGCAGCAACTCAGGCATGCAATGCTCCTCCAGTACAGAAGTGCCTGTATACCTTGGATCTGCTAATGTTAATACTGGCAGGATCCAAGAACCAAACAGGAAGAATTATCTCATTCATTTATTTCTTAAACCACTTTCACCATGTCAAGGCAATTTTTGGATTTTTTTTTTTTTAATCTTAGAGGTGTTGACCTATCTAAAGATTATTTTTCCTAAACAAAATCTATAGTTCTTTTATTTTGAGTAAGGAAAGAACAATAGGTTGATCCTTTCCTGGGACGGTGACTTGAAGAGGACAGAACTGTACATGTGTGAAGCCTGAAATAATACCCATGGGAGAGTAATCAACATAGGAGTGGATTAGAAGGGGGCACTGCCAGCCTTCAGCCAGATACACATGTAGAGGTAGATGTGATCTAGACATACAGACCCTAGATGGTATAGATATAGAGAATTTTATTTCTTTTTTCAATCCTGCACATCATTAACCCAAGTAGTCTGGATATTATCAGAAGTGTTGAAATATTTGATCAAAACAATGTTTATGCTCACCATAATTTGCTTTATTCTTCAACCTCGATATTGAAAGTGATTTGATTTATATTTTATATTTTTTAAATCACTAGAATTATTAATATTTACATGATTCTAATGAATTTTGTATCACCTCTTGGCCATCACGAGTTTCAGAAGTATTTCCTTTTTGTATTCTAATTCTTTATTAAGAAGTACACATAGGTGGCTTTTTGACCAACTAGTCTAGCTGATTCTGTGACCTCTAGGTTCAGGAATAAATTGTCTCCAAAATAATAATATGAGATGGAAAGAAATTGAGGAAGACATTTGACATTGATCTCTGGCAGCCACATGCTTATGAAAACATGCATACACATACCTGTACACACAGGTGCACAGACAAACAAAATAAAAATATCTTTGAAGCCTACAACACGTACCTTAATTTTTTAAACTTTTAAACAAGACATGATAATTGCACATATGTATAGCTAGGTAATGATAATTTGGCACCTATTTAACAGATGTCTAATAATTATATTGATGATCATCTTTAAACAACAGACATAAATGTTTCTTCTTGGTCCTCACTAGTTGCAATATTACAATAGTGTCTAGAAATTTAATTTTTTTCTTCATAAAAGAACACTCAGAAAGGGAAGAAAGGCTAGAAGAAAATATTTGATGATTATTTACTTGGCAAATAACGGCATCTGGAACATATATAAAAGGCCTCACAACTCAACAGTAAGACGATAAACAATCCAATCAGAAAATGAGTAAAGGCCATAAACAGAATTTTACTGTCAAGGTACAGATAGTAATCAGCATAGGAAGAGACAACAGAGTCATGGTTCCCTTGGGAAAGCCAGATAAGAACTGCACTGAGATATCACTATAACTGTATCATACTAGCTAAACTAGCAGGTAGTCGGCCAAAACCAAATGCAGATAAGCCTATGGTGAAATCACAAGTAGATCCTTTCCTTGCTGTTGCTAGTGTACACCAGCATCACTCTATACAAAGCAGCTTGGTATGCCCATAAAAAATAAAGACGCATTGACATTACAAGAGTCATTTGTTGTTGGTTTTTCAAAGCCTTACTTAGGTTCGAGTGTGTGTGTGCGTGTGCGCTTGTGCATGTGTATGCCATGTGTGCATGCAGAGGTTGACCTTGAGTTACAGATGGTTGGGAGCTACCTGACATAGGTGCTAGGTAATGAATTCAGCTAAGGTCCTCTGGAAGAGCAGAACTGCATCTTACCTGCTGAATCATATCTCAAGACCCCTACTGGACTTTTACTCCCAAGAAATAAACATAGATTCCCAGAAAACCTTCAACAGTCTACAGAATCTTCATTTTAATAGCTTAATAGACAATAATCCCAGATTGTCCCTTAACAAGTGAAGGTTAAATGAATGGTTAAACAAGAATTCTTGACACATAACAACTTAGATGAATCTGAATAGATGGCAAAAAAGGAGCAGCTAGGCTCCCAAAGGTATAGTCTTCTGTTTTTGAAACATTCGAAAGAACAAAATTTATGAATAGAAGATAGGGGTAGGTCATAAGATGAAAGGAGGTACTTGGGTACAATTATAACAGGGATCTTTTTGGGTTATCAGGTCAATATCCTGGTGATTCAGGTGGATGTAAAAGCCAATACAATTGGTGAAATGCATAGAAAATGCTATACACACAAACAGACATGTAAAACTGAGGAAATCTGAATAAGAATGTTAGATTGTATTGTTGTCAATAGTTTGATTGTGGTATTATACCCTCCTTTTAACAATATCAACAAATAAGGATCATTTTACTTATTTCACCAACAGAAGACTAACTTGGCACAATATGTTAGTAGCATAAAAGATGCAGTTAATCCACGAGAGAGAGAGAGAAATGTAGATGCTATGAGGCATGCATTTTCTGAGCACAGAGCCTATCATTCAAATATTTAATAAGGGAAGGCAGGGAGGCAGGGAGGCAGGGAGGAGGCAGGGAGGCAGGGAGGCAGGGAGGCAGGGAGGCAGGGAGGCAGGGAGGCAGGGAGGCAGGGAGGCAGGGAGGCAGGGAGGGCAGGGAGGCAGGGAGGCAGGGAGGCAGGGAGGCAGGGAGGCAGGAAGATGGAGCTTCCCAAATAATATTCTATCAAAAGTTCATACGTGTGAATTCAGTCAAATTGTAGGAAGTAAAATCAACACACAAAAGTCCTCATCATTGTTATGAGCCATTATGGAACTAAAATAGAAAATAAGAGAACAATCCTACTTATAGTAAATCCCAAAGTAAAAAAAAAAAAACAGAGGACCAAAGTAAGCAAAGATATGAAATGTGTCTGTAGGGAAATCACAAAACATTCCTGAAAGAATTAGACACCATAAATGGAAAGATGTCAATATTCATGAAAATCAGAGAATTGAACTGTTAAAATATCTCCATTAGTAAAAAAAAAAAAAAAAAAGAAAGAAGAAAGAAAAAAAAAAAAAAAAAACCCAAAAATTTAATGTGCTTATCAAATATTATTGAAATTCTTCAAAGAATTTTTAAAAATTAAATTTATATGGAAATGTAAATTAAAGTCATATAACTAACACTATTTGAATAGACAGAACAAACCAAGAATTATACTATCTGACTTCTAAATATACTACAAAGTTGTCATCATGAAAACAGCATGGCATAAACATAAAAATAGACGCAGGGGCTAAAGTAAATGAACAGAAAACCAAAAAGTAAATCCATCAGTTTACAGTCAGCTGATCTTCAGACACGGCATTAAGAACATGTGCTGGAGGAAGAGAAGCTTTTTCAATGACTACTGATAGGAAAATTGGATATCTACATTTAGAAAAGTGAAAATAGAAATCCACCTCATGTCATTTAAATCAATAAAATAAACTCAACATGAATTAAAGACTTAAATGTAAGTTCTAAAACCAAGGAACTGCCTGAATAAAATGTAGAGAATTCTCTAAGACATCGCATAGGGGGCAAAGATGTGTGTGTGTGTATGTATGTATGTGCGTGCCCCATGTGCACGCACATTTCTGTAAAGCACAAGTAATTGTTACCTCACACTATAATGTTTCAGCAACTGAAACAATCACTGAGTGAAGAGACAAGCTAGGGAATGCAATTATGCAAATCATAGGTCACAGGAGGGGCTCATATCTGGGGTACGAAGAGCTCCAAACCTCAGTAGGAAAAACTGTGGATAAAAAAGGGTAGGGGGCACTAGATTTAAGCAGACATTTCTTAAAAGAAGACATATAAACACACAGATGTATATGAAAATAAATTCAACATCAGAAATCAGTATTTGAATCTCATCCAAGACAGGGAACCATCCTGATGTGAGCACATCCCCTCACTTTGCACACGTTCGTGATGGAATTGGGTAAATATTAACCAGATGGTTAATCATCTGACATGAAGATGACAGCTTCAATGTTCCTGGGATTTCCTGCAGTTGAAGCAGTACGATGACGTTAAATGAGCAATTAAAGTGCATAGTTAATATGGTGCATTCAGTGAGGGCCAGATTGCAGGTGTGGGGCAGAAAGATAAAATCAAGCAGTAATGGCTGTCCTCAGGTCTGGCAGGTAGATGAGGTCCTGAAGACAAGGTAGGCGTGATATAAGCAGTGACTTCAGCATCTCCAGGGCATTGCAGACAGGTGGGTGTGAAGACTGGAAGGGCAACAGAGAGGGTTGCTTTCCAGAGCTTGCCTCCTGCCTAGCAGTTACACTTAATGGTTGGCCATTACTGATAATCCAGCCATCTTTGTGTATCAGGTTTTACAACCTTTGACTTTAAACACGAAGAAAAACAAGAAGTTACTACAGTACAGACAAGGTTAGACTTCTGAGGTCAAAAGAGATGGTAGCTTGGAGGCATGAGCTAGTCAAGGATGAGACTCACAGGGTAGGTTGGTTCTCCATCTAATCTGGGTCAGGGAAACCAGAAGTGGGGCATTTCTACTTGATGATGTGGTAGGAGTAAATTTTGCTTATCTATTGCTTTAGTCTCATATGCTATAGTGTGGTGTGTGTGTGTGTGTGTGTGTGTTGTACAAATTTACAATTTGCACAATAGTAATTTGTATCTGTTTGGGGTTTGCTAACTGTCTCAATATTTTTAGGACGTGGTTGCAGCTGTTGGCATTATAGTTCAGCTTTTCCTCCCCTCACTTAAAAGAGGATGATGAGGCTTAAGTATGCTTCAGGGAGATTTAATAAGACATCACCAAAGTTGTCATAAGATCTCATTAGATTTACCACAGAACTTCACATATCTATCACCACACCTCTAGTGGCCAGATCCTAGAATGATGCTCCTGAACACACAGTTAACTGCTGGAAAGTGATATATAGTTTCTTTCTATGAGTACCATGAAGTGAAATTTGGTAGTTATGTTCGTCAGAGAGGCAATAAAAGAGTATATGTTACTTCAAAATTGACAGAAAACTTGAAGAATAAAAGCAGGCTAATTAGTAACCTACTAACAACATCCCTCTGAAGTGCTCATTGATGGCTGCTCTTTTTCTTTGTCTCACAAAGCATCAGTAAGTCCTCTGGGTACACACTGTCAAGATGAATGAGCTTAAGGAAGCTGGCAGTGGGCACAAGTTGACAGTGTCGAATTTAAAATATTAAGTAATGATGAAACACTAGAGTTATGATACTGTGATACACATACCATCGTGGTGACAAGGCCCAGCCCTAGTGAAAAGAACAGCATGGAAGGGCCCCCGCTGTTATGATAAAAGAGAAGCTCTGTAGTCCCAGCATACACTCACAGAGGAAGAATCAGATCGTTCCAGGGACAGCACTATGGTGAGCTATAGAGGACCTAAGCAGATTTAGTAACTGTCGACTAACCCTGTGGGTGCTTCACACTCTCTATAATAAACCTAGGACATAGCACATAGCAGGTAGAACATACTGTCCAGAAGCCAATACTCTACAGTCCATGTGACTTGAAAACCTGCAATTGTTTTTACAATGGGACCCCTGCCCACTTCCTTTAATAGACCTGGATCACAATCCTGATCTAGAAAAATAGGAGCATTCAGAGATTTCTTTATTATCTTTTTCCAAGGTTTTCCTAGTTTGTGAACAGGTTTCATTCTTACCAGTTCCTGAATGTCCAGCCATTCATTAGACTCCCTGCTGTTACACAAGGGATTTGATATGGCTCTTGTCACATGATTCTGACTTGAAATTGAAAATTTAGGAATGATATTTTTATTTCCTTTTCCTTTTCCTTTTCCTTTACACCCTTAGTTATATTGTATGTTAGTTAAGATCTACAGTTTCTAACCTCAAAGGGGGTTGCAATGTCATGATCTTTGTGATATTGTTTGGTGAGGGTATTATCACTCAGTGACAATTGTTATGGTCTCCTTCACTTTATATGTACTTCTGACTCTGCATATAAATTAGCCAAATTGCACCCAATCCCCAAAACCCAGAGAAGACTGGACTTCCAGGAGCTCTAACATGCCCAGGATTATAGGATGCTGAAGGAGCATGGTGGCTGCCAGAGCAATGGGTGAGACATGCTGATGCCCAGACAAAGAACGACACTGACCTGTGAGCTTGCTGAGTGCCCTGACAAGGGTGACTGGGAAGCTGCATTGGACCTATGTTTCCAACTCACCTTTGCTTACCTATACCCCTGATGGGACAAGCTGCCTTGCCTCAAGTTTTTAGACCTTCTGGAACAGAGAATCAAAAAGAGAATTTATAATGACTCTTGTATTTTTCTTAAATGTGACCAATTATTCAGACTCCATCATGTACTGGGCTAGTACAATCAATCCAATATTGGAAATAACAGTCTTCATTTAGAAGTCTGTTCTGGACATTTTTAGAGACATATTTGGAAGTTAGCTGCAATTCTCTATGATGTTATTTAGCAAGAGATAAACTTGGGGTAGGATCTGGATTTCAAATAAGTGTTAGTATGTATGTTAAGGCACTTTTAATTGTCAAGTTAAAATTACTTTTGTCTCTTCTACAGTATTTATTGTAAGTTGCATTGATTGTATACTTTCTAATTGTATTAGTGTGTTGTACACTTTCTAATTGTGTTAGTGTCCAGTTATGGAGGTCTATCAACCAGCTTTTGTTTTATTGCCCTGAGTATCAAAGAACCTTGGTCTTCTGAAGAAAGATTGGAAGTACTGAAAGAAGTGAGTCAGACTTTAAGCAGAAGCAAGAGGTTAGTGGGCTTGATTATTGCAGATATAATAGCTTTAATTACATTAATTGTTAGCACCACTGCTTCTGCAATTACTTTGACACAAGAAGTTAAGACATCTACTTTTGTTAATCATTTAGCAAAAAATGTTACTAATGTGTTGAATATACTAGAGAATTTAGATAGGTATTTGGAACAATGGATTGATGTTCTTTATCCTATTCAAATTATTGGAAGAAGGTTCAGAGTTTAAGAGTAGATACTGCTGATAAAATTACCCATGGCCTGAGGTCAGTATTTCTACTTTGGTCAAACTTTAAGAATGGCATATATAGCTTGATCATGCTAGCCCTTTTTGTCCTGGGAATACTTTTATTCCTGCTCATCGTGATAAAGCTTGTCTTTAACAACGTCAACATGTTGGCAGCCAAAGTACATGGCTTGAACCTGAAAATGGACTCACAGACAGAGTTATTAAATTAACAAGCTGGCAAGTCAAGGATAGGTGAGACTCTGCACAGAGCCTTACCAAACTAAGACAGAAGTGCATAGCTTTTGATAATGCATATTCCATGACTGGTAAGAAAGACATTCTTGTCAAAATGACCTAAGACAGGCTCAGTCTTGTTAACAAAATAAAAAAAGGGAGAAATGTAGAGAGCCTTTGGGGCTGCTTGGCAAGAATCTGACATGTGCCAAGGACAAGAAAATTGGCTGCTTGGGAGGAATATGACATTGGCAAAGGACAAGGAAGTGGGGTTCAGGCAGGAATCTGACATTGGGCTAGAACAAAGAAGTAATCTCAGGCAGGAATCTAAATATTAGGCTAGAACAAGGATGTAGACTTCAGACATGAAAATGACTTTGGGCTAGGACAGGGAAGTTGGCTCAGATATTTTGGTCATCCTGATATGCCCCTAGAAACAGTGATCATGGGAGTGTTCACAGAATTTTGTTTATTGCCTTGCTTGCTCTTTGACTATTTGTGTTTATTGTCGTGCTTGTTCCTTGACTATTTGCATCTATTGTATTGCTAGTTCCTCAACCTAGAACTGACCTTAATACTTGCATGTAATTCAAATGGTATAAAAGCAAAAAGGAGGAGGGGGGATGGGATGGGTGTTTTTAGGGAGGGGAAGTAGGGAAAGGGGAAGGTATTTGAAATGTAAATAAATAAAATTTCCAATTTAAAAAAAAAAAACAAAAAAGGGAAAAAAAGGAACAAAAATAGCCAACTTAGACACACACACACCAACACATGCAGCCAGGGTTCCATAAATTTCATGAAATATTAGCAAATGTTTTTAATTTTTAACTTGTTACTACACTAAACATTTGTAACTTTTGGCCTAGGGTGTATCACAAATAAATATCCTCTCAAACTTTGCTGGAATCATGATCTGTAATCTTGCCCATAACCGAAGAAACTGAGTTCAAGTAGTGTTCAGATTTTGCAAGTATAGTTCATTATCAGCCTCACGATCTAAGAAGTTTCTAGACTCTTGTACATTGTGGAGTACTCACAGCCAATCCCAAATAAGCTGTTTCTTTGATATTTATATTAGCATTATAATTTCTTGGATTTTTGGTCTGGAATGGTGCTTAACTATTCATAAGATGCAAATGGCCAATATCACACACTTTCTTTAGAGCAGGTGTTCCTGGGGCAATGGTTTAGAAAAAAAAAAAAAAAATGGAAAAAAAGAGGCTGAAAATACCAGAGAAAATCATCTCCAGCTTTGCCAAGAACCAAACTCATACTTCATGAGAACTGGGCTGCATTTGGCTTCTAGTTCCTCTGTCAGTTTGTACTGTGTTCTCACGATAATGAGATGACATGTGTGAAGGTACCTAGCTGATTTTGAGACATAGAAAACACCTAATAAAGACAGGTGTAGTTTACATCTATAGTAACTGAGTCTTGTCAGAAGCAGGATATTTTTTTTTCCTCTGCCGATAAAAGAGTTTATGCTTAGTTGAGGGACAACTAGAAAAAAACTTTTTAGACTGAGAACACACACTTAATGTTATCATAAAAAGTCTAAACATTACCACCATCATCCAAGAATATCATGGTCTCTTCGAATTTAATTCAAAGAATCTAAGAATTTCCTTTTTCTCATCTGTAACTCCCCAAGCTATGATTCTAAATGGCCACATCTTCAACCCTTTCCATCTTCATTTGTTTCATGTTAAATCCAATGATACTAAAAACATCAAGCAATCTCACTATTAACTTCACTGACACATATTAATATGAGAATACTGATAGAGGAAAGAGGCAAATACCCTTATCTGAAAACAGAATTCTGTATCAGCAAATGTACACTTGGTGCTTGGCATCGCTGTATGCTGCCGTGGACCTGGAGAGTAAACTCTCTGTCCCCTGCTTCACTACTGCAGAGGGAGCGTATTTGCTCCTCTTCAAGGACTTCTATGCAGGCAACTCTGTTGAGGACTATTAATGAGCAGGTGAATGATGAATTTTAGAGGTCAGAAACTCTTACTCTCAGCCCCCACATTGAGAACAGATTGGATTTTAGGCTCTTCCAATGTCTTCACTAGGTCTAGAAATACTATGATTCCCATGGAAACAGACTTCTTCAAGTGTAGGTAGCACCAAGTTCATGGGCAGCCTAGGGTACTGAACAGCTGCCACACACCTGACATAAGCTGAGTGAGTTAGCTTGAGAATGTGAGTGAAGGAGTCTACATAAAATTTATGCTAACTTTAAAGCAGTGTATATGTACATGGTTAATATTTTTGATAACTGGTTTTAATCTTTAATAAGTTCTAAGTGCCCTTTCCATTCTCCATTCTCTTCCAAATGTTGCTAGGCAATTATTTTCCTGAACTATAAAGGAACAGCACACATTTTAGTGTATGTCTTAGAATCTTTATAGACGTCTCTAGACAAACCTTTGTGTATAAATAGATAACTTAAAGTATATTGTAAAATATAGAAATAATTGCATTATGAACATACAACTTATTAAAATGATTTCAGGTTATCAGGTGTTTTTTTCATTTTCATCTGGCATTTATATCTTTACTCTTAAGTTACCACACTAATTCCTAGGGGGAAAAAGCTTACAAATATGTAAACAATCTCTGTAAGAAGTACCAAACTCATTTCCTACCTGTTTTTTTTTTTTTATATAACACTGATTATAGACACAGACCATTCTACATCTAGTAAAATATTTATTTTTACACCAAATAAGTTGAGACCCCAATATCATATGTTATTTGTTCAAAGAAATTATTTCCATAACTGAAAAAGTATATCTAGAGCTAAGCCCAGATACTGAGATTCATCCACTACAGCAGACAACATCTCAGTAACCTCTGGAGCATTTAGGTCACAAAGTCAATCTCCGCCTCACTCATGGAGACTTAAACTCATCAGCGACTAATGATTATTTGTGTTGAACAGGAGTACTATCACGCTGCAAGCTGTCATGGTTGGCATTAATTAACAGCTTTGGTGGTCACAGCAAGTTCAGGCATTGAAGAAGCCAACCAAAAGCTCTCTTTGATAGGAAATTGCCTCTCCAGTACTGGGAAACAAGGTCTGGTGTCAGTAATACTGGCCATCATGAAGTTCCTACAAATCGCTAGTGATGTTTTTAGGACAAAGACATGAGAGAAATACAAGTAAGACAGTGACTCCTAAAATTCAAAAGTACTATCTGGGAAAAACTGAAGGCTTAGTTTAATCAAAAGCAGATTAAACATGTCAGTAGAAGCACAACTCTACTATCCCATTATTAATAGACAGGACCAGCAATCATAATGATGTACCGTGATGTTTACAGTGGGGACATGCCCTGTAGGTGAATCCACGAGTAAAGATGAAAGCCCATGTATAAATTACAAGTGCTAACATTTTCATGAATAATGAATAATTGATTGCCATGGCTCTACAGAGAAAACAATTTACCTGAAGATCTTTTTATCTCTTATTCCAATTTATAACTCTTCCTGACATTTTGTTCTCATATTCAAAATCATGTCAGAGCAAATGAACTATCACAGTATATTAGTTTTATCCATTGATATAAGCAAAACATATTGCTTTTGATTTTTATGAATAGGTAATTTTGTTTTTCATAAATACATAATGAACTGTTTTCCTCTATTTTTTCATGAATGCAAAGAGACTTTTGAATATATATATTATATAGCTACAGGGATGTCATTCTCTTCAAGTTTAGACCAATTCTGCCAAGATGCTTGAAATGTTCAGAGGCTGTTTTGTTGTTGTTATTTTCTGAAACAGTTTATTTTTTTTTAAATTTTAGCATGTAACCAAACCTGTCACCATTACATCTTGACAAGATTTGCAAATGGCTCATCCCTTACACTGCAAGACTTCAACCTCAGTGCAGGCAGCACTAAAAAGTTTGTAGTTCATGTCATGCCTCAGATATTTTTACAGAAACACACAATACTTAGGACTGTTATCCTTTCTGCCCTGACAATTACATGGATCCAATCAGAGGAATAACGTGAACAGCTACATTGTTTTCATTCTTTTCTTCATTCTCCATTGAGAAAGTGAAAGTGGTCCTTAATTTCATTTTCTCAAAATAAGAAGGGATGATGCTGGAAATGATGTTTTAAAAGAAGTCTTTATCTAGAAAGAAAAGGTACCTGTAGAAGCAAATTATTTCAGGATGAAATAGACTCTGTCTAGATTTGGTAACTTTGAAGCCATTTCCAAAAATAACAAGAGTCTTACTTCATTGGTGAATGTTCTTTACCAAAAATCTTTAAAAAGTAACTGTTAGTTAGTTGCTATGATTTGAATAATGTCCCCAGAAAGGTCTTTGTGATGAAGGAATGGTCAACAACCAGTCATTTTATTGGGAGGAAATGAAGCCTTTGGGAAGGAGTAGCATAATGTCTATAAGATATTATGGGAGCTAAGTTTCTTCCTTTTTCTCTTTTCTCCCCACCTCCATATCATGAAGTTAGCAGTCTCCTTTCCCGGGCATTCCAACCATGATTAGCCTCTACACAGGCCCATAAGCACTAGGGTCGACAGACCAGAATGGAACCCAGTTTACTGACTGGACAATTGAAAGCAACTCAAAGTGTCCTACATATTGCTTCTCTATAGTAAATGAATGAATGAATGAATGAGAGAGAGAGAGAGAGAGAGATAATGCATAGAAGCAGTCAGTGTAAACTATGAAGCAGTGCCTATGAAATGATTAGTATTTTGGATAGATGCTTTTTAAGCTTCAATAACTTCTAAATACATTTCCATTCTCAACTGTCCATTTCTTTAAAAAGGTTTCTTTGATGAGTGAGGACTTCACTTACCTGTAGATAGCATAGGTGAGTATTTAAAACAGCCAGGAACTATATTGGTTTAGTAACGTGGCAGTTGTAGGTTCTCCAAGATCTCCAAGATCACGGTTGTCCGTGAGTAGTTAGCAAGGTTTCCAGTACCATACATTCTTTCCTCTTGCTGAGTGAGTCTTAAGTCAGGCTGGAGAGATTTTGGTTGCCACCAAGATATGTGTGTCACTCCTTTATCCTTATGGTTATTGTGTCATGCTGGTCAAGCTGTTATCTATTAATGGATATATAGCTGCAAATAATGAAAAGAAGAGGTCATAAATTTTATTGAGGTGAGGAAAGGTATGAGGGGGTTTTAAGGAAGGAAAGGGAAGGAAGAAATGGTGTAATTATATTGTAATCTCAAAAAAAAAATAAGAAAAAATTTAGGCAAAGCTAACTTAAAAAGTAAGTTAATTTCATTCACCATAAAAGAATAATAACAATGAAGCACATCAGGCCTCCATCAATCTGCCAGCCAATCATGCTAGAGGGGCTCCCGATGTTTTATTGTATGGAATGCATACGATTATTAAATGGAGCCTCACTACTAAAAGTAGCAGTTGTTGTAGCAGAAATGGACAATCTCCTTAGGCCTTAACTTCCAAATCACATTTTATGGTGATTGCATAAAAGGTGTGTCAAGAAAAGCAGCTCTCTTCCTTCCTTGCACAGAGGCCGTGGTTTAGCAGGTATGGTTTAGGAAGGAGACATAACTGAGCAACCCTGAACTAATTTGCCATATGATTTTTCTCCATACAGACCTGGCTCTAAGCATGAATGTGACTGCTCTCTGTGACAACTCTAGATTAGAATTACCCTAAAACAGCACACGAGGAAAATAATTTCCTTCTGAGCACAGCCTGGACTCTGTAGCTATCCCCAGAAACTCACAGCCAACTCTCCCTGGTACTTGTTGATTATTTCTAGCTACTTTTGAATATTCAGACACAAATGGTCCTTCTCTTGTTCTAATTTGGTAGATAGATTTCCAAGTGTCCCAGAGTTTGTTCAACTGGACCTATCCTCTAAATAAAAAATAATGGTACAGTTCTAGAGAAACATAATTGAATGAAGGGTGGATCTTCTTACACAGCCTATTGAAGAAAATAGAGAATGTTTCCCTCCTCTAAATATTCTGCCTGTGCATCCCAGTTAAGTTGATACAAGCTTACCACTTAGCACTTAGATGGCAGAAATGCCATCTTACTCTGCTTTAGACATACTTGCAGATCTACAGAAAAAAAAAAAAAAAAAAAGGACTTGTTTGGAAGACTACAAATTCTGTCACCTCCCAAGAGACAAAATCCCTTATCAGCCTATTCAAGTGCCTGATGACAAGAGCAAGTATCTCACAACTCTTTCTGAGGATCAAACCCAAGGAGATTAAATAATAGCATAAAGATTGCGCTCAAACCATCGGAGGACAGAGGAACCTCACAGAGTCAGAAAGCACCTCCAGGCCCAAGGCACCAAGCCACACTCTCTTCACTCCAGTTAGCATTAAATAAAACACTAGCTCTACCTGTACCCCTGGCCCAAGTATGGCACACCCACATGTGACTGCATTATCGTGAATCAGCTCTGTTCTCTGAACAGGCGTCTCCAACCTTCCATCAGTGAAGCTTTAATTGGTAGAATCGTACAAAATTACAGAACTCATTTTCTCTTTGACTTCCCAGCATTGGTTTGACTGCAGTTTCTTTACTGGGAGCTATCTTAATGTACTAAGGCCATTTGCCCTGTTTGGTAAACCTTAAGAGATTAGAGATTCTGTCCCAATGCTAAACTGCACTACCCCCAGAGTGGACTTGGGAGATTGCCAAAGTCTTAGACCAAAGTTACTGAACTATTTGGTGCATCCAACCAATGTGCCTTCCCCCCAAGTACAAAGGGGAAATGAAAAGATCTTAAATGACGACGAAAGTAATAACAAATTCATATATTTTATCTAGACTAACTGAGCTGTTGGCATATAGTTTTTCTGAACACTATTTCTCAGTTTTTAAATTTTCTACTATTTTTGACTTTAAGGTTTTACAACTTATTGTTTCTCTTGATTGGTTCTCACAGCACAGTTTATCAGTCATATGGAGAATGAGGGTTTTAAAATATTCATTTGTTATTTGTCATTTAATTATTCATTCTCTTTGTCTCCTCCTTTCTTGTTTCCCTTGTTTATCTTTATGCTGAAATAGGGTATCTAACTACTAGGATTCTGCTTTATTGTTTTCTTGTTGATAAAGTTTGTCTAACATAGTTAAGTGTTACTTTAATGATTCACCACACCCCACAAATGTTGACAACTGTTTTTTTATCCATATATGCAATGATTTTCCTTATGACTTTCTCTTTCCACCCAGAGTTACATAATGGTATATACAGGCTTTCAGATGATACTTTTTTTTACTCTTTGGTGTCAATTTGAAATTTTATTCCTCTCAAATTTATGGTATATACAATATTATGTCTATGAAATGTATTTGCTTTTTTAAGGTAAGTACTCAGTTGATTTTTGTGAGACTGTGTTGTGTATGCCAAAAAACAATATACACCAAGCTCCTTGATTGATCTTCTATGTGTACATATTGTTTCACACATGGTGGATTTTTTTAATCCAATCTTCTAATTTGCATTTTCCTTTCTGTATCCATTAAAATCTCCAACTATAATTAATCATATAATTATGTCTGTATTTGTTATTTTGTGGTTACATATTTCAAAATTCTCATAACAGGCATAAGAATCTTGATTATCATGTGATTTTTTTTTTACTTATATTTAATAAGCCACTTCCTTTTCATTTTGATTTTCGGTGGTAGGGAAAAGAAAATGAAGTTTGGCAAAGAATGCATGAGATAGAAGTAAAAAGAGCCCAAATACCACTAGGGAAGGCGATCTCTCCCAGCTTGAATCAGGCATTACCAAGTTTCCCAGAACATCCTGAGTCACAGTTATCAGCCTATTAGGAATGTTCTTTGCTCTTGCCAATTTTTCTCGTGACAGCTTTGTGCTATCCTGGTCTAAAACACTTTAAACCAGATGTATTTTCTCTATTTCTGTTGTAACTGCTTGACAGGTGACTGGAGAGCATGTTGGAAGAAAAGACCATAAACTCTAGGCACGGCGATCTGTGTGACGTAGACCTAAACATGGCTACATCTACGAGTAGACCTCTGAGCTACATCCCATCCCCCACTCCCTTGATATTCATTTTTAAAAAGTTGTAAAATTTACCAGAAACATGAATTCCTCGAACTCCTGAGACAATGTGAATGTTCAAGATCAGAGATTTTAAAAGTTACAAACCCAGTAACTAGAAGTTAGTGCAAGAGCCAGCCACAGGGAAGTGTGAATCCTAATACATCTGGTAGCTTCTTGGGAGATGCAGTAACTCATAACATCAATTCAGACATCCATTCACCACAGCACCTGCTTTTGATAGAATGATACTATAAAATACTCTTTTCCTGACTTGCTATCAAATGTGTCTACAACACACCAGTGTCTCAATCCCTGAATCTCTAGCATGAGAGCAGCACTTAGTTGGTTATTTTTTGATGGTCACTAAGGAAATATGACCTTCTCCATCTTTATTCTTGATAATTTAATTTCTAAACTCATATGTCAGTGTTGTTTGGAGGTGGGAACTGTAGACAGTAATCCTATCACATATTCATCCATTCACTGTCTAATGGATCAGTGTATTTTTTCAGGAATGGCCTTCCTTTAGAAGGGAACTGTCCTGGTATAATTGTTCTATCTTGCCATGTGATGTCCTCCACCGTGGCTGTCATTTGTTTCTCTGCTATAATAAAACACAAACCAAAAACAACTTGGAGAGTAAAGTGTTTATTTGGCTTATAATTCCATGTCGCTGAGGGAAGTCAGGGCAAATATTCAAGCAGGAACCTGGAGTCAGGCACTGACCATGGAGGAACCCTGCTTTTTTGCTTGTTCTCCATGACTTGCTCAGCTTGCTTTATTATGCAGCCCAGGACCACCTGCCCAGGGGTAGCGCTGCCCACATTGTCTAGGTTATCCTAAATCAATCATTAATCAAGAAAATATCTGACAGATATTTGCATAATCCAATCTAAGGGAGGCAATTCCTTAACTGAGTTTTTTCTCCTAAGAGACTCTAGTTTATGTCACATTGGCAAAAAACTAACCAGTACCACTGTGCTATGATGCAGTGTGAGGTCCTCCCTGGAAGATCAGCAGATACCACCAAGATTGGATTTTTTGGCCTCCAAACCTATGACCCAAATAAACTTCACGGCTTTATAAATTACTTGGTATCCAACTTGCTGCAGTAACAGAATACAGACTATAACATCAATTGATGCTACAAGAAAGCCAGATATGACCAGCTCATCTCCGCTTGCCTCAGTTTCCTCACCTTTAAAAGAGAAGCTTAGGATAGTGATCACTGGCTTTCTTTCCAGGTCCGAAACTCTGGAATTTTAGGTAAGACACTAGTCATTTCCTCTTGTAAGGTTTCCCTGACCCTTCACACACTCATTTATTAAATAATATTTTAATTTTGGTTCCAACTGTTAAGAGATTTTTTACGTGTTAAACAAATAGCACAATTTACAAGCTAAATGCTTCAAGGTGATCATAAAGTGCAAAGGGTTGGTTATAGCACTGAGGCTGTGATGAGAAGACTGGGGATTTAGAATCAGAACAGACAGTAAGGCTTCTGGAATGCCACTGGGGAAAGGAAACTATTCCAATGCAAAACAGGCATTACAGAGTTTCTCAGAACAATGTCCTGAGTCACAGTGGCCAGCCTATTAGGAACGCTCTTAGCTCTTGCCAATTTTGTTAGTGTAAGCTTTGTGCTATCCTGGTCTAAAAGAGTAAGCATGTATTTTCTCTGTTTCTTTCGCTTCAAAGAGTGAATGAGGGTGTGTGGGGCGCAAAGGCATGCCTGTTAAAAGCCACAGTTATCCCTAGCTAGCCAGTCTCTGTTGTTCCAAAAACAGCCATTCTGAAGGTTGGCTGAGGTCTTGTTTAGAAAATCAATTAGTACAGAAGTTTAGGCCAGCGAGGAGTGTGGCTCAAGGAAATGTTTCTCCCATTTTGTTGCCTGCAAGAAAACAGATCCATCGCCTGCAACAGACTCATATGCCACAAACCATGAGCAGGAAATGAATCTGTCTAGAAAGGATTTTATCAGTAAAAAGATGCTGAGCAAGTCAAAGCTAGAGTCCAGTGAGGATCAGAGTTTCAGGGATGCATCATGACCCTACGCATAAATTTTGCTTTCATTTCCACTTTCTTGCACATAAAAAAAAAATCTTTCAAATGTTCTGATGGCAATGCAGAGCTTTTCATTCAACTGCCAAGGATCTTTCAAGCAGCTGAACATTATATATTTATGTTCTTCAAGTGATTTTCAAGCTATCTCTCACAGAAAACAGAAGTTGACTTTGAGGGAAAGGATAAGTGAATTTTCAGGGGGACATCTAGGCATGGGCCCCCCTACTACTACTACATTCTATTTCATAGCAGTAAGGATCTTTCCATCTTTAACACAATTTTATAGCCCATTACTGTCATCATTTTTATCCTTCTCTTTCTTTGTAGGAAATTAGTGAGGAGTATTTAAATGTATAAAATGTAATTTGATAGGTAAATATGTGACAGTAGGTTTGCAGAGGTTCCGTTAAATTACAAAACACAACTAAGAGACCATTCAAATAATCCAAATGACAACTGGTAAGAGGCTGAGAGGAGTTTAGATGATAGGAATAAGTAACTAAAATAAGGAATATAAATTCCAAGAAAGCAAAGAGTCCATTTTGTTTGTTTTTATTCTCTGATAAAATCTCAGAACTTAGAATTTTAAGTCTTCAAAATATTCAGTGACTATATTATTCCCCTCTTTCCCTCTGATCCCTTCTTCCCAACTCCCTTCCCCCTTTGCCTTCTCCACCCATGTTTCCTTCTCTTCTCTTCCCCTCTCTGTTGACATTTATACCTTTGATGACCACCTCAGTCTCATGTTACAGTTACCAACACTAGTATGCTCCTAAACTCCAATTCTTGGACTATGAAATATGTTTAGGGTATCTGTTCCTTTTGAGAGAAGTAGTGTGGCAACATACAACATATCAATGTAAATAATTTCTAATTACCATATGTCTACTGCAAGATGTTGAGTGGGCTATTAAAAAGGCACATGTAGGGATGTCTATCTAATGGTCAACAGCATACTTAAGGCAATACGACAGGGGAAATGATCAAGAAGTCCAGTGTAGAGAGAAAGGCAAGAGGTCAGGACTGAGCCCTGGGCATCCAACATTAAAGTGACTGAGGAACAGAGAGAAAAAAGTTAGAACCCCTCATGATAAAGAGTGACAAGGAACATTTTGAAGAGCAGAATGAACAAGCTGAGCCTGAGCAGGCTTGTCAAATAAGAAGTCAAATCCAGGTCTGGGCTGTGTGATCACTGGATGTCACTTTTGGTAGATGCTTATGGCTTAAATATGGAATGTCCCCATATGTTAAGGCTTAGGTCCTGGTTTGCTATGATTGGGAGGTAATGGAAGTTTTAAGAGGCAAGCCTAATGGACAGTCTTTAGAGGCTTGTTGTCTAAGTCCCTTCCTCTTTACTCATTTACATCCCATGAAGCAGTTTGCTGGGCCATGCACTCCTACCATGCTCTGCAGCTCCCCATATGCAAAGTGTTAAGAACCGCCCACATTCTACAAACAGGTTCCTCCTGCCTTCAATGAGGCAGTGCCAACAACACATCATCACTAAAGGCCAATGCCACATATTTCTACTAGGCACGTGCTCCATAGTCCACCCCCTTAAAAAGCATGCCTGTGCTTTTGCCCCTCCTTATCCCCACTCAGAGGCAAGGTTTCCCAACTCCCCAGTAAATCTATTGCATGAAGTCTGTTGCATGGTATGATCTTTGTACATTCCTTGCCCCCTAATTACCACAAAACACTTACACAAAGGTCTCAAAGCAACAGCACCAACCACTCACATACTGAAAATCCAAAACTGTAAGACAGAGGAGTTTGTTTTTATATAGCTTGGCTTTGCGTGCCTACTGCAATGATAGCAAGCTGACTGACACAGCTGATCAGATTTGGTACAAGAGAAAAGAAGCTTCAAGGGGCATCAGTAGAGAATACAGAAAGAAACTAGACCTAAATAAAATGGAGAGGTTTCACAAAGGGTCTTGGATGCTTGGAATAAACTGAGCTTAGATAACAATGTACAGAATTTGCTTGTGTTCTTGTCAGAGCTTATTCATGATCTCTTAGCTACTTTTTATATATTTGCTCAATGCTCTTTGTTTCTTCTGTTGATCTTCTGAATCTCAGAGTAAAGTAACAGACTAATGTGTAGCATCTTGAGCAGGATATAACAAGGATACATTGGCATTAGTTCTGCTCATTTTTCCTTTCAGGCAATGGTTAGAATGCACAAGTTCTTTTGGAGGTCATGTGATATCCATTCTCAAAAATGCATTCTTTTCTGTAATTTTACCTAACACTGGAAAAAATGACCACTGTGTTCTAACCATGCATGCATTGTCCTGTGCACTGTGAAGACAAAATCAGGCTTTATTGGTCAGATGTTCTATCAGTTCATTTTCTGTGGCTGTGGTAAAATAGCATGACAAAAAGCACCTTGAGCAAGGATTGGTTTTGGTTTCAATGTCTAGAAGAATGGAGTCCATCATGGCAGGGAGGGCAAGGCACCAGTGGTGAGAATACATGTGGTGGCTGACTACATTTTGATCCACATATAAGAAACAGGGAGAGAAAATCAGAAGTGGGAGAAGGTTGTAAAGCTGTGTGGGGGAGTGACACACAACATTAATCCCAGCACTCAGGAGGCAGATGCAGGAAAAGCCTGAGTGCTAGGCCAGCCTGATCTAGAGTAAGGATCAGGATACATAGGGCAACACAGAGAAAGCTGTCTCAAAAACAAAATAACCAACAACCAAAAGGCTCCATAACTCTCCAAACACCACCAACAATTGGAGACCAAGTATTCAAATATTAAGCCTGTGAGAAACATTTCTCATTCAAAACACAGCAGATACCTACTCCTTAAGAAATGTGTGGTTCACTATGGAGGGAAATGCATGTGTCTATGTATTTCATTGAGGTGACAACTCTCACTGTCTATGGTAATCTAACTTTATTTTCAGCCAAATTGAAAGTTGGGAAGCCTATGTCAGTTCATTGGAGCTTTCCTTTCTCTTGATCCCTTTCTAGATTCTTCACATCAGTGAGTCATTAAGAGAATAACAGAGATTGTGATGTGAGCAATAGCTTCAAAGATTGAGTGTTCGGGCTAAGAAATGAGATGTTCTAGCAGATATCTGGAAGACATTGGCCAGAAGACCTAGTACTTATGAGAATGAAAACAGAAATTTTGGAATTCCTAGGAAATCCATCTCTGAGTTTGTGAGTTCTTTTTCTCCTCCTCAGTTAGAGATTTTGTTTTGTATGTTATGAAATGATACGCAATATGCCAATCATCTGATATCTATTTAATTATGCAATGTACATCATGTTGGAAATTGTTTAAGTTAGCTATCCTGTGAGTAATTGTGGCTTGGTTGCATATGTAATATGGGAAACAGCTGCAGAAGCCTACAGGAGATTCACAAAGTAGATAAAGAACTACCAATAATAGATTTTTCAAATGTCAACAACAGGAAAAATTCTTCTGGCACCTGTCACAGAAAATACTGTCCAAAAAAAATTGGTCTATATGTCCCCATAAGAAAGCTTGAATATTTAGTAACTCTACTACAATGCCTGGAAATAAAATATAAGCTTCCTTATTAAAAAATTAATTATTTTTATTATGTTAAAAATAATTTAGGGCTATATATCTGCCTATTGAACCATTTTATCTATGGGCTTTCCTTGGCTGTGGCTTGGGATGGAACCCACAAAACACACTAAAAATTCCAGTGGCCAAGTGAGAAAGCATCATAGGACTGACATTGCTTCAAAACCTCACTCAGCTCAAAGTCTCAATAAAACACTATCTACCTGTAAGCCACATGGTGAAGCACTAACTTTTGCTATTGGAAGCCAGAAAACTGATTGGAAATAGAGAGGAATCTCACTGAGAAAAACACGCAGACGGCTTCTGTGTTCAGATTCTTGGGTTTCCAGAGGGGGACCTTGGTTCTGTAGGTGTGTAAAATGTGTGAGTGCTAGCTGTGCATGAAATACTTATTTAAAAGTTCATTTAACAACTATATATGGCAAAATGCTGTCTTCTGTGAAGAAGTAATGCTGCTACATTGAAAACGGTCTCAGCTCAGCAAGATGTACATTTGCACTTGGGAATGTGAATACTAACGACAAACATATCAGACAGGCTTCTACCTGAGAAACAGGAATAAGGGGGTGGAGACAGACGCAGACACTTATTTGATGGAATTCTCTCAAGTGACTCTAAATTTTGGCTGGAAAAGTTTGAAATCTTCAGAGAAGGCCAGCAGCTTAGGCACTGCTGGTCAGCAGCTCACACAAGTATGCAGGTAGAATTTCTTCCTTAATGAAGCCTTGGTTTGTTCTGGGGGACCATTAGGTGATTGGATACAGAGTATATTATTAAGAGTAGTCTTCTTTACTTAAAGTCAGTGACATTTAAATATTAATCCACATCTATGAAGTACCTTCTTAGAAATACCCTGAGTGATGTTTGATCAGCTATCTGAGTACTACTGCCTAGCTATATTTTCATGGGTAAGATTACCTATCATGATGGACTATAGAAGGCTTGTAGGCTCTGGTTAAAAATCTTCATTTTGTCAAAGCTTTTTGTATCACTGGGAGTCCTGGAAAGAGAAGGGTATAAAATAACATGTTATAGGCAGGAAAATATTTTCTGTTGTCTGTGTGCACAGACTCAGTGCTTTTTGAGCCTCGTCTAGCATGAAGAAGGACATTCTTGACCCTTATTGTTTATCAGAAATAGATTACATTCAGAAAGGCTAAAGAAATCTATACAGTCATGTAGAATAATGCTAACATTCCAACAAGCAGAAACTGCTTTTTACCAGCATTGAGATTTGCCAGAATGTATGTATATGTGAAAAATTAAGGAGTATGATTTTTTTTTTTTTTTTTGGTTTTTCGAGACAGGGTTTCCCTGTGTAACCGGGCTGTCCTAGAACTCACTCTGTAGTCCAAACTGGCCTTGAACTCAGAAATCCTCTGCCTCCAAGTGCTGGGATTAAAGGCGTGTGCCACCACGGCCCTGCAGGAGTATGAATTTTAAAATTTCAGACTTGGCACATCTACTTCTTCTGAGAGTTATTTGGGGCTGGCAAATTTGTGGGGGTTGGGAATTGGGAGGGAAGAGTATTCTCACTGGAATGAAGATGTCCAGTAATAAATGAACTAGAGATTCTGTTAGGTCACCAATACATAGGGGCACGATAGAAATCTCCATGTTCCCCTCTTCTTTCTCTTCCTTCTCCTCCCCTTCCTCTTCTCCCATCTACTCCCCCATCAGTTCCTCCTCCCTATTCCCTCCTCCTCCCTTCTTTCTTCCCCTTCCTCCTCCTTCTTTTCTCCTCTTTCCTGTTCCCTCTTCCTCTTCCTCCTTCTTCCATCCAGTTTTCAAAATTTAGTCCCAAACAAGAAGGACCCCTCGATAGTCATATCATCTGATAGATCTCAATCGATGGTGCATTCTTTTCCAAACTCTGGACATTCTCATTACTTAGAGCTTTGTTGTAATATCACTTCTCTTAGTTAATCATAGTCACAGCTTATAAGTACTGAGCTCTCATGTATCAGCACTCTTCTCAGGACTGTATGTATTTATTCATATAATCTTCTCAGCAACTATCACGTGGGTACTATTGTTTTCTCTCATTTCATAGTTTGGAAAACAGATCTAGAGAGACGTGTTTAAGTCATATGATGAGGTGGCACAGCCAGAAATTAAACTCCAGCAGCTTGGCTGCAGGGATAGGCTGTGGACCACTAGACTAATTCCCTGGAATCCCCAGGAATATGCTTGACATTCAGGCACAAACTAGAAGGTTGTTATTCTGAAAACCATTGATTCTTAAGATATCTTCCCTGTTTCCACCAACAGCATTGGGATGGAATCTCTAGAAGATATTATCCCCCTCCCAGTGTAAACTCCTTAAAGAAATCTACCCAAACAAAGGTGCTGAAGGGAAAGAAACAAGCTCACGGTACCAGCCAATTAGAGGTGGGGCCGGCTTGGTCTGAGTTCTGCCTGGGTAGGACTTCCTAGGACAAACACAGTTCATTCAAAGACTTTTATTTGGATTCTTGCCAAAAAGGAATCACCTAAAATGACCACTCAGTAAATAATTATCAGTTTCTTTAGTCCAACATTCTTTGAGGACATGTAGGTAGGGTTTTGTTTTCTAATCTGCTAATTTGTGCTGGTTTATGAAAAGCTGTAGGATATGATTCTCTGGAAGAGAATTTATAACTTGTTTTGGTGAAATTCTATTTTCTCCAATATTTTGTCTCTAGATCAACAAAAAGAGCAGTGATAATATCTTTTCAGAGGCAAAATTGGTGTGGATTTTTTTCCTTTTAGCAGAACTTTAGACTCTAAGCAGTATTTTGGTAGATTTATTTAAAGAACAGATTTACTGCCAAATAGCTCTTCATGAAAGACATGTGTAAATAGAGCAGAGTAAATGAGACAGTTCTACTGCATTCGACAAACGCTTTCTTAATTATGTGAACTTATTTGAAAGAATATGAAGCTCTGCATTTGCTTCTATGTCAACTTGCCTGGGAACTTTCTGATGTAATCATAGTAGAGTGGAAAATTATATTAATAGTGAATATGAAATTCTTTTCTCTCTTCTTGTATTTTAATAAAGGAAAGGGCTAATTAAAATATTGATTGTAAAAAAAATCTTTCTGGTCCTAACAACTGCCTTAAGTTTTTATTTTAATACATTAGACATTATGTTTGCAGTGTTCGAGAAACCAATTATATGCAAACCTAATTAAATATACTTTTAACAAAGGTAGCAATAAAATCCAAAAAATGTTTTTCTTCTTTATTCTCATAAGGAAATCCATCAAAGAAATTTTCCTCAGACTCACAGATCCCAAAAGAAACCTTGTGGTTTTTTCAGCCACAAATGGGGTGAACAGAAGCTATGTCATATCAGTTATCTGGTTCCAAGCCGAAGCCTCTGTGAGTAATCAGAGGATGATTTTGTCTGTCTTTCATGAATAGGGACTGAGACACCAAATAACTAAGTGCTTCGCCTCAAATCCTGCTGTTAATGAGTAATATCCATCTCAGGATATTAACTTCCAGCCTTCCAGGACTTTGGATGCTAAGCAGCTCCACCCTGATTTAAATACCGATCTCTCTAGTCCTCCTCCACCCCACTCCTCTACTCCACAACCCCAGCTTTGCTGCTCTTCAGAACATGTCAGAACCCAAATAGTTAGGCATTCCATGCTTGGAAAATGTAGGTTGGAAACCTTTTCTGTCACCGTTCAGCCAAAGCGATCACCTAGGGGCTGGGAGTGCCCATGAACTTGCTAGCAATTTCTGAGGGGATGGGGTATCCATGAACGTTCTAGTGATTCTTGAGGGGTGGGGCATCCATGAACTTGCTAGTGCAGTCCTGAGCAGGACTGATCGTGACATCTCCAGCCCAAGCCCCAGAATATTAGCTTATTTCAACAATTATCACACTCATGACTCTCATATCAACCAAATCGGTAAGAACCCTTCCAGATACTGTTTTCTACACTCTGCCTCCTAATCCAGGCATAGACTTCTCTTTTTCCCCTCCGCAAGATTAACGGAGTTTGTGTGGTGTGTCCCACACACCCATACAAACGTGCTTTTTTTTAGTCACATTCTCTTTTTTATCTCACCCAGATGTGATTATGGCACTGACTTCCTGCTTGGTTTTCCCACCAAGAATCTTTTATTCCTGACAAATTACTGCCAAAGGGTTTTCTGTCTGTCTCAGGACAGACACACTTGCTTCAGCTACACCGGGATCATGTTAGAGTCCATTGTCAAGTGTATGTGGTGATGAACTCACCCCTCCTCCCAGACCTCCTTGTGATGGAGCTCAATCACACAACCTTCTTACAGTCCTGGTCCAAAAGGGTATCTTCTACCTGGAAGTCTAAACACTGTACTGTCTTTTGAGCACACTGTCCCCACCCCAAACAAAAGGAAGAGCTCCACAGAAGTATTAGCAATGCCAAGAAGCACAGCAGGAAAACAGCTTAGAATAATAAGCCTGTCAAGCGTCTTTGCTAGAGCCCAGAGAATCCTCCCTTCTGTTTGCCTCCCTCCCACGCTTCCCTGCCTGTTCTCCTTCTATTCCTGAATAACAGCTTCAGTCATGCCTAAGGATGGTCAGATTTTAACGTCCAGAGGTACAGTGGGACAGAAGGACAGTGAGACAGATAATCAAAGTTCTACAGTTTAGTAGATTGAAATCCTAGGCACACTGTATCTAACAAAGGAAGAAATACATAGTCATGCAAGTTACTGATGGAAAATTTTCTACTTTAAGCATAGCATAAATGAGAATAGATTATAGTTTGGACGAGTTGGTGCTACCACACCCCACCAAAATCTAATTATTGTGCATATAAGTCATGTGAGTTTAAGAGCCCACAAGAGACAGCTAATCCCAATTAACTAGGTGCTGTAATGATAACCACTGGGCTTAAATACATCTTTTTTCAAATGAGTAAGTATGGCATAGGGAGACAACTCTGTTAACAGAGTTAACAGTGTGCTGCGCACACAAGAGTGTCAACCTGAATCATTCAGATCTCCAGCATTCAGATAAATTCCAGGAGGAGTTGTACGCACCAGAACCTAGGAGCTCACTAGCTAGTCTAGCTGAATCACAGGCTCCAGGTTCAGTGAGAAACCTCCTTTCAAAACTACAAACATGGAAGAGAACAATACACAATGATACCTGTCATCAACCTCTGACCTTCACACATGCACATACACACACACATCACACACACACACAGAGAGAGAGAGAGAGAGAGAGAGAGAGAGAGAGAGAGAGAGAGAGAGAGAGATTGATTTTGTAAAGTAGGAAATGATACATTGGAATTGCAGAAGACCTACAGTTATAAGGAACCATCACTTTGTTACCAGAGATTTTCTAGAAACACGCATTCTACTAAATGATAGGAGTCCATGTAATAACAAGACATCAACTGGCATAAGATGACCATGGTCAAATTAAAAAATAATGGATAAGGCTTGAGTCATATGAAGTAAGTGAATAAGGTAAGAAAATTAGTATTTCAGTATAAGAGTTAAACTGTATTAAATTGGTATATCATGAATAATGCAAAAATTCAAGTCAACAATGGATAATACAGAATCCTGGAATCCTTAAAATTAAAATGAAAAATTCAAAAGAGAAGAAATAGAACATTAACAGAAAAAAATCAAGATACAATTATAAAAGAGTTCCCAAAATTTAGATGTGAATGTACTGGACACATGGAATTATTATCTCTCTGGATACTGGGGAATAATTTAGTGAAAATAAGAGCTGACTCTTTAAACTGTCTTCTCTTGAAATTTTAAATTATAAGAAAAACAGTTATATAAACAAAAATGTGCTCAAAAGATATCCAAATGTGTAGTTGAGACCCAAAATGTTAAAAATGCTATAATTCATAATTGTGATTGTATTAAAATAGACATTTTAAATGAATGGGACAAAAGAATTACGTAATATATGTAGCAAGTCAGGTAACAAAACACATGCCTTCAAGACAAATAAGCTAAAGGCACGATAGGCAAAATTAAAAATTATTCTAAAATATGAAGTGTGCACAGATTTTGTTAAAGGAAAAATCTTCCCCCAAATCTCTACTCAGCTATGATATAGACTTGATAATAGCGGTGAAATTGAGCTTCACATTACATAGCTATGGGTGTTTGTGCTCAGTCTGACTGCAGAAACACGAGAGGACATGACAGACTAAAGGGCAAATAAACTCCTGCTCTAATTGAATCCACTGAGAAACATGTCAACACAGAATCTCTAGGGCAAGATTCTGTTGTCTACCCAAACCAGAATACTGCCTTGAAAAAGCTTTAATATAGTTAATACTAAATAGCTCTTGCTGCTAGAGATGAATATAAATGTCAGAAATGATTACTTAATATGGGAGTATGAAACCAGTTCACATTTACCTTACAAGAATATCCTATAGTAGAGTTCCAGATTAGTTTTAACAGATTAAGTGATTTTAGAAAATAATACTGTTCAAAAGCAGTATCTTCTTTCTAACCAAATAGTAAAACTAAATTGAAAACTGAATATAATGTGTAAAAAAGTTTCAAGAGCAGCACTAATAAAAAAAAAAAAATGGCAGAGGTAACCAGAGAAGTGTGTCTATTAGACAACCCAGAAGAATCAGCATGGGATGGAATGATGCTTCAAATAAGGATGGAAAGACAATTCATTGAACAGGTAAGTCCAGATCATCTGCTTATATTGGTTGGGGTGGTGTGGAATTCAATTACTGTTAGAAAAAAGTCTTAGGTGAGAAGAGTGAAACAAAATATTTCATAAAACATATAAAGGGCTGTTTTCACCAACAATATGGTGAAGATTTGCAGGTTTATGGTAGTTTTCCTTGTATCCTTTAGCCTTCAGAACCAATGAGAAAACAAACGTGTGGTCTACGTACCCCATCTGGCTTTGGTATTCTGTTACAGCTTCCAGTCATGCTTGAAATGCTTGCTTACCAGTTAGTGGCACAGTTTGGGGAGTTTGTGAAAACCTTAGGAAGTGGGTCTTTGGATAGTAAACTGGGAGTTGTAGCCCATCCACTCTGCTACCTGGTCAGTGCCATGTCACAAGCTGCACTTCCTTGCAACACCCCAGCGGTGAGGGAATCACAACAAGCAACTGCTGCATGCTTCCCTGACACAGAGGCATTCTGCTTCCCAACCCCCACACAATGGACTATGTTCTCCTCAAAGTATGAGCCAAAGTAAATTCTTCCTTCCATAAGTTTCTTCTTGTGACAGGAAAAGTAATTAATTATTCTTTGCAAACTAAGACAATTGAAATTTGAAATGGTTTCAATGTGACATACATGGAATGTTTTAAGTTTGTCATTCAAAATTATGCTTAGGTAATTATGCTTGGAATGCTGTCAGCCAGGAAAATGTGCTTGAAGAAAGGCAATTTAGCTACAATGATGACTGTGTTAGGAAAGAAAAAGGAAAGGAAAGAAAAAGAATAGAGGGCCTATATAAGCAGGAAAAGATAAGAAGAATTTTTTGAATAAAAACATGGGCAAACTGATGAATCTGATTCCATTTCCTAACATTTGCACAACCAAGAAATTAGATTGGAACTGCTCCTCCTGTGTCATTATTGAGAGATGTAATAGATTCAGGGAACAGGGAGTCTTCTAGCCCAGACTGCCATACAAATGTATCCTGAAATCCTCTCAAGGAGCAATGTCTGAGGAAGCTGAGCACTCTTCAGCAAGTTTGAATCCATCTGTGAGAGAAAATAGCAAAAATAGGCTTGGTTTAGTTTTAATGAATTGTTATTGCGTCTAGTTGGTGGTCTCTTTTAAAAGAGGTTGGGTGTCAGATATACTTCCTCTTTATTGTCAACTTGACTAGAATCATAGCCCAGTGTGTGTGTGTGTGTGTGTGTGTGTGTGTGTGTGTGTGTGTGTGTGAATGTGTGTGTACATATGTACATAGCATGGTAGCCTGGGGTTTTGGTCCTGAAGCACAACCTACATTTTGTTTAATACTGGGTCTCTTCTTGGCCAATAACTCCCCATGTAGGCTAAGATGGCTGGCTTGTGAACTTCCAAGGATCTGCCAGTCACCATGTCCGTGTCTAATCAACACCATGCCCAGTTTTTTTTCTGTGAGTTCTGGGGATCCGAACCCAGGTCCTCATATTTGTGTGGTAAACATTCTACTGAGCCATCTGCCCAGCCCACCCAATACCCCTTAAATCAATTCTTTTTTTTTGTTTGTTTATTTAATATCATAAAATGTCTCTGTTACTTTCAAGTAAGAATATTGACTGTAGAATTATCATTGCCTATTTCTATTGTACAAACTGTACCAACAAAATAGCTTAAAGCAATGAGCATATTTTTTTACATGTGCCTTTGGGTGAGTGACTCCAGTATAAGCTCTCATCTGAAAATTCCGATAAATAACAACAGAGCCAAGACACTTTCAGGAAGATGTACATTTGACACTGTGGTGCCCTGGACTGCAAACACTTTACATGTACCTGTAAACACTTGAATGAGGGATATAGAGATATGATTATCTGAAGTCCAGATTTTGGAAAGAACTACAAGGTCACTTAAAGCACTCTAAGGGACAGAAAGAACTTGGTAAAACAGAAAAGTTTTACTGGAAGCTCCAGATGAGTGAAGCATCCATCTACAGGGTGATGGATATCTACACTGGTGTCAACTGCTAGGTTCCTTGGATGGGAGGGTCCTTTATGGTTACTTCATCTCAATACAACACTGAGGACAGCTGCTACCAAGATGTATGGGTAGCAAAAGTGAAGCTAATCACCATGCTAATGTGAGAATTGTCATTTGCAAATAACTGGAAGAACAGGAATGAAGACAGAACTACTTGAAATATGTGGTTATACAGGTGGTGTAAATTGGATATTGATGTCAATGTGACCGTATTTTGTTATTGTTTGTTTGTTAAAAACAGGTGCCACTATTTTTCACACTGGCTTCAAACTTCTGAGCTAATGAAAGCTTCCTGAATCCCTGAGATTGCAGGTACACCCAGCCACAGCAGAGCTGTGTACTTCAATTCTATGCGTAAGGCCAGGTCATTCAGGAGATTCAGATCAGATCACCACTGTGGTGGTTCACTTTGATTGGATTTAAGAATGAATAGCTTGATAAAGCACACCTCGAAATATTTGTAAGGGGGTTTTAGTGGAGATTCATTAAGGGGCAAGGCTCACCTAATGAAGAGTAGCACCCTCCCATAGACTGAGAGGAGTGTAATAAAGGAGAACTTCAAAGGAGCAAGCTGTAGGTCCAAGTGTCCTCTGCATTCTGGGGAGCCATGATGTAGGAGATTCTGTCCCCATAGTCTTCAGTGATACACATTAAACCTCTCAAAGTGTTGGGAGGTGAATGCTTCCTACCTTCAAATTGCCAGCCTCAAATATTTATGTGCAATGACAATATAATAATGAATGCACATATTAATACAATTTCTTGCCAATATCTCTTAAATTTTCTGTAATTAATGCAAGATCTATTGTTTTTTATAATTTAAGAAGATTGTCCTTGTTAGAATCAGATTCTTATTTTTGCAAAGTAGAAAACAAACTGCATTTAGTTTCTCTTAATTATGACAAAAGTAGGAACTTCAGGACATTTGTAATGCTGCTGTATTTTCTTGACATCAAGATCTTAATCAAAGAAGTGCTTATGGGACAACAGGTACAGTGAAAACAGTAGATCTGGACTCCAATGTCCAGTCAAATGCACACCCTCTCCAACAGCTAATTTCCTTCCAGTAGTTTCCCTCCACCTGTAGCTTTTATACCTCTCAGTAGCACACTTAGTTGAAGACCAAGCCTTCATACATGAACTTTGAGGTACATTTAATTTTCAAACCCTAAAAATGAAAAAGGATCCATTCATGATGGTATACACCTTTAATACTAACATTTGGGAAGCAGAAGCAGCTCTGAGTTTGAGGCTATTGTGGTCTGCATAGTGAATATATATGTATATATAATATGATACATATATATCAATTCTGTTCAATGAAATAATGTAAAAATCTTAAATACATCTTTTAAAAATATGTAGTTACAGAATTAAATGTATATGAAAGAGCAATGAGTGAAGGTAGTAAAAGCAGTTCATAATGGATGTAAATCAACTTTATATATGTTTGTGGAGATTATATAATATCAAGAATTTGAATAGGACTCTTCCTGTTGTCTTAAACTTTTGGCTGAAGCCCCAAAACTAAGAACAATGGACTATAAATAACACTACATTCTAAGGAGGTGATGTACCTTTCGAGTGAAGGATTGGGAAGAAGTAGAGCTTGCCCAGCAGCTATCAACCCCACCACCCACTTTTAACCTACTTAAGTAGAAAGTTCAAAACCTAATTATAGAATGCCTTTAAGGGGAAAGAGTGGTTGACCTTGAAGAGAGTTCAGAAGCATTTCCCTGCCCTTCCAGCCTACCCTCTAATTCTCTAAAAACGAAACAGTCCATACAGAAGCAAAACATTGACAAGGCATCGTTCATAAACCCCAGCCCTGTGAAGTGACAGGCCCGTGGTTGTCATGGGACTAAAATAGAGTGAAAGGTCTTGACACAGCTTCATGAGTATCTCCTCTGGAATCTGGGGGGATGGAATTGGCTTCTTAGTCATTGAAAAGTAAAGACTAGCACTGGGCTGGAGTCCCTTGACCTACTTTCCTGGAGTGACTTGAGTTAGTAAGCTAAGGACAAAGGACAGTCTCAAGATTACACTTGAACTACAGACAAGTTGCATAAGATTCCTGAGGATGGTGTGGTATCATGGCTGTGTTCTCAATCAAGTGAGTCAGTAGGGGCCCGTTGGCATTATAAATTGGCCTTTTCAGTACAAAGAGCATATGGCATCTTACAGAGGTAGCCTGGGAAATGCTGTATTTTAGTGGGTGTCAAGCTTTCCAGTCAGTGCACATCTTCAGCTACTTTCTAAAATATAGGTCTAGCTTGGCCATTAATACCAGTCAAGAGAGAAATAAAATAGGATGGGCAGCTAAGATTGTGTCTCTTTTCCACACCCCTTTGGTTAGTCCACAATCAGAAATAGGAGAGAAAATGGATGATATCATGTTCTCTTTCAGATTCCAGGCTCTTAAGTTATATTGAGTTAAGTGTAAGTGGAACGAAAGGCAGGAGCTTCAGTCTGCAGGAGAAGCTGAAGCCGCGACTTAAGCATTACTGGAATTTTAGGACCTGAACATAGATATCAGATTTCAAAATGGAATATATTATTATAACTGAGAATACATATGCAGGGCAATACATTTTATTGTTTAATTTTATTTAACAAAAGATTTGTGTGCACAAGTACATGCAGACAGATGTATGTGTACTGAGGAGTACACAGATGGGCAAATGATGAAGAAGAGTCTGGTGAAGATGCATAGATATTTATACCCATGCACATAACTATGTGTATAGCAAAATACAAATCTCTTGTGATAATACCTCCAAGAGGTAGACTTGAGAAGTTTTCATGTATCTTGAACATCTTTATTTTCTCCCATGTTTTACACCAGCACTGTACTGTTACATTAAATTCCACTAGACTGAAGTCCTCATATCAGGGACTGATCTTTACTCTTGTTCTGCCTCCCCACATGGTACCTAGTCTAGAACAGGTTGAATGCATGCTGCGTTCATTAATGAGTTGGCTAAGCACTTCAGTGTAAAACACCATTAAAGTTGAAGTGCGAGGAGGTTACAGATATAATTATTATTATCATCACCGTTATTATTGTGTGTGTGCATTTGTAGGCAGCCTGTGGAGGTCAGCAGACAGACTGTTGATTCATTTCTCTCCTTCTGTCTTGATATGGATGTTAGGGTCCAATTCAGTTTGCCAGGATTGTGAGACAAGTCTACCTGCTGAGCCACCTCACAGGTTGAGGAGAGGTTTCCCTGTACCACTTAATAACTGTCTTTTTAGCTTGTTAGTGATACTCAAAAATTGTCAAAAAGGGGTGCCAAATATACCCTAGCCCCAAATGTCTGCTTGATACAACCAGGACTACTAGTAATGCAACATGTAATCTACCTCACAGAAGCATTGCTGATTATGGAAAGAACCATCATTCTCTGTAAAGAATTCTTTTAACAAGATTAGAAATTTTGGCAGGAATATATAGATCTTACTTTATACTGTATTTTAATCTTATCTTGATTATTTTTGCATTTTATTGCTTCTTACATTTTATTTCACCAAGATTTACTGAAGTTCTCTAACTATGTTCAGTCCCCAGATTTGAGCACCACGTGCCAGGCAGTGTATTGGGCCATTATCCTCCTACTCTGGGTCATGTTTCTATCCACAGTGCTCATGTTTCCATATGTTTCTATCCACACCTGCTCAGCACCCTTGAGAAGTTGTTCATTACACCTGAGGAAGGGGAAAACCTAGACAGTGAACTGGAAAGTTGTTGCCAGTCTTCAGGCATTGACACAAATACCAAGTTGTTTGGCCAGACTACATCTCTTCACCCAGTGGTGAACCACCACATCTTCCTTTCATACTGCCATGTAGATGGACTCCAGGTGGTCCTCATGGACTGGTCCTTCCATAGGTGACTTCTTCTCTTCAGTTTGGTTTCTGCCAATGATGAATCTTAGATAGCATCTGATGCTTCATCTATTCTGACAGTGCTCTTCACGGGGAGTGGGAGAAGGCAATGCCATGAGCCAGATACAGTCAGAAGTCTCTACCAGAGTCTCCTGCGACTTTGGAGGCCCCCCTTCCTTCCTGACTCATGTTAGTTAAAAATCACGAACCTGGCATTTCATTCACGAAAGGAATTTAAGCTATTCAGTTAGAGTACTCTTGGTTTAAGATTTGTGATATTTTTTTCTGAGCTGCCCTAGAAATTTCCTGGTCAGGTTGCATTACAGTTCTAGGGGTCAATAGCATAGACTTCCAAGATGTTTAAATGGGTTTTACATCTATCATTGATTTATAACCATTATATGACTTTTATTTTAATATGTTACATACACAAACACACAAAACACACACAACAAACAAATACACATACAACACACACAGCAAACACATACACACATCACACAACAAATACATATACATACAACACACACACACACATGCACACCTCCTTTAAGCTTCTCATCTTAACGAATTACCCAGATGTGTATTTCTGCTGGTTAAGGTTTTGCTTTCCTCCATTTTGGTCAGGTTCTCCATTGGTGGACCTCCTTCTACCTTGGAATTTTATACTAACAGCCAAGACTGCCTTTTCCAATGGCAGCTTTCATAGACAGTTAACTTCCATCAACATGCTGAGATATGTGGCTTCCTGAATCAACACTTGTTCATTACAGTCCCTTCTTTACCCAACTCACAAATCTGTCTCCAAAGGCATTGTGAGGTGTCCAGCACCCTGGCAGTCTTAATTAGATCGTACAAAGGCTAGTCTGTTTAGCTTTCATAAGTGAAATCACAGTGGTGTTGTATCCATTGGCTATAACTAGAGAAAATGGAGTAGGTGTGTTTCTTTCATCAACTTATTTTCCCCCAATTAAAACATAAATGTATGTCTTCCTCTAACATCATATGACCTAGACCTCTTTCCTTGAGGGGCATCACAGCACCTTTTAAAAAGTCCTATCTTAAAAAAAAAAAAAAAAGGTCTTTCTTGCAAAGCAAATTAAAAGGTCCCAACAGCTTCATTGGATATTATCATTTTTAGTGCAAGTTTGCATTCTTCCTTGTGGAAGTCTTAACTTTCTGCACATTACTTAATGGTGTCAAAAATATCAAAGCTATCATTTCATTTCATGTGACTAGCATCTACTTCCACCAACTAGTGAATGCATGACTGAAATTCCAATGACCCAAGCCCAGAACTCTTTGAGCAGAGTTTCTGCAGGCTCAGATTCCAAACTCAGTGGGAACATAGTACCTGATAGCCGAGAGGCACTTCTTACTTTGGAGAACTTTTTGGACCTGAAGGACTATAATGTGTTCTGGGATTTTCTCCTCCTTTAAGCTTTTTAAGAGTCTCTAAATTGTCATAACCAAAAACCCTGACATCTTCTGTCTAGTCTTCCCTGTGGCAGAGAATTGTAGTTAAGTAGATAGTAGAATACCGTAAGTGAAACCACAGGCTGTGTTGAATACAAACATGTTTATTTTATGAAGCAGCTAATACTTCCTGGGTTTCTCCCTAGAAAGCTACTTTGCACATATCGTATATTTAATCCCTAATGATCAATCAGGCTTTTCTGGAATGTCTGGATTGAATATTGTGAATCTCTCATGAATGGACAGAACATTTTGCATAGAAATAGCTCCAAACTGAAAATAATACAATATTATGTCATCAAAAACCACCTTTGACTTCGCAGAGGCCCTCTTTTTTCTCCTTCAGAGACTGTCCCTGAAAAGGAAGCCAATGGATTATTTCAGTTTATGCATTCATAGGTAAAAATAGGTATATATGTAAACAAATGATTTTGGGGTTTGAAAATTGCAACTTGAGAATCACACTACACATTTTCTGAAATATAATTTTTCCCTACTTATTAAATTTAATGTCTTCTAAGTACTTCTTAATTCTTTTCTAACTATAGCTAGCTGCAAATTAACAATTTAACCAAGCCACCAATTAACTACTTTAGGTCTTGACTGAAGTTCTTTAGTAGTAAATATCCCAGTACTTGAATCTATTTCTACGTGTGCAAAAGTATATTTGTGTGTGTGTGTGTTTAAGAATTTAGCTCATTAAATAAAAATAAACAACACATCCAAATGTGCTCCAAGGAGCCTTAACCAACTTGAACTTCCATGAAGAATGAAGCTTCCGCTGCTGCACCAGTCCTTCATACCTGTAGAGCATCAGTTCCCCCAGTTTTCCTAAACCATGAGATGAAATTCATTTCACTCCCTCACTTCTCATCATATAGTCTATTTCAGTTCAAATCCGTTTATTTGAATTTCATATTTTTATAACTGTCTTATTGACTTATAGATAGATGGCTCTTAAAAAACAAAGATAATTTTGTTGTATATGCATAGATTTATAACACCTACTCCTTGTCTATTAAATGTGTCTTTTATCATACCAAACATCTTTATTTACTTGACTTTAAACATTGAGTTTCTTGGGTATTCCTTTGTCCTTTTTTAGATGATAGGTATTTTCCTAGTTTAAGAAAAAAAACTTCAGATAAACTGAAGCATTATCTTTATAATATAATTTGTATAATTTGTGTATTAATATTAATCTATTTTTGATAACATTGGAGTACCATTGCTCTATTTCTCTATACATCAAAGCATATATGTGTGTGTGTGTATATATATATATATATATATATATATATATATATATATATAATATGATATATGTATAATAAGTTTATATATAATAGATATATCTATGTATGTATATATGCATATATGCATATGTGTAACTGATATATGGATATAAGTAAAATCAGTATAAAATATGTTAATACGTAACAATACTTAAATTTACAACCCGTTAAAATTTTAGTTAATACTTTGTTGCTATGACCAAAAAACCTGAGCAGCAGCAGCTTGAGAGAGGAAAGGTTTACTTTTCCTCATGGATCCTGGGAAGAGACCATGATAGTGGGGAAGGCATAATAGCAGAAGAGCCTGGTTCTGTGGCAGCAGTGCATGAGGCTTCGTGCTCACATCTCAACAGAGTGGGAGGCAGGAGAGTGCCAACAGTATGAAGGATTCCTCCTTTTTCATTCGGAGTCCTGTAAGATGTCACCACTTACATTCTGCATGTATCTTTCATCCCCAGTCACAGACATATCCAGAGTATATCTCATAGGCAACTCTTAATCCAGGCACTTAACAGTGAGCATTAGCTACAATGATTAACATAGAACATCTTACTGAATGTTTGCGTAAAAAACATACATAGTATATGTACATAATTAGGATGATACAATGTAGTACATATACTATAAAATTTGATATTTGTATTTTTTGAGTTTATTAATTTGATCAATGTGTCTCATATAGTATAGAGTACTACTAGTTGTAATGAACAATTTTGTCCTATGCTTAGCCATCATGTGACTATAACACGCTTGTAGCTTTTCATAGTAATATAAAAATATTATAAGAATTATAAAACTCTCCTCCTTACTTCTATCTTTCTAAAATATTTTATTAATTAGGATTTTTAAGTGTATTAAAGCATTTTCCCATAGCTTTATAAAAGTACTAGTAAAGTGAGACTGCAGCTTTTCTGCAAAATGATGGTTTAAAAAAAAAAAAACCTCACAAAAATTAACTTGCTCAAGCTATCTGTAATTCAATCACTGCTAATGAAATTTGATATAATTTGAAATATTTATTTGACATGACAAATTCATGATCTTTCATGACAAATAAAAAGATCATAATAAACTCTTGATCTTTCTACCTCAGTCTACCATGCACTAAGATAGCAAACATGTGCCACCCTACCCAGTGATTCTGTGTGTGTGTGTGTTTGTGTGTGAATGTATAATAAAGTTGCTGTACGTTATCATCCTTAGCTGCTGCTTCTTCTTTCTTCTTCTTCTTCTTCTTCTTCTTCTTCTTCTTCTTCTTCTTCTTTTCTCTCTCTCTCTCTCTCTCTCTCTCTCTCTCTCTCTCTCTCTCTCTCTCTTTTAATCTGTACAATGACAAAATGGCAGATTTACCAAACTAGTTCTAAGCACTGGAATAACTAGATAACATGACAATTATTTGTTTCTTAAAAATTTAGTCAAGCCTTTACATTTCATTTTTTACTATCATAAAATTGATCAAATGTACAGAAATGTCTTTGATCAATACATCAAGTATATAAAAAGTAAATATTAAGAAAGCAATTGAAGGAGAAACAAGAAAATAGAAAGATACTCTATTCTTATGGATTGGAAAAATTACTAAAACTCTTCCCTGAAGTGTTACAGCTCAATGTAAGATGCACACTCTCATATGATCTTTGATGAAATAACTCATGCAGTTGTGGGTAAAGTCTTGTAAACATTTGGGCCTGGGTTGGAATCTAGAGGTAAGATACTTTCTATTGGCTTGGTCTGAGATGTTAGGGATGCCTCATTTGCATGTGGAAAGACTTCAGGTGTTGTCCCTACATGACTGATTGTCACAGTCCTCTCAATGGGGTGTCATGATCAAATGTTCCAGGACAGAAAGCTGGCCAGGAGTCGATTTAAACACCATTCTCAATTATGAGACTTGCCAGGGTTCCTGAATCTGCTTGATCTTACCAGGGTTCCCCTCTGATGGCAGGGTCCACTGCCCCACAGTGTCCCAGGGAGCATCATGAAATAGAGACTGGAAAGACTATAGGAGCAAAGGAATGTACAGAAATTAAGTGATTTGTTTTTCAAGATGCTATATAGCCAATACTATCATGAACACAGCAGATGGGACCATTTATACAAAGAAAACACACACACACACACACACACACACTGGGCGTTGACAGGAATAGGAGGGGCATTGTTTGGGAAGAAAAGAGAAGAGAATGAAAGAAGGGTAGGTGAAAGTACTGAGAAGTGAGAATAACAGTATAAAGTATGGAAATGTTAAATAAATAAAGTCAACATCACAGATAATTTGTTTTTTTTTTTTTTACAACTTGTTTATTTTCAGAAGTCAAGTTTGTATGCATGGCATAAATCAAAAAACACAAACCATGTTGTGTTTGTACAAATGACCCATGGTTTCAGAACTGCAAATTGCAGCTAACAAGAACAACCGAGGTTAACAATACCTGCTTTGGAATTTCATCTATTCCACAAAGATAACAACAATACTAGAATTTAGTCTAGATACATAAAAATAAGAAATTATACAATGATAGAACACAAAGCATACTTTTAAAACTATAAAATTGATTAGTTATTTGATTTAATTGTATAAAACATACTACATGGTTAATTTATCCTCTTTTTCATCTAATCCCACCTAAGAACTGAATAATTTTGAATAAGCTGCATTAAATCATATTTAGTTGATTCTAGATGTTAATATGAAACTTTCTGACTGAAATATCTGGAATTCACTGTTTGCTTACTAGATTAGTTAGGATAATGACCACATGTAAATAGCAGAAACCTCAAACAACAGTGCTTTAAATACGCCAGAAGTTTACTTCTTTTAGGAAGAATTTGGGAGGTAAACAATCCAAGAAAGTGTTTTACATCAGCATTCTTAGAGACCTAGGTCCTCACCAGCCCTCTGCCCTCATGTCCCATGGGTATGGTTGTCACTTAGACTTGGAGGTGGCATGGTGGCCGTCACATACATCTGTGCAACAAGCCAGAAGGAAAGGTTAAGAAGGATCAATGGCTGCATGCCAGCTGAGGGATCCTGAAATGTCACAGGACATTTCCTCTTACATCTCTAAGAAAACAAAGAAAAGTAACACTTCACTACAAAGAAAATCAGCCAGTATACTTTAAAAAATATTTTAGGAAGCCATATAGTAGGCTAAAATTATATTGTAAGATACCTAAAAACAGTTATTAAGATAAAGGTAGGAATCCCTGTCATTACCACTTCACACACTCCCAGGGAGTCTGCACATGCTGCCTAACCTCTGTTGCTTGAGTGTTACCCTGGTAACAAGTGCCATCTACAAGAAGATGGATCTGTAATGGTTGTGGTAGCTTGGATGACAATGGCCTCCATAGGCTCATATGTTCAAATACTTGGCTCTCTGTGGGTAGACCTGTTTGAGAAGGATTAGGAGGTGTGGCATTTTGAAGGAAGTGTGTCACTAGGGGCAAGCTTTGAGGTTTCAGAAGATTGATAGCATTTCCAATATGCTATCTGCTCCCTGTTTGTGGATCAACATGTAAGTTCTCAGCTGCCATGCTGAGACTTCATGGACTTTAACCATCAAGAACCATAAGCCAAATTAAACACTTTGTTTTATAAATAAATGCCTTGATTATAGCATTTTGTCACAGAAAGAGAAAGTAACTATTAAGTGTTAAGGAAATAACTCAAAGAATATGTTTTACTGCCTGTGGTTTGGTTACTCCATACTGAGAGATAAAATCCAAATAGTTTATGAAGTAAGAAATGTTAAATCAGAAATATATCCTGGAAACAAATGACACAAAGCCAATTGTTCTGACACCAAGCAAGTCACAGCTAGGCAGCTGAATTCAACTGGAATGGTGGTAGAGACACATGAAACACTGTGCAAAACCCAACATTGTTAATAATAAACTAAGAAAATTGAAGTCTGCATAGGATTAAGTGATATTCAGCTAGAGTAGACACTATGAGGGGATTTCTGTTTCTGCTGTGGTGGCTAGGAAACTGGAGGGACTAATAATCCTTCTGAAAACTAAAAATACTGAATTAAATATATAACTGTCATGTTAAAATCATTGATGATGTGACAAAATAGTAAAATGTTGTCAATCAGAAATCAAGTGGGAAAAGACTATAAATAGAAGCAGAAGATTGGTTCTGCTCCTGTCACAGAAACATTTTTTTCTGAACCAATACATTGGGATTTGATTTGCACAGCCTCTTGAAATCATATGTATTAGAAACAAATCAGGGAGTTAACTCAAATTAAGAAACAATAAATATGTCTCAGCTAATAACTGGGGATCTTGTATGGCTGCACACAGTAGAAATGAATCAGAAGTAGCTGCCCCTCCTACCTCCCAACACCCACAGGGGCCACAAGGAAACATGTCTTGATATTAAGGGGAACAAACGTGATACATTGTCTCTGAGAAACTGTGCTCATAAACCAGCATTTGAGCAGATTTATGGCTCAAATTCATATCACTTATGTGGACCAAGAGACCTTACACTATAAATTTAGCTGAACATGGTCCTGGACATGGTTCCCTTGGTACTTGGAAGAAACAAAGAAAAGTCATCTCTGAATTTTAAAAATAATTCATGTTCATCTTTAGTTTTATTCTAAGCCTCAAATTTTTCTCTCAAAAATTTTTCTATAGGAAAATGAACAGCTAGTTATGTATGTACCAAGAATAACAACAATAATTCAAAGAGCTGCTTCAGACAATGTATTCAAGTTGCTAACTACACATTAATAAATGCCTATTAAACAGTGTCAATATATCAAGAGCTATAGTAATGGGTGTAGCAAATCTGTGAAAGAACAGAATAAATATTCCAGATAGTAAGATACTGTTATTTTCTTATTGTCTAAAGCTCTAAAACCAATGTATTTTATTCTTGTAGTGTTCTTTAAAAAAAAAAAAAAAATGCCTGTCATCTCTACTCTCAAACTAACTATTCAAACTTGCAGCTCACCTCTGAAGGCATTGGCTGCAGGGTTTCATTTCAGGTATCAGGGTGCCGCCCTTTATCAGTGACAACAGTGGGGAGACCATTGATTGATTGATCCTTAGTCTGTAGCTATCTGATGGGTCTTACTCAATAGAGAGCTACAAGCATCAAAATTCATAAATATGTCTCAATATCATGGAGAATTTCTGGAAATTTCTGGAAAATTTTTACTCAAATCATAGCTTACCCAAATATTCTAGAATCGACTTAAATAACTAAATATGATAATAAAATAAGCCATTTCACTTGAAGGAGAACATCTTACCCAATTTCCCAAAAACGTATCTGTGGAAACCCAAAGTAGAAAGCTTAAAATAATGGTGGGAACTTGAGAAGATTAAAGTGAAACTTACTGGATTTCATTTTATAATTGGCATAAAATTAATGTATATTAAAGTAAATTGCCCTCATAGCCTCTAGCTCCAAGCTTAGCAACAAGACTTATCTCTGGGAAAGAAAAATAAAGGTTGAAACTATGAGGGGCAACAATGCCTGAACTCTGGTAGAGAGATGAGGGACAATCGAGGATTTTACAATAACATGCTTTCATGTGCTTTAAATGTGAATATAGGCAGCACCATGGCTTAAGAGTATTTTAAATTTTGAAATCAGTTATAAAAGAGTAAATAAGTTTAATACTTCTTAAAGTATTTTAAAACTGAACTGTGAGACCTAAGTAAAACTGTGTATATAAAATAAAATTTTTATTTACATGAAAACTTATAAGACCAAAAGCTTTTGGGTATTGATATCACATGTATCTATTTTACTGTTAATAAACATCATACTTAGATTTTCCTAAATACCCAGGGGCAAAAGGCAATTGTCAGAATTAGTGGTACGGTGATATAGTTAACTTCTCCCCCTTTAAAACTCTTACCTTGAAGTTACAATTATTTTGAGCCGGCGGGGGGGGGGGGGGGTGTTGTTTCGAGACAGGGTTTCTCTGTGTAGTCCTGGCTGTCCTGGAACTCACTCCTCTAACTCAGAAATTCGCCTGCCCTGCCTCCTAAGTGCTGGGATTAAAGGCGTGCACCACCATTGCCTGGCTGAAATTACAATTTTTTAAAGGTATACTTTACCTTTAATTAAGCGGGTGTGTGGCTATGGCCATGCGCACTGCACGTGTGTGCAGACTAGACTCTAGACTCACTGAGTCTAGAGGACTCAACTCCCAGTGGAGCTGGAGTTATAGTGAGCGGCTGGATGTGGGGATCGGAAGTGAAATGGATTCATTGTATAACCGCTAAATGCTTTTCTCCTCTGGGTCATGTCTCTAGCAAAAGAGACAATTTCTAAAAACAATCAGAAGCTAGTTACTTTATCACATCTTTATCATTTAGAATGCATAAAAATTCTAGGATCCATTTGTTATTTTAACTAAGTTTGAACAAAAATATCACTGGGACAGCAATATTTAAAAGATAAAAGAAAACTTTTTATCGAAAAAATTTAAATCACTAAAATTCAAGATTGCGTATTATTTGACTTAAGGTTGCTATTTCATTACTGTTTTGATTATTTATTTTTACATGTTTTAACAATGAAACTAAATCTTGAAAAGATAGTCACAAAAGAAAAAAGAGAGAAAGAAAGAGGGAGAGAGAGACAGAAAGAATGAGAGAGAGAAAGAGAGACAGAGAGAGAGGGTGGGAAGAAAAGAAAGAAAAACTTAGGAGAAAGCCAAGGGAAAACCAGGCAGGAAACTTGAACATCATGACTTATTGTATTCCAGAGGGAAAAGGAGGGGCTTCCAAAATGCTAATATTAGTACAGCTTTCTGATTCATCCCTTTATCCCCCACAGCACCTGGCACGCTGCTTTGCATATGTACATAATCAATATTTAAATGAATGGATGCATGCATATGAAGCTGGGAGTTCTAAAATGCTATATTTCAATTCTCCCCCTCAATTTTCACACCATACACTCATTATCGTGTTTAAAACTTGATAGAACTGAAATTAAAGCAGGATTTGGGACCAGGAAAGGCACCCATTCCTTATTGTTCTGGAGTTTAATACAGTAGATACCCATCTCTCTGTGAAGATGCTTTTCTAACATGACTATGTAATTACTTTGAAATACAATTCTGTTATCTACAATAAATTTATATGAGAACTTTCAGACATAAAGCAACATTTTTTTATTATTATTTCCTATGGTTTTATGGAGTGACTGGTTCTAACTTAAGAGATTTTGATAAGGTAGCCTCTGAGGCTACAAACATGTGAAGCGTTAACTGGGCTGGTTATCCATCCAAGTGGCTCTTCTCATGGGGGTGGCAGTTAATAATAGCTACCAACTGGGCTCATTTGAAACTGTCAAATAAGCCTGAGCTTGGATTTCTCACAGTAAATGGAATTTTAGAGAAAACATCCCAAATTATCAGCAAACCAGTTATGAAACATCTCATAATCTGACCTTGAAGTCAGCATTGCTCTACCTAAATTTTATTGATCACACTCATGGTCAACTTCAGCCCAGGTTAAAGAGCTGTAATTAGATTCCGAATTTTGATGGGGCCAGTAGCTTACGTGTAGAAGGAAGGAAAGAATTTATGGTGTCCGCCACATGGAGACTACCACAATGCTTACTCTTCATGGAATTCTGAATAGATTAGATTTGAACTGAACTAATTAAAGTTGTTTGATATTAATCCCACCTCTGAAATCATTTTCATATAATTTTGAGCTACATATTTATATGGCAAAAAGAATATTTAGACCATATGAAAATTTTGAAAGGAGGCTAGAGAGATGTATCCAAAGTTAAGAGCGCTTACTGCTCTTTCACAGGACAGGGATTCAGTTCCCAACATTTACATGGAGGCTCCCAACTGGCTGAAACTGCAGGTACAGGGACTTGACACATTCATTTGACCTCTGTGGGCTTCGGGAAGGCACAAGGTGCACATGTATACATGCAGGTGAGAATTCAAACACATAAGATGAACTTAAATAAATCCTTTCTTAAAATCATGAAACAAGGCTCCAGCTCCATTCATGATAGGAATTGGTCACACTATCCAGTAGTTTTGATGGACTTTTAGATACCTATGTTGTTTTCGAGAAAACTAAAGAAATAATATTATCATCTCTGGTAGATAAATCCTATTCCATCTGAAAGACAGTCTTACACATTCTAGGAATGACAGTACAGTGTTCTTTCTCTTGGCCTTATTAGAATGGTCTGCACTGCCCTGCTAAAGTAGTCAATGACAGAAAAGCAGGAGAAAGTGGCTCACATGTTTCTTTTCTCTACAATCTGTCAGGAAGCTTGCATTGCATATTAATGTTATCTTCCTAATAATCCAAAAGGCAAACATGACTGACTCCATTTTGCAAATGAAACTGAGGTTCTTAAAAATTTAGACTCTTAGCCAAGAAAATGGAAGAATAGTTGTGGGATTCCAACACTTTTTTCTTACACTGTCATCTCATGGGCCAAAATGAGTTTTATGTACAGATGAAAATTGATAATTTTACACATATGCGTAAATAGTTTTTACCATTTTTAAATGTATATAAATGACAAAATGCCATTTTAGACATTGGAGGACTTGTGGAAATCTGTTCTCTCTTCCACACAAGGTTGGGGGAGGGGAATGTTCCAGGGATCCAACATAAGTCATCTGGCTTATCAGCCCTTTCCCTGCTGAGCCCTCTTTCTCTATGACATACATGACAAATCTTAACTGTAGACTTTATATATCATATGACTTTTATATTGTATGTTAGCTACAGTATAATAATAAACAATATCCTCACAAAAGATGATAGTGCAAAAATATTCTAGTTAGCAAATACCTAGCAGAAGGGTCTCAGGTAACATCTGCATATTGTTGTTGTCCTTTCTGGTAAGCAGGAATTAGAAGAATACCTTCATCTTTCTGGTAAAGAGAAGGATTAACATAAAAATACTTATTTCATTTATTTGCTATGCATATATTGTTGTTGTTTGTGTTTTGAGGCATATGCATATATTGTTTGTTTGTTTGTTTGTTTGTAGGAAGGGTGCCTTACATGTGTTGTCAAGGTCAGAGGAGAACTTATAAGGATAGCACTAGGATAGCACAAGCTACAAGTACCTTACCCTTAGAGCCATCACACAAGTATTGAAGACTAATTAAATTACAGCTTCTGTAAAAACTTAAAATCAAAGACAGCCAAACACTAAATCAATCTGAAAGATTAGAGTATTATTTAAATATTAGCACAGAAGCACTCTTGAATGTGAGCCATTAAAGTTTAAGTTGTTTATCTCTTAGACAGATTTAATTTAATATCATACAAGGCAAACAGACCTTCACTTACTCTCGTCAAGTAATGTTGAATCAGTTGCAGCTACTTGTTCTTAAAAGAAAAGACAAATGGAGCAATAATCATTTGTGTGTGTCCACAGAGCAGAATTGACTTGAAATGTTTTTGAAATGGTGTTGATATTTCTTGTGGTTAATAGCTTAAAACTGTACAGGTACCTTGGGTCTCGCTGTGATAAGCCCATGTTCAGAACAGTTAATACATTCTGACATGTCGGTCAAGGTCAGGTAATTCTGCTTTGTTTCATAGGCTCTGTTTCAATAGCTTATGCTCTGTTTGGTAAATGTTCTTTTTTATAGTAATTGTTTCCCCACAGCTAACCCTGGTCACATGTCTTGGGAACAAACTTAAATATGTCCTCCCCTTTCTCTTCTGCAGAAGATAGGCATTATTCATCTGTGTTTTGTTTACTTTGGAGCAGAGCATGCATGCCAAGGCACACACGTGCAGGTCAGAGGACAACTATGGGAGCTGGTTCTCCTTTTCCACCATGTCGGTCTTGGAGACCAAGCTCAGAGCACCAGCCTCAGGAACAAGTCTCTTCACTCACTGAGCCATCTCCTCAGTCTAGCAACAGTCTTGATTTTCAGGTTGCTATTTCCCTTAGCAATTTTCTTTCATAAGACATCTTACTGCAACTGCTGATAGTGTTTTTTTCCTGACATAAAAATCACAGAGAGTGTGGAAGAAAGTCTGCTCCTTTTCCCTTCCTATGCTTCACACACAAGGCATTGCACGCCATGCTTGCAAGCACCTGTGAGTCTAAGCAAGATCTCCTGTCTTTCAAATAAAGTCCTTATCTTGGGCCCTGTTCAAGGTTCATGTCTACTGCAAAGGTTGATGTCGTAGTGTCACAGCCTCTAGAGTGGCAGTCATTTAAAGGCTTGGCCACACCCTCCAGTGAGATAAGAAGTTGTCAGCCTCAAATTTCTGGGTAGCCATTCAGGCAGTAATCCCAAACGTCATGTTTCTAAGCAATTGCTATTAAAGGAGAGTGGCATTTGGTGGACTTATCCAGTTCACCTAATCAAATGTCCTGTCTCTTATAGTGACCAACCCAAAAATGTCCCCAAGGAATAGATCTAATTTGTCTTTTCTTTTCTTTTTTTTAAATGATTACAACATATCCTCATCCAAGTACCCACAGACCTGACCCTGAGTAGTGTCTGAGATCATACTAGATTGGGTTCATTCAAGGCAGTACGATAGCTTGGGAAATGTTCTCAATTCCAATTTCCATGTGCAATAGTCCCATTCACAAGCATTAAGTAACCTTTGCTCCACTCACTGGCTACAAGTGGAAACCATAAAATTATCTAGTTAGCACTTTTGAAAAGCTGGTACAATGATTATCTTACTTGGTTCCACTCAAGTGGGTAATCTATCTCGTTCACTTTCTCTCTGTAAGTTCACTTTGAAGGCAAGCACTGTGCCTGTGCCTGTAATTCCAGTGCTCTGAAGGCAGAGGCAATAGGATGGCCTTGGTTCAAGGCCAACCAGGACTGCACTGTGAGTTCCAGGCCAACCTGACTACTAAGGAAGGCTCAAAAACTTATGCTTCCTAGGAATCTACTCAGCGAGTTCTTTTCAACTTAGTCAAATTGTCTGGGCTACACTACTAAAGGGTAGCCAATAATAAGGCAGCAAATTTTCTAAACTTTAACCTAAATACTGTTTAACACCTTTGGTTTTGTGTAACTCAGACAAATCTCCAACAATATTTCATTAAACCTTAGCATTGACAATTTTTTTTCAAAAGTATTTGTTAAAAAGGAAAGTACATGTGCTCTGGTTTATATGAAACTAGCATGTCTATGGATTTAACTGATTCTTCAATAGCAAGAGAATTGCTGCTGATAAATAAACATAGAGAAGGTAGTGACAGTGACTGACATTCAAATCTCTTTAATGGCTAAAATTGTTCCCTGTGTTTATTGAAATAACAGTCTCATGCAACAGGTCATGAGATTAAAAAAGAAAATAGCTTAAAAAGAATTCCTAGTAAAATATTTTCCCCATTCACAGATATGACAGGCGTTTATTTACTAGCATAGCCAACGTAAAGATGGAAGAAATATTTGCAAGCAATTATACTCACCCCGCCCAAGTGGTAAGGCAAAACTCTTAAAGAGTGTGTCTGGTTTCATTAGCCAGAGATTTGCCTGTATTGCTCTTTTGAAAAGATTTCTCACCACAGAATAAGATATGGGTGGGAATAAACCTGAGGAAATGTTGTTAGGTTTACTTTACTCCCTGGAAATATAAAATTCCATATTTCTCTCTGTAACCTTACTCTTGGTGAGTTAGTGAACTTGTCATCTGTATATAAAGAAGATTTGCTTTCAAGGAGAATGAAAAATGGTTTTCTTCTGTAATCAGGGGCTCACCTCTCTTTCCTCCCTAGCAACATACGCCATCGTGCCTGGCTCCCTAGCAACCATGTCTCTCTATCAGACAGCTTTATTTGAAGCAATCTTCACTGGAGAAAGGGTAGCACAAAAAGCGCTGATGGAAAAAAAAATTTTAAAAAATAGACATTGCTTACTTTTAAATAATCCATGCTTACTTGAGATGCTAAGCACATTTTTCTTATATAATTTTATAGAAAAATAAAGAAGCCTCTCTTTAGGAAAGTGGTATGCTACGTTAAAAGAACACAATTGCTAAATGAAGATGGAACCATAATAGAACTGTCTTCAAATAGAAAGTTCTCAAAAGCAGCATTCCAAGTACTTCATGGTGTCGTGTCATAGGTGACTAAATGCAATTCTGACACAACCTGTACTTTGAGTGTATCCTTCCTCAGCCTAAGAGTGCACTAATTCCTATATTGAGTTGGTTTGCCGCGTCAAAGGTCTGGCAGAACATGGGAAAGTTTAAGCAAACAGTTCACTTTATTTGAAACAGATTTACTGCTGTCATCAGGGACACTGTGTCCTGCAGAGACACATTTTATGGCCGTTCACCTGATGGGCTAGTTCCCTACAAGTCACCCTTCTAAAGCTGCACCCTGCTGCTGAAGCCTGCCCACAGGCTCCCATCCAGCCCATATCCAGGAGCTAACCCCAACACAGTGACCCAGGCAACCAGACTTAATCTTCTATTCCCCAACAGGGTCACTTTTGCTTCTGTCCAGATGAAGTACCAGTAAAAAACAAAACAACAACAAAAAACCCCAGCAACTTATATGCTACAAAGATAATTGATACTCTAAAACAAGAAATATTTTCTATGGAAGATAATCTCATTTTTATCTTAAAGCAATTTATTTTAAGGGAATGATATCTGATTATGAGGAATCTTAACAAATGAATACTTTATTATATTTCTAAAGATGTATACTTTTTAAATTTATCTTTAATATTATCTATCTGTAAGCAAAGATTTATTCACTAACAAGAACTAAGCTACTAAATATATAATACTAAATTAAAATCTTATATGCTGTACCTTTAAAATCATACATAGGAATTTAGCATCTTAGGGGAAATATTTAAAAATAAATGCTTCAGTCTTAAATTTTTATTTAAATGTATTTAAAGAAATATATAAAATTGTACATGTTCATAGAATATATTAGCTTTTAACTTGAATTTACTTATATCTCACATATAAAATATTACACACATTTCAGTCCATAAAATTGGAATAAATATGCATGAGGTAAAAAGTTTAGAATTTTATTGGATAAAATATATACAATTCTTATGCATGTGTTAAAAATAAATTTATATTTTAAAATGAAAATACAAATGAAAGCTTTGATAATAATGTATTCACAGATGTGTATTAACCTTCTGTATTCAATAGCCTATATAGTGTTATCTTGAAAAGTTCTCTAAGTCCAAAGCAAACAGACATTATTACACATACAAACACACACACACACACACACACACACACACACACACACACATTTCCCATTATAACCCTTAGGCAATGAAACTAAGATAATTCTGTTCAATTCACATTGTAAATTAGGGCAGATTGTCCTGATACTGTACACTGGGGGAGTTCTGGGCATTTTATAATTAGCAGTAATCTCACTGTTTCAGTTTTTCTAAGTCCCCATTTGTCCCACCTCTGCCTCTTTTTTCATTCCCTTCAGCCCAAGGCCCACTACACTCTGAAACCATTCATAGGTAAATAAGAGAGACTATGTTAATTTAAAACAACAACAAAATGGCTTTGTTAAGCTTGGCAGAAGCATTAGCTTTCACCAAAGGAACAAAAGCCTAAGGTAGCACCTTATAAACCAAAAGGTCTTGTTTGGGTAGCAGTGATGGTGAGTTTTCATCCTTGATTGGCCTGACCACTCTGAGAGTTTGGTAAGGCATCATCATGGCTGCAGCCTCTAGAAGAGACCAACTTATCTTTAAAGTGGGGTGGGGAGAAGAAGTTTTATACCACTTCAAGAGCACACTCCAGAGGACTTGGAGACTCTTCTCATGTCTTAAGGTCTCTCAACACCTCCCAATGTTGCTAAGCTAAAGCATTACCCATGGGCCTTGGGGAATGCTTTAGATCCAAATCACAGAATTAACATCATGTATATGCCATTAACCAAAGTATTTATTGACCTAATTTAGGTAACAATTACTCAACACTCCCTTATCTCCAACCACTGGGTAAGCAATGGAAAACCAAAAACTAACAATGCCTCATTCCTCATAGGACTCTGAGCCTAGGAAGAGAAGAAATATCTTAAATCACAAACAATTATCATGATTCAAACTTACAATGGACTCCTTTGCACTAGATTCCTGATTTTTATTCAAATGTTTGGTGCCCAAATGGTAGAATTATTTGGAAGGTACTAGAAACTTTGGAGGAAGAAACAAGCCAAGAAAAATAAGTCATTAAGAGGTCTGGGACAAGGGTTAGTATTTCTGATTTCTTCCTGGTTCATTCTTTCCTTCCTGATCGGCCACACCTCAGGCTCCTACCATACATGAAAGCTCACATAGGCCTCAGCAGCCATGGAAGGACCCTGTAAAAACATGAGCCAAAAATCAAGCTTTCCTGCTCTAAGGTGTTTCTACCAGGTCTTTTATCAGAACTCAGTGCAAGATGATGCAATAATATAGAGGTGAGTTCATAGACTATTACTAAAGAAAGACCAAAGGATAAGATGGCTTGGTAGTGAGCTCAGGAATGTTACAGGCACATTTGTGAGTGGGATGGTCAGATAAAACAAGAGTCTGAGCACCATTCCTTTTTTATCTAACAGAATCCCATAATAGAGAGAAAAGAAGAAAAACAACTAGCAATAGATAGGGTATTAGCAGATGATGGGCCATAAGGAACACGGTAGATATTAGGTGGATTCATCACAATTAGACACTGCAAAGTACAAGTTGTTCTGACAGATCCCTATGGCCTCTGACATCATGGCCTCCATGACTCTGGCCTACTGGATATTAAGTTATGTTTAGAGGAAAGCTTCCTATGTTTCTTCAGGCAATTTATCATTCCTTTTCTTTTTACAAGACCTATTCTGCATGAAAGAAGTCCTTTGCTGAAGATGTAACTGTGTAGACAGTGTGCAATCAGTTCTGAAACCAGGTTAAGGTTTGTTCCAGATGAGTGGCTTTCTCTCCTCTCCAGTACTGCGGGGCTTGCCCACAGGTTCTGCTTCTGAGTCCACAGGTCAGGTCCTTTAGCAAGGTTGGTTTTACAATTGATCGCTGAGTATCACAATATGTTGGTCATTTTGTATGTTTTTCTTTCTCTCTATTATACCTCTGTATATGGGAAGTTCTGTCCTGTCCTGAACATTTCTTATTTCTTTCTTTTCTTCTTTCATTTAGTTACTCTCTCCTAAGAAGTCTGAAGATTCTGTTCTGATATTTATATTCAGGTAAGTCTTCCATATTTACCTAAATTGATTATCATTGCTAAATGTTCTACTACTGGTACCAGAAACACAAGAGCTCTTGGATACAAATTGCTTCCTTGTCAGAACTATTTCTTCATAATCAAAGATAACTCTCATTGGACAAGCAAAAGCAGAAAGTGAGGGCCCTTCGAAAGCTACAACAGCCAGAGCACCTAGTTATAGGTTAAGCCTCCTTGGTCTTGCAATTCTGCAGCTATTATAAAAAATAAAGGCAGAAATGGACTATGTAAGTCAAATATTGCAACATAAATTTTAAAGAAATGAGTTTAATGGAAGGGGAACTAATGGGAAATAGAAAACAAACTGTTTGGTATCTTTAAGTCTTGAGAGTTTCCTTTTAATATATGAAGAAAAAAGCAAATAAATTCAAAGACTGTTTTACAAAAAGGATTAAGGAAAGAATAAACGTTTGTAAAGATTATGTTAAGTGTATTTTTTCTTTCTAAATGTCAAAAAACATGTTTTCATATGGCAGAATTTATTTTCCAAGTATAATATTAATAACTAAATTATATTGAAATAAGAAAGGCAACCATAAACAAGATAAACTGCACTGCATATTGAGAAGAGCCTGCCCAGCCAGAGCTTGCCACAGGATTTTAGCTCTGAGAGACGGGCAGTCATATGAGTCAGATCACAGCTCTTGCTGCATTCTAGAAAATTATTACTCCTGGGTTTGAAATAGTAAATCTTCAGTTTACCTCTAGTTCTGACGTTCAGTCTTTGTGTGGTTTACAATAGCATAGAGAAGTTAATTTTTAAAAATTAAGTTGTTTTCTCCATGCCTCCTTGGTTATAAAATGCAAACCAACTCTATTGTTCCAATGTGAAGTGGTTCATCATACAAATGGAACCATTGGTCCTACAAAGTCAACAGAAACTGAAGAATTATTATCTAAACCTAGTAACCTGAAATTCAGATTACTATTATCAAGCACACAAAATCAAAACCAGAATGTTCTCTAAAACAAATTTGTGATTAACTTTTGTTTTAAGTCTCACAAATTATCTTTAAAAATTTATATATTAAGACTTTTGTCTTGATAATGAGGAGAGAAAAAGAAATATCAGGCAACTTTTCATCATCCTTTTTTCCCCTGTGTTCTAAATTTTTTTAAAGGAAACTGGTTAAATTAATTGTCTTGATTGGTAGAAATATAAGTTCCAAACTATCTAATCCTAATTTCAGTAGTCATGTTGTTTGAATTTAGGCGGAAAAAGAAATCTGATTATCTATGTTTTCCGGGGTGTTCTTAGAGCTAAAGTCTCTAAATAGGATGGACATATTCAACTGGAAAATTGACAGGAGAGATCCCTGAGATATAATTTAGGAGCATAGAGAGCACCATCTCCCACATGCTGATACGGCATAGGAGCATAGAGAACACCTACATGCTCCTGTTTTCAAAGTATTTCAAACCAAACATCCAGCCTAGAAGATACAAGTAAGACTAGGGAGTATTTGTCCAGTCCTTACAGCTTATTTCTCTACTAGGCTGTCTACAGAAATCAAGGTAACTCAGATCACTCGTACTTGAAAAGGAAAATCAGTAAATCTAAAATTAGTCTAGACTGGATAATTAGCAAGGGATTGTTTAATATTGAGAAGTCTATCTTAATTTAAGCAATAAAAATACCAGATTCAGGATCTCTAAGAATTTCTCCATACTTTACATAATCATTTATTAACAAATGTTTCCCTTGAAAAATATTTTAAACATGTTACCTGTGTGCCTTTGTGTATCCTACATTATTTCAAGAGACAGACAGCAGATAACAGACCTTATAAGCAAGCAAAGCATATGGTATCCTAGGATGTGAGAAGTGCTATTGGCAAAATAGTAGAAGAACATGCTTAGACGGTCAGCCAGCATGAAGAGGAGACACGAGATATGGAATTGCTTCAAGGTTTGCATCAAAGTCTCTGGAAGGGTGGTAGCAGCAACTGATGTTGAAAGGGTTGATAAAACCAGGCAGCTAGAGGTAAGTGTGGCTGGACGTGTGGCCTGGCGCTTCTGTGCTGAGACTGAGATCCTGCCAGAATATGTGATGGCATGATACCTTTCATCTCACCCCACAGGAAGCAGAAGAGTGCTGAGGTTTGCCGCCGCATCCAGAGTGCTGGGAGAAACTGGAAATCTCGACATGGATAAGTGACTCGTTAACTTCCGATAAAAGTCTATAAATAAATCTTAGGTTTTGGCTCTCCACAATCAATAACTTTTGGCGGGGTGGGGTGAGGGTGGGGGGATAGGGTGGGGTAGGGTGGGGGTGGGGAAGGACTCAGCTTTCTCTAAGGAGCTGGCCACTTGGAGTTTTACCATGTTATAGTGAGTATATATGGGCAACAGAAATTGGACATTTTTCTTCTGTTTTTTGGAAAAGGGAGTCACAAGTGAAGGGAGCAGACTTGGCAGAATTAGGAAGTGAGTGTGACCAGGGTGCATGATGTGAAATTCCCAAATAATCAATAAAAACATTTGGTTAGAAAACAACAACATTGTAAAAATATGGTCTCATAGCCTCTTTTAAAAAACACTTTTATTCAATTACAAAAAAATTCCAATTTCATTTGCAAAGGCCTCTGTCTGGAGACAGAGGATCTGCATTCCCATGGGATACAGATAGCCAGAAAGTTTCTCCCCATGCATCACTTTCAGGAAAAAAAATTAATAAATTATATATACATATGTATATATTTGATTATTTTCTTTATTCACATTTCAAATTGTTGTCCTCCTTCTCCATCTCCCCTAGGCAAACCTCCTCCCCTTTGCCTCTATGAGGATGCTCTCCCCTACTCCTGCCTCACCCTTCTAGCATCCCCCTTTGCTGGGGCAACAAGCCTCCACAGGACCAAATCCTCCCCTCCCATTGATGCCAGATACGGCGACAGTCCTCTGCTACACATGCAGCTGGAGCCATGGACCCACCCATGTATACTCTTTGGTTGGTAGTTTAGTTCCTGGGAGCTCTGGGAGTACAGTTAGTTGATATTGTTGTTCTTCCTATGGGGTTGCAATTGCCTTCAGCTCCTTCAGTCTTTCCCTATCTCTTCCATTGGGGTCCCTGGGCTCAGTCCAATGGTTGACTGTGAGTGTCTGCATCTGTCTTAGTCAGGTGCTGGCACAGCTTCTCATAGGACAGCCCTACTGGCCTCCTGTCTGCAAGCAGTTCTTGGCATCAGCAATTTTGTCTTTTGTTGGAGTTTGGTGTCTTCAGATGTGATGGATCCCTGGGTGGGGCAGTCTCTGAATGGCCTAAACTTGAGTCTCTGCTCCATCTTTTGTCCCTGCATTTCCTTTAGGCAGGAACAATCCCAGGTTAAAATTTTTAAGATAGGTGAGTGACCCCTTTCCTCAACTGGGGGACCATGCCCATCTACTGGGGGTGGTCTCTCCAGGTTCTATCTCCCCTCTCTTGGGTATTTTGGCTGTCATCCCCATTGGGTCCTAGGAGCCTCTTGCATCCCTGGCTTCTGGGACTTTCTAGTGGACTCCTCATTCCCTCCCTACTGCTACATATTTTTATTCATTTTCCTGGCTCTCTAGACTTCTCTCCTGTCACTTCCATACTTGAATCTGCCCCATTTTTCCCTCCCTTCTCTCTCACATCTAGGACCCTCCCTTCCTCTGCCTCCAGGATTATTTTATTCCCTCTTCTGAGTGGAATTTAAACATCTATACTTTGGCCACTGTGGGACTGCATAAGGGTATCCTGGTTCTTGGCTGGGCATGGGCCTAGAACCCCGAGACTCCAAGGGAGAAACGGAAGGAGTTCGGCCACGTCCCCAGAACTCAGAGTCCTAACAGGCAGTCCAATCTCCATAGACCTACATTGTTCAGTCACGTAGGCCATTACAGCCCCTCCCAAAGTGCACAGGTAGAGGGTGTAACTACAGGCCTCAGGCCCTAGAGATTTACATACTAATGAAGGTCAGAGGGTGGAGCCAATTAAGCATGCCCCCAGAACCTCCCCCTTTCTCCCTCCCTACTTAACTCAGGTCTGCCCTGAGTTTGGGGGGGGGTACACCCAGATCCATCCACCATCCGCCATGACAATAAAGCCTTTTGGAACCAAGGACTTCCTCGTATCATTGGGGCCTGCCGGGCCTGCCGCCACCGAAGCCTCCAGCCACTGGAACCTGGGACCTTCTCCGGTACCAGACACAAAGGTCTCCACCACGCAGGTCCGGGCCTCTGCCACCTGGGCCCGGGGCCTGCCGCTGCGCTGCCTCGGGTCTGGGGCCTGGGGCCTGGGCCTGCCGCTGCGCTGCCCGCCATTTTTTTCCCACAGCCCTCCTTCTTGTTAAGCTTCATATGGTCTGAGTTGTATCATGGACATTGTGAGCTTTTGGACTAATATCCATATGATTACATACCATGTAACTTGAGCAGTTTGTCTGCTTTTTTAGTGTGTGCCTTAAACAAGCATCTGGAGAAAACACACACACACACACATACACACACACACATACACATACACACACACACACACCTTCTCCTATAATCTTTGTATTTCATATATCTAAGGTAGTAAACCCATACCAGTTTATAAAACACAATGAATAGAAAAACATAAAACTCTCTCCACACATGCTCCACTATTCATGAATATACAGCATACATGTGTACCACATGTTTGCACACACAGCTAATTTTCTCCTTTTGTCCCACCCAGTTCCTTAGCATCCTGACCTAGATATAGGGGTAGACATTCAGCAAATCTATTGATTGCTCCTATGTAGCTCAGAAATTCACTTTAACTATGGAGACTCATTCTAGAATAACTCCATCTCCCACCTCATATTTCTCCACAGGAAAATGACCACCAAAATGTTGGAAGTGGTGAAAGAGATGAATTTTCAGACATTTTTCAAGACATATTTAGTGTGTTCTTCCATAACCATAAGTGGGTTTTCAAAGATAAAAAATACAATGAGAAAATTCTATTCACTTCACAACTACAGTAGAAGCAAATCAAATTATTAGGACTTGGTCAAGATGGACATTTTGTGATTTTATATACATTCTAGAACAGTGCCATGACAAGCCTGAGCTGATCCATTAACATTTGGTTATATCTGACAGATGATAATTTGGTATACTTTCATTTCTGTAGAGTTTAAGTAATGTTTGAAAAAACAAATAACATGTTAATGATGAGTAAAACTTGTTATCAAAAGAGTTGCCATTATGTTGCCTTAAACCTGTTTATTGGAGTATAATCCCATTTTCTAGCTTTTAAGGAGAGGAGACAGCTATCTCAAGTTAATTACTGTTTCATTGCTAGTACCTCAGAGCAAGCACAGTTAAGTGTTCAATGTTCCAAAGTAATTGGCAAGGCCTTAGAAGAAACAGGACGTATAAATTTGCACTAACAACTTAGGCTAATTAGCAAAATGGAAATAAATACAAGAATTTAGTGATTACCACACACTGAAGTCAAAGAAAGAGCTGACAATAAGCACAATCCAAGAACACAAGTTCACATAAACCTGAGCAAGATACGACGCACATTGGGATTTCCAATGAAGCAGTGTGCTCAGGCAGCCTCTGGTTAATCAGCGAGACCATGGAGCAGACAGGAAAATCTATATCAATAAAGTGCCACTATAAGCAACAATGCTTTATGACTGACTCTTACTAAAATGTATCAACACACTAGTGAAAGAGTCCTCACCTTGTAGATGCAGAGGGAAATCCCTTACATACTCTTTGTCATACAAGTTGGAAAAATGTAGCAAAGATGCTTGATCTTTTTCTTCTGATTGGAAGAGTGTTCTGCTGGCATTCATGAGGCCCTGGGTTCAATTCCAAGCACTGAAAAGAAGAAAAAAATAACTAAGACTCCCCAGACACAGTTAATTATCTGCATGAACTGCATTACCCATTTGATATTGAAACATTAATATGTCAACAAAATGATAAAACACCAGGGATCAATGGCAGTGTTGTAAATGTCATTTCAAACATGTTTCATCTTGATATTTGTAGTTTGATCGCCTAAATCATTTGAACGTGCCCTGTTGAGAAACAGGCTGGGGGGGGGCTTTGTTTTTCTTGCAATGGTGGCCAACCGTTTCAAATCATAAAACATTTCGCTGGAACTTGTGAGGTGGAGCTCAGTAATAATGAAAACAGATGCTTTGCAGTGGGGCAAGGACAGTGCAGTTGGGCCACACATGTTTACAGGGCAAACAATCAGGATGACAAAGAGCCTGTGTGTTTGACAGGCTTGACAGTAACTCAATGGCACTTGAAAATCCCCATGAGGCAAACAGTAGCAAAGAATCATATACAAGGTCAATATTGTAACTTTCTCTTTTCTTTGATCAAATATGCATCTCTAATATACTTTGCCCCTAGATTCAAATACAGCATCACCACCTGTCTGTCAAGTGATGATCACTTTCTTCCCACAATCAGAAACAGGAGGCTGCCTTTCTGGGTTCATTTTCATCCCTTGCCCAGTTTGCCTCATTATTTCCTGTTTCTCAATCCTAGGGAGTTGTTCTCCATCTCAAGATCCCCCCGGTATGTGTATGTCTTCTTCCTAGAGCATCCCTCTGGGCTGATGTATACTCATTCTAGACCCGAGCACCTCCTCCCTCAACTCCCTGTTTCCTTTAAACAAATGGTTTAGAGCAAGAGATATATGCATAGAAAAGCCAGTGTCATCACTCACTGGGGGTACAACTCCTGTTTGACAGATGGACCCTAGTTTCACATTTATGAACTGAGAATGCTACCATGTGTCTCTCGGTATTGGCTGTGTCTCTGGATTATTACTAAAATTAAATCTTTAGCACAGTGCCTGATACTAAGCAAATATCTATGAAGCACTGCTATAATTATTATCACCTGCTCTCCTAGAACTCATTGCCATAATTCTATAATAGTGTTTATCAGATTTTGGGCATGAACACTTCCATTTTTCTCAGCTAGACAGGCTCTGTTCAGCTTTTCATCCCAAATAGATAAGCTCTGTTCAGCTTTGCACCCTAGTGTTTAGGGTATAGTCACATATATGTGATTAATTAATGTATATGGCAGTAAAAAAAATCACTAATTCAGTAGACATGATTAATGTTCCTTTATTATTGTTTTGAAATAATATTCTCAGTAAATGCTTTCAGATATGCATATTGCTTATCCACAACTACACTGACCAAATCGGGAGAGTGGTTCAGAAGCCAGTTGCATGAGGCACTTCAAGAATCACAGAGGGAACTGAGTCTGAAGGTAGAAAGACAGAAAGGTATGTGTCGTGAGGAAACTGGGTTCCCTGGATGCTGAGCCTTTAGTCAGAGACTGTGCTTGAGTTTGCATAGAAGATGAGGTCACAGTTAAAAGTCACAAACATAAGGAAACCGACCACGACAGGGCACAGCTGGCTATTTGCAATGAACATGTAATTCAAATCCTAAGAGTTACAGTTAAAGCACAGCCTAAGATTATTTAAATGTCAAATTAAATAAAAGCAACTATATCATTTATATAACAAAAGCAAGAAAAGTTGACTGATAAGGCAATAAATGTGAATATTAGATGTCAAATTTATAGTGAGCGAAATAAAAAACCTCATTGATTGGGTTATGTATAAGCAAGAAACAGAGTTAATGAACTATGGGATATGTGTATGAAACACATGTAGCCTGTAAAATATGTGCAACAAAATGTTTGGCCTAAATATCTCTCAGTACTTAAAAGGGCATTTGATACACAGTGGTGATAAAAGCAAATTAAATATGTAACAAATTCTTTAGTCAGATTGACTCTAATGTCATGCAGCATATATTTAATTATTGGTACTTTATTATTGTATCTTAGACATAACTACATAAATTGTTTCCAGTGACTAATATTTTTATGAATTATTATCTTTATTTTGCCTAGCATTAACATTAGCATACCTTTAGGATGGGTTGACAAAGTAATACTTTTTGTGATTCCAAAGTACGTTAGAATGTAGGCAGAATACACAGTTGAGTCAGATCCTCAAAGGAGAAAAACATTACAGACTAAATGTAGTTTAGAAACTTTAGGAAGTCATAATCTTTAATGTGATTACAGATTAAATTATGAATAACATTATGAAGAAACATTAAACTTACTCTCATGCTGGATAACTTTCTAAACATGCAATTAAAGAAAAATCTTCATTCATATATACTATGGTTTGAGTATTCAATGTCCCCTTAAAGTCCTATGTGTTAAAGGCTTGGGAAATGGAGAAGGAAGAACCCCAGGGAGGTGAGGTACAGTGGGAGACTAATGTCATTGAGTCCAAATGTGATATTCATTTCCTGGCCATTCTCCTCTTCTTAGCTCTGGGTTCATATCAGGAGTTTGTTCTTTCATGTGCTTCTCTCCTGAGACCTTTATCAAATGTCTGAAGCAATATGGTTACCTAATATTAGACTGAAATCTGTAGAATCAGGAGCCAAAATAAACCTTTCTCTTCATAAATCTGTTTCAGATATTTCAAACACAAAGCTGGCAAAAATAATATGGAACTAATAAAATTTTGGCCTCATCATGAAATGGTACCCACAATGTTCTTGATTAGACAGAAGAGAGACAGTATGTTGGAGCCATCTGGTCTTGAGATATAAGGAGTTCTGGTTCCAAATGATTCCGTGGTGGATGGTCAGAGTTACATGTTCAATTCTGGGACCGTGGGACCCATTATATAGCTGAATCCCACAGCAGCAGAATGGAAAGAACAGAACGTTCAGGATCAACCTGCTGGGAATGCAGAATGAGCCAGAATTTAAAAAAAATAATGAAGGAGAGATGTAGAGGTGCCATCTCAAGGTAAAAAGGAGGGAGAGTCTCACTCCCATTCTTTTCCACTGGATATCAGAAATGCCTTCATAGGAATGAGAAGTTAAAGATGCCTGCTAGTCAGCACCGTTTCACAGGTAAAGAAGCTGAGTTTCATGCTCCACTCTTACCTCATATTGCCCAGTGAGTGGGCATTCAAGTTCTGCTTTCCCTATTGATTTAGTTGTTTTGAATTTTTCTCATTTTCAGGGATTGTGGAAGAGAGCCTGAAAGCTGTCTTTGAAAGAGGTCAGCTGTAGCTAGGAAAGTTTCGTTCTTCTCGTGTCCAAATCAAATTCACCATCATCGCTCCAGAGTTCCACATCTACCTACTGCTCCACCTTGACTGCACTCTCACTTCCAGACTAGCATAACATTCGGAAGTTCTACCTCCTAGTCTCATCTCCATGCCAGTGCCACCAGAATGGCCACCTAAAAACTTCCTTTAATAAGAAGCATTTACTCTTTACCTCAGTTCACAGGTACTAAGGGCAGCATCAAAGACTGGCGTCTGTGCCTTCATCTTGTGTCTGCTTCTCTGGTCTTGACTTTAGCTAGAGGCCCAGAGTTCTTGTTTGAAACCTGTAGGAACTTGGGATGTGAAGAATAGCAGAACTTTGCAGGACAGACCACCGCACTGATGAAGACAATGATCTCTGAAGACCAGGTCACTCTAAGGCCAGAGAGAGTCTCCCCTGAGAACCAGTTGTCCCTTCAGCAGAAGGACTTTCTGAACATGTCGCAGAACAGGACTTTGATGACAGAAAAGGCTGTACTTTGATAAGGACTGCTTAATTATGTGTCCCTCTTATCCTTGCCCCAGTCCCTCCTTTAATCTAAAGCCTCTTGCCTCTGATGATTCTTTGTTTAGCCCAATGTTCAGGTCAGTTTCCCAAAGAAGGATTTAGATTGCTCTCCCCATTTATCTCTTCTCCTTCCTACCCTGGTGACACTAAATACAATTCTTTTAACTGCTTTTCACTGTTCCTTGTCTTTCTAACCAGTATATTAGGAATGGATGACAAAGCCTAGCTTGCTGAAACTGACAGTCAGGCTTTCACTCCAAAACCCTGGGCACACCAGCATCATGATTGCACACCCTTGAGCTATTGTGTGGATTACAGGTAAACTAGATTCCAAATCTGCCTCTTCCACTGTATTTCTCCCCCTCCAGTGACTAGTGTTACAGGCAGCTTACCTCATGTTCAGCATCTGAACTGGCCCCAGCTGGCCTTCTCTGATCATCCACTGTCACTTGTCCCTCACTTCGTTACAATCAAAGTCATCTTGTTTCTTATGCTCCCCTGAGTCCTTCCCACTCTCCTGAGCCTAGTGTATATTGCTCTCACTCTTACAACACTTCCCCTTCTCCATCATCTATACAGTTCAATTTGTATCTTCATTTCAAAGCATACCCGATGTCCTCTGCCCAGGAAGTTTTATAATATTTACTCAATTCTGCAACTCCTACCTAACTATGTATAGTATAAAACAGGAAATATGTTGCTACTACCCTACAGGCTTTTGAGGAACAATAATTTTTAACATAATTTTTAAAAACCTTTATTTGATTATAAAAGGGCTACATGGGATGGAAAGAGAGCTCAATAGTTAAAAATACATGCTATTCTTCCAGAGGACCTAAGTTTGATTTCCAGTACCTATATGGCAGGTAACAACCATTTACAACTTCAGTTCCAAGGAATGCAGCACTCTATGTTGGACCTCACAGGCATTGCACACTCATGGTGTACATAGATACATATGTGCATGGAGAAATACATTCGTACACATAAAATCTTTTTAAAATTATAAGATAAAACTATTATAAGAAAACAGGTCCACTGACACAAAAGAAAATTGAATATTTTTTTTTACATTTAAAACCTAAACTAAGAAGTGTGATATTTGGTAGAGGACTTGTGTATCATGCATGAGGTCCAGGTTAATATGCAGTACTACAAAAATATGTTTAAATTAAAAGAACTTTGTATACTAAAAGGCTCTCATATTGCCCCTTATATTCATTCTCTTGAATTGGTACCCATAAAATAATTTTGTTTACGTAACATATTCTTGCTTTTGGGTATCTTTATTGCTGTTTTTAATGAAGGTCATAAATGAAGATTGTTGAGAGAATGAAAAAGGGAAGGATGAGAGAAAGAAGAAGATGTGAGAGGAGAGGAGAGAAATGGAGAGGAAGAATGGAAAAAAAAAATATCCTGAAAGAGACAAAGAAGAGACAATATCATGAGCATGCAAGTAGCCAGGAAATGAAGAAATATGCATTTTCACACAAGTAAAGTACCATTCTTATTCGTCTGAGTCTGCTAAGTACGAGTAAGAACAGCAGGTAATGACATTTACCCTGTTTTACCTGTAGTGTCCTTCTTTGAATTAAAACACAAGGTGCGGCTACTGTTTTACTGTTTAGGAGTATCCTAGAATTAAACAGGAAGCCAATGAGTTAATCGAGTGTCTGTCTTGCTTTAGCATATGACTATAGCCAGGTAAGCAATCCATTTGATCTGAGTTTTCTGATACTGATGTTTACAGTGCATTAATGACATATAAGGACAGGTCATAGGAATAGAGGTAGAACTGTTCGGGACTAGGCAGTAAGTTAGACATTTAAAAGAGATTTAAAACTAAGGTTGGAGGAAAATCATGGAGGGAAGATTGTTAATGGTGAGCCCAGCTATTAAACTAGATGTGAGGGAAATCTGCAGCTAGAAAAACTATGGATTTAAACAAAAACGCATTGTCAGATGGCGACAGGTGAATCTTTGCAACATTATAGAGGAAACATTACTTTAAGAATTAATAAAGATTGAGACACACTGAAAAACTTGCCAAACATATGTAGGGAAAGTAGGTTAAGAGTAGATCTGTGTAGACTAGTATCCCAGTGTATCAGTCTGAGAGCTAGTTCACTTAGTCTGTGACTCCTGTGATTTCAGTTCTCAGTCCTAGGGCCCACAATCCTTCCACCTATTCTTCTTTAAGAGTCCTCAAGCTCCATCCACTGTTTGGCTCTGGATGTCTGTATCTGTCTGAGTCAGCTGCTGCTTAGAGCCTCTCAGAGGACAGCTTGCCCCTGTCTGTTCTCAGGCTGGAGGTTTAGATCCTGGGAACTCTGTATATGGAGTATGGTCTTCTAAAAAAAAAAAAAAACAAAAAAAACAAAAAACAGTTGTCCAGTTATTCATGGAATATTATTTTTTTATATCTCTTGTATTCAGTTTGCAACTACTTCATTGAGAATATTTGTATGTATATTCATGAGGGATAATGGACTATAACTTATATATTTTTGTTGGGTTTACACTTGATTTCACTATTTCAATATTATTTGCTTTGTGAAGGAGCTTATTGTGGTTCTGAATTTTTTTAAACGTAACTCAAAAAGTATTGCTTGTTTGAAGGCTCTATAGAATCCTTGTATAAGTATATCTGACCCTTGGTATTTTGCTTGTTTGTTTCTTTTCATTTTATTCTGTTTGAATGCTTTTTAAATTTTTTTTATTTGCTGAAAATAAAAATTAAAAAAAAAAAAAAAAGAATGTTTTAAAGTTGTGTGCTTGCTCAAACCCAGTCCATATCAACCCAGGAGAGTAGGTTCACTTAGTCTGTAGGAGCCCTGGCATGTAGTCAGTCTCCTCAGGGATCCTAAGGGAAAAGATGGTAAACACAGATGAAGAAAGGAAAAGAGAGAGATACATAGGGGAATGGGGGTGAGAAGATGCCGCCTGCCCCGATACAGGTATGTACACACTAAAATCCAGCCTTTTAAGGAGTGGAAGTTTTCATTTCCCTTTTTCTTCCCCAAATGGCATTTCACTAGAGTAAGAGAAACCATGAATACCCACTAAGATTGAATTTGACCTTAACACTCTCTCAAATCATGTTACTGAATGGGTCCCAATGAGTTTTTTGCCTTCCTTTGTACAGTAGCAAACCTAGCATATCCTGAAAGAGGGTATGCTATAGAATTCGTTCTATAATAGTTTTTGAAGCCACAAGTGTGCTTTGAGAGGACAATTATGCAATACTTTATAAGCATCTTAATTTTAAAATTGACATGTGATCGCTCTTAGAAAAGTCAGCGCAAAGATCTTATTTGAATGACCGATGGGGAAGAAAGCAGGAAATGGCCATTGAAGTTCTTTCCCTGAAAAATTCAATGTCTGAATTTCAGTTCTCCCTACCCTCAGTACCTGCTAACTCATCTGCATCTACATTCCAAATGATTTCAATGTAAAAACAAAAAATGCTTCAGCAGGCACCTAGTGCCCAAAATCTTACAGAACAAAACGGAAGTGTAGCCCCAAGCATCAGCAGGGAGAAACAGAGAAAGCTCCGGGCCGTATCTGTGTGGACATCTGCACATCACACAACCTAGTTGTCCATCGTTTTTTTGCCTTTAAAACAAAACTTCTAGCTGGAATTCTGTGGATGCTCACTCGTGTGTTCTAGGGCTCTTTGGAACAGTGTTTACAAGTCGTTAGATATTATTAGCTCAATTTATAGTTGAGGAAATTGAGACTTCAAGAGTGTAGGCAACAAAGCATCACAGAACAAGAGCCCTGTTCTTGTGAGGCACTGGCAGGCAAGCCTGTGTCCTGCTCACGAGTGCAGTTCTCACATCTAGCACATAGCAGGGGCTCAGGACAATCGTCAGTCCTGAAATAAGCTTAGTCATAATTACTTTCATAACAATTCTGATTATTCTATTACATATGCATCAAGAAATATATACCTCAAAATGAATATCACATGCCAAGATTAGAAGCACTTGCCAAGTTGAATAGTTTGCTTCCAGGAAACACATGGGTAGAAACAGTGAACATATTAGATGGCTGTTTTCTCAGTCACTGCACATAGGATGGGACATGATCTAAACTGATCTCAAGTCTTCTTACATGTGTGACTAACGTCAGTTAGCAAACCTCCATCTCCTCATCTGAGAGGGGCAGTGTGAACCCAGTAATTCCCAAGGCACATTCAGACATTGAAGTGTACGTGTTTTTTTCCTACCCACATCTCTATTGTAAATACACCTCAAGCATTCATGTACTGAGAGAATCCATCCAATTGGTGGAAGGGCATCTGATCACCAAGTTGACTGTCCAGACCTTTGAATATTATATTTATCCAAGGATCTGCAGTCCTTCTCCACTGTATTTATCTTTAGTCTGCAGATAATCTCTTTTGCAGAGGGCAGGGACTGGAAAATAAATATTATATTCAAAGTAACCAAAATCCTCACACCTCGACACTCCTTGTGTTTTCTTCTTGCCGAAAAGGAGCCCTCAGCACATTGAAAAAAAACAGTGTGAATAAACCTTGGTTTAAAAGATAGCACATTCAGGAAATGAGAGCCAGATAGTCAAAAACTACCACAGATGTAGAATATCCTACTGGACAACTATGGGTTTGTGGTGTCCACATCTTTATTCTTAGAATAGGCAGAAGAATCAAAGGGGCGTGTGGAGATGCCCGGACTATTTGGGAAAGGGAACAATCTTAGATCAGAGGTAATTCCTCTGTAATCTGACTTCAGAATGGAAGCCTCTATGTCATCTAGCAGATAGCTGCTTTTTTTATTCCATTTTCTGCCTTTCTATTCACCACCATTTCATACTTACTATGTGCACAAGAGGGTAAAAATAAAAGAAACAGTGTAAAAAGGAATTGAACTTTCACAGAGGAATACTGGAGATGAACAAAAATTAAGTGTCATAAAAATACTGATGTTCATGCTAATATTCAAACTTTCCAAATATACCCCCAGCTTTAATCCTAGTATCACTAGCCATGTGACATTGGCTGAGGTCTTTCACCTGGTCAAATAAAGTCTATGTATAGCAAATAAATGATAACATCTACTTCATAATTACTATACTTAATAATGAATATAAAGAAGTTATCATGTCATTGTATATCAATATAAAAATGATGTAAAAGAATGTATACATTTTACCTAGTTTGTATAATTTCTATACTTAAAGTTCCTATTTGACACAAAGAGAGCAATTATCTTTTTTTTTTTTTAATTTATTTTCAGCAATCAAAAAATTAAAAAGCTCAACAAAAATGAAAACAACAACAATCCAGGGTCAATATATATACAACTAGGCTTAAACAAGCAACATTTGTTATTAAAAATCAGAACACATAAGCTCTAACTGAAACAACTTTAGAAGGGGTATAAAACTCAAACAATCAGTACATCTACAAGGAAAATGCTAAAAGAATTATGGAACGACACATTCCATAGTCACAATATTATAATATCTGGTGACTAACCAACAAGTAAACCTTATGACAAGACCAACACTGAGAAAAAATGAAGAGATCTCAGAGATGGAAATATCCATGCTCTGGATTGAAGGTATATATAAAAATGGCTATCTGCCGAAGCATTACAGATTTATGCATCCCTTAATTCCACTCATTCTTTACAGAGATAGAAAGAGCAATCTTAAAATTCATTTAGAATAACAAAAAAACCCAGGATAGCGAAAACTACACTCAACAATAGAAGAACTTCTGGGGAATCTCCATCCCCGATTCAAGCTGTACTACAAAGCAATAGTGATAAAAACGGCATGGTATTGGAACAGAAACAGTCAGGAGGATCAATGGAATAGAATAGAAGACCCAGAAATGAACCCCCATACCTATGGTCACTTGATCTTCGACAAAGGAGCTCAAAGTATCCAGTGGAAAAAAGACAGCATTTTCAACAAATGGTGCTGGTCCAACTGGAAGTCAACTTGTAGAAGAATGCAAATTGATCCATACTTATCTCCTTGTACAAAGCTCAATTCCAAGTGGATCAAGGACCTCCACATAAAACCAGCTACACTGAAACTAATAGAAGAGAAAATAGGAAAAAGCCTTGATCATATGGGCACAGGGGAAAAGTTCCTGAACAGAACACCAATGGCGTATGCTCTAAGATCAAGAATTGACAAATGGGATCTCATAAAACTGCAAAGCTTCTGTAAAGCAAAGGATACGGTCAACAGAGCACATTTATTCTTAAAACCCCACTTGACTTTGCTGTTGTCTCAGAGGTCTGTTTTTCTTTTGTATGCCATGCAAAATCCTCTGGTTTGTTACTGACTCTGTCCCATGTCTCTTCAAGGCTTTCTCCATTTCAAACCTTTCAGTCTTGAATTTCATGCCATAATGGTCCTCCTTTTTATGGGTCAAATATCACATCTGCACTGCTGCCTTGATATCTCCAGGGCTGAAGGAGACCTTATGCTGGAAAGGCAGAGCTAGCTCTATAAGGGTTCTAATAAGCCAGAGAACCAGGTGTTAGTGATCACAAGAAGTGTGGGGCTCATCTCAAGAACAGGGCCTCTTGGCTAAGGGTCACTCTTACGTCAGCCTTCCCACACTAGAGAGTCAAGGTCATGGAAATGTTCTCAAATTGTTGGCTGTATTGCTTTCTTTCTCACATCTTTGTCTCCCTGAAAGCTATCATGTCAAAGGCAGATGCCAACCTCTTTAGGGGGATTTTTCTGTAAGTCATGTCTGCTCAGAAACTTGAAAGCCTAACTTTGTACTCAAGGTATTAATAATACAAGTAGAAGTTTCTAGTATTTCCCTAGTAACAGGCTAGCTTAATGATCAGTTCTAGCTTAGGTTTTAGGTGCCACAGAAATGATTCCAGCAGCATGCAGTCACGTGGCAGACGTATGGTAGATATCTGCTTTTTCTATTTCCAAGTGATGACTCTACATATCCTTCCTTTTCTCAGAAATCCCCAAGAATGAAGCTCTCTCTTCTTTCCCCTTAAAGCTCTGATTTGCCTCTGAGCAAGAATCTCTAAACTCCCAATAGCCAGAACATGAAAAAACGTTGCCACTGAATTGTAGCTCAGTCGTATGGGGCATTTCCTGTGTGTTTCATATGACTTTCATGGAGACTCATGAGAAGTAGCGGCAATATTCTAACAGCAAATTCCGTCTTTATGTAGGACATTTTATGTAATGGTAAAAGATGGTCTTTCACCACTCTGCCCTATCTTGGTCTCAGGTGGGAAGGATGAGTTACCCTTCCCTAGTAACTGTGTCTTCTGACCTGCCAATTCGAGGCCCTAGTCCACATTCACAGACAGTAAGAGCTCATTCTTTTAGAGCTTCAATGAATAATTTTGAATTATTTAATTCATGCAGTGATAAACATCCTATGTTGAATACTTGTGGGCAAATACCTAAAGAAATGACTAGTCCATTAATGATGACTAGACAAGTATGTGACTTATGCACATAAGTACATTCTAGTAAAATAAAGAGACGTGTAGAGTATCATTGTGTTCAGAAAGATCCCAGAATCTTTACCTCTATACAATTACTTGATCTAGAAGAGTAGGTAAGATTCTGACAGTAGAGAGACCAAGAGAACATTCTATAGTCTGAAAGCAGCATGAAGAGAAACAGAGGCTGCCTGATGGTCCTGCACAGGGAACAGTGAATGACCTGATGTAACTAGGATGCACCCTGTTTGCAGGGATAACATAAGACAAGTTTGGAGAGGAGGAGAGAGGGAGAGGACAGAGAGAGAGTGGAGAGAGGAGGGAGAGGGAGGAGACAGAGAGAGACAGGGGAGGAGACGAGAGGAGACGAGAGAGACAGAGAAAGCAGAACATGAACTGAATATAGTTGGAGTGTTCTGAAAATTGGCTTTGGTTTGGCAGCAAATGATGATCCTTGGAGTTTTGTCAACAGTGGGCTTTAGGAAACTAATCTCTAGTACGATCTTTAAAACTTGCCTGGGAGCTAGTTAAGCTCCTCGTCAATTATGGCTAGATCTCTTGGCATGTCACCAGTCTCCTGTCCAAAACTAACTCCCTGTGGCATATTCATGAACAATGTATGGTCTGTGACAAGACAATGCCATTATTAAGCCACAGAATCTTCTTAATAGTATGTTTTTACCTGTTTCTCTTATTACATCATAAGAAATTCACTAAGTGGCCATACCTCTCTATACTTAAGCCTGGTAGCATGGTACTAGTGTGTAGTGGGTGCTTTGTGGTGGCTTGCTTGTATTGTGAATGTATGAGAGTATTCAGATAATTGACTACCAGAGTGAACCATGTGTCATACAAGCTAGAACTGCATCTGAAGTACTAGCTGTAGACATGGTACTGTGTAGCCCTTGCACTGTTACTTCGTGAAAATTTTCTAAATTGACAATGACAGCCTTGTTTTTCTTCTGTGAATTACAAGCTACCATAATAAATGATGGTATATTAGAAGATCTAGCATTGCATTGCATGCTTTGGTTGACACTGTGTAAATTCACATATACGAAGTAGCCTTGATTTCTGGCTTTACCACCATTAAGAAAAAAAAGAATGAACAAGAACAAACAAACAAACAAAAGCAAGTTGTTTTCCCTTTTCAGAAGAGAAAGGACCTTAAAAGAGTAATACATGAGGTGGGGATGCATTGTATTTAGCTCAGTTGGTAGAATGCTTACCTTGTATGCCTGAGGTTCTGAGTTGAGTTCTTGGCACCCAGCACCAAATAAACCAGGAATGGTGGTACACATCTATAACCCTAGCCTTTGAGTGACAGAGGAAGAAGGATCAGAAGTTCAAGGTTCTTGTGTACATAGAGAATTTAAGGCCAACCTAGGATATGAGAGCTTCTTGCAAAATATTAATAGTAATAGATGAACAAAGTGTGCTCACACATGATTACATTAGAGTCACTGACAGACTCTTCTTATGACCAAAACAGAGAAAAAATCATCAGCACAACATTTTTTTAAAAAATCATTAAGACAACTAACATCCAAGAAATACTAGAAGAATATGGAATGGTAGGGATCCCTGTTCATTGCTAGGAGTTTTATATCATGCCACATCACTACTAGAGGACCTACTAAAGGTCAGTTTCCCTGATCATGTGACTCTGTAACTGTACTTCCTTATACTTATGCAAACAAGCCAAAATGACCACATGAAAGCAGGAACATAAATGTTTACAACAACTTTACTCACGATTTCTGGAGTTTGGAAGGATCCAAGATTTCCTTCACTATATGAACATATGAATTCTGATAGAGCTATAGGATGGAATGTTCTCCAGCAATAAAATAAATGAGCTATCAAACCACAAAATGTACAGAGGAAACAAACAGATACTGCTATGTGGAAGAAGTCAATCTGCAAAGGCTTCTGTGCAAATGGAAGACACTAAATATAACACATATAAAATATAAAGACACTAAAGAGATCAAGACAGTGAGAAGCTCAGAGAGGAGAGACGAGAGAAAGGATGCAGATAGAGCACAGAGTACAGTTAGGGCCTTGAAACTTCCGAGCCTGCAGTGGTGGCTACTTCTCACTAGACATCAGTCCATCCACATGAAATGCACACTAACCTCCATGGATGGTAACTTAAAACATGAACTGTGGTTAGTAATGTATCATTTGTTCAGTTTTATCCAATGTCTCACACAACTTTTAGTAGTAGGAAAACTGTATATATGTCTAACAGCAAGGCTGCTGATAGAATTGCCTGTACTTTTTACCTAGAAGATATAAGAGAAGTACTTATATACTATTATTTAACCCTTTGTGTGGTATAACTATAGAATTATATCCATTTGGATATATACATTTACCTGTTAAAATATATATATATAATATATATATATATATATATATTATATATATATATTTACCTGTTTGGATCAATATATCAATATTGATATATATGATCCAACATTAATCATTTTTCACTTTTTAAACCAGAAATAATTAATATGAATAAGCGGTTCTATAGGTGAGAGCAAGATACTGCTAGGAGGACAGAGACTAGAATAGAAGCAGGCCAGGGAAATGGCTGAACAGGGAAAAGCACTTGCCATGAATGCTTACAGACCAGAGTCTCCAGCAGTCACAAAAAAATGTCTGGAGGGCATGGAGGTCAACCTGTAACCTCTTTACCCAGAAGGCAGAGGCAGAAATCTCTGGAACAAGTTGACCAGTTAGACTAGTCAGATAAATAGCATTTGTGTTCAATAAGAGATCCCACCAGAATATAGAAAGCAATGAAGGAAGACATCTAGTGTCCATCTCTGTCATTCACACATACATACATGAACACACATGTGTACATGCAGCCATACATATGCTTACTCACACACTGCTATTATGTAAAAGCCACATAAACAAAGGAAAGAAGGAATGTTTCAATAGCTGGCTATATGCACAGTCAGAGACAGAGCAGATGGCAATCCTTTGTTCATCCTAGTTTGATGTCTGGTTTGGTGACCAAAGTTGTCTTATACCTAGGATTCATAAAAATCAAATCAAATCTAGGCAGCATGGCACAGGAGAAGGAAGACAGACATGCCATCCACAGACCCCATATTACCACAACTGGTTCTACTCCTCACTGAATACAGCGCTTTGTAGAACTTGTCCCATCTCTCACCAGCAGCAGCAGCACTCAGAACTGAGTGAGGTGACTCTGTGGTTGGGGTATCCCTGAAGGCATGAATATCGGAGAACTGACCTTGCTAATCTGCTGCCATTGGGTGGCACAGAGGCAGAGGTGATGCCCCCCTCCTTACCCCTTACTGCCTCTGGTAGTCAGGAAAGCTACCCACAGCTTCATGAGCTTGGAAGAACTAGAGCTGTCCTTGCCACTCACCAGCTGGAACACTTGGGAGAGCATGCCCTGTACCTTTTTTTGGACATCACAATAGAGCTGACCCTGGTGGCAAGGGGAGCCAGTAAGCCAGCACCAAGGACAGAGCAAAGGGAGGGTTGACCCTGCCACTCATCTGGTGTGAGGTAGTATGGGTGCAGAGATGATACCCTTCCCCTTCCTTCCGAGCCACCTGCAGTAGTCAGGAGAACTGGTCCTGTGCCTTACCAGCTGTAGCACACAGCAGAGTGGGCCCTGCACCTCGACTGGGCACACAGTGGAGCTGGCCCTGATAATAAAGGCAAAGACCAGCTTGCCCCAAGGGCCTGAGAGCAGGATAGCTGCCCCTGCCTCCTGCTAATGGCAGTATTGGGTGGTCTAGCTAGACCAGTGCTAAATAACTCCTCCTGTGGTGCATATAAGGGAAAGCTGGTATGCTGACCAGATTAGCGATCACGTGGCCCAGATCCAGGGCTCTGAATTGGCCCACACCAAAATCTATACCATCTGCGAATGACTGGAATGAATAGGGCCAGTCCTCCTGTTCCTAAGCTGCAGGATCTCCATGACACAGGGCAACAACAGGATAACCAGGAGGAGTCTGGTGAGGATCCAGTATTGATGATGTCACAGAAGCCAGAGATCTCAAACCAGGTCGATGGCTTAATGCAATGAACATTTACAAGTGAAGATGTGTGGACAGAGGGGTACACTGTTTTGTTTTTCTTTGTTTTTGTTTTTTTTTTGGTTTTTTCGAGACAGGGTTTCTCTGTGTAGCCTGGGTCTCCTGGAACTCACTCTGTAGACCAGGCTGGCCTCGAACTCAGAAATCCACCTGCCTCTGCCTCCGAGTGCTGGGATTAAAGGCGTGCGCCACCACCGCCCGGCTGAAACACTACAGTTTTCACTATGAGATGTTTTGCTTGTTTGTTGTTGTTGTTGTTGTTAGTATGTTTGTGTGTGTGTTTGATTTGGGGGGAATATATGGGGACATGAGCAAGACTGAGGTGCATGATGTGAAACAAAGAATCAATAAAACTTAATTTGTTTGTTATTTGTTTTTTTTTTAAAGAATAAAAATTGAAGTGATATTCTAAATTGATATTCAATTCTAAAAATTGATATTCAAGTGAATTAGTCTGACTTTACAAGTTCTTTAACCTTGAACACGCCTTGTGGAAAAAGAGAACACACAAAGAAAATCAGAATTGATGCTAAGATTTAAATACAAAACATGGTAATAACAATTGATTCAAAACCCCAATCATTCCTGTCCCATCCCCATGACATCTTATTAGAAACAATTTCACCTGTGTATATCATGGATATTTGTCATTAATCATTATTTCCCTCTGAAATCTCCTTTCATATTACTTTTTTGTTCCAACTAATTTCTTTTCTATTTTCATGCTGAGTGTGTGTCTATCTGTCTGTCTGTTTCTGTATCTGTCTCTATCTCTTGTCAGTGTATGTTTCTATAGGTCTGTGTGTCTGAATGTGTGTGTATGTGAATGTGGCTCTGTGTCTTTCTGTGAGTATGAGTGTGTCTATATGTCTATGTATGAGTGCGTGTGTGTGTCTGTATGTGTGTTTGTGTCTGTGTATATGAATGTGTGTATGATGTATATAGTATGGGTTGTATGAGTGTATGTCTGTGTGCCTGTATGTTTGTGTGTGTATCTATCTGTGTGTGTATTTCTGCATGTCTACATGAGTATCTGTGATGTGTGTATGTGTGTGTGTGTGTGTGTGCGTGAGAGAGAGAGAGAGAGAGAGAGAGAGAGAGAGAGAGAGAGAGAGAATATTTTTGCACTGAATTTAGAATTGTTTGCATGAGCACAGCAAGGGTAAGGTGGCAGCATAGGCTTGATCTGATCGCTGAGAAATGGCACCCCATCCCCACCAACCACTAACTGCCAATAGTCCCTCTGGAAGGGGTAGGAACCCATTCATGACAAAATGTTTACAGGCCCAATCTTGTTCAGATCTTGTGGCTGTAACCACACTGTTGCCAGTTCATGAGTCACGTCATTTCCTCCACAATCCATTCCACACTAAAGGATTCCTTGATTAAGTGAGCCCTGACCTGCTCAGTGCTAATCTCCTGGGAGTTGGTACCAGAGATTAGATTTAAAAAAAAAAAAACAACAACAAAAAAAAAAACCACTCGCCTGAAGTGGCACAAAGAAAGAAAAAATTAAGTTGCAGACCCAGTAAGCAGACTACGAGATCCATTCACCTCACTTCAGCTTTCTACCAGAAAATTAAAAAACACATCTGTGTACTCACAGTTGACTGCTTTTACTTTCATTGTTTTGAATTGATTTGGTAACTGTTTGTTCTTTCTCATTTTTGATTTGTGTGTAGGGCTTGTTTTCTTGTTAGAGAAAAAGAATGTCTATGTATCCCAAGCTAGCTTTGAACTCTATCTCTTGAATCTAACTCTCAAGTGTTGGGCTTATAGCACCCACTATAACCCAACTTTTCCTTTGACAAAGATGTCAGATTGATACACAGAGAAATAATAGTGTCTACGCTATTATAAATCACAAAGAAGTTCTACACAGCAAATGCAACAACTAAGAAAAGTAAACAGACAACCCACAGTCAAGAGAGACTATTTCAATCCATACATCTGATTTGAAGTTAACAGCCACAATAAATAAGAAAATTCAGACAATTCATTATCGAGAAAATATGAAATGGGCAAAGATCTGAGCAGACATGCTTAAGATAAATTGTCTAATCTAGAAGCACATAAATATACTCATTGTCACTACTCTTCAAGGAAGTTCAAGTGAAAATCTCAATGAAGAATGTATTTGATCAAATTAAGCATACCTTTGTAATATATGCCCCAAGCAAGTTAATCTTTCATTCTGTTGATGAGATTGATTGCATTTATTGCTTTGAGTATTGTTTTGAAACCACCTAAGGTGAAATCAATTTGTTTCAGTGAATGATCTTTTTGATGTGTTGTATGTTCAATTCCTGGGATTTTATTGAAAAAAATTTCATGTATGTTCATCAGAGACATCAACCTAAAATTTCCTTCTTTGTATGATTCCTTGTTTTGGTTTAATACATGATAATTCTGGTCTCATAAAATGTATTTGGAGGGGCTCCTTCATTCTCAGTTCTGTGAGCTAATGTGAGAAGAACCTGCTATTACTTCGTCTTTAATAATTTGATAAAAATTCAGCAATGAAGCCACCCAACCAATGGAGTCTCCCTTCGTGTGTGTGTATGTGTGTGTGTGTGTGTGTGTTTCACACAAGCAAGCATATTTACACCACTTGTATATAGATGCCTCAGGAGATCAAGTTGTTGGATACCCCTAGAACTAAAGTAATAAGTGATTGTGAGCCTTCCAACATGGGTACTGGAAAGAGCATCAAGTACTCTTGATTGCTGAGCCTCTCCCCAGCCTCTGGGATACTTTTTATCATGTGTCTTATACATTATTTGTCACTGGCTTTTGCATCCTAATGTTTTTGTTATTCCTACAGTTCAATTTCAATGCCATATGTCCATATTCACCCCTGCTCCAGCTTTCCCCCAGCCTGTTAGCACACACCTTTCACAATTACTCATAGTGAATTCTGTGGTACAGTTGCCATGTCTCCTTTTTCATCTCTCATTTTATTTCTTCCAATCTTCTCCTTCATCATTATTCTAGCCAAAGGTTTGTTTACTTAATTTTTTTTAAAACAAAGTGTTCTACTGATCTTTTATGTACTTTTGAGTCTCTTTAGCTTATTTCTCAATTTATCATTTCACGCCTTCTAATCATTTTCAATTTGCTTTGTTCTTTTCTGAGTCCTTCAATACAGCAGTATGTTACTTACAATGGTCCCCTTCATGTAGATACTTAGTGACATCAAATTCCCTCTTAGTTTTAACTTGCTGGGTAACATAAAATTTGGTATGTTATTTCTGTCATTAATTTTGAGCATTTATAAATTTCCTTTTAGATTTCTTCTGTCACTTCATTCATTCAAACCTCTCCTGTTTAGTTTCCATGTACTTATATAATTTCTAAACTGTTTCTGTTCTTGACTCATAGGTTTTGTTTTCCCAGAACAGACACAGGACACTTTTCATGTCTTCAAAATTGTGAGACTCTTTTTGGGAGCAAACGTACAGTGCATCTGGAGAGAGCTCACGTTCTCATGAAAGGAATGAATGGCTGTAGCTTCTGGTGGAGTCTCCATGGTTGAAGCTCATTTGACTTGTGGTAGAGTGTGTGTCGCATCCCCCTTGACAGCAGTAAGACACGACACGGTCGATCCTTCTCGTCAGCTTTATTGCAGGAACGACTCTTACTTAGACAGGGACGGACTGGACCGACCAAGACGAGATGGGATGTAGGCCGGGACCTATGGATGGGACCCAAGCATGCAGAAATGCGCTGCTTAATACTTCCCAAGGCGGTGGTGACGTATTCTCTCAGATGGTAAGCGCCAATACCTCATTAGCATAAGCCCGCTCAGAGGCACGAGGCCACCATGCCAAAGATTGTTTACCAGTTAGCAGTTGGCCACGCTGGAAGCCAGCTGCCACATCGTCAGGTGCTAGTCATAAGACTTGCAACCATCCAGTGCTATCTTAAACACGGTCCTACAGCTGTGCTCTAATGTTTCTTGTTTTACTTCCTTGTTTGGAGGGATCTGTCTCTTGATGGAAATCAGGTGTGGAAATCTTCTACTCCTATTTTTATTGGAGCTGATTTATCTCTTTAGGTAAAAGCAGTCATGACAATATAAGATTAAACATGGGACTGTGCTGCAGAGGCAGCAGACTCCTACCTGGTCCTCCTCTATTTGTAGTAACGTATACCCAAGAGGAGAGAGACTCTTGGCAGGCACAGTTCTTTTAATCCCTCTTTGGCACATGCATCTGAGGGGCAGCAACACAGGATCCCCTAAGCTAAGACTTTTCCCCCACAACTTCTTCAGCCATAGCACATATTGGGGACAATAGCAAAGCCACCACTGAGTTTCTCAAGGATAAATGGCATGTCCTCAGGAGCAACACTATATCAGAAACTTCTAAAATTTCCCTCCTTGCCTTGTCATTAATAAGTGTCTGTGTGGAGGCAGAGGCACCTGCCTGTGTATGGACATCGGCACCTGTCCTCAGTACTGGCCCAAGTATTAGTTATCTGTTACTAGCCACATATTGGAGCCTTGGTCTCCAATGACAGGATGGTCTTCTTCAGGGTGGCACATTTCATTCAACTCTGTGTGAACTACTACACGAGATAGTGGAGGTCAACCAGAAGCTTAGGTAAGAGACACATTTCTGGAATAAGATGGCCACTGCCAACCAGTGTAGTGGAATACCTCGAAGTCCTGGAGATGAGGGTATGTAAGAGTTTCTGAATCCTAAAGAAGCCATAGCCCCAAAAGATGGGTCATTTCTCAAATAAACCATGGGACTTCACTGCAAATGAATCTTTGCACAGAAAGGCTGCTTGCTGTGAGATCTCAGGCCACTAGCTAACTGGGCTGCAAGCCTGTAAGGATGGGGATACTCTTAACTGCTAACACTACAATGTCCACTGATGGAATTTCTGCAACTGTCTTGCTCTTATGTCTACAAAGTGGAGACTCTCCTCAGCTCCAGTGGGGAGCAAGGATGATAGTATTTCTTTTACTGTCCTACAGTTCAGGTCTCTGAATGTCATCAGATTCTGATCTCTTTCTTGCTAATTGTCAGTATTCTCCAGTCACTCACCTCAAATGCAGCAGCACACTTGGCAGGAGATATGAATGGCAGACTCTCTTTTTCCTGCCACATAGGATCTGCTCTTCACCTCCCCCTCCCAAATTATTCAACTGTTTTATAATTTTGAAATAAAATGAAGAATTTAGTTTTAACAAAATTAACAATTACTAAGTTGAACATTAAATAAAGGCAAAGAAGACTGTGAGTGTACCACTAAGCTTTACTCTTTTAAGATGCCACTTAGGTATCTGAAAAGAGTTTGCCCAAATTTTCCAAAATAAAATTACCTCTAGGTTCCAATCATGCATTTTTTTTTTGGCATGGGTTTAAATCTAAAATGACTATTCAGAAGGCTTTGAAGAGCTGAAGGGGTTTAATAATAAAATTTTATTTTTCCTTCCAACACAGCATTGTATTGTAATCTGGAATTATCACATGCTTAAATGTAGATTGTTTCTCATCTGCTCCCATACAAATTAGACTCAAGCCAGGAGCTGTGATAGCTGTTTAGAGATACCCTAGGACCCAAACTGCTCCCCAATGTGGCCATTCTAGAACTGGACCTATATTATCTATAGTCCTAAACTTATTTCCCTGGAAAACATTATTTAGACTAAATCAAGTGTCCCTGATGGCATTAAAGTCATATTTGCTCTTGTTTGAAATGTTGAGATGGAGGAGTAACTATAATATAGCCTGTAAAGGATCTAAGTCTAGCAATGAGTTGTATTCTTGCCATGCCATGGCCATAGTGAGAGGAGACCTGTTGATTCTTAACCTACTGAACAGAGACTGTAACATTGTAATCTCTAAGATCATGTACTAAAAATGAATTAAATGTTTCTAATTCCAAACATGTAGCATGCCTCTATAGGTAATGGTAGGGAGGTTTCAAAGTTTTGCGTACATAATCTTAGAAGAAAAAAAAAATGTACTTGATATGTCACTCTGTGTGCGGAGGTAGCCCAGAAGCCTGATTTGATAGATAGTTCCTGGTACTGTGGATGCAATAGGAGGGCTCAGAGGGGTTAACACGGAGCCAGGAGTCATTAAAGCATGCAGCACTGTTCATTTAGTTCAGGAAGAAGATGGAATAGAGAGGCTTTTAAGTGAATAATGAAAAGAAATTTACATATGACATCTGATAAATTAGTAAACTGGCCACATCCAGTTTGAGTTTATGTCAACCGAAATATCACAAAGTGAAATACTCAGAGTAAAGCAAATAAAACAAGCAAAATTAACCACCAAGAACATATCAAAACATTGGAGTGATTTCAAATGGAGATCTAGTGCATTCCTTGGATTCTATGTTACCCTAGAATCCATTTTCTAATAGAACTTGCATTTTCTCATGATGGAAACAAGATTCAGTAACTCTTGATGACACTTCTAGTACTGTCCTTGATCCCACCTCCTCAGTATGATGGATCCAGCTATGTTTCTACAACTGCCTCCTGCTGTTCTGTGGGACAGCTAGCACATGACATGTTTAGCTTGCCCCACTTATCTTTATACTCCACACGAACTTATCATCACAAACCTACTTGCATTCAAAACAAGGCATTGACCTCCCTGGGGAAAGTGACTTTGGGAAATTCCCTTGATCCCAGTGAATATTTAAGCCTACAGGGCTATCTCCTTTATAAACACATGCTGGTAAGGCATGTGTGTCTAAGATGCTTTCTTCAACAGCTCTCTAAAACATGGTGTTCTCTCTCTAAAATCTGTGAGTAAACTATCCCCATTACTCCCTGGGTTTTCTTCTGTGCATGTGCTTCACTCAACTAACCCTCTAAATTTTTTTCCTCTAACAAAAACTTTCTTAAAGAGTTAATTATCTTAGTATGAAAGAAGTTGACACAGATCAATCAAGAGGACATTGGTCAGTATAAACAAGATTTCCATGAGAGCAACACATGGGCAGAAATAAGGTATCTTGACATTAGGCTGTGTCAGTCAAAATGGAGAAGGAGACCTTGGAAGATATGCTGTGAAAAATCCAAGGCCAAGTACTTCAGATTTCTATCAAGGCAAGAGCAGATATGACAGCCCTCTCTAGATGATGGAAAGAACTGCAAGTCAGACACAATAAAGCACATGCCAAGAACTAAGAGGAGGCAAAGAGAAATCATTTGAAGCAGCAAGTGACTGAGATTGTTCCAGACTAATGACAGATATCAGCCATAGAATGTTCAGAAAACATAACATAGAGTAAACTTACCCTCCCTAAAAAAAGGAACAATATTCACAGAAATGCTTTACGAAGTTCTTTAATTAGAAGAAAGCTTTGGGCTGACAAGATGGTTCAGATGATAACAGCACTTGTCACCAAGCCTGATGACATTGGGTCAATCCCCAGGAACTGCACAGTAGATGAAAGAACAACCCCCCACAAGAGGTCCTCTAACCACCATACTCTACATACATGCACACAAGCACGTTTGCACAAGTGCATGCATGCAAGCATACACACAAACACTAAATGTAAAATCAAATTTGAAAAAGAAGAAACCTTTAATATAATTAAATATATTATCTTATAAAATAATAGAAAACATAATATTTTATCACTAATTTTTATTCTTAATAAACCTGAAAATAATGTTAAAGTAGTACTGTACTATTTTTGAGATATTATAGAATAATAGGTGAATGTATCAGTGATACAAAAATTAAAAATCAGGAATGAAAATATTAAGGCATCTGTAATGCAATGCTATTTGAACAATTGCATCAATTAGTTATAAGGTATATTGTAAAAATTTATGTCAGACCCTGTAAACAATATTTTTAAGAATCATAGTTTATGCCCTAAGACATGAACTAAATGGAGTCATGTGAAATGTTCAGTTAAAAAAGAAAGAAAATAGAGGTCTCTGATGGCAGAATAAATAGTTAAATAAATCCATTTTAAATATCGACAACAGTCAATTAAAAACAGAGTAACAACAAACTAGTTTTTAAATAGCTAGGCTTTTAAAAGACCCAGAGACTCTACACAACTGACGCCATGTTGGAGGCTCTGCTCTGACCTTAGAAGCCCACACACAGGTCCCAACACCCACTCAAACAGGATGAAGACGTAATCCAGGAAAGACCTAGTCCATAATTCCAGGATCTGCTTTTTGGTTTCTTTAGTGTCTCTCTTCACTAAGTTTCTTGTCAATCAGGATGTGTTTTTATTTTGTTGTTTGTTTGTTTTGTCTTTGTGTTTTGTTTTGTATTGTTTGTGTATAAAAGACACTGGGAGGATTGGATCTCAGGAGCAGTAGGAGAAGTGTGGGTCTGCCTTCAGCCTTGCTGTTGCCCTGAGATGAGACACCCTTGGTATAGCAGGGGTACCTACTAGGGTTAGAGTCTGGAAGCAGAAAGCAGGGAATGCTGTCCCAGTTCTTGTGCTGCGGAGCTTGGAATGAGACTGGGGATAGAATCTGGGGGAACAGAGACAGAAGGGAATGTCTGTGGAAAGCTTACCTGGTTTTCTGGCAGGCATGCATGGCCTGTGAGTTAGCAGGGTTGCCTGCTGAAGATGGGAAATAGGATAAAGCAACTGAGTTTATCAGGGGGTGAGGCTGGGATCTCTCTGGGATCCACAGATATCGGGATCTAAAAAGAAAGGCTGAAGCTAGTGTTCTGTTGCCACACTGGGGATGCTGGGTGATCGGATCTGGGGAAATGGAGAAGAAGATTTCCTGGCAGCCTACCTGGTTTTTTGTATCTTAACTATTTGATTCTTTGCTAACACAGAATACAGCACCTTTTCAAGTTTTCCATTCCCAGTTGCCCAGTTCCATTCTGTTCCTGTGTGTAGGAAAATATTTGTATCAATTTTATGTCTTATAATTTTTTATGTTGTTAATTTTGGAAATTTTTTATTATAACCCTGTTTTCTAATATATGGTTTAATTTTTCCTTCTTGATTTATATCATTATCATTTTTTGCTTCTCTCTTATTTGCACTAGCTAAGATCTCAAGTTGAAAGAGTATTACTAAGAGTAATAAGAAAGGGTATCTTCAATTCATCTTTTCCGAAGAAAATATCCAATTTTTCATATTTGGTGAGACGTTAGCTACTGGTTTAATATACATGTTATTTATAAGTTGAGGAAGATTTACTTTACAACTTGTTAGGAGTAATGAGTTACAAGACAGGGTTCTGTCAGAAGACAATTTGGTTGTCTATATGATTTTCTTCTTAATATGTTGATATATTAGTTTACTAAAATTTAAAGAGTACCCTTTCTGCTACTGTTTTCTGACAAATAGTGGAGAATTGGTTAATCTCTAACTAATAACTAACTAAAGGTTTTGTGAAGTTTATAAAAATCCTAAAGCCAAGCATTTTCTTTTTGAAAAGTTATCAATGACAAGTTGGTGATTTATTTAATGCATTTATTACCTGAAGTCCTATTCCAGCTATTTCTGCTTTTGTGTCTTGGTCACACTTTGCAGCAATTGATTAATATCATGCATTCATAGAATTATTTACAGTAGTGCTTTCTTATCATTATAACATATTGTAGGGTCAATAGCAATGGCCCCTCACTTGCTTTCTATGTTGGCAATTTATATCTTGTTTAAGTTTTTCTCTTTCATCTGGATCGTCCTTATTTATTTCATTGATCTTTTGAAAGCACCAACCTTAGATTTCATTAATCTTTTCCATTGTTCTGCTTTAAACTTTATAGACCTCTGCTTCAATTTTAATAATCCCTTTCCCTGCTTTCTTTAGCTTCCTATAGTGGAAACAGATAACTGATTTTAAATCTTTTTATACCATATGGATTCAATGCCATAAAATCTTCTCTAAGTATTGCTTTAACTTCATACCTCAAATTTTGGAAAGTTCTATTTTAAAAGTCATTTGCTTTAAAATGCTTAAAGTTTTACTCTCCTGCTATTTCAAAGTGTGCTTTTTCGTTTCCAAATATTAGGGAATTTTCTTTATTTGCTTATTACTGTTGTGTTCTGACAACACACTCTGATTTCTATTGCATATGCAGTGAGGTGTTGATAGCCTACTGTAGACTTACTTGGCTAGTGCTCCTAGTAAGCTTCAGGATAATTCTGTCTAAGATGGAGGAACTGATCTGCAAGTGCCAGTTAGAATAACTGACTGATAACTCACTTCTTGTCAACTTTATTGATCTTCTGCTTGCTTGGTCTACCAATAACTCCATGGGGCGGGCTGTTGAAATCTTGACCATCAGATTGTATAGTTGTCTGCCTCTTTCTGTTCTAGCTCTTTCCGTCCTGCACAGTTTGAAATTTGTTTTTGTGTATTTCCAGGTTTTAAGGTTTTAATATATTTAATATACACATCATGTCCCCATCCACTTTCCCATATTAGCAGTTCTTCATCACTAAATTTCCTTGTTGTTAAGTCTCCACCCAGAATTCACACAGCTATTCATGCTGAGAGTAATCTCACCAGAGGACACATGGACACTCTCGAAGCTGAATAGAAAGTTTGTATTGCCAGCCATTGGCTGCACAGGCATCTTACCCAAATCGTGCGGCCCAGAGTCATCATAAGCTCTGTAGAAAGAAACCACTTGTGGTCTCTACTCTTTGACTCCATCCCCAACACATCAGAAAGACCTTCTCCCACCTCATCCCAGTAGCTCAGCCTCTAGCATCAGCAGGCATTTCCTGTGAAGATATCAGCTGAGTAGACCAGGAAGACAGGCAACACAGAGCTATTACACTCTGAAAATCCAGAGAAGAAAGAAACAAGGGAGCAAAACACCCACCCACTAAAGACAAACTCAGAAATCACACCTAGACCTATAATCATCCAAAACCTAGATGTCTACATGCTGTTTCCATTAGAACTCAGCTATTCTACCATATCAGGTTCTGAGTATTCCAACATAGCTAAACAAAAGAAAAAAGATCTTATAAACAAATATATGAAGATGATCAAGGTCCTTAAAGAAGAAATGAATAAAACTTTTTTAAGAACTCCAAGCAGTGCATACCATGTGTGTTCTTTTGTGACTGGATTACCTCACTCAGGATGATATTTTCTAATTACTCCATTTGCTTAAGAATTTCATGAATTCATTGTTTTTAATAGCTGAGTATTACTCAGCTATTAAATGTACCACATTTTCTGTATCCATTTCTCTGTTGAAGGACTTCTGGGTTCTTTCCAGCTTCTGGTTATTATAAATAAGGCTGCTATGAATATAGTAGAGCATGTGTCCTTGTTATATGTTGGAGTATCTTTTGGGTATATGCCCAGGAGTTGTATAGCCGGGTCCTCAGGTAGTACTATGTGAAATTTTCTGAAAAACTGCCAGACTGATTTCCACAGTCACCTGAGATTTTAATCTTAGCCATGCTGACTGGTGTGATGTAGAATCTCAGGGTTGTTTTGATTTGCATTTCCCTGTTGACTAAGAATGACTAAGGATATTTCTTTAGATGCTTCTAAGCCATTTGCCATTTGGTTTCTCTCAGTTGAAAATTCTTTGTTTAGCTCTGTACTCCAATTTTTAAAAAGGTTATTTGGTTCTCTGGAGTCTAACTTCGTGAGTTCTTTGTATATATTGGATATTAGCCCTCTATCAGATGTAGGATTGGGAAAGATCGTTTCCCAATCTGTTGGTTGCTGTTTTGTCCTAGTGACAGTGTCCTTTGCCTTACAGAAGCTTTGCAATTTTATGAGATCCCATTTGTCAATTGTTGCTCTTAGAGCATAAACCATTGGTGTTCTGTTCAGGAAATTTTCCGCTGTGCCCATGTGTTTGAGGTTCTTCTCCACTTTCTCTTCTTTTGGTTTCAGTGTATCTGGTTTTACGTAGAAGTCCTTGATCCACTTGAACTTGAGCTTTGTACAGGGAGATAAGACCCTGGTAAGGTAAGGGAGGTAGGAGTGGGTTGGTGGGTCAGTGAGCACCTTCATAGAAGCAAGGGGAGGGAGGATGGGATGGGGGTTTCTGGAGGGGAAACTGGGAAAGGGGATAACATTTGAAATGTAAATAAACAAAATATCCAATAAAAATAGTAATTAAAAAAAGAAATCCAATGAAATGCAAACAATAGGAAAAAATGAATAAAGAAAGCCAAGGAAACACAAATAGTTGAAGGAGTGAATAAAACTGCTCAAGGTTTAAAACTGGAGGTAGAAGCAGAAAGACAAACAAAAGCTGAGGGCCCTGGAAAGAAAGCAGTTAGGATTTTGAACAAAAACAACAGAGGCAAGCTTTGCCAGGAGAACACAAGAGAGAGAAGGGAGAATCTCAGGCACTGATGATATGTTTTAAAAAAAAATGCAGAAATTCATCAAAAATGTTAAATCTAAACAAAATTCCTGACCCTCTACCCCAAATCCAGGAAATCTGGGATACTGTGAATGAACCAAACCTAAGGATAATAGAAAGAGAGGAAAAAGAAGCATCGCACTTCAAAAGTTTCTTACACCAAAATAAGGGCATGCCTATAAAGTTACAAGAAGCATACAGAATAACTAGTAGAATGGACCAGAAAAGAAACTCCTCTCTCCACACAATAATGAAAACACTAAATTCACAAAACAAACTAAAAGACTTAGGGAAAAAGACCAAGTAACATATAAAATCACCTATTAGAATTACATATGAATTCGTAATGGAGACTCTAGAACCTAGAAGGGCCTAGAGAAATATGCAGCAGATTATAAGAGACCATAGATGCCAGCCTAAATTACTATACCCAGCAAATTATCAATAGATGGAGAAAAATAATATATTTCATGATGAAGTAAAACTTAAACACTCTCTATCTACAAATCCAGTCCTACAGAAGGTGTTAGAAGGAAAGCTCCAATCTAAAGATGTTAAATACACCAATGAAAACACGGGAAAATATTTAATCCCATATCAGCAAAATCAAAAGAAGGGAGGTGCACACGCACATATACACTTGTGCACCACCACCATCGCCAACAATAATAATAACAATAACAAAATAAAAGGAATCAACAAACACTGCTCACTGATATCTCAGAATGTCAAAGGTCTTAATTCCCCAATAAAAAGACATGGAGTCTCAGAATGGATGTGAAAACATCCTTCTACTGTATTCAAGAACCACACCTTAACATCACAGATAGATATCACCTCAAGGTAAAGGAGGAAGAAAGATATTCCAATACAGTATAACTAAGAAACAAGCTAGTATAGCAATTTTAATATCTGATAAAATAGACTTCAAAACAAAACTAATAAAAAGAGATAGGAGAGGACACTACATACTTAATAAAAGAAAAATCCACCAAGAAGACTTTGCAATTATTAACTATTCTTTGTTGAGTGAGGAAAAATGTGTCAAAACAGACAGAAAGAAATTAAAGGTGTTCTAGAATTCAATGAAAATAAATACACTGCATACCAAACTTATGAGACACAATTAAAGCCATGCCAGGTGGTCACAGAATAGCACTAACTGCTTACATAAAAAAAATAGGGAGATCTCATTCTAGCAACTTAAAAGCATACCTGAAAGTTTTCAAACAAAAGGAAATAAGCATACCAAAAAGGGTAGAAAGCAAGAAATAATCAAACTTGGGGGTGGAATCAATAAAATAGAAACAAAGAGAACAATATAAAAAAAATCAATAAAACAAAGAATTGGTTTGTTGAGAAAAATCATTAAAAATAACTAAAAAGGCTTAGAGAGAATTTCCAAATTAAAAAATTCAGAAACAAAAAAGTGGGACCAAACAGCAGACTCAAAGGAAATCCAGAGGATCGATCGTAAGGACATACATTGAAAACCTGTATTCCAGAAAATTGGAAAAATCTAAAAAAAATGAATAATTTTCACAATAGGTACCAATTACCAAAGTTAAACAAAGATCAGATAAACAATTTAAATAAACCTATAATGCCTAGGGAAATAGAAGAAGTCATTAAAAGTCTCCTAACCAGGAAAAGCCCAGGGCAGGATGGTTTTAGCACAGAATTCTGTAAGAATTTCAAATAAGAGTTAATGCCAATACCTTTCGAATTATTCCACAAAACAGAAAAACTTTTCCCAATTCATTTTTATTGATTGATTGATTGATTGATTGATTGATAGATAGATACTCTAGATTTTATTTTTACCCCTCCACCCTTCGACTGTTCCACAATCCAATACCTCCAACACACGCCCTGTCTCCACAAGTCTGTTCCCAACCCCCACTATCCCACCTGACCTCTAAACTCCCTGGGGCCTCCAGTCTCTTGAGGATTACATGCATCATCTCTGATTGAACACAGATCCAGCAGTCCTCTGCTATATATGTGTTGGGGGCCTTATATCAGATGGTATTTGCTGCTTTTTTGATGGTCTAGTGTTTGAGGGATCTCGGGGTTCAGATTAATTGAGACAGCTGTTCCTCCTACAAGGCTGCCCTCCTCTTCAACTTCTTTCAGCCTTTCCCTAATTTAACCACAGGGGTCAGCAGCTTCTGTCCACTGGTTGAGTGTAAATGTCTACAACTGACTCTTTGAGCTGCTTGTTGGGTCTTCCAGAGGTAGACCCTTTCTGTGAGCTTGCCATAGCCTCAGTAATAGTGTCAGGCCTTGGGACCTCCCCTTGAGCTGGATCCCATTTTGGGCCTATTGCTGGACCTTGTTTTCCTCAGGCTCCTCTCTATTTCTATCCCTGCAGTTCTTTCAAATGGAAACAATTGTGGGTCAGATTTTGACTGTGGGATGGCAACCCCCTCCCTCTGTCCTGTCTTCCTGCTGGAGGTAGGCTCTATAAGTTCCCTCTCCCTACTCAGGTATTTCATCTAAGGTCCCTCCCTTTGAGTCCTGAGAGTCTCTCACCTCCTAGGTCTCTGTTGCATTCTGGAGCACCCCGCCCCCACCTCCTACCTCTGTCGGTTGCCTGTTTCCATTTTTTCAGCTGACCCTCAGGGCTTCAGTCCTTTTACCTCACCCAATACCAGCTCATGTTTCCCTCTACCCCTAACCCCAGGCCACTTTCCCTCCCAGGTCCCTTCTTCTCTCCCTCCCCACTTGTGATTGCTTTCTTCTCCCTCCCCTGTGGAACTGAGGTGCCCTCACTTGGGCCTTTCAGCTTTTTGACCTTTATGAGTTCTGTGAACTATATCCTGGGTATTCTGCACTTTTTTTTTTTTTTTTTTTTGGCTAATATCCACATATTAGTGAGTACATACCATGCATGTCCTTTTGAGTCTGAGTTACCTCACTTAGGATGATATTTTCTAGTTCCATATATTTGCCTGCAAAACTTAGGATGTCCTTGTTCTTAATAGCTGAGTAGATTTCCATTGTGTAAATGAACCACATCTTCTGAACCCATTCTTCTGTTGTGTGCATCTGGGTTGTTTTTAGCTTCTGGCTATCACAAATAAGCCTGCTATGAACATAGTGGAACACATGCCTCTGTGGCATGGTGGGGCATCTTTGGGTCTATTCCCAAGAGTGGTATTGCTGGGTCTTCAGGTAGATCTATTTCCAGTTTACTGAGGAACCTCCAGATTGATTTCCAGAATGGTTGTACCAGTTTGCACTCCCACCAGCAATGGAGGAGTGTTCCTCTTTCTCCACATCCTCACTGACATGTGTTGTCACTTGAGGTTTTGATCTTAGCCCTTCTGATTGCTGTAAGGTGGAATCTCAGGGTTCTTTTGATTTGCATTTCTCTGATCACTAAGAACTTGGAACATTTCTTTAGGTGTTTTCAGCTGTTCAAGATTACTCTGTTGTGAATTCTAAGTTTAGTTCTACACCCCATTTTCTGATTTTGTTGTTTGGTTTCTTGGTGGTTAGCTTCTTAAGGTCTTTATATATTTTGGATATTAGCCCTCTATTGGATGGGGGTTAGTAAAGATTTTTCCCAATCTGTAGTTTGCCAATTTGGGCTTCCCAATTCATTTTATGAGGCCACAACAACCCTGATATTCAAACCAATTAAAGAATCAACAAAGAAAGAGAAAGAGAATCAGACATGTTGAAAATGAAAGACATGTATGACAAAATTTCAATTCCCCTTATGAGCATAGATGCAAAAATATTAAATAAAATACTTGCAAACTGAATGCAAAACCACATCAAGAAAGTTCATCCGCCATGATCAAGCAGGCTTCCTCCCAGAGGTATAGGGATAGTTCAATATATAAAAAATCAATAAATTTATTTCCCTATATAAACAAACTTTAAAAAATTCACATAATCATCTCATTAGATGCAGAAAAGGCTTTTGACAAAATCCAAAATTCTTTCATGATAAAATTCCTGGAAAGATTAGAGATATAGGGAACATACCTAAGTATAACCTAGACAATTTACAGCAAGCCTATAGCCAATGTCAAATTAAACAGAGAGAAACTCAAAACAATTTCACTAAAATTGGGAACAACAAAAATGTGCCCACCCTCTCCATACCTATTCATTATAGTACTTGAAGTTTTATCTAGATCAATATGGCAACTAAAGGAAATCATGGGGATACAAATTGGAAAGGAAAAAGTCAAAGTATCATTATTTGCACATGATATGATTGCGCATAAGGGACCCTAAAACTCCACAAGGAAACTCCTACAGCTGATGAACTCTTTCAGAAAGTAGCAGGATACAAGATCAACAACAACAACAACAAATCAGTAATCCTCCTATGTACAAATGACAAAAGGACAAAAAGAAATCAGGGAAACAGCACTTTTCACAATACCCTCACATAATATAAACTAGCATAGGGTAGCTCTAACCAAGCAAGTGAAAGACATGTATGATAAAATATCAAGTATTAGAAGAAAGAAATTGAAGAAGATATCAGAAAATGGAAAGATCTCACATGCTCATGGATTGGTAGGATCAACACAGTAATATATATAATATAATATAATATATATATATATATATATATATATATATAGTGGCCATCCTAACAAGAGCAATCTACAGATTCAATGTGATTACTATCAAAACTCCAACCTAATTCTCCATAGATATTAAAAAAAAAACTCAACTTCATATAGAAAAACAAAAGACCCAGGATAGCGAAAACAACCATGAACAGTACAAGAACTGGCTGATGTTTCATTTCTGATGTCCACCATTCCTGATTTCAAGTTTTGCTACAGAGCTATAGTAATAGAAACTGCATGGTGTTAACATTAAAAACAGACATGTTGGTCAATGGAATCAAACAGAAAACCCAGATATAAATGCACACACTCAAGAGCACCTAATTTTTTAAGTAAAGAAACCAGAAATATGTGCTGGAAAAAAAAAGAGCATCTTCAACAAATGCTACTACTCTAAAAGGATAGCTACATGTAGACGAATGCAAATAGATTCATACTTACCAGCCTGCACAGAACTCAAGTCCAGGCGCATCAAAGACCTCAACATAAAACCAGATACACGGAACCTGATAAATTGGCACAGGAAACAACTTCCTAAACAGAACACTGACTAAAATGAGGTACTAAAATCAACAGTTACTAAATGGGATCTCATGAAACTGAAAAACTTCTTTAAGACAAAAGACACTGTCATTCAGATAAAGTGGCAGCCTATAGAATGAGAAAGATTTTTACCAACTCTACATCCAATAGTGGACTAATATTCAAAATATATAAAGAAGTCAAGAAAGTAGATGACAAAAAAAAAATAATGTAATTTTAAAAGGAGGTTCAGATCAAAGTAGAGAATATTATCAAAAGAGGAAAGTCAAACATCTGAGAAAGACTTAAAGAAATGTTCAACATCATTAGCCCATCAGGGAAATGCAAACCAAAGTGACTGAGATTTCATCTTACATCTGTCAGAATGACTAAAATCAATAACACAAGTGGCAGCTCGTGCTGAAGAGGATGTGGAGCAAGAGGACCACTCCTCCATTGCGGGTGAAAGTGTAAACTTGTATAGCTCCTATGGAAAGCAATATGGTGGTTCCACAGAAAGTTGGGAATCACCAACATCACTACTTCAAGACTGCTTGGTATATGGCCGTAAGATGTACCACCTTACCACAAGGACACTTGTTCAACCACATTTACTGCAGCTTTGTTCATAATAGACAGAAACTGTAAACAATGTAGATGTCCCTTAACTCAAAAATGGATAAAAAAATAAATTCTGGTACATTTACACAATGGAACATCACTCAGCTATTTTGAAAAAATGACATCATGAAATTTGCTGGCAGATGGAACTAGAAAAAATCCTGAGGAGATAACACAGATCTAGACACATAATTAAGTTTCTATTTGTATATAAGTAGATATTAACTAAATAAATGATAGCAATGCTACAAATCTGTAGGGCAATGGTGGCACAGAGCTTAGAAACAGTCAAGCAATGTCTGATTTGACTTAAGGCCAATTGAAGAAATGGAATCTGCTACTGACAGTGGTAAACAAGAACCAAAAACTAGACAGCCCTGAGACCTCGGCTGCTAATTCCAATTTTCAGTAAAAGGAACTGGAGTTCCCTAGGAAACCAAACAGCACTTGTCTAAAAAAAAATAAATTATCAAAAAAAATGACTTCCCATGATATTCCATAGATCAGTGTCTTATCCAGTCATCAGAGAGGCCTTCTCTGGTAGCAGACAAAAACTGATGCAAAAGAGACCCACAGCCGTTATTATGAGAGGTGGGGGGAAGTGAGACAGGGGGAGGGAAGGGGTGGGGAGATTAAACAGAGAGGTCTCCATCAAATCCTTCTCTTCAGAAGTCAGGGAATCCTGAGGAAAATGAAGCAGAATGTTTCTATGAGTCAGAGAGGGTAGAGCACATCAGGAGAACAAGGCCCTCTTGATTAATGAAGGAAGGCACATAGAAGCTCACAGAGACTGAAGCAAACACCGGATGCTATCTTTTAGAAACCAATTCTTTTCTACTGAGAAACAGAAAGGAAGTGGATCCAGAGGGGAGAGGGTGGGAGGGAAGGTGGGGAAGAACTGGAAGGTCTAGAGGGAGAAAAAGCAATAATCAGGATATATTGTATGAGAAAATAATCTATTACCAATAAATGAAAAAATGAAAAAAAAAAAAAAGAAAGCCAACTAAATAAGCACAGGAACGGCATATAAAAAACTATAAAGTTCCCTGTTTTTAATTAAAGCTCTAAGTAGATTAGATGTAATGAATATTAACACAAATAAAAATATGCTTAATGTAAGCTCAGCAAAGTTTAAAAAGTAGACAAATGTTAAAATTTATTCGGCAAGGCAAAAATTGACAAATGATGGAGTTAAGTCCTTCATTGTTAGAGTGAGAGGTTCCAGAGAGGAATTCTAGAACGTTCTGTGTGGAAGTGGATTAGAGTTGGACAAATTTTATGAGCTTATTTTAGTTAATATAAATGCAAGTGGCTTCATACAAAACTGTCTTAGATGTGTGTGTGTGTGTGTGTGTGTGTGTGTGTGTGTTTGTGTAGGTATGTGTGTTCACTCCAAGAATATATGTGTTCATTGTTCCCTGGTTCTAGCCTCCAAGGGAGCCTGGAAACAATGACATCAATGAGCTATCAGAATATCTAGAATTCTGGATTAAAAATCTTGGCTTCTAATACCAATTTTCTGTAAAAGGAACTGGAGAACCCTAGGAAAAAGATGGTTAGTTTTAGGACTAAGGCAGGAAATACAATACACATGGTTAGCCTAGTGTGTCTTATAGCACTAGAAAATAAAAAAGTGTGGAAAAAAATAAACCTTGCAATAATGGATACGAATATAAGAATATAAAAGCCAATTTAAAAGGTTCCCAATTACCAAGGTTAGAACAATTGTAGCAAGAAAACAAGTGATATTGTATCACAAACCAAAATAAAATTTCCACACTGATATAAACAATAATTTAAAAATCAGTAGACTATACAAATCTTCCCTGCAGAAATCAAACAATTTATGTTGACACTCCACCCTTAAGCAAGTACAGTATCATTCCACTCTTTAAATGAGCTGAGTATAATAGCATTGTTTGAAAATAACGTTTCTTCCTCAAGGAATAAAAAGGGAGGAGAAAAAGAAAGAACAATTTACAATGTAGGAACTTGACAAAGTGCCCTAGATAGGGTGGGATGAGAAGGGAATGGCTGATTGTACCTACAGTCTTCTCCAAACCAAAATATTCATTTTGATAAGAAAACATGAGACAAGAGCTACTAAGGGATTTTCCAAAATGCACTGGAGGGGACTCAGAGATGAAGAGTAACAGAAGACAGGGAAAGTCTAAGAGACAGGCAACCAGGAGGAACATGAGAAATCATAAGAGCGGAATCCTAGGAGGATTCATGAATGGGAAGATGGACAAGGAGGGAAAGGTGTGAATTAATGGCAGACAAAAAATCAGATAAAGAAAAAATGGACCTCAGAAAAATTTAAAATTTGTTCATCAAAATATACTATATTACAGACAAAAGGCAAGCCATAGATGGCATAATTATATTTGTACATTATATTAATTTTATATAGTCAATTGCTATATAGCAATGTATTAATTATTAATACTTTAATCAATTGTTAGTGTTTATTATATTGATGTTTTTACACATATAGTAGTATATTTATACCATATGTATGATCAGGGCACTCATAATCAAATCACAGAAAACTCCTGGAATTCAATGACAAAATTCTACCTTACTCAGAAATAGGAAAAAGACTTAAATAGATATATTTACAAAACGAACACAAGTGGCAAATAAGTATACAAAAATGAGACAGTAAGTAAAAACTACAATGCAATAGCAATCACACAATTATCAGGACAGAGCTGCTATCAAAGAAACAAAAACAAGGGCAGATGAAGGTGTGGAAAATGGAAAGGTAGATTAAGAGAATGCATTGAAAGTGTTTATGCAGAAAAACAAAGTGAGATATCCTCTGAAGGCCATGAGTTCAGGCTTGGTTACCAGAGTTGGCACTATGTGAAGCAGGAGGAACTATTAAGAGATGCAGTAAAATAGAAAGACACTAGATCAGGACGGTGTTCTTGAATAAGGAAACGTGACCATGACTCCTTCCTCTTAATGTGTCTTTGTTTCCTGGCTAATAGGACATGAGAGGTTTCTTTTACCATGTAACCCCAACCACAACACAGCCTCCCCGACACCCTGCTGTCCAAAGGCAACTGGGCCAACCAAACACAGACAAAAATTTCCAAAGCCAGGACCTCAAGCAAGCTACTCTCTTGTGTAATAGTATTATCTCAGGCATTCTACAATTATGACTGAAATCTGATTAACACAAAAGGTGTGTTTCAAATAAGTTAATGATAGAAATACTAGAACACATTAGGATATGGTACTACATAGAAATACATATATATATATATATATATGTATTTCTATATATGTATATCTATAACTGTAACTGTGCTTCTACATATATATGCAAAGTTGGATTATGAATGTGTGTATATCAAGTTGGAGATACAAAGTTTTAAAGAGAATGCAGATGAATATAAGCTTTTGTGCAGAACTGAAGATGTAGAAACTTGGGTCTTTCTGGAAAGCAATCTCAGTCTACTTAGTGAAATCATGAATTTTTATGTCTCAATCCTCCTGGAGAAGATTACATCTCTGAGAAACTCTTTAAAAATCCTACAAGAAATGCATATGAGCAGACAGTTTTCTAGTGGTAATTGAAGTTGGAGGTTTGTATATTTATAAGTAGAGGGAATAAATACAGTCACCATGGGCACTTATTAAGAAAAGCCACAAAGAAGTAGAAACTGTGCCATATATACCTGGATCAATGTGATTAATCTTTTAAAACAAAATGTACATGAAAACAGTTTTTAAAAGCAAAAAGAATGGAATGAGATTAGCAACTAATTTGTAAGCTGTTCAAGCATGCCTAAGTCATCTTATGTGTACATACATGTATATGCACATGTACACATAAAGTCATTCTGTAGAGATTGCATAGATGAGAAAAGTACTGAAAATATGAGATGATGTTTTCCCTAGAAGTTTTCTCCAAAATCCTAAGTGTCCAAGCTGTGTCACAGCCAGGCTGCGGAGCCTTTAAGGAGTAGGGCCTAGTAGAGAAAACTGGGGCAGTGTGCACCACCCTTGTTGCCTTCTGCTTCCTGGACACAGTGAGAACAGCTTTGCTTTGTCCCATGCTCCCACTTCACTGCAAACTCAAAGCGAGTGTGGACCAAACCCTCTGAAAGCATATAGGCCTTTCTTTCTTGAAGCGCATACCTCAGGTATTTTGTCACAATGATGACTAACAGATGAATTTATGATATGAGAGGACTGGAGAGTGGAGGCAAATCAGAAGTGTGGAGCGTGGCACACTCTTATATGTATATTTGATTAATTGTTGTGACTTAGATTAACAATAGGAACCAAAAAAAATCCAAAATAAATATAGACTATAAATATGGAAAACCCTGAAAACTGAGTCTCTGGGAAGTTAAGATGTCCTAGTTTTCTTTCTACTTTCTATTGCTTTAAAAAGCAATCTCTTTGATTGCTTTTATCTACACAAGAAAAAGTCACACTTATCTAATCTGTGAAAAAAATAGTTGGACAAAAGCTCCAGCAGATTCAGTCTATCATGGCGATGAAGGCATGGCAACAGGAAAATGGGCTAGCCTGTCATACTGCATCAGCAGTCTGGAAGAGAGAGTGAACAGGGATTTGGTTAGGCTATTAAATCTCAAATCCTGACCCCAGTGACATATCTCCTCCAGCAAGGATCCATTTCTCTAAATGTTTTATAACTTTTGCAAACAACACCACCAGCTTGTGTCCAAATACATGAGCCTGTGGGGAACAGCTCATATTTAATATACAATAGCTAATTGGTGGCTATTCCAACACAAAAGCAAATATACCAACATAGAAAACCCTTCAAGAATTTTCTAATTAGGCTGTAAGCAATGGATATAATTATATGTTAGAATCAATGAGGTCAGTATGCTGTTAATGTGGCTGCCATGTATTTTAAACCAACTTCTCTATAGTGTAGACTTGGTATTGTGGATATCTTAGGTCTTGTGTTTCTTTTTAGTCTTGTTCCCAGCTTATTTCATGTGTTTCTAGGGAGTGGGGTGGCGGGAGAGGATGTCACCAGACACACAGCAAAACCTTCACAACCTCTAATGAGTATAGAGTCAGTCACTGGAACCATGAACATACTACTCTCAAGACAATGAACATTGAGATGTAACGACTAAAGGTAACTGGTAGTCCAACCCAAGCAGGCAGCTCTGAAACCCTGCTTTCAGAGCCACAGAACAAGGTCTCTGCACTTCTCAGTCTGCCACTTCTGCTCCATCTTGCATTGTATAGACTGAATATGCTCCCCTCAGCATATTTTCAATTAAATTAATTGCTTTGTATTAGACTGTCTGAAAGTACTGCGTTAATTACAACAAACTTAAATATTACAAAAACAGCGATCCTTTCAAAGAAGTTTGAAATGTGGCTGAGCCATGGAGGAAGCTAGATGGTTCGTGTTCTTAAAATTGATGTCCATGAAACTGATTAGATAAGTGTGACTTTTTATTGTGTAGATAGTAGAGGAATTTAGATCCATCTTACCCATCGGTCATTCCAACAGAACATTCTAGTGTCTTCATGTTTACTAAGTGTCAACATATCCAGAATTATTTGACTCTGAAAGCCTTTAACATCTTTCTTTCTTTGCCGCTCCCTTCACATAAATCACAAGACACAACTTACTGGTAGCTTGTAGACAATGGTGCAATATTTAATAGCTGATTGCATATTTTCTTGGAAAAAATATTAAATACTTTCTCTTTCTCACACTGTTGAAACACTGCCCATTTGGGTTCTGCTATAGATGTCAATAAAGAAATGCATAAATACATAAAAAATAAAATGTTGTCATAGCTACATGGAATATAAGTCATAACTGTACAAATGCATATGTTGTTTTGTTTCATGGGACTCAAAATATTTCATGTATTCTATTACTTAACTCTTGACATCCCAGTGAATCTGGTATATAACCTTCAGAATTCAGCACTGTTTCTCTTATAGTCTAAACATTATACACACACACACACACGAACACACACATAACCTCCTTAAGTCATATGAAATGGGGGGGAAGCATATGAAGTAGCAAGAAGAGAAGAGCAATAATGGAAACAGGCTCCAGAAGGTGATGATTCATCTGCTGTCAAACTATAGTCTATCTGACCACAGAGGTAGATACTATAATACCCAAAGTATCTCCCATAAATCCACTTAAAGAAGTTTTGAGAAATAAAGCACAAAAAGGGAGGAAGATCTGATGATCAGCTCAGCTGAGGCTTCACTCAGCCTCCTGTTTTTCCTGCCTTGGAGCAGAGGGTGGCCATTGTCCTTTCTACATTAGTTTTCACTCCACAATGTAAGAAGTTTGCCCAAGGGTGAGGTAAGAAAATGTTGCCTAAGTCCACTTCAGTTGTTTGCCTTTGTCACTTCTGGGTTTCCCTGTCCCAAAGTTTATATGGTATATTAGATGTTTAAATTCTTCCTTTAAAATCTCTGATTGCTACCTGAAATTTGGAAAGAAAGTTGTGGAATTACTGTTCAGAAACTGGGTCCAGCTCCTTCTGGCACAAGGAACAATCCTTTGGGTCAAAGAGACAGAATGGTGAAGGGAATTGAGAAAAGAATCCTTACTGATTTTCTTTCAGCTTCCATTCCAAGGAATCTAAAAACCAGTGAGCTATCCAGGTGTCATGAAGTTCTCCTCCCAAACAGGTGACATCATCTTTCTGTGTTCCCTCTTCTCTACAACCGTTCTCATTTGTCACTACCTAGAATATCTTATTTGATGTATTCATTTAGAGGGAAATTAACAAGAGCATTTGATTTGGGCCTTATTAAGTTTCATTTCGCCAATTCTAGAAAGTGAAAAACAGTTACTCCTGGCCTGGGCACATTTAACCTTGTTCTCTTGCTCTCTTAGAGGAAAGAGGGTGAGAAAGGAGAAGGATGCCTTGAAAAGTGGGTGAGTGCTGCTAGCTCTGCTGTTTGACTTGTGAGAGTCCAGGCAGCAAATGAGCATGACTATCTGTGATGGAGATGAGTCATTAGCTGACCTTGCCTAATGACAGGAGCTTTGCAAGGCCACACAGAAGCTCAATCAATACGCCCTACACACACTCACACACACACACACACACACACACACACACACACACACACCTCATGAGCAAGTTTGCTTTTCATGATGTAAGCTACCTGACATTAGTCATAGTCCGAAATATTAAATGAAATTTTCAAACATAATGTGACTGATGTGACTGAGACTCCAGTCAGTGGTAGAAAGCTTGCCTACCATGTGTCAAAACCCTGGGTTTAATAACAAATAACACACACATTCGCGCACAGACACACACACACAACACACAAATTACTTCTAATTATACACCGTTCTAATTACCATAATACATTTGTGGGCCACCCCACTGTATCTTGCCCAGAACACACATCCACACTGTATATATTGCCTTCCCATTTACTCAACTGGGAGCTGGCATTATCCTATGGACCATAAGTATATTACATGAATGAATTACAATGCCTACCTCATTCTTGTGTTCATATTATCTTATCATGTAAGAATTGTATCCCATCACATTATTACAAGCAAAAGAGGATGGCAGTTTTATAGCAAGTTAACTGCAGACAGAAACTATATTCATATAATTTTATTAGAGTATATGGTTATAATCATTCTATTTTGCTATTAGGCATTATCATTCATCTCTTGCTCTACCTAATTTATAAATTAAGTTTTATCATAGGTGTGTGCAGATAGGAAAATGTAGGAATTAGAATTGCCTACAACTTTAGCCATATTAAAATATCCAGTATACTTTCTTGTTTCAAAATTAGATTTTTTTTCAAGAACATCAGAACCCAAGATAACTCTTATCACCAAACAACTACCACCTTGATCTTTCTCAGCATACAATGAAGGTGTTCTCATACCGGCTTCGTCCTCACACTCTTAATAAAGATTAAGAAGTGATTTCCTATTTCTGTTTTGATCTGAAAGATCACCATGTGCATTGATTTGACCTCTTTATCATTATACCAACAAATTACTTAGTTGGGCACAGATTATTTTCTGAATAGATGATGATCCATGGAAAAAAAACAGACTTTGTATGGACCTGGGAAAGCTATTTGAATTAGAGAAATGGTCACCTGTCAGATACGATGTATGAATTACCTTGGTGAGTCATGTTCCATTCTACTACAAAATCGACTCACAGGAAGGGAGTCTCTTAAAATAAAAATGGAGCTGTGGGGAACAGTTCCTTCTGGACAGTATGTCCCTAAATGTATTTCTAACTGGTTTTGTCTCTAACAATGAAAGGACATTTTAACTCAGCAACTAAGCAACAACTTTGCTGTAACTAGCCACAGAGTTCCTCATTGTGGACTTTTGAATCAGAAACTCAGCAGAAATGAGAGAATTTGGAAATGGCTATATTTTCATAGAAATTTTGTTTCAATACCGTAAAACAAATACAGAATTATTTTGTGATCCTTTCAACAACTGTGGATCCTCATTGTTTCTATGACAACCTACCCTTTGCCACACATACCCACCCCTGTGACTTCCAGCACCATTGCTTGATGGTTTTCACAGAGACCTCAGATAACCAGAAGCACAGCTCTGACCACATACAGAAGGCACAAGTGCCTGGGAAGAGAATTCCCTGCCTTCCCTCTCCTCTTAACTCATCAGGCCCCGTGGCAAATGGCTATCACCACCAGCTAGCTGTCTTTCTCTTGGAGTCAAAGTGACTCAAAACAGTCCTGCCAAATCCCACCTCTGTTTATCCTTCCCAACTTCCCTCTCTCCCGTACTAACTTCCACTAGAAACAGTTCCTTAATAATTGGCCACAAATCCTCCTGTCTGATTATGCTTCAGGGAAACTCATTCTGAAAAGCTGAATCTAACTCAAAACCACTCATAAAAAGATATCATTTGCATTTCCTATCTATCTATAATTATTAATATGTGCATATATATGGATCTAAATTAGAAAATTCTTGGAGTCAGCTTACATTAACCAACTGGAATTCCCTATAGTCTACTAAGAATATTGCTTTACTACACTCCGGTTCAGAGAGAATGTAAGCTTAGGCTTAATCTTATCATAAGTAAATATCAAAAGTAAAATTATAAATTACATAGTAGTGTAGATTTTTAAAAGCATATTTTGATTTGAAACAATTCTTTGAGATTCTTTCATGGAAAATAATTGAATTCCTTACAAGTGTCTTTAATGACACATAAATTATTTCTTTGTGCCTTTCAAAGGAGATTTGCCTATTTTCAAATTGACATAGCAGTTGCTCAGTTAATAGAGTTCAATTTTTTAAGAAAGAATAGTATTAAAATATTAAAGAAAAATTCATAATAAATCAGGAAAATTTTTAAATGAATAGTACACGGTTTTTGACTCACTTCCAGCTCATTAAAGTTTTTCTGAATCCAAGCTAAATTCTTGTCCCTGAGTCTTAATACTCTTTAGTGAGAGAAGTAAATTGACTTTTGAGTTTAACATGAAAACAGCCAAGAAGGCCATGCATTTGATAACACTGGAAATTAAATATTATATGTTATGACTCATTTATTAGAAAATAATAAAGGAAATGCTTTTTTATGCAGAAAATGATTATCTTTAGGTAGAAAAAAATGTATGTTCTTTCTAGATTAGTTTTGTATCTTTAATTTGGAAACAAGTAAATAATCTTTTCAAATGTGGGTTACATTTTAAATAACAGATTAACTTATATGCAAGCTTGATTACACTGGATAACAGAAATGATATGCTTCTCCCAAGAGACATTCAGCATGCATATCCATCCATTTATCCATTCCATAAATATTGCTGAACATCTAGTATGTATCAGATATCCACATGGGCCCTGCCCCAAGAACTTAGTCTGAATTTTCTCTCAGCTCTATAAACCCATGAACCTCTTTGCAATGTTGACACCATTGATTAATCCTTATAATATTGACCTTTATCTAGATTCTAGACCAGTTGTTCTCAAAACTTCTGAATACTACAGCCCATTAATACAGTTCCTCATGTTGTGGTGACCACCAACCATAAAATTATTTTACCACTTCATAACTGTAATTTTGCTATCTATTATGCATATGTAATTATGCATAATAATCTAAATGTCTGATATGCAATGCCCCAAAGGGTCACAACCCACAGGTTCAGAATCACTAGTCTCTACTTTTCCAATGCTCATTTTACCTGATTCCCTATTTTATTCTTTTATTTTCCTTTACCTATTCTGCCATTTGCTCATTTCCAAATGTTGATTTTTCTTAGTTCTTATTTGGCTATTACTTGGCTCCACCTCTACAAGCTTCTAATACCAGATAAACGTTTCTGAGCTAGAATTGTCTTATATGGATGATTTCAAAGTGTTATCTTCTACACGTGTATGTCTGATACATATTAGATGCTCAACAATATTTATGGAATAGATAAATGGATAGATATGAATGTATATTTCCCTTGGGAGAAGCTATATACTTCTGCTATCCAATGTAATCTGGCTTGCATGCATGTTAATCTGTTATTTAAAATGCAAACCATATATGACATAATCATTGCCTTCTTTCCAAATTAAAAAAAAAAAAAAAAACTAATGTATGCTCTAGAAAGAGCATACATTTCTAGCTAATATTCTAGCTAATTCAAAGTGTTTATTTTCAATTATCCAGTTCACTACTAGACTGGATAACACAAAACCTCAAATTTAAGGTATCCTATTCCTAAACATAAGCTCCACAGGACACAAGACCCCACTGATGATGAATGCTAACTGCCTTAGCCACCTTATACCTATTTGCTTGGCCACTCTAATATCCCTTAATATCCCTTTTCTAGTTGTTTTGTGTCTGTCCTTTTTTGTCCACCTTCCTATTAAACTACCATCCAGGGAATACCCTCAGGGTATCCATTTAAGTCAGACAGAAGTTGTATTATTGTTTTCTTTTAAAACTTCTGCAGCTTTTTATGAGTTATAGTAGAAATCCAAATTCAAAGTAGGGTGTACAATGTTTTTCTAATCTATTCCAATTACTCCCATTACCATCTCCTACCCCATCATGCACTGCCATGTGCTGAGTTGCCATAGTCCCTTGAAACTGCAGGCACTTAAAGCTTTTAATGGTTTCATTCATAGAGTGTGCTTCGACCACGAAATGTCCTTAGACCTGCATGTGACTTGCCAGGTAACTGAAAACCTCTGAAGAGTTGTCACTTTTGTTCAGAATCAGACACTGACAATGTCACACCATATTTGTATTCTTGTAGGTACTGAGTGTTGAATTTAAATCCCTTTACTGTGTGCAACTGACTCTCCTCTTCAGTCTTGTCCCCAGCTTTTTCCCAAGTTCAACCAATCATTCAAGCTGTATATCATGACTAATACCATACTCTTTCATGTTTCATCGTCCATGCTAAATCCTCTTCAGTCTGGAACAATCTCCTACCCTCTACATCAATATTCCCCTTCACTATGTGATAAGTTTTCCCCCTTTCTTCCCCGATACGTCAAGATAAAACTACTTATCATTTATTCTCGGTCTAATTATTTATAATATCAAATTGAATCATTTATTGTAAACCTTAGTCTCATTTGCTCAATCATGAGATGGTAATCTTGCTTCATTTATTGCATGTTGAGCAACCAGCATTTACCCAGGAAGTAACTAAAATCTTCAAATCAATTCAATGTTGAAACCAAACTGGATTAATTGAGCTCTAGGATTTTCATATATAATGATGTATTGAAGAAGTCAGCTCAGAGTCTTTGGAAAATTCACCCCACTCCCTTTCTGAGAGGAAGAGGTTGTAGAACAGGTAGGCACCCTTTCCTTATGGAAGGGAGAGGCTGAATTACATTCCTCAGGAAGACCACATGAGGTAACAGCATATAGACACATTTTTCAGGGCTGCTGATTGACCATCGTCCCCCACTCCCCCACCTCCTTACTACCCACCCTACACACAAGGAAAGCTCTTGCCATCTCATTCCTAAGGACCAATCATTTTAAAAGTCACACTGTTCTGCCAATCATATTGTGTCTAGCTGCTGTTTCTCTATTGTGCCCCTGGAAACTGTATAAAAGCTCAATGAACAAGCTGCCTGGGGTCACCTCTCCTTTTGGATGCAGGATGAACCCAGCATGCTGGAACAATAAACTCCTCTTGCTTTTGCATCAGTCTCCATCTCCATGTGATTCACTCAGGGGTACCCAATAGCTAAGACTCATCAGAGTCTTACATTTGGTGCATTGGCTGGGAAACTGACCCCTGTGGAAACACACCAGAGAGCAGTGGATCAGAGGAACTGCTCAAGCAGGTACCCACAGGTTTTTTTGTTTTTAGTGTGTGTGTGTGTGTGTGTGTGTGTGTGTGTGTGTGTGTGTCTTGCTGTTTGTCAAAGTCTGAGTTGATAAGTCTGTTTGAACTTTCAGTTTGCTTGCAAGCATGGGGGTGGGGCTTGGATAGCCTATAGTGTCTGATGCAGTCAAGTGTAGTAGGAAGACATGCCTTAACATCAGGACCCCGAGGAACCTGGAGGATGCTTCAGGCCTCCCAGAGGGGGTCTGGAGGACCCTGCTCCTTGGAACCTGTTAGATTCAGCTGAGTCATCTGAACCTGTTAGATTTGGCCCTGGTGTAAGCTGGCCAAGTTGCCTAGTTACTGGATTTTTCTGCCCATGACAGGAACGGTTTTTCTACATATTGATTGTTTCTCTGTGTGTTACATCTTGACCCAACCATGGCAGGGGTACCTGGTTTGTCTCAATGTGTCCAGAATCAGCTGAGCAACTCTGTAATCTGACTCCTGCTGCATCTGGTTTGCCTGGTGTTTATCTTGTTGTTTGGTGTTTGTCGTGTTGTTTGTTTTTGGACTGGGACTGACAACATTTTTAGATATTGGACAGACTGAATCTACCCCATTAAGTTAGGAAAAGAGAAACCTTGTCAGCAGTAGTAAAAAGGGTCAAGTTAGTTACTCTCTGCTTCTCTGAACACTCCACCTTTGGAGTACCGTGGCCACCCATAGGGACCTTCAATTTACAGGTGATCAAAGCAGTAGAGGAAAGATTCTTTAGGCCAGGATCCCTTGGGCACCCAGACCAAGTACCTTATATAGTTACCTGGAAGAATCTAGTAGAGGACCCCCACACACACACACACACACATACCTCTTGGATAAAAGCCTTTCTTTCTCCAAGACTTTCCGTGTAGGTTCTGGCAGTCAGGAAAAACAAAACACAGGAGGAAGGATCCAGACCTGAGAAGAAGTTGATCCTCCAAGACCCTTCAACAGCGGACCTGTTGCTTCAAAACCCTCCTCCTCCATATCCCCCTACCCTTGCTCCCATAGCCCCACCAGCACCAGTACTGGGGTCCTCAGCCCATATAGGACCGGGGCCATTGTACCCCCTTTATCAGAGGGAGGAGTGAGAGGAGACCCCAAACTTTGTGGTTCTGCCATGGGGACCTGAAGTCTGAGAGTCACCTCCACTGATACCAGAGTGGATCTCTTGCTGGGGGCATATGGGTTTCTCAATAAGGGCAATTAGGCTAGGCAATATTGACTCTTCGACTGACTTGTACTACTGGAAGGCCTAATACCCCTTTCAGATAACCCCAAGGGGTTGATTAATCTCTTTGAGACTGTTTTATTTACTCATCAGCCCACCTGTGATGATATCTAACAACTCATGAGAGTGTTCCTTAAGACCGAGGAACAAAAGAGAATAATGAAGGAAGCCAGAAAGAATGTCCCCTCAGACACGGGAGCACCATTGATTGACCAGGCTGTAGTCAACAGCGGGTTTCCTCTGACTAGATCTGACTGGAATTTTAGTGCGGCAGAAGGTAAGAGGCACCTAAAAGTCTACCACCAGGCTCCATTAGCAGATCTCAAGGGGGCCGCACAAAGCCCCACCAATTTTGACCAAGGCGTATGAAGTTAAGCAGGGAACAGATGAGCCACCCGCAGTCTTTCTAGAGCAGCTCACGAAGGTATTCTGTCAGTACATACCCTGCCGCCCCAGTGTCGAGGGAGGCCCCACATTACCAGGCTCCTAGTACAATGGATCTTCCGCCAATCGGCTTGGAATACTCCCCTCCTGCCTGTGAAGAAACCTGGGACCCAAGACTAAGGAGGACTTTCTAGGGACTAAATGCCTCTTGGAGGAGCTGGGAGGATTGGGATACAGAGCCTCAGCCAAGAAGCCCAAATCTGCCAGAGAAAAGTAAGTTATCTGGGTTACCTGCTGAAAGAAGGCCAGTGCTGGCTCTCCAACACTTGAAAGGAGACCATCCCGCACATCCATCCTTTTCAGAGCCCAAAAGGTACAGGAATTCCTGGGCATGGCTGGGTTCTGTCATCTATGGATCCCAGGGTTTGCTTAATTGGCTTCCTCCCCCTTCTACTCCCTGACTAAAACGGACAGCCCTTCCACTGGAGGAAGAAGAGCAACAGGCTTTTGACGAAATTAAGCAGACTTTGCTCAAAGCCCTTGCTCTAGGACTGTCTGATGCTAAATTCAGATCAGGTGACCTTTAAGTCACCAGGGGCCCTCAACCGGGATACCCTGGCCTTGACCCCAGCTCATGATTGCCAACAGATTCTAGCTGAGGACCAGGATGCATCCTTTTGGATGCAGGACGACCCCAGCATGCTGGAACAATTGATCTCTGTCTCTATGTGATTCACTCAGGGGGTCCTGGTAGCTAAGACTCACAAGAGTCTTACAGTATAACTATGGCTGATATTAAAGTAGCATGGAGAATTTTAAAAAACAAATACTGGCACCCTTCCCTGTTTTCAGTGATCCTATTGGTCTATGGAGAGTCCTACACTGGCTCCATGTGCAATTCTCTGGGTGATAAGAATGAATGGTCGTGTGCAGCATTAGGGAAGCAGTTGGAGAATAAACTGGTAGGCTCCATGGATGACAGTGAAGACACTAGCTTTTTGACATATTGGGGCATATATTCCTTACTATGATTTCTGGCTGATATTGAGTCCTGGGTAAGTAGCAGTTTTCAATAATAACAAAAATGTAGCATGTCCTGAGGACTGCTAATCTCATTAAAGTTCAAACACATAATACCAAAACATTCCTCACTTCTGCCCTTCCAGCTAAATGAGGTTCACCTGTCCATCATGGAACATAAGATTTGGTCTCTAAACCATGATAAACATTAACGTTGAATCTCAGACTCTTTCCTTACCTTGACCTCTCTATTGCCAGAGCAGGTATGAATGAGCCTCATTCTCTCCATCTTCTGTTCTTGTCATTTTAACAAGGATAGTCTGAATTTTAAAAAGCTACCAGCTAAAGCAGAGAGTTTCCATGACACACCCCTCACACTGGCTCAGAGTCTCAGTGTAACCTCTGTCTCTGCTTCCATGAGATAGTCATCCAACCTTTCCCCATGTCCCAGACAGATCTCATAGCAGCTCTGTCTCTCCACCATCATCTCACCTCATATGCCTCGTCACAAGCCTTTCTCAACAGATGAGCCCCATTCGCATGGAATATTTTCCTAGATCTCTCTGCTTCTGATGGATCAGTCTACAACTCTATGATGTAAGACCATACTTCTTCAGCTATGCTGGCTGGCCTGGTTAGATGTTTTTAAAAGGAGTGTTAGAGGGTCCCTGCATGACTGGAGAAGGAAAGGAGTGGGTTCATTCCTATGAAATTTCAGTTCTTGACAGCACCATGCTGCACTGTGTAATGATGACCCTTCTTTACCTGAGAATTCCAACAAGTCAGAGATTTATCCATCAAATCCAGTTTTTAGGTATACAACCATTCTATCTCAAAGATGCTCACAGCAGCCAGAGTGCACTCTTTGTAAATCTAGTCAGGTACACAGGGGTCCTACTCTGATCAACAGATGCTAGGACGAGCCAAGAAGAAATCCCACCCCAACTCAAAGAGCTGGATCTTATTCTACTGATACCACCCACCTTCAAGCTTTTAAGTTCAAATAACGAAGTCTAGCCTCTCTTCTCTAAGCCCCTCCCAACTCTGAAGAGGATAGATTATTAGAACCTAAAAGCTTACAGTTTTCAACTTGACAATAATTTTTGGTACTTTTCTTGCTTTGTCAAGCTTTCACTAAATAATTTAACGTACTTTATTAGATTCTCAATGTTAATGTAACTGGTGTGGCTTCTCCTTTCTACAGATCCTGTTATTCAGATCCTAACTCCAATAACAATAATTGAAGTAAATTCAGCTATTTCTACTCCTTGACTCTCATCACCATCCTCATTGGAATAAGCCTCTGTAGCAACAGAATGGCATGAGTTGTAATATTTGAACTACCACTGGTGTACTATAGCCAAAAATTGTGAATTATTTATCTTGAAATATATCTATTTGACTAATAAGGATGATATTCATAACCAACTAATTTTGGGGGCAACCAGCACAACTACAAAGCCTTTTTATTCCTCTCCATGACTATCAATTGCGTTGAAGATCAAATGCAGAAGAAGAAAGGTATGGCTGTCCTCAATAGCATGACAAGTGATGGAGAGAGTGTGCAAAATAAAGGAAGCCTTCTTCACTGTTGGTAGGAGTGAAAATTAATACAAGCACTGTTGGCTTCATTTGCATATTTCTCAAAATTTCCAAATAAGATTACCACATATTCCTGCCTTGTGAGGTCTAAGCTCCCTTTCTTGCTAAACAATCCAGTCTTACAGCATAGTTTCACAGGGCATATGTCGTACCACTTATTATGCTTTAATATGAAGTAGATTTTTATAGACTGATTAAAAACAGTTGAAATTTTAAGCAGATAAACTTATAAAGGTAATAACATGAGCAAAATTATTATCAGAATTGATGTTTAGGGCTTAATGAATGATAATGTATACTTGAATTTATTTGCATTATTTAAGCTGATCATTGCAACAAATCTGTGAAGTAGCTGTTTCTTCTTCTTCTTCTTCTTCTTCTTCTTCTTCTTCTTCTTCTTCTTTCTTCTTCTTCTTCTCCTCCTCCTCCTCCTCCTCCTCCTCCTCCTCCTCCTCTCCTCTTCTTCCTTCTCCCCTTCCTACTGTGTGGTGTGGTATGTATCTACGTCTGTCTTATCACAGATGATAAAAATCATAAATCAAAAAACAAACTAATCTGTTGATATCTTACAACATAGAAATGACAGAATCACTATACACCCCTGGAGTCCCTTGTCTATTTGCCAATCTATTACATTGCTTCTGCTCATATGCTTTAAAATGTGCCCCTACCTTAAACACTACATGTGTTTGTTTCTTTAAGAGTTGAGTATATAATTCACTCAGTACTTTTTAAAATTTATAAATATATTCCTCTATGTGTGTATTAGAGTTCTTAATTTATGAGTTTACAAAAGTTAATCCTCAGATCATGGTTTCTGAATAAAATATATTGTCCCATGCTTTCACATGCACACAATGGTAAGATTATATATGAATCTACAATGAGAAAAAAATGGGAGTTGCTAATTATAAATTGCAAATAAAGTCAAATGTATAAAAGCTGAGTTACTTTTATATTTAATATTATAAAATTAATTTCTAAGGATGAAAAGATGGCTCAGTGTTAAGTGTGCTTGCTGATCTTCCTGAGTACCCAAATTCAGTTCCCAACACCCAAATCAGATGTCTCACAACTCTTTACAACTTAGCTCTAGGGAATCCAGCGACTTCTGGACTAGACAAACATCTGCATACACATATTCCATACACCTACAGAGACACATATGATAAAAATAAAACAGATCTTGAAAAATTCATGTCAAAGTAAAGTTTTATAACTTTTTTAGAGCTATGGAATTCAGCCTAACAGTAGAAAAATCAGGTTTCTTGCCAGACCTCTTAATGGGAAATGGAAAGAAGGGAAGTTACCCTGAGACCAAGACTCTTTCAAGAGGGAAGATGTCATCCACCTGCTAGCCTGGTCACATATGCTCACCACCATCAGCATGGCACTTCCTTCCCCACGGAAAATGGAGGAACATAAGTTGGCTATTATGAGTCTATCCTATGAATGTAGAAGACAGCCACAGCAGAGACCAGAACCCTAGAGTCAAGATTAAAGGGTAAAAAATGGCTTCCACGTTTGACCAAGAGGGTGACAATTGAAAGGTAGGAAAGAAATCTCTCTGAATGGCATTTTTGTAGTCCAACATTATAAGGCAAAATAATAATAATAATAATAATAATAATAATAATAATAATCAAGGAATAAAAGAGGATTCTGCCTTATAGAAGCCACTTGCCTGTGATCTCATGACAGCAAAAAGCCATGCAATCTGTGAGTCACAGGTAAACTATGGATTGTGGAGGCTAATCCAAGACAGTGTTTTCAAAATTCATAATTAGCCTTGGCTTCTATTATTTCTTATTTAGAAAAGACTTTAAAGAAATTTTGTTTCCAGGGAGAATCGTGTAACTCAAAACACTCTTAGCAAAATGCTACTAATAAGGAATAAGTTTCAACTGTTTAATGAATTCTTAAGGCATCTTGCTATTTCAGGCTCATTCATTCATTCAGGCAAAAGCTATTTATGATATGCCACATGTAAGGTACTCTTCCAGATGCTGGAGGTTGTAACAGTGAGTAAAAGAGATGAAATACTTCCTTTGGAAATTTTATAGTTCAATTTAGCAATAATTGATGATTCATATACAAATAAATTATTATCAAAAAATTCCTTCACATAAAGTAGCATTCCTTAATTGGGGGAATTTATAAGTAGGATTAATCACATTGTGTAAAAATGTGCATTATACAACCTTAAAAAGAAAACAGTGATTCTAACATTTATCAATACATTATTTTCTTAAAGGAATTCAGATAAATGTAACTTGTAACCTTTTTATTTTATCTTGCTGCTCTTGGTTCACACAGGCTTGAACTACTCAAAGATGTTTTCCAGAACAGACATACACATACACAAACAGAGAGGGGAGAGGAGAGAGAGAGAGAGAGAGAGAGAGAGAGAGAGAGAGAGAGAGAGAGAAAGAGAAAGGTAGGAAACTAGAGAATCATAAGGTGTATAAACTGGCAACCAAAAGTATTTTTCCACTACTCTACATTCCTAGTCATATGAACAAAAAGCTCCCTTTGGTCTTTGAATATTTCATACAATATGTGAGGAGATTCTGCTAGTCAAATAGTAGCTAAATATCCATTAAATACATACAGAAGTCTATTTAGAGTTGCTAATTCAAGGAATAAAGCATCCAGTATAGATTTCTACCTAGGACTGGAGGAAATTATTTAACAACCCAAAAAAAGGAGATAGAATTCCAGACACATGAAATGCCAAGATGTCAAAACTCCTTCAAACAGATCCTATCAATCATCTTTGCTAAAATAATCAAAAATCACTTGAAAGCCTTCCCATCTGTGACAGAACACTGAGCAGATCTTGAGCCTCTGCACCCAATCTCACAACACCCAGAGGAGGCAGGGCTCCCAGGAGCTCTAACACGCCCAGGATCATAGAGGGCATGTTTGTGTTCTTTCTGCAGGATGCTGAAGGATCATGGTGGCTGCCAGAATGATTGGTGAGACATGCTGATGCTGAGACAAAGAATGATGCTGACCTGTGAGCTTGCTGAGTGCCATGACAAGGGTTACTGGGAAGCTGTATTGGACATGTTCCTGATGCACTTTTGCTTTCCTATATCCCAGATGGGACAAGCTGCCTTGCCTCAAGATTTTAGGCCTTGTAGGACAGAGAATCAAAAAGAGACGTTATAATGATACATGTATTTTTCTTAAATCAGTTATTCAGACCAACCATGTACTGGTCTAGAAATCAATCCAATATTGGAAATAACAGTCTTCATTTGGAAAGTCTGGTTCTGGACATTTTCAGAGACATAAATGGAAGTTAGCTGCAATTCTCTACGATTTTATGTTAGTAAGAGATAAAGTTGGGACAGGTTCTGGATTTCAAACAAGTGTTAGTGCATGGGATAAGGCTCTTTTAATTGTCAAATTAAAATTGCTTTTGTCTCTTCTACAGTCTTTATTGTAAGTTGCATTGATTGTGCGCTTTTTAATTGTGTTAGTATGTTGAAACCTGGCATGTCTGTTACAGTGGTCTATCAACAAACTTTTGTTTTATTGCCCTGAGTATCACAGAACCTTGGTCTTCTAAAAAAAACTTTCAAGTACTGGAAGAAGTGATTTAGGCTTTAAGCAGAAGCAAGAGAGTAGTGAGCTTGATTATTGCAGGTATAACAGTTCTAATTACATTAATTGCTAGCACCTCTGCTTCTGCAATTGCTTTGACACAAGAAGTTAAGACAGTTACTTTTGTTAATCATTTAGCAAAAAATGTTACTAATGTGTTGAGTATACAATAGGATTTAGATAGGCACTTGGAACAATGGATTGATGTTATTTATCCTATTCAAATTATTGGAAGGAGGTTCAGAGTTTAAGGGTAAGGAGCAATCTTGAGTGTCATGCCAAATACCAATGGAGTTGTGTTACTTCTAAAATTTACAATGATTGTCATTATAATTAGAAAAAAATTTCAAGACACCTGTAGGATATTTGGCATAATCCTAACACCTCTCTGGATGTGTTAAGTTTGCATAGTGAGATTATGAATTTAAAGAATGCTGCTCTGCTGAGCTTTGATGCTGCAGATAATGCTGGTAAAATTATCCATGACTTGAGATCAGTATTTCCATTTTGGTCAAGCTTCAAGAATGGCATATATAGCTTGATCAGGATAGCCCTTCCTGTCCTGGGAATAATTTTATTCCTGCCCATCAAAGTTAAAGTTATCTTTAACAACATTAACATGTTGGCAGCCAAAGTACATGACTTGAAACTGAATATGGACCCCCAGACAGAGTTATTAAATTAACAGGCTGGCAAGCCAAGGATGGGTAATATTCTGCAGAGCCTTACCAAACTAAGACAGAAGTGCATTGCTTTTGATAATGCATATTCCATGACAGGTAAGGCAGGCATTCTTGTCAGCATGACCTAAGACAGGCTTAGTCTTGTTTGTGCAATAAAAAAGTGTGAGATGTGGAGAACTTTTGGGGCTGTCTGACAGAAATCTGACATTGGCCAAAGACAAGGAAATGAGCTGCTTGGAAGGAATCTGACATTGGCCAAGAACAAGGAAATGGGTCAGGCAGGAATCTGACATTTGGTTAGAGCAAAGAAGTAATTTCAAGTAGGAATCTAAATCTTAGGCTAGAACAAAGAAGCAATTACAGGCAGGAATATATATCTTAGGCTAGAAAAAAGAAGCAGGCTTCAGGCGTGAAAATGACTTTGGGCTAGGACAGAGAAGCAGGCTCAGATATTTTGGTCATCCTGATAAGCCCTTAGAAATAGTAATCATGGAAGTGATCACAGAACTCTATTTACGCCTTTCTTGTTCCTTGACTATTTGCATCTATTGTATTGCTACTTCCTCAACCTAGAACTTACCTTAATACTTGCATGAAATTAAAATGTTACAAAAGCAAAAAGAAAGAAGAGGGATGGGATGGGGACTTATGGGGGGAGGGGATAACATCTGAAATATAAATAAATAAAATATCAATTTAAAAAAAAAGTTGAGAAAAAAATCATCTGATTGAAAGCCAATATGTTTTTCTCTAAAATGGATGACCCAGAAGATGATAAACTAAAATTGGATGGGAAAACTAGCTCAGCCTGAAAAGTTCTTATCTCACATTATAAGAACCTGAGTTCAAGCCCTAGAATCCTCATTATTTTTAAAGCCAGGCATAATAGCACATGTCTGATATCTATCTCCAAGAATTACTAGCTTACAATGAGCTCCAAAACAGTGAGAGACCCTGTCTCAAAACAAAACAAACAGCAACAATAGCGACAACAACAACTGAGATAGTCAGTGTCTGAGGAATGGCACTCCAGGTTGTCCGCTGGTTTTGGTAGGCACACATGAGAATGTGAACATGTATATATGTGTGCCTGAACACACAATGATGTGTCATATACAAACAGATATGAAGGTTGAAAGACAAGCTCATTCATTTTATCTTCAGTAAGTCACAATTTGAGATAGATCCATGAAGCACAAACTCATTTGTCTCTGATTCAGTTTGAGATAAAGGATCTTCTAGGTCAAAGTTTCTTAATTTCCGCAAAGCTCCCTGGAGATACTTTTGTTACTAGATCATGATGCACTTTGAATGGCAAGAATTTGAATAAATCAGTACAAATTACATTGTACAACAAATGATGACCCAACCCAAATACACTTCCACAATGTCCTCAGAGAAAACACAAACCCAAGTTGTTATGTGAAGCATTCTACTTGGCAACATGCTGCAAACAGCTAATTGGAGTTAATACAAATTGTTAAAAAGAAAACAAAGGTTTCTTTGGAAAATAATATTTACCTCTCAATTTTTCATTCTTCTTTCATTAATTGATATCACTTTTCCTTCAGTTAATGAACATGCAGGATTTAGAACACTGAATGCCAAGGAGAATATCACTACACCCATCATTCATTCTGTGTGCACCTGTGTGTGTGTGTGTGTGTGTGTGTGTGTGTGTGTGTGTGTGTATGTGTATACCTGTGCATGTACCTGTGGATGTGTGGAGGTCACAGGCTGATGATGGGTGTCCTCCTCTGTCACTCTCATCTTGTAGTTTGACATGGAGCCTCTCCCAGTAAACCCTGTGCTTACTTATTCAACTATACTGAGCTCTGGCAACCTGTGCTTCTCTGAAAACCCAGCCCTGGAGTGACAAATATGGACTACCTTGCCCTGATTATTTTGTACATGATGCTAGATATCAAAGCTCAGGTTTTCACCTTGAGCAGCAGGCACTTTGCTGAATGAGCCATCTCCCCAGCCTCAGGTTTGCTTTTTTAACTGGTTTGAGATCTCTTGATTTATATTCATTTTCTCTGTAAACCAGAAATATACTGCTGAGCAAAAATCCTAAAGAAGCCATTTAAGTGCAAATCATAAAACATCTTTTCCCAACCTCACTCTATACTTGGCAAAGTAAATAATATTTTAAGACAAATGTTATTTTATAAGATTTGTAATCAATAACAGTGCATCAATGTTGTAGAATTCTCACACAAGCACATGATTTGGTGGAAATTCCTTCCTCAGAAACATGGGATTTGCTTCCCTCAAACAGATAAGAATCGGCTACCCTACATACAACTCCATGATCACTAGGCTTACCATTTCTGGAGGAGAGAAAATAATATAAACAATATAAAATAATAAAATATAATATAGTAAGCATTTCGGTAAACTCAATACTTGTATTTTTCATTGTAACTTAGCACATATTGGAAAGGTATATTGGATCTAAGACCTGAGATCCTTGATACACTTGTCAGACAGGGCTCGTTTCAGAGAGAAGGAAGCACTCACAGCATTGACTCATGGCAGAGACAGGTGTGCCTGACTCTGGATCTTCTGTGAGGTCTACCTTCCAGGGTATGATGTCTAAGAAATGTTGATGCTTTCCATGGCTTGTACTAAAGATGTACAGATCACAGGTTCTGACTACTCTCATATTTAGAAGGTGTCTTTCTAAAGATGACCTTAAAGAAAGAAAGGAGAAAAAAGAATTACCCTGGACGTTAGTTGGGTCCTGTGGGTATTTCTTCCTTCCTCTGTTCTCTTGTTAAGGGTTCTCTCCTATGACTGATCTTTGTACTTCTTGGGAGTGACTAATAATGTGTGTTGAACTGAAAATATGGTCCCTGTCTGGCTCTGAAAAAAGACATTCTCTGGAAACGTACTAATAAAATACTCAGGTGAGCATGGTGTTCTCATACAACTCAGTATTTATGTCTTCAATACTCACCAAGACATAGCACGCTAATAGCAGCTGTTGATTCTCCTCAACATGCACCCTTGTCAACAATGAGAGATCCACACAGAGGTTTCCAGAGGCAGTCTGGAAACTGAAGTTCCCAATACATTCCTAAGCAAAGGTGGAAAGACTTAGAAGTCTTTCTTGGGGCTTTACCCATTATCATTCATTTCTATTTCTTCCCTCAGCTGTCTCCTGTGATCTCCCCACATCCTGTATCCAGCCCCTCTCCCTATACCTGAGAGGCCAGGACACATTCACTCTGATGGATCAACTCTGCTTTGCTAGAACTTTCTTGAATATTGCCCTACTTGTAGAGAAGGTTGTGGGACATGAACAGTGTCGAAATGAACACAGCTTTGCAGAAAAAAAAAACCTCTGATAAATTTTGTCTTCACAACTTCAATCAATGTAACTACACTGCCTGCAGTCAGAAATGTTCACTCAGTAGCTAGAAAGGGAGAATTCTCTAAATCTTCTAAGAAGAAGGCATGCACTGCTGAGTTGGCCAGCAAAGCTGGAGGTACTGGCTGGTGATTTATCCACCCAGTTAACCTGCTCAGTGCCCCTGCAATAGAGAACCAGTAGAAGCTGTGTTTATTGCTCTGAGTGTAACTAATGTCTGTTGAGTTCCAACATTGACTTAGTCAGATTGTCCTTTCCAATGGAAAAAGAAGTTTGACTAAGGTGTCACATAGTAGTAACCCTGATTCTTATTTGGCAAAACATTTGCAATAATAATGTCTGCAGTGAGCTAGAGGTTTTGAACATAGACCTCAAAATACCTGCAGGCTTAATTATATTAATGCAGACCTCATAACACTAATAAAGCCAGAATTCACTAAGGAGAAAAGTGTCTGCCAAAAATTTTGAAAGGACAAACATTAAAAAGCAATATGAATTATTTATAAACACATAAAGCTTCAAATTTTAGCATTAATCTTTTTTACTTTCTAAAATTAAAATATATTTTTTTACAAAATAAAAAAAATCTTCATAGTTATTTTTTCTTACTTAACATTTTTCCTTTCCTTTCCTTAATCTGCCAGTTATTCTACTGCTCCAAAATGGGACTCATGTAGCTTGCTTATTTCATGTAGACATCTTAAATGTGATTTTCCAGGCAGAGCAAAATATTGTATCTTCTTTTTGGGAGAATATTTCAGTTTCTAGCTCATAGTATTATGGGAAACCCACCTTATACATTCGATAGAGCTCCCTATCTGTACCTCAGCGCACATAAAAACCGTTTGTGGAAATGTAATGCCTGCCATTTACATGCACCTAACTTTGTTTCCATGTACTTGATTTCCATACCTGATAAAAATAAGCACCAACCTAACAAAGCATATAAGATACCAACTCTTACATCAGTTGCTGAGTGGGGAGTTAAGTTAGATGAACATTGTTGTCATCCACATCTAGATATGGGGGGAGGGAATAAAAGCATCTACTTCAGAACTTCAGATTATCTCTTCTTTTATTCTTCAGTTAAAGGAGTTGTATATCCCTTTCATGCAATATCCTCACCTAGATCATTACCTGCCTGAGCAACAAATACATCAGAGTCAAGACAAGGAAGAAAAGGAAGAGATGACCAGCAGTTTCATATCATTCACACATAACCCTAACATCATTTAATTTAAAGCTTGCTCATTAACTTCTAGCTCTAAGCCCAGAATTCCTTTCCTCCTAACCCATTTGTCAACCATTCTTCTGAAACCATACTGTACTTGGGAATGAATATCCATAATACAAGAGATAGATTTTTACATTCCCTGTTAAATCACATCATTAATTTAATTTAAGTTTTGAAAGTAAAACCATACTTTTGCCTTTTGTCCTCATAACACAATAGTTTTTTATCCAGGGACAGTTTATGTCTTCTGAAAGACACTTGCCAAAATCTGCAGACATTTGTAATTGTCACAAGCTGAGGAATCATTAGGGAGACTAGCACTGGCAGCTAGTGGGTGGAGGCCATGATATTCAGCCAAATATCCTACAATGCACAGGAGAGTCTCTTTTAAGCCTGCTATCCAAGAGTTAGCAAGGCAATGTTCCTAGACTTGGACCACCACAAATACCCTTGAAGCAAGAACATAAGGGCTTGACCATTTCAGGCATTGCAGAAAAGCTCCTGTATATAGTATACCCTCCAGACTTCTCAGAGCATGCCAGGCCTGAACTTCAGATCAACTTCTGGTTAATTGTACTAATGCTAACCCATAATACACAGCTCTCTCTCCCATCTTATTTATCATGCCCTCTCAGAAACCCAACCTAGGGACAAAATTCTTATGGATTATAAAGTCTCTAAGAAAAATGTAAAGTAACGATACTTCCAACATGGTTGAGCCATAAAACTTGGACTTTCATAAGTGATATTCATCTATGAGGAATAAAAAATAATAACTGCATTTTTGTCAGGAGAGAGTGGGCTAGAGAAATGAAAAGTAATTTAAAACTGAATAGAGAGTTTGCACTGCAGGACGTGTTTTATGGGTCATTATAACTCATGTTCTTATGGAAACACAGTTTTCAAGCACTGTATTTTTATGTATCTTTGATTTAACAGATAGACATTTATTTCTGACAGATGATTTCAGCTTTTAAAATGCAAAACATTTGGGGGAAATTGTATCTTACATGAATCTTCATAAAAGTAAAGTAGAGGCGTTTGCATTTGTTGGTTAGAAAATATTTAACGTCAGTGAGATAGTCTGGTGAATGAGCAGGTAGCAAAGGGAAGCAAGTCTCTTGAGTGTTTAGGGAGAGTGACAAGCAAACAAAGCTGAGAGGGGTGACCCTCCAAGTTCTGCTTCTTATGCACATCACCAAGGAAACACTACTAGCTATTCATTAGGAAGCCTAAACGTCTTGCTTTGCTTACACCATCAGTTGAGACCATAAACCTTGAATTGAGGTTTTCAAGGTCCAATTCAGATGAATTTGTACGCATCTGACCTTATAACCCTGTAGACACCTGCCCTTATCAGTGCAGGACTGTGAACATGAAATCTCCATTAGTAAGGACAACCACTGTTGAAAGCCGAACTGTCCTTCACAGGCTCATGTGTTGAACAATTTTCTTCCAGTGGGTGGTGCTATTTTGGGAGACTGTGGAACTCATCAAAATCAAAGCCTGGCTGTCAGAAATAGGCTAGGACCCAGCCTTTGAAGGTCCTGTGCCTGGTTCTGTCCTGTCCTCTGTTGTCTTGCCTACCTTCCTGTGTACAGTTTCTGCATCCATGTGCTTCCTGTCACATATTGAGCCATTATGCCTGTCTTTCCTGTTGTAATGGAGTGGAATTTCATAAATGTCACCCAAACATGTATTTCCTAGCTCAGGTTGTTTTGTCAGGTATTTGAGTCGAAAGATATAAAAGTAACTAACACAACTTCTTTCAAAGCACCTGAATCCCAGTGGAGCAGGGACAAACGGGAGATGCATGTAGATTCTCCACTGGGCTAGAGGAACAAGCCATCTGTTCTAGGAAGGCTCTTGTAGATTATAAAGAGGTAGGCCTCTTGGAAGAATGGAAACATGGAAGTCTTTAGAAAGAGAATCAGCCAGAAATTTCCTACTGGGGATGGTTAAGTCCATGGTTATGTCACATGATATTGACTCTGTACTACATAACTATACCTGAAAATGTATGCAAATGTGTATTTGAACATGTGTGTATAATAATACTCACATATGCCTACAAAGATACATATACACACATAAATACCCATGCATAATATATACATAAACAAAGACAGATAGTGCATGATTTATAATGTGTTTATAGCATCATAAATTAAAAGCATCATAAGTTTAAAATGTCTTTAATACACTTAAGTTCCTGACTGCCACAGCTAGGAACACTGTACAATATTGGTTCTTTCCCTTCAATATGTTATAGCTGACTGAGAGACATAGCCTACCACTACTGCCCACCCTCACCAGACAGTTTCATACCACATGTCATTAGACAAGAAAAGATCAAATTCAAAATCTACTGAATGTGTTATCATTTCATTCTAGCATAAAGTAAAATAAAAATTATAAAGTATATAATTGTTATGTTAGGAATCACTGTACAATGCCTATAACTCTAGTTTATAAGGTAACATTCTTGAG